>OX375757.1:22500000-23750000 GCA_947359355.1 Acrocera orbiculus
AAATTACCAAATTTAGTCAAAATATAAATACAAAGAAAAATCAAACAACCAAACATTTAAGTTTTACAAATTATAAAGTTCATTTATTCAATTTTCATTGGACTGAAAAATTTTATAGATGGACCTAAAAATAGTATTATATCGAAAAATGTGTTTTCAACACTTTATCACTTAAATGTAGCCAAAATGGATTTAATAAAGAAAAGGAGTTACATACAATTATGAAACGAGTATCTTATATATATACATGTACTTCTTATAGTCTTTGAAACAAAAAAACTTTTTTTTAAAATATTAAATTGCAAAACTCTTCCTCCTGTTTATGTCATTTTTATTTCGAATTCATTGAAATTAAAAAAATTATGTTTTGAACAAATTCGACAAATAGCTCTGTTGCTTTTATGTTTAAAAAAATTAAAGAAAGCTTTAAAAAACAAACAAAAAATAAAATAAATTGAATTCATCATCTTGAAACGTTTGGTATGCTTGGTTTTTCTTTTTCGTAGTGATGTTAAAATTTATCAACGTTTGAGCTCTATTTACCCTTTAAAGGTTCACATTCTTCGTCTAAATCTGGAGTAGAAGCATTAGTTTCAGTCGCCCTTTTACCCTTACGAGCTCCTGATACAATTTTTTTAGCGCCTGCCGTTTTAACTGTTTCTAAAATTTAATATATTATTATAGAATGAAAATAGCGTTCAGGAAGTAATAAATAAATAAATAAAAAAAAAAAAAAAACATTATTTCTATATTTAACATTTTTTGATTTCTTTCTGCTTTCCCAGTTTTCTATATTTTGTTATATAAAATAGGGATTTGATGAAATTAAGTTGAGCATAAGTTTTATTGTTATAATCCAAAGTATGAGTGGATTTAACTAATCAGGTTTATATAAAAGAAAAATTGCCGGTATAAATTAAAGCATAAGATCATACTAAGGGTGCTTGAAATTTGTTTTGTGTAAAGCTAGTGAATTTTTTATTTTAGGAACTTTTGTTAATGACTTTATTTCTGTGAAATTAATGTGTGTGGAGCTGTAACACCGTTTTTATTTAAAGAAAATTTATGCAAAATTTCACCAATTAATTTTTACTAAGTTTTTGAACTTACTTTTTTCTACTACATTTAAAGCATTTTCAGCATCTTTTTTCGCACGGCCAGTCCGACCTTTTTTTACTTTTACTAAATCTTCAACCTTTTCTTGTTCTTCTTCAATTTGTTCTGGAATGGAATGTATTTCAGGTACTCCCTTTCCCTTTGCTTTTTTAGGAGGTATTGGATCCTTTGTTTCTGTTATATCATTTACACCATTTGCCTCACTTACGCTTTTAGAAGCGACAGGTCTTTTAGATCTTACTTCTGTTTTAAGAAGTGATTGCTTGGCGGCAGCCTTAGCAGATCGACCTGAACGTACTAATGGCTCTTCTTTATCAATATTTTCATCTTCTTTATTATTTTCAACACGTGTTGATGCTGTCATTATGTTACCTTTTTTACCTTTGCCTCGCTTGGCTTTAATTGGTTCTTCTTCCGGAACATTTTGTTCTGTGTCTTGTGTTACACCATTACTGTTACCATTTTCAAATGGAGTATTTATTTTTGCAGTCGTTTTTCTCTTTGTTGTCTTTTTTTCAGCTGTGATTTTTTTAACACTTGCAGCATCCGTAGTTGAACCTTATAATTCAATATTATTATTTTGAAACTACACAAATAATTATTTACTAACCAACGACATTTTCTTGTGGAATATCCACTAATTTTTTACCGCGTCCTTTCATTTTTGTCGACATCTTGTTTTCTTAAATCTGACAATAATAATGAAAATTATGGTTAATGAATATCACAAAGCATCATATTAATTTTAAGAATACGTGCTGTATTATAAGATTTCATGAAAAATATTATTTTTACCTGAATTTTAGTTACCACGCTGTTTTCACAAAAATTCAAGGAATTCTCAAAAGTACAATATTTTACTTTTCCCTTTGCTATATTGCTTTTTAAAGAAATAGTTAAAAGGTTTAATAAAGCTTTTTGATAGAAGGATTTTTACTTCAGAACTAATAAAAATTACAAATAGCTTCACCGGTTCCACAGCAAGTGAGTGATATTATTGGCAATTGGAATCTGGTGTTTAGTACGTTCAGTTACTTAGATGGAACTGAGGAAATGAAACAAATGTCTCAGCTGTCTTTGTTGAACAAAGTTATAAAATTACAATATTATTAGGTATTTAACTTATTTATAAGCAAATAATAATTTAAAATAACAGAAAAAATTGTGCTTTAAAAAAGAAACTTTTCAATACTAAGAAATTTAATACTTCTTAAATCCAACGATTTTTTAACGAAAGAATCGTTTAAATTCTGAATTCGTATTTATTTTAATGAAAGAGATTAAGAAATCTATTAGTATTAATATTTTACTGTTGATAACTATTCAACTTTAAAGAATGTTAACACCTGTTTAAGTGCACTTTTTCTATAAATAAATATAAGGACATGCGCACTATATAATTAAAAATATATTGGGGCTAAAATTATGTCAAAAAATAACGTAAGTAAATATATATACGCATACATATAAGATCGCGTTTTACCAGGAAAGGGATGTCACAGAAATATTTAATGAAAACTTGCCGGTTGGTTATCAGAGAGTAAAATTTGTTAAATCAACTAAATTGTTTCTATAGTTTGTTTTTTAATATATTATATTACAAAATGAAAAATTATATTTCAAATAAAATGCAAGAATCTAATGGTAGCTCCTTATCAAAATTAATTGCTGATGTAAATATTAGGCGGGTTACAATGGCAGCTCAAGGAAAATACAATAAAATGTCTTTAACTCAGAAAAATCAGCCCCAAGAAAATTTGGAATATTTTGTGAAATTTCCAACACCAAATTATAGAAATGAAATCGATTCACCTGAATCTGATTATATCTTTATTTATAATGAAACAAATATACCGATTGTAGTATTACTTGGCTGGGCCGGCTGCCAAGATAGATATTTAATGAAATATTCAAAAATCTATGAAGACAGAGGGTATGTTTTTTAATTTTATGAATTTTTTAGATTAAATATTTACTAATATTGCACATAAAATTGCATTTAGCTAAATCGCTTTGAGCCCGAATAATATTACTTTTTAATGTAATTTTAGGTTGATAACCGTACGGTATACTGCACCTGTTCAAAATCTCTTTTGGAAAAGATCTGAAATGAAATCAATTGGGGAAAAAATTTTAAAATTAATTTATGATATGAACTTTGATAGTCATCCGTTAATATTTCATATATTTTCTAATGGGGGTGCGTATATTTTTGAACATTTATTACTCGCAACCCGAACTACTGAAAAACCGATACAAATATGTGGAATTATTTTTGACTCAGCCCCAGGAGAAAGGCGTTTACTAGGCTTATACCGGGCAGTTACCGCAATATATGGACATAAGCAAAAAAAATGCAATTGCCTTGCTTCCTGGTTTATAACATTTACACTTACAGCTTTATGGCTTTTGGAGGTAAATTATTGAATTTAATCAAGTTTTTATATTGTTATTTTCACATTTTTTATTGTTTAAGGAGAGTTACTTTGCTTTTAAGAGACTATTTGTAACTGGAGTGTCAATAGCAGTAAATCCATTCCATGATCTGAAAAAAGAAATTATAAATTGTCCACAGCTTTTTCTGTATTCAAAGGGTGATAATGTAATTCCCTATAAGGTAAAACAACGGTTTTAAAACTTTTCCTAAAATAGATACTTACAATTAGAAAAATTTTTACTAATAATAAACTTAAGGAGAGTCTTGCTTACCTTCATTTTTGAAGTAATTTAGAACTTAGTCAGAATTTTCGAATATAGTTAAATAACTTTTTTTCTTAAAAAGAACCTTAGGTGTAAAACGATGTAATAATATATATTAAGTAAGGTGAAGTCATAAAAAAGAAAAGCTAATTTGCTCATTTAAACATAAAAATAAATAATTCTTCAAGTAAAAATAATAAACAGCGGATATAATTAAGATATAAAGTTAATTAATTAAAGAGTTAAAATTTTTAGTGTAACGCTATCCATCAATTTAATGTCCAATGGACATTTCTACAATTAGAAATAAAATAAAAATTTACTAAAAATTCAGTTAATTAATTTCAAATAAAGCGATAATGTGCAATTCATTATTGTCTCTTTAGAAAAATTAATTTACGAGTTTCCTTAAACACAATTTCGTGAAATTTACAGCAACAGTAATTGAATTGTAATTAGTTAAAAAAGAGGAAAGGAGTGTTATTCATTCATCAAATAGAAATTTTTATAGATTTTTATAAATTATTTCTCAAAATCTTATATATTTTACTTAAAAATTATAATTTTTTTTTATAGGACATTGAGAAATTTACAAAACATCGAGAAAAACTTGGTATTAAAGTAAGCAAAGTCTGTTTTGAAGATGCAGAACATGTTAAACTATACATTAAATACCCTCAACAGTACATTCAATGTGTTTGTAAATTTATTAACGCTTGCCTTTCCAGCAAGCAAATATCCTCTAAATATGAATAAAAACAAAGTAGCATAATTCAACTTTGAATTCTGAAATATGAGAGTTTTAAAAATATGAACAATTAGTCAAACTATTGTAACGTTTTATTAGTCAGCATTTTGTGATATATTCCGTCGAATATAATTATTTTTTATTTCGTTATGAAGAACCATATTAAATTTAAATATGATGAAAATTTATAAGTGTTAAACACTTGTTTAATTTTGCTGAAAATAAATTAACCAATTATATTTAAATAAATTTATAAATAAAAATGTTGAAAATAAATTACTATGCACATGTTTAACTATTTATATTAAATTTAATTTGAAGGACCGTAAGCCAAGTTATTCTTATTTTTCAAAAATTTGTTCAACCATTGTTGACCGGGCAGGAAGAGCCAGATACTTTTTGCTTAGAATAAGATTTAAAAACAAATTTAAACGTTTATGATTTAAATAAAATTTTTGTTTGTTAAGAAAATAACAGAAAAACCTCGCGGATAAAACATCAAACTTGAACTTTTGTGATTTTTAAAAAAACTCATAGGCGCATTTATAACAGCAATTGATATTATTTTTATAGAAACAAATCATCCAACAAATTTAAAACATTTATAGTACATTTATCCATACAAACTTCTGGATTTATTTACCATCTAAAACATCTATATATACATACATTAGAAATATTAGAATAATTTTGATTATTTTAAATTTTACTTTTATTTACTTTACCAAAATATTTTTGCTTTATCTTTAATTTCTTGGCCAATCTGATTATATACACCACCTTCCATATACATGGGTGTAAATTCTCTGTATGCAATGCAAACACGTCTTTCAGTTATATCCTCTCGTAACACTGAATGTTCAAATTGATACCTAGCAGGGCCATATAGTATAACTAACGATAAACTAAATTTTAATTAGAATTGTGATAAGAAATTCATCTTAAGATATTTACCTTGGCATTGGAACTCTTAATATCACATTTACAAAATTTTTAAGCCTTTCCTCATCTAAGAGACAAGAAGATAAACTTTGCTTGTATGTGTCCACAAAATTTAAATTATATTTATTATTTTGGCCACTGTAGGCACTTAACGTTAACACAGAATCTTCATGAGTATTTACTGTAACAACTCGTTCACCCCATATCCAACAATCATCTATATGGGGTTCAATACTCGCTCCCCTTTTACTTGTATATTCTAATGTACACTGTTCAATAGTTTGGAAATTTTCAAGTTCTTTAACTGAGTTAAATCTTGTTTGAACAAATTCTGAAAATTTTGGAAAACCATTAAATGATCCTAATTGAATTTTCTTTTTTTTGAAATTTGCTTTAGGGCCAAAATTTTGTTTTCTTCTTCCGCTTTGTGATTTTTGCCAGCATAATTTGTCTAAATTTTTTGTTAAAAATTCTCCTTCTGAGGGTGTTAGGAAATCCGGATATACAGCTATACCTGGCAGATTTAGTGATTTCATATTTTGATGATTATTATGATTATTTATTACTTCATTTGTATCCCAACCAGGATACAGTTTGTTACACTTTGGACAGTAAATATATGAGTCCATATCCTATTCAATTAATTTATAGTTTTCCAAGGATTATATTTATATATTGTTACCTTGTATATAGAGATGAAATCTTTACTTTCCAGCCCATATGTTTTTTCACATATTAAACATGTTCTATATCCCTTACATCCGCAAATTCTTGTTTTATTCATATTTGTAAACAGCAGCCGGCGTACAAAACTCCTAAAAGGTTGAAATTTGACGTTTAAATAGTTTTCTTTGATCTGACAGAAAAGTTCAAGCTTTTTTATCTAATGCGTTCAGAGTTTACACTAAAAAATCTTAAGTTTTACTATACGCAGAAGGCCAAAAGCTTGATTCTGTCTCCCTGGATAACAACAGTTTTGGATAGAAAATCACTTATTGTGCTATCAAACTAGACTAAAAATGAACTGTCTTTGTACTTTGTACTCTAAATATTTCTCTTCTAAATAACTATAATTATTAAATTAAAAATATTTACATGATAATTTTTGAACATTTATAATAGTAATTTTTAAAATATTATATTTAAACATTATAATTTTTAAACAAATTTCTCTTCTTTAGCAGCTGAAATGTCAAATTCCTGGGCTCTATACTTTTGAAAAACTATCTTGTTGAAACTCCGCGCACCTCCGCGCACCTCCGCACCACCGCCCACAGCACCCCGGCACCTCCGCACCACTGCCCACTGCCCACAGCACCCTGGCACCCCGGCACCCCGGCACCTGAGCTGGTTTACATTAATAGCGGGGTGACACAAGAGTCATGACAAGCACAGTTTTTCGAAACTATTTTACCGTCAAATATAGCTGATTCAGGGTATTCACATTGAGGATTGTGACATTTCGGAAATGTTCCCCTACAATTCTCAGTCCACTAAAATATGTGAATATGTGTTGGAAAATATTACAGATAAAATGTGTATATAAATGTGTATTAGTAAGATACCAAGCATGAGGCAGAAATATTTCTGCCTCAGGAAGGGGTAAAAGCTTTCTCGAAATTTGCGAAACTCCGTCTTACCTTTCACCTCCGCTTATAGTGCGTTCCCACCGCACGAATTTACTGACAAATTTACTAATGAAAGCCCCATACAAAAAAATAGCGTTCCCACCGCACGAATTTACTGAAGAAAATTATTAAACGTCAAAAGTGTTAAAGAGTTATAATTGTGTGGAGTGTTATTAATAATTATTTAACTTAAAGTTAAATTAAAGCATTATTATAAATTATGGAACTAAGCGAAAGACAGAAAGAAATATTATCCGCTGTAGTACCTGTATTTCAAGCTGTAATTCAAAATTTAATGGTAGAAATGGAATTATTAAATATAATTATTACAGCTTGTAGGGATAGATTGGATAACTTTAGAGAATGGTCATGTTTTAACGATGTTTTAAAACTTCAAAAGTAAAATATATTTTAACTGAACACGGAGTGAAGGAACTCGATCCAAATACAAGGTTTTTTTCATTTCAAAATATGAATTTGATGGATTAAATAGTTTAATATTTTAGAGTTTATGGTTCATGTGGTAGATTATTTATTTTATCAAATGTTCCCAAAATGCTTGACGAACTTAAACAAAAACAAGATACATGTGAAAAACTAATGGAACAATTAAATGATAAGAAAGATTATATAGTTAGAAATATTAAGGAACAGGAAACTAGTTTAAGGGAATTAGTACAACAAAAAAAAAGATACTGAAACAAAATGACTTTAATTTATTTTATTAAAATTCATCTAAATTGAAATCTGCATATGTTGCAAACTCATTACCTAAATTACGATTATGTTTTGGCTTATATTTTTAAAGAAATATACTTTGGGCCCATTTATTTACAATTTTTCCTGATCACATTATTATTTTTGAAGCTATCATTCGTACAATTTTAGCCATTTTTTGTATACATTCCTCAGAAAGAAATGGTGGATCAGCTATTACTATATCAAAGGTATTATTGTAGAGTTTTATTGTTTCATTACAAGAATTTATATCGTAATATATAAAATCCTGACCATATGCAGAAAAAAAATTTACTGAAATTTACTGCAGTGACTTATAATTTTCTCATATAAAATCTATGAATGTCAGTAAATTCGTCAGTAATTTTGTCAGTAATTGGGCGGTTGGAACGCACTATTATCTAGAAATTAAATGTTACCGGACTCAATGTGAATACCCCCATTGCGACATATGTACAAAAATTTATTTTGGAACAACTGTGGAATTGTTCAAAACTGTTTTCTTTAAAATATATATTTTCGAAAATTATTGAGTTAAAATGTACAAGATTTGAGTGTTTAATATACTAAATTGAAAATATTTTATTTTCCGTGTCGCTGATGTAAACAGCTTGTTTTATCATAATTTTTTGTTGTAGTGGTAGCACTAATTTCAGTTATACACATTCGAGAAAATTCAAAACAAATGTCACTTTTAAAGAGGGAATTTATTAAGTTGTTAGTCTAAAGTGAAGGAAGTACATCAATGTACTTCCTGTTGCATAATGTTATTGCAACAGGAGTTAAGGTTAATTTTTAAGAATGGAATATTTCTATTTGAATTTGAAAAAGTTTTTTGAGTTTTACAAATTTAGGTTGTTGATTTGTAAAAAAAACATTTTTCATAATGGAATTGATTAATAATATTGCCCGAAAACGTGTCGGATATTAAATTTTCGTTGCAGGAGAAAGAACTAGAGAAGGAAATGATTGAAACTGGTGTCATATCATTGGACGATGATAAATAAATGGTTGCACTTGTTTATGGACAAATGAATTAACCACGAGGTCCACGATCACGTGTTGTCTTAACAGGGCTTGCATTAGTTGAACATTTTAGGGATGTGGATGGAGAAAATGTCCTTATGTTTATTGATTATATATTTCGTTTTAATCAAGCTGAATGGGAAGTATCAGCTCTATTTGGAACAATAACATCAGCCAACATTAGCCACTGAACAAATGCAGGAACGAATCACTTGTACTCTTGTTGGTTATATTACTTCTGTTGTGTTATTCACGGCAATAGCCGAAGTTGCAATTTATCCTGCAGTAGGACCGCTGGATTCTACTGGTGCAATTTTATATGGTAATATCGTTGAAGAGGAACAGTATAATGTTGCTCGAGGCGTTCAAAGTATTTTACAACACCACAAATCCTTACAAGTAAGCTTATAACTTTAAGGAAATTATCTTTTTTATTGTATATAACAGGCAATTCGAAAGCATTTTACATTACACATTAATTAATTCAATGGAATTACCCACATTACCCACAAATGAAGTTAAGGCGGTTTGTTACAAATGAAAAGTAAATATTTTATTTATAATAATACTTTAGAATTAAAATATTTTTTTCCTTTGTAGTTCAATGAATTTTACAATGGATGAAATACTTGGCTCTGCTGTACATCCATGTTTAAAATATTCCTCATGTAAACAAATGCTGTTGAAATGAAGAGGCTTCAACAATGGTGGAAAGAGTTATACATACAATTTTGGACAACTGAGTGGGCTCTTCAGTGAAAATTCTACACATTAAATGCAAAGAGGAAATCAAAAAACTACGAACTATCCTACTCAAGCTTCTTATTGTAATTTAATAAGATACTGTGATGTGAGTACATGTTCACGGCAATAATTAAATTTATGAAATTTAATAAAATCTAATTGACAGGCTATGAACAATGAAGTTTTAAATAAAGAGAAGAAATCAAACGAAAAAACAAATAAAATATATTACAGCTGCAATTTAAGTGTAATTTAAAAATAGAAATTATATAGAGTCAATTATTATCAATTTATCAAGTCAATTAGGAATATCTTCAATTCAGGTATGTCACAATCGCACGTCCAATTTAATGGAATTATTGACTATTATTATGGTTCAACGATTTAAATAGACGATATTTATATGATTTATTTATTGATATTTTTTTTTGTTGTTCATTAAATCAAAGGAAAAAAAAATTAACAATTATTTCATAATAGTTTCTAAAATAATATAAAATAAAAGCCCGAAAATTGGGTTTATGACTGAATTATCGTCATCGAATTTAGAATCAAAATTTTTAAATTATAAAAACATCAAACTGTCGGCTGCCGTAGCAATGAATACACCTTACCATCCGTATTCCGGTATATCGCCAACACATCCTCCAAGTCCGGACAATAACAACTATTCACAAATATCAAGTGGATATCATAATGGTCATTCTGGTGGAGTAATACATTGAAATCAGATATCAATGGATGATGTTCCACCAGATTTTAATCATCATCATCATCATCATCACCACCACCATCATCATCAATTGAATAATAATAATAATAGTCCAATTAAACAATGTGCTGATTGCGGAGCTAAATTATCGATTTTTTTACATCAACAAAAACAAAAACTTTACTTTCGATCCATCATTATTAAAAGAAAACTGCTTTTAGTCATTACGATTGGTTTTTAAGGCAACTGTTAATATGGTACTATTTTTTACCCATCCAAACTATTTTTAAATATAATGATTGTTTGTTTGGAAAGGTATATAAATATGTTGCGGAAGTAGTTTTAAGAAATTAACACTTTCCATTTAAAGATTTTCGCATTTTTCCAGTAAATCAAATATTTACTTTCTCAAGATTGATATTTTATTAAGCTCCTTTTTTTAAAAACAATATGAGGCCTTTGGTGTCCTTTTTGGTTTTAAAATAAATATCAGAAAATTTAAGTTCATTTTGTAAAAGTTAAATTTAAAGTTTTTATAATAAAAAAAATTTCAATAATAGAAAAGATACCTTTGCAAAAAATTCACATTAAAAAAAACTTTCATTTAATTAAAATGGAATTGAGCATTATATTTATCTGCTTTCATCTGTCTACAACCTAAAAAGTCGAGGGAGGTGCGATATATCACCGCAGCTAAAACCCTGCTTTATAAATAAACGCCTAAACACTTGAGATATTGATTGATATATACATATATTTATATATTATTATATACTTCATATCAGTACTTATTAAGAAGTCTCATTTTATCCCAATAACAAACAACAAGAGGGCACAGAAAGCAACAAATTTCAAAGATTTAAGAATGCTTGTGAAAGTTTAAATGCACAGTGGAAGGGTCTCTTTTGTTCCTTGGGTGGGATATTTAAGATGAAAAGTGAGAGCAGAATTAAATGGACCCCAACTAGTTGAAGATCAAAGTCGGCCTTCGAAATCTCAAAGCCATTTGAGATGTTTTCCATTTTAATAACGCTCTTCTCTTATCAAACATTTTTAATATTTTACTCACAAATGGTTCTGCCTTGTATTTTATTTAGTTAAACCATTTTATTACGCAAACACTGAATACCCCACTTAACGTTGTAATGGCCGTTGCGGCCATGCGTATATTATAATATAGTAAAAAGTGGGAAATTCAAATATATTTTTAAATCAATTACTCTCTTGACGCCACCCCATTAATTCAGTTTGTGGGTAATATATTAAATGAGTTTTAAATATGACTTTCTATAATTGGGATAATTGATAGTCTTTAGAGAGAAGTGTTCTCCGGGCAGCACCTGTTCACAACACTGTTCCCAGGGACTGCGACCTTAGGTGACTGTCCTATAAAAATTTATAGATACATTTAAAATAAGTGAAGGACGTTTAAACAACTTTTTTGATAATAAACTTCCATAATTTCATTTTGATCCTATTATTATATGATCAAAAAATAACAAAAAAAAAGCAGCTATCTTTCGTAAGTTTATATAGGTGTAACCCTTTTAAAACCTCATAAAAGGTGTGAAATTTATAAGAAAACACAACACAATTATTTTACTTCTGCTTTCTATGGCTGACTGAAAAATTTTTAGTACTAATTAATTTAGTAACCCTCTACTAAAAGTCACTTTAAGTATACTTGGCATTTGAAATTTATTAGACAGATCTGTCTAAGTTACAATTAAAAATTTGATTAAAACGAGCAAGTTCACTGGAGAAAAGGAAAACAAAAAAAAAACGAAAAAACAAAACGTTCTAGTTTTCCAGAAAGAATTTCCTTTTTTCTTAAATCAAAGCAGCAGAATTAAATTTTTTTCAGTTGTGTACTGCAAAGAATTAAACAAAATTTTCAACAAACAAGCCTTACTATATCAGCTATCAAAATATACATTGATTATGGTAAAAGTGGGAGGTCTTCCGGTAAATTTAAAAATTCACTTTAATTATTTATTTATTTATTAATCACCGGATGAAATTCAAAAGAACCGAGAAGTTGATTGAAATTACCTTAGTTAAAATCTGCTTAAATTAATTTTTTTTTTTAATCTGATAATGTGGCAACAAGAGTAATAATATAGAATATAAATATTTCAACATTCACAGGAAGAAAAATGCCAGGAACCAAAAATCAACGTAAGACAGCGCAACAGGAGAAGTCCTGTGTATCTAAAAGGTAAAATCACGTTTCATTCTTTATTTCAAACAAAATATTAAGAATAAATTTTCAAATGTTCTGGGAAATTTATTGCAATAAAAAATGTTATTATACTACTTTGAAAATAATATTTTATTAATAATGGTTTTATTAATCATTATTTTAGGAAAAAAAAACTACTTTAAGCGCAGAGGATAAAGAAAAAATGTGGCAGATGAAAGAAGAAAATATCCTAAAAACGAAAATAAGCGCTCAGTTCAAAGTGAGCAGAACTGTTTTAAGAAATATGGAAAAAAAAAGGAAAAGGAAAGAGAAAAAGAGGAAGAATTTAAAAAGATCGTAAGTAGAAGATAATCATTAATTAATAATAGTAGTTAGTAATACGCATCTTTTTATTTAATTTTAGATAGAACAAAAAGAAAGAGAAAAGGAGGAAGAATTTAAAAAGATCGTAAGTAGAAGATAATCATTAACTAATATTAATAGTTACTAATATACATCTTTCTATTTAATTTCAGATTGAGGAACAAAAGGAGAAATATGAAAAGATCGTAAGTAGAAGATAATCATTAACTAATATTAATAGTTACTAATATACATCTTTCTATTTAATTTCAGATTGAGGAACAAAAGGAGAAATATGAAAAGATCGTAAGTAGAAGATAATCATTAACTAATATTAATAGTTACTGATATACATCTTTCTATTTAATTTCAGATTGAGGAACAAAAGGAGAAATATGAAAAGATCGTAAGTAGAAGATAATCATTAACTAATATTAATAGTTACTGATATACATCTTTCTATTTAATTTCGGATGGAACAAAAGGAAACAGAAAAAGAAGAGTTGAAAAAAATCGTTAGTTTAAGATTGTCACAAATTAATATTGATAGTTAATCATATACATATTTTTATTTAATTCCAGATTAACGGCGACATCACATTGTTCAATAATGATAATGATGTATACGTAAGTAGGAGATAATAGTAAGTTGAAACCCATAACTTAAAGTACTTAATTTCAATTCCAGATACCAAATGACTCTAGCTTCCCACCCTTTGAAAGAACGACGGATAATGAAGGAACTGTAAGTAGGAGATAATAGTAAGTTGAAACCCATAACTTAAAGTACTTAATTTCAATTCCAGATACCAAATGACTCTAGCTTCCCACCCTTTGAAGGAACGACGGATAATGAAGGAACTGTAAGTAGGAGATAATAATAAGTAATATATATAGGCAATATACAATATAAATATGTTATATATATGAATGGAAGAATTAGAAGTTGACTGTTAAAATATGGTTTTTGTTATTTTCCTGCGGGAAAGAGGAGGGCAATTGCTTGAAATAACTATTCGGAAGAGTTTGAATGACTTGCGAGCATTTCAGATGAGATTCAACGTGTAATACCTTTTTCCTAAGTCTCAGATGCGGTGTGTACTATTTTATAGTACACTTCACAGTTGACTGTGAAAATATGGTTGTTCTCGCTAAATTTATATTTATTAGGAATAACTAATCTTATTCACTTTTGAAAAAATCTCAAGTGAAATAAAGTCAGTCAGAAATAGAAGTAAATTGAAAATAAGGCACAAAAAATTAAGATTACAATTAAAAATTATTCAAATACAAAAACCGTAACAGATTTTCGCTGTCATTTTTAAAAATATATTTCTTTATGAAGTTGTCTTCGGAAAATTTGGCTATTTCATAGAAGTAGCATATAAAGTTATTTTTTTAATGAGTTTTTAAAACTCAGTATGAAAGTTATTAAAATTAAATTTTAGTTTTGAAAATTGCTAAGATTTTCGAGTTAGTATTTAGTTAGTTTAATTGAACATATCCTCAAGATGTGTACATGTAAAACACACTCATAAATCCTTATTAAAAAAATCATTTATGAATTAAGCAACTTTGTCAGTTCTACCAAAATAATAATAAATAAGTCCCAATGATAACTTTGGATGTTTGTTTTTTTATACATAGCGAGTAGAGAGAGAGAGAGAGAGAAAGACATATTTATTTAAATATGTACTAGAAAAAGAAAACAGGACTAAATGACAGCTATCATTGTTATGATTATATTTTTTCTGAAGGCAATGGCAGGAATAAAAGGTAAATTTCGTTTATACTAATAAGCTAAATAATAACTAATATATATTTCCATATTTCTCCATTGTTTCATCATCAAAATCTTTTAAAGGGTAAATAATATAAATGCAAATAAAATTTTTAACAATATTGAGTATAATCAATATTTGATGTAGTGCTGGTCAAATCATTTATATGACTTAAAACAATAGAATTTCATATTTTATAAATAAAATAAAAGTATTAAACTATATAAATGTTATTTGTTTTGGGAAATGTTTAAAGTGGCCTCAATCATGGATTTTATCTAGTATGGGGCCAGAGTAAATATAATTTTTTACGAATTCAAGCCACTTTTCAAGAAATTTTAGGTAGCAAAAATTATTAATTGTGGAGAAAGTTTTTCATAAAGTCTTATATTAAAAGTTATGAATATTTCTATAGGCCATGTATATAATAAGGAAAGAGTATAAAGTAGTTGAGAAATGGTAAGCTTTTTTGAACTTATTTAATTTTTTTTGGACCGTGAGCGTCAAGTAATCTGCAGGTTGCCGTTGATGGCTTTCATATTTTATAATTTTCAAATTTACTAGTTTATCACGTAACTTTAATTTTTTGTCACCAGTCTTAAGTGTACACAAAAAGATAGGAATACTGACCTTTGGATCCAAGTAACGTTATAATGTACCATTTTTAAGCTGTCTCGTTAAATTTTATGCATGTTTGTCTAGAGAATAAACTCATGTTGTTTGACTTTGTGTAGTCTTGCATACAATATCTAACAGGCATTTAATCTAAAGCTTCATTAAGACTTAATAAAATTTGGGTAAATTTTATTAAATTACTTGTCCTATTGTTAACAGGAGTGTTGTAAATTGAAGGGAGATATAACACTCAGGCGAAGAAGAACTCCTGCGTTCCTTGTGGCTGCAGCGTCTTTCTGATAACACTCAGGCGATTCTTGCCTGCAATCCCGGAAATTTAACCGAATTGGCAAACTCTGCGGATAAAATTGAAGAGATTAACAATAAACCTAATGTTTTTGTTTGTGAGACTAAGCGGTCAAATGATATCTTAGAACGGTTAGATTTTTTAACAAAAGAGATTAAGGATTTGAAAGCAGAATCTCGTGACAGTTTTAGACGGTCAAGATCTAGTTCTAGATTTCGTTTAAGATCAAAAAGTCCTCGTAGTAAAATCAACAAGAATATGGATAGCAATATGTGCTGGTACCACAAACGTTTCGCAGATAAAGCTACAAAGTGTATCCAGCCTTGTTCTTATGAAACTTTATCGAAAGCAAAAAACTAAATCGCCTTTCAGCTCCAACGGCGGTTGACAAAGGCCATTTTTCAAGCCGTTTAAGCATTTTCGATAAATCTACAGGACGTAATTTTTTAATAGACACAGGAGCCGATATATCAGTAATACCTGCATATTCCATAAAGAGACTTACTCCATCAAATCTCAAGTTGTCAGCAGCAAATTCTTCAACAATCAATACCTTTGGTCGAAAAGTTTTAATTTTAGATTTGGGACTCCGCCGAAATTTTTCTTGGAGTTTCATCATAGCTGACGTTGTCAAGCCTATAATCGGCGCAGACTTCCTCTGCCATTACGGTTTATTGGTTGACCTAGCAAAGAGATCGCTTATCGATCCATTGACTTCAGTAAACTCTATTTGCAAGGTTTCAAAAAATTCTATTACAAATTTATCACTGCTAGGGGATAGCTCAGTAGATCCACGTATTAGTAGCATGCTAAATAAATGGCACAAAATTACTGCTGAATCCGGATTTGCTTCTTCTATTAAGCATGATATAACGCATCAAATTTTTACTACTGGTAATCCTGTGGTTTCAAAGGTCAGGAAATTGTCTACCGAAAAAATGTTGGCAGCCAAGCAAGAATTTGATTTTTTAATTCGTGAAGGGATTTGCAGACCTTCCAACAGTCCCTGGTCCTCACCTCTGCATCTAGTCAAAAAAAAAGATGGCAGGTGGCGACCATGTGGTGACTACAGGCAACTTAACGCCATAACTAGGCCAGATCGTTATCCAATTCCCTTGATTCACGATTTTGCACATCAGTTACATGGATGTAAAGTATTTTCAACTTTGGACCTTACCAAAGCATATCACCAGATACCTATTGAGCCTGAAGATATCCCAAAGACTGCAATATGCACTCCTTTTGGCCTTTTCGAATTTACGCGTATGACCTTTGGTTTGTGTAACGCCGCTCAATCATTTCAACGGTTTATTAATTGGGTACTAAGAGATTTAAATTTCTGTTTCGTCTACATAGACGATGTTTTGATTGCATCCAATTCAGAAGAGGAACATTTAACACATCTAAATCAAATTTTTCAGCGTTTCGAAGAGAATGGTTTAGTTATTAACTTAGAAAAATGCCATTTTCTAAAACCAGATTTAAATTTTCTGGGTCATTTAATTAGTTCCGAAGGCATCAAACCGTCCACGGAAAAAGTAGCAGCAATTGAAAGCTTCAAGCGTCCCGAAACTGTTAAAGAGCTTAGGCGTTTTCTCGGCATGATAAATTTTTATCGACGTTTTTTGCCAAATGCAGCCAAACATCAATTGCTACTTAATGAGTATCTTAAAGGAAACAAGAAGGATGGACGTAAAAAAATTAATTGGGATAGTAATTCTAACGAATCGTTCGAAGCAGTCAAAAGACAGCTTTGTGAAGCTACGCTTTTAGCTTTTCCCGACCCTAGGGCTAAATTAGCTTTATTTGTTGATGCATCGAATACTGCAATTGGCGCAGCTGTACAACAATTTGTCAACAACAATTGGCAGCCTTTGGCATTTTTCTCAGTTAAATTAAACTCGACTCAGAGTAAATATAGTACATACGATCGTGAATTGCTAGCGATTTACCAAAGCATTAAATACTTCCGTCATTATGTTGAAGGCCGAAATTTTACAATTTTTACAGACCACAAACCTCTTATTTATGCCTTTAGACAGAACCCGAATAAAGCTTCGCCCAGACAATTTCGTCACCTCGATTTTATCAGTCAATTTTCGACTGATATTCAACATATATCAGGTATTCACAACGTAGTGGCAGATACATTATCGCGTGTTGACGAAATAAAATGTTCTCCAACTTTGGATTTTGAGGCTATCGCAAAGGCACAACTTTCAGATGAAGTTCTTAAAGATTTTTTAAAAGATAAGGCTTACATATTCCAAAAATCTCCTATTTTTGGATCAAAGATGGAAATATATTGTGAAAACTCTTCCAACCTTATGCGTATACATTCCTAAGGATTTTAGATATCAGGTTTTTAAATCCGTTCATGACATAGCTCATCCTGGTGTCAGATCAACGAATAAATTACTGACTTCAAAATTCTTTTGGCCTTCTATGAATAAAGATAGCAACGAGTGGTCCCGAGCGTGTATACTTTGCCAAAAAAGTAAAATTACTAGGCATGTTAAAAATACACCAAACATATTGCGCTTGTCATAACTTGTATCATCCCCATTGAACCAGTTAAAAATATGCTTTATTTACTTTTATTTAAAGAACGTGGAGTTAAGATGTCTAGCAATTGTTTTAAATAATGTGAACTAATTGTAAGTATTTATTAGAAATTATTGAAAGTGAAATTTTCGCAACTCTCCTGATTTTCATGAAAATTAAGAAAATTAAGAATTAAGAATTTTTACTATTAATTAGAGGATCGAATTTATTTAATAAAATTGGTCGTGTTTCTTTTCTGTTTGCAGATAATGACCGATGGATATGATATTTAATTGTTATATTTGTTAGGATATGCTTTAGGACCATACCATTTGATGTTTTATTGACAGCTTGACCTCCAGGTCCATCCACTTCCCCGAACGTAATCCTCCTAAATTTCGTTTTTATTCAATTTAGGTAATAAAGATTAGTCAATAGATGATTTTGGTCGTGTATTACAATTTCATTTAAATTTTTTGATTGATGAAATAAAAGATTGCATCTTGTAAAGCTAATTTTATACTACCCTTCCTTCTTTCAATAATGTCTCACCTTTCTATTTAACATAAAATATTAATTAAACAGGCTTGAAATTTGTTATAGATAACCTTAAAGCAAAATTGAAGTTTTTCAGGTGAGGTTAGTGGAGCATTTTGTTTGAATTCTTCACGTACACGGTTAACAAAGTAAGTCTGGTTAGTTTATTTAAGTTGTTTCCCGTAACGAACCAAATTTCTATACAATTGTAGTATTTGATTTCTTGAAGGAGTTAAAATTTTTACTCTTTCGTACAAAATCTAGTGAGAAAAATGTCAACTTTCAACATGGTATTAAAGTGTCAAAATTAGTTTGCCCAGACCTCCTCCCCAAGCGATCAATCATGGACTCTAGTCTCCTCTAAAAACAAGAAGCGGGATACTCCGCCTATTCCCAAAATAAATACTTCTGCTCCATCAGCTAGGGCCTAAAGGCCCCTAAGGCCCCATTAGGCAAAAAACCTTACCTGCTCCTACAACAGTAACAACAGACTCAATCAGTAACAGGAATGCCTATCGTGCCGCTCACGAATTTTCTGAAGCCCGATGCCCGCCTATATTTGTAGAGGGGTTAAATATTCGAACGGCCAAGATTGCTAAACTAGTCTCCAATGCAGGTCAGTCTTTCTGGTTCAAACTGCTGAGCGCCAACAAAATATCATCACAGTAAATCATTCAGAGCTACATGCCAATTGTATCAATTGGTTAAGATAATACAAGACACTCCTACTGCCCAAAAGCCCTGTGGCGCTGCGGCATAAATGCTGAAGAATATATAAATGACATTCGCGAGGACGTGGAAATCTAGTGTCCAGACATAAAAATTGTGAAAATCATTAATCTCTTAACACCCAAATCCCGCGAACTCAATTATAAAATCAACACCTTTATAGTACAGCTCGAGCAAGGGCAGGCTGCAGAGCCCCTCACAACAATTAATAATATCCTGCAACAGCGGGTAAAATGGGAGAAGGTCCTTAAAAGAACTGTTGCGAGATGTTTCCGCTGCCAAAGTTTTGGACACAATGCAAATTATTGTGTTGATGGGACTAAGTGTGGAATGATCTATCGCCCACAAGCCGCACTAAGGCTCTTAAATGTGCAAACTGCAAAACTATTGGACACGCTGCTAACTCTTCCGAATACATTAGTTATAAAAATAACCAGCAGTTAGTGAAAGATAGGCTGGAGGTCAAAGGAGAACGAAGGCATCTGAAAACGATATATATCTTCGAAAAGCCGGAAATAATCTGTATTCGTATGCAAATGCTGTCAAAAAGAATGCTCCTAGGGACTTTTGGATAGCTCACTGCCACAATCTTTGCATATTTATTTACACATAAAAAGCGTCACTAGAAATGAATATCAGTAACTTTCTAGTTATGATTCAAATACTTGCGGCACTCTTTTTGTTAATGCGCAGAAGTGTTTTTTATAGGATACTTTAAATTCCATTATTTTTTAATAATTTGCTTAGTGTTTTCCAATATCAAAGTGGTGGGGAAAAAGGTCATAAACGAAAACTTTGATTGTCGCCACAAATTTTTTTGACTATTCTTAAAACTGATTTATTTCATCATTGAAAAATTATATAATAGTATTAAAATAATAGCAAGAATCTACTTTATCTAGAATCTAATGTTAATACTCAATAGTAACACACTTAATTTTAAGGTATTCGTTTAAGGCTTCATGACCTAGATCTTTACCAAATCCACTTTGCTTAAAGCCACCAAAAGGAGCTGCTACATCAGTCTTATTATAAACATTAACAAAAATTGTACCAGCATCAATATTATCAATAAAATTTAAAGCTTTGCTAATATTTTGTGTAAAAACTCCACTTGCAAGACCATATTCAGTATGATTTGCTCTTTTCATAACACATTCAATATCACTTCCGTGAAATTTTGTTATAAGCATGATCGGTCCGAAAGATTCTTCTTGTGCTACATACATATGATCTTCAACATCAGTGAAAATAGTTGGTTGAAAGAAAAACCCTTTCATTCCATGTACAGCTTTTCCACCATACAACAACGTTGCACCTTCCTTTATTCCTATATTACAAAATTCAATTAACTTTTCAAAGTGAGCTCTATGATTTTGGGGTCCATGTGAAGTTGATCTATTTAAAGGATCACCAATAGTCATTCCTTTAATATCTTTTATTATTTTACGAACAAAGTCATCATGAATAACATCTTCTACAAATAATCGTCCTGCACCAATACAATTTTCTCCTTTATTGAAGAAAACTGATGATGCACCCTGAAATTTAAAGGTAATATAAATAACGATTAAGAGATTTCTTACTAAAACTACATGTTTAATAGCTTTATCTAAATCACAGTCTGCAAATATAATGAGTGGACTTTTTCCTCCTAGTTCAAGTGAAGATCTTTTCAAATTAGATTGTGCACATGATTTCATTATATGCTGTCCTATAGGTGTTGAGCCAGTGAATCCTAGTTTTCGTACTCTTGGATGATCAGCTAATGCCTGTCCTGCAAGTGATCCTAATCCTGTAATTACATTTATAACTCCTTCTGGAAAACCAGCTTTCACTGTCAGTTCTGCAAATTTAAGTGCTGTTAATGGACAAACTTGTGCAGGTTTGATAACACAAGTATTCCCCGCTGCAATACAAGCTGCCATCTTCCAAGAAAGCATCATTAAGGGATAATTCCAGGGTGTTATAAGTGCACATACACTGAAAATTTCAATAAGTTTTGTTTGTAAGTCTATTGAGTGCTTTGTTTATAATTAAACTTCATAAACACATCCTTTAAATGTTGTAATTTTATTAAATTCGCTATTTTGGCTCTTAAGTATTACGAGTACACTAAAAAGTATAATTATTATTTTCTAAAAGCAAGACTACTTACCCGATCGGTTCTTTTTTGGTAAAAGTTAAAATATGATTTGGCTGTGACGGACTAACGGGAATTGTATTCCCTTCAATTTTATCAGTCCAACCAGCAAAGTATCGCCAAGCATTGATTGACATCCCAACATGAGTTTTAAGGGCCAAGGTATATACAGCACCCGAATCTACAGCTTCAATTGTTGCCAGCTCTTCTTGCCATTCTTCCATGATATCAGCTAAACGAAACATAATTTGACCACGATCTCTAGCTGATATATGCCTCCAAGGTCCATTAAATGCCTTTTCAGCTGCTTCAACTGCTTTATTAACATCCTTTTTTGAAGCACATGCAACTTGACAAAGTATTTCTTCAGTTGTAGGATTGATAATGTGCACAAAATTTTTGTCTTCCGCATCAATAAAATGCCCATTAATAAAAAGTTGTGTTGGTATTGAAATACTCTTTTTATTTGCATTTAGAACAAAACCATCAAAGTATACTTTTGAATTGGAATCAATTGATCCTCGTATGTATTTTATGATTTCATTAAAGAAATCATCAAATACTGGAAACATAAAAATATTTTCATTTTCCAACGAAATATCAAAAATATCCTTGCATTCTTCAATCAAACGGACTACATCCATTGATGCAGCACCACTTTCAAAAAAATGAGTTTCTGAATTAATACAGATTTTAAGAATTGATTCCCAAATTTGACGTAGAGTTTCCTTGTGGTTTAATTCTTCCTTTGTAAATTCAATTTTAGGCTTTTCTTTATTTTGTTTAAACCAATTACAAGCCTTTATAACATGGTTCCCTTTTTTTATTCGTTTAATATTTACAAATTTTTTATCGGTTCCTTCGATAAGCAAACCTTCACTATGGACTATTGCAGGATGCTTACTTCCTCTAAGTTTTAAAAGTTTTCCATCAGAAACTTTTAATGAATATATATGTGCTCCATAAAGACGTATCATTTCTTCATTCCCATTCCTTGCCTCAACAAATGCTATTGCTCCTGGTGTAGAGTCTAAACCACGAATAAAATTAAAAATACCTTCTGCAGATTGTTCTAATTTAAGTACTTGATTTTCTTCTTTGAATAATGCAGGATCGTATGTAGCACCAATTTCTCTCTGTGGAATTTTCGGTGCGATATTATTTGATATCATATCTACAGCCATCAGTATGGCTTTTACACCTTCAGGGAAAAGAAAGCGTTTGTAAAGTATATCTAAGGTATCTGTTGCTTTTACTGTACATTGTCTTTGAAGAAGTATAGGACCAGTATCTAAACCACTATCAGCCCAGAAAATTGTTAAACCTGCCATGTCATCACCTTTAATAAGGGTCCAAGATATTGCACTTGCACCCCTATGGAGAGGAAGAATTGAAGGATGATAGCAGATACTTCCAAGCTTAGCTCCATCAATCACTTCAATTGGGATAAATTGCGTACAGAATGGAAGAATATTTAATGTCGCTTCAACTGATTGATATTTTTTAAGAACTTCTGGGATTATTTGTCCTTTATTACGCCATGCTTTGATTTTAAAAACTGGTATGTCATATTTTCTTCCTGTTGTAGCCAAGATATCTTCTTTTATTCCTTTATCTGGTACTGTGAATATGCCTACAATCAAATAATTTTTCTCTAGAAGAATTTCCACTACATCTGATGCAAAGTTACTTTGGCCTACAATTGCTATTCGGATTTTCTGAAAAAAAACCAGAAAACAAACACTATGATTCATGTATCTTTGTAAATTTAATTGAAGGATTTAGCTATTATAAAACAACAACAGGAATATTTTTTCAAGTGAAAACTATAGAAATTATTGAGAGGTAAGATTACATTGTTACTGAATCAATGTTTAAGTAATTACCCTTTGAATTGTTGAAATAACTTTGATGTCAACAATTATTGTTGTTGATAAACTTTAACAGTATAAATACTACTGAGACCATGACTAGTTATAAAATTATATCAAAAGCTGAATGTGTGTAAATTGTTATGATAAGTTTGTGTTTGGTACTGCATCACTAAATGTAGGAGAAGGAAAAGAGTGAGTGATCCAAAACTATTTACAAAAAATTGAATACTCGCTTCGTGTGCATTTTTTAATGATCCTAATTATTAATTAAACTTTTTTATTTATTATTTTGATTATTCTTCTTAACGGTTTGTATTTTTTTTCTTGACTTTGTCGCAAGACTATAAGATCTAAATAATCCTTTTTTGAATTATTCAAGGAAATTTTTTATTGTTTTATATTTATTTCAAACGTTTGCTGTTCTTCAGCATGATAAAGAAAAGTGTGGCATAATTTTTTAAGACCAAATGGCTTCTTATACCCCTACCAGGGCTATCTTAGGACACTTCAAGGCCCTTTGGCACACAAGAATACTGGACCCTATTTTAAAGTAAAAAAGGGAATGACAAGAGAAAAACGATTATATTTTCCTCTTGGGAGCCCCAAAAGACCGGCGGCTCTGGGCACAGACCTCGTGTGCCCTTATGGTAAAGATGGCACTGCCTCTACAATTAGAAAAGAAATCAAATATGCTAGCAAAAATTTGACATTCATCTCTTTTTGGGCAATTCAGTTATAAACCCTTTGATAAGGGCTTACAAAATTTCAGCAAAAACAAACGTAAATATTAAAAAATGTATAGAATTATTATCTGAAAAATTATTGAGGCTGTGAGAAAATACAACAATATTTTGTACTCAATAGGGTGGGCAAAATCTTTTTAACCCAATCGCTCGCTCCTATGATCTTAGGCCTGTATAATGTGCCTTAAATTTTTACATTTGAAATAAGTTTCTTAAGAAGAAATTTCTGTATTACTTTTATGAAAAGTTATTAAATTTATTGCATATTAATGTTCTTTTAAATATCTACAAAGTTTTTTCACAAAGGAGTTTTCCTTTAACCAGTGACAACGAAAATATAGTTATGTTATTGTAAAGAAAAATTTCTTTAACTGTCACTAACAATAATATTTATTATGAATTGATTGTATTAATCTGTTATTTAAATAATCTGATATTCCACTATAATTCGAAATTAATTAATATACTGAAGATTATTGTTTAGTTTCTAAATTTTCAAGCATTATTTTGCTTAAAAAGGAAAACAAATAAATAAGATTTTGCTTGAAAACGATTAATTTAACACGATTAACACCAGTCAATAAATTCAAAAATTGCACCCATCTTGCCACTGCACATAATTTTTAATTATTTATACTAACTTCCATTTTTAGTAGCATAAAAACTAATTTTAACTTTCTTTAAATCACTGTTAATTCAACTGAAGCAAAAATTTACGTTTTTTAACTATAAATGCCAAGTTGGATGTGAGTTACAAGTAAAATGTGCTTGAAAATGCTTTTTCCCTTATATTTATAGAAAAAGAAACTACTCGATTTTATTAAATGCTTTCTTAAGATTTTTGACTTATATTTCCTGTTCTCATGACATGTTTTTATTCAATAGGAAAATTATAGAAGGGTTAATTCGATTGGAAGAGATTTAAAATAAATAAAAACAGAAATGGGTATCGCTTTCATCCCAAGTACAGAGACTGCTTATCAAGTTTGTTGTAAATTTGTTGCAGTTCATATAACATTTGATTTTCTTGTAAGCACACAAATATCCAGCTGCATCTGGATTTAGTTAATTGTCAAACAAATTAATTATGTAATTGCTTCTTTTTTGTAAAAAAAAAACTATGCAAATTTGATATATAAACTTTTTTTTATAAAATTAAGAAAACTGAACGAAACGAAATATTGATAACAAAACATTTTTTGTGATTTAGTAAAAGTAGTAAAAGTAAAAAGTTAAGGGTTTTATGTAGCGTATAAATTACAATTTTATTATTTTGCATACTTGAACGATAGATTGAAATTAATTTTTGTTTATTTTGTATTGATATTAAAGGGGAGGTTCGCTATTTATTTTTCTTTTCCTCGTGATTTTTTATTTTTTTAAATTAATTTAATTTAGATTAAAATTTAAATTTAATTTAAAATTTTTTTTTAAAATTTCAAGTTGATTGGAGTAAAATACCGAAGTTATGAGCATTTGAGCGTCCTTTGCTCTAGAGAAACGGGTGTGTGAGCAAAACTTTAAGCGTGTTTCTGAAACTACTTTTTCACATACTTTACCAGCTAATGATGAGAGCTTTTTCTTTGTTTAATAATTATTAATTTTACAATAACAAATAACGTCGATTTTTAAGCGAAAATCAGAATTTTGACTTTCAAAGGCTACCAAAAATTGAAAAATCAAAAATATAAAAAACCATCATTTTGAAAAATAAATATTGATTTTTCGGACTTAGTTCTGATGAACACTGCAAAACAACTTTTTTTCAAAGTGCCTTCAGATATTCGCTGCTACTAGTTCACTTAATAATATTTTGAAATGAAAATTTGGAAAAACTTTGTTTAGATATTGTGTATATATATGAAAATTAATTAAATAAAATAGAACTACCTATATTGCCAAAAAAAATCTTGAAAATTCTTGGACTTATTTCAACGAATTCATTAAAGCTTTTCCTTAAGAGTGTTGTTTTTCGCTTTATCGCACGGTTATGACTTAAAATGCATGTTTTGTTTTCTTTATAAGGTGGATATAGGATGATTATTTGATTGTTGCAAACCAAAGCCAAAAGAGCTTTTATTAGCAACCAGCCGAAAAATAAAACACTCCAGCTAAACAGTAGGCTTTAGCATGATTACTTTGGCTTTTCGTCTTATTAATTTAAATACAAAATTGAGACTATGAGTCCGTCCTCTCATTGCAAAATTGAAGTATCTCCCTCCAGTAGGGAAATTACTCATCATTGAGTTTCTATTGCATGAATTCATGTATGAATCACTTGTGAATAATTCATTAATGCAGCATCATTGTATCAACATCAGTAGCCATCCCAGCTACTTTTCAGTTAGAGTGAAGATCTTAAGTCTTTCTTTTTTAACCCTAGATCACAAACCTTTGTCGAAACGATGAGTACTTATTTAATCAAATTCTTGTTTTCCGTAGAAGTCGTAAGTAGTAAATGTAAATAAATGTAAATAAAAATGATACATAATTAATGCGTAGTCGAATCGACGAAGGTTTATCAAAACAGCTCTTTTAGGAAGGTTTGTGAGTTAAGTTGGTTTTCAAATGCTACACTAGTTAGACCTACATTATTATGTACTAACCCAGGACTTCTTTTTCTTCGTGTGTGAAATCCCAATGCAATGGACTCTCTTGCAAAAGAAAAGAAAAAAAAAGCTAAGCAATTGGCCAGACTCACGTGAGGCCAGCTTGTGCTATTTATATCAATCAGAAAGTTGAAAGGTAAAATGGAGTTTCGAAACCTTTCAAAAAACTGTATAAGGCAGAAATTTCTTTACCTCTCGTTTATCTAATACTAATCAAATCATCAAAACACAAAGTGGAAAACCATAATGAAAAATTTGAGTTAGAAAACTAATAAATTAAATATGCCTGATAATTTTTTGAAATAAATTAAAAAGTCTTGTGTTTTTGATCAAAGATTGAATTATTAAAATAATTTTACAAACTTATTAAAATTAACTTTTAATTGGAATCTAGAATTTTTAAATCTATGTATAAAGTTTAAATAGGGTTATCTATTACTTTGTATATTGAATTGAACTGCTTTAATCCAGTTTTACAGTATTCAAGACATTTGATTGTTCGAGTTAGAAATTTAGTTCACTTTAAAAGCAGAGTTGAGATTATCTGAGGTCAGAAAAACTTCTATATTTATTATTGATATTAAGACAGTCACAATAATTAAAGATGGGTATAATGGCTTCTTAAAGAAAGTTTATAAAATTTAGTAAGTGTTGGTCAATAAATAGTTTCCTGAATGCTTGTTAACGAGGAATATTATTCGCTTTTTTAAGTATGTTAAATGTATTACACAAATAATTTATTTGAGATATCAAAAAGAGAATCTTCGAATAAAAATGAATATATTTATTGAACACTAATATATTTTGTGAATAAATACAACTAACATATTGTGATTGGAATTACATTAAAAGTTTCGTTTTTTTTTGTATATATTTCTAATTCAATTTTAATTTATTTATTTCAATTGAAAGGTTTTGTCTTTCACGTCTATAAATGTATCCTTGTTTCTAATTTTGTTTTCTTAATTTCCGCTTTTATAATTTATCAATTACTGAAAAAAATGCGTGTTCTTTGAAATGAGCATAAAATTGAACAGTAGCTGTTTTAAGGACATGATAAGCCATATAATCTTCTTGTATGTAATGTATATTACTTAGCGTATTTTCCACATGCCTTTCATCAGGAAACGGTTTAAGTTTTTTAGAAAATTTTTTGTTAAGATTTTGTACATGCCATGAAGTCATGATATTTGCGCCATTAAGCAATTTTGAACCTTGTTCAGGAGCAGAAATTCGTTTTACATGCCTAATTGGAATACTTAATCGCTGACCATGCCAGCTTCCATATCGATGTCTACTCTTATTGAAGACAGCTTTCAAATTGCGTAAGAATCGACCAGAGTTTGCAATTTTAAAACTATTACAAAGATATATATTTTTATATGGTAATGTTTCAGCTTTTTTAGAGAACATATCTGCTGATGTAATCTTTTTTGATTGTTGACTAGTATCACAACCTCTCATATCTTCTTGATTTAATGTTTTACTTGGCCAATCATGTTTAGCTATAGATTCCGTAGTAATTGGATCAATTGATGGTCTCATATTCTTAGATTTACAACCAATTTCACTTTTACTTTTAATTGTTTTTCCATGAACGATTATTTCACTACAGTTCTTCAAAATATGAACTTCTATTTCGTTGTTATTTTGCTTGATAACATCCGACGTAGGCTTAGAGCAATTTTCCGTAGCTATAGAAATCTCTTCTATTTTCTTTTTTAAAATATGTTTATTAGTGGTATCAAAATTTGCGGGTATAATATTTTCATATCTTGGAGAATTAACTAATTTTATTGTACTAAAATCAGGTTTTGGTTTACAATTAGTTTGAAATATTTCTCCTACAGTATTATCAACTGAAGATAAGTTAACAACATTTTTAAAATTTATTTCTTTGTTTTCCAGTATTTTATCAGTAGATTGAACGTTTTTATTTTCTAATAAATCATTTAAAGTGGGCTTTTCCTGTACATGGCTTAAAATAAAGTTGTTTTCCTCCTCTTTAAGTACTTCAATTAAATTTGTTTTGCTTTTTTGTAAATTAGACTGATAAGTTATATTAAGAGAATTTGGATCTGGACTTTTACTTATGATATTTAACATTTTCTCACTTGATTCAATGTATAGGTCTCGTAAACCGTAAGAATTCCTTTCTAATGAATTCACTATTTTAGTTTCTTTGTTATTAGAAAAGTTTAAATTTTGATCATCTGTTAATCCTTTAAATAATTTTACATTATTGATTGAATCTTTATTATTGGTTTCCGTTACATATTCTTGGTTTCCATTTTTGTCAAAATTTATTTCTTCCTTACTTGATAATTTATTGACCAATGTAGCTATGCTTTGCACCGATGATTTGTTTAATGGATCAGGATTTTCCATTTCAGGAGTTTTAGAAGGATGTGAGCTCAATATAGATGAATTAAAATTTTCAATTAAGGCATTTGAATTTTTCAATAATGAACCAACATTATCATTAGTCGAATTTTCCTTATTTTGAAATAAATTAAACTTTGAGTTTTTCCAAGTATCATAATTTTCAGCAATTTCTAGTTGCTGTTTTTTTTTAGTCGTATCAAAATTGGAATAATTTGTTAACTGAATGCATTCAATGTTTTTATCATTATCGGCAGATGCGTTATTAAACTTGTCTAAACTTACTTCAAAAGTATTATCAACAATTTCATTTTCAATTGGAACTACTGGTATTGTAGTATCTTTTATGTTATCATACTCGGTTTTTAATTGTGTTAAAGAGCGATTAGCTTCATCTTCGAACCTTTCCAATACATTGTCAGCGGATTTTTCAAAAGCAGCGACCAAAAGTTCACCTTCGGTATAAATATCTTTTTTATAATTTAAAGTAGATTCACTCATTCCTGTTTCAATATTAGCTTCTGCCGAAATGACTTCGAGCATCAATTTTGGTTCCAAAATAGCATTCTCAGATTTTATGACTAGTTTACATTCATCAAGTTTTATATTGCAAGAATTAAGCTCATTTACGTGTCTGTCATGTTCCGTTTTATTTTTTAAGAATGGATCATAAGTTTGATTTACATAAAGGACTTTTTCAGTAGCTACATCTTGAATAGCATAACTAATTGCATTAAGTGGGCTTCCTTCATCTAATTTTTCATATTTACTTTCATTTTTGACATCACACAGTGATTTTTCCTTTATATTTGCATTTTCTGTTTCAACTGATTCCAATTCAATTGCAAACTTGTTTTTATTTAATTCTATCTTAAAATTATCTTGTAGTTTTAAACAGTTTTCAACAATTTTTAAATCATCCTTGTCATTTTGTGAGGACAGATGGTCTGCTGCAATTTCCTGAATTCCTAGATTAGAATCATGTTCCATTAAAACATATTCTCTTTTCACATCACATTCCTTAGGTATATTTTGTAGTTCATCAGCTTTGTAAGAATTTTGTTCGCATTTGTCTACAATTTTAATAATATTTATTGTATTTTCTTGAAGATCAATATGATTTGGAGTCCCTGTTGAACTTTGGTCTACTTTTATGTTGATTTCTTTAGGCGAAAGTAAAATATTTGGATATTGCCTTTCTGTTGTATTATTATTTTTTATATTTTCTTGTTTATATTGATTGGGATTTTCATTTTTACTAATAGATTTTTTGCAACCGTCAGATGTAACTTCAGTTTCTATTGCTAAACGAACAGAATTTTTAATAGCAGAGGCAATATGTATAGGATTTTCCAAATCAAATGACAAACCACTCTTTCCGTTATCTAAGCTTGTTGTTTGTTCACTAGCATTTTCTTTTTCAATACTTTTGACTTCCTTGATTTCATTATTTGTCGTTATTTCTTTTTCCGAAGTATTTTTTAAAACAGAAATTTCAGACTGTTCATTTTCAACCACAGAATCTTTGTCTTCTGATTTAGGATTGAGTGTTGTGCAAGTACTGATAGATCCAATAAGCTCTTCTGTTTTATCAATATTCAAGTAGTTTTTGGTGTTGTCGATATCTGGCGTGGTTATTGTCCGATTTGTTTCAGACATATAATCTATATTTTCAATTGAGGTACATGAATTTGAATATTCATCGTTTTCTATTTGTTCATCGTTTATTTCATTATTAATATTGTTTTCATCATTATCTGAAACTAAATATTCAGGGGCTAAGTTGTTTGTAGTAGCGGCATCAACTACAGTATCTGTTGAGCTATTTTCATTCTCCAACTCGTCACTACTAACTTCATCTAGTCCTTCCTCTATTAATTCTTCACTTAAACATGTACAAAATATTCCATCTGGACATGTTTCATGATGTTTTTTTAATTTTTCTGCAAAAGTTAGTGGTTGAACTTCTTCTCTGATTTTATTGGATGAAGGGGCTGATATTCTTTCACATATTTGATCATCTTCATCACTTGATGTAATTAAATCGATAGATGGCTCACCTGATCCTCGATTTCGAAAACTTAAGACAGCTAAAATTCAATGAATTTTTCAAAAAATTAACATATTTTGTTTAAGATGTATTTACCATTGACGCTATCTCGTATTTTACGTTGTTCCTTCTTATTCCAATCTTGACGTTCACGACGCTCTTCCTCATACCCTCCACGTTTCCTTTAAAAAAAAACGAAATATTTATAAATTTCATAAACAAATGAAAAACAAAAATAAAACATTATAAAATATTTGAAATTTATATATTTACCATGCTTCAGCACATGCTCTATCTTTAGGAAAAACGGGTCGACTATCTAAATAAGTCAGTTTTATCTAAAAAGGACAACAATCAAAATAAATGATTCAAAAAATAATTAAAGCTTACACATTCCAAAATTAGAGTTTTTCTGTACGAAGGTATTAAATTAACTACAGGATTTCCTTGGAGTATAAGAACTCTAAGCTCTGACATACTCGCAAAAATCTATGAAACAATGTAAGGATAAATTTACATATGCTCAGATTGAATTTTTAACTTACTTTAACAACAAGAATATCATCTATTCTGTTATGAGAAAGATCAAGAACTGATAACATTTTGCAATTTGTAAGATGACGAATACTGTCTGCAGTATTCAAATAATTATAAGATAAATTTAAATTAGTTAAAACTGGAAGTATATCGATTCCACAATTATCAATATAAGTAAGTTGATTATATGATAAATTAATGTTATCCAATTGGCGACAATGTTCCAAATTTTCAATTTTTTTTATCAAATTGTTATGGATAAAGAGACATTTTAGTTCTTTTTGATTTTCTAAACCTTCTAATTTTGTGATAGCATTTGATTCCAGCCATAAGCATTTTAATCCTGTATACTCTTCCAAGCATTCAATATCTGAAAATCCTGAAATAATTTTAAACAAAACAAATTATTTAATTTCTTTTGGAAATATTATAATATAAAAAAAACAAACCTTGGAAATGAAGATAGAGGACATCATTTAGACTAGGAGTCATATATAATTTATGTTTTTTGCATAAATCTTTTAAACGTTGTTTTGTTATTCGTTTTAAGCCTATAGACTCTGCTTCTTCTAATGGCATTTTTTTTAAAATATTATTTTTACTATAAGATCAGGAATAAAATCTGTTTTTGTGAACTTTAAAAACAAAAATAATCAAAAATATCGAACAAACTTTCATTTAGAAAGTGAGATCTCAAACAAAATAATAACAGTGTTTACTACGATTTGTATCAGTCATATACTTTGTAAGTTTTTTTTATTTTAATATATTTTCTTAGATTTTCGTTTTAAGATAAATAAAAATATTAAAATTTGTATATTGAAAGTTAAATATTAAACGAAGTTTTTAATATAAAAATATTGATTCTTCTAAAAGAATAATGCTCCAAGTATTCAACGGAATATATTTATACTATAAATATGTATGCGTGCAAAGAAATATTTCATTTCGGCTATTGGAATAATATTTCAAGTAATTGATTATTTTTGCATCGATTTTTCACACAATTTTTTCATTGATTATTATGTGTCACTTTACACTTTGGTAATATTTATTTAACTTATTTTAATTGCTTTAAACTCTAAAATGAGATTAGAATTTAAGACTCCCAAACTGCTTTAATTGTGTAAAGAAATTTTTATATTACCTTCAAAAAAGAAGGCTATGAGAAGAAATAAATTACTGGGATAATAGGGAGTACGAATCAAAGAAATAATGCAGTTTGCAATAAAAATTTTTTCAATAAAATTATTTACATTATCAGTTCCACTTCAAAAGGGATTGGAATGATCTGAGCGAACTCTAAGAGGTTTTAGGACATTAATAATGAGGAAAGCTTGAATTTTTTCCCAGGATTAACAAAATTTACTGGAGTATCACACGGGAACATTTAAATAATTTTAAATTAAATATTTTTAAATAATAATTTGTTATTAATCTTAAATTTTGTAAAAATGCCTCTAAGCATATTTTTGATATAGTGGTAAATCAAAAGCTGCTTGAAGTGACTTTAATTGTGATTTTAATATAATTAGAAAAAATAAATAAAGATTCTTAGTGGTCATCGAATGTTGTTCACTCAAAAATACAAAGTAAGGATCATAACCAAACTAATTAGAAAAAATTTCTCGAAACATGAAAATTGGAAGAAAAACTTTTCCTTATCATTTAGAAAAAAAGGTTTTGATTCCAAAAAATGTCTATTAAACTTTTGGTAATTTATCTTTAACTCTTAGTTTTTGAAGCAATTAATCAATACAATAACAATATGGTTCCACTTTTTTCTCAAAACGATATCGCATTTGAAAATTTGTTTTCAAATAATTAAAGAAAATTAAAAAAAATTGGCCAGTTATAAAATAAATTAGTTCAACAACACTTAAAATGCTAGCACCAAACATTAAACCACAAATTCCACCAAAATAACCTAGAAAATTTTGAATATAATAAAAGTTTGTTCAATATTAACCAATACTTAATAGATGTATCCATTTATTTGTAACAGTTTGTTCCATTTTTGTAACAAAATTCTGACCAAAATATATATGAACTATACTCAAGTTATTTTCTGTTAAGTTTTTCCTTCAAAGATAAATTTGAGCTTTGAATTTTTTATAAATTTATATTTACAATATTCCATGTGTATATTGCTTCCCATTTGGCGGACGATCCAAGTAAGTCCATGAAGATTGAAGCCCATACTTAGTATATGAACATAACGGTTGGCAATCTGAACAATGAATAAGACTTTTAAAATTATTTTCTTGTGTACTTGTTGGACTATAGGAATCCCAAAAATAACGCCATTTCACTAGACATGTCAAATCTTTTAGTGTACAAAATGAAGAATTCAAAATATTTGTTGTATGAGGTGGTGTGCAACCACAGGCGCTTATTACACTTTTTAGACGGCATAACAGTAAGCATTCGTATAGTGAATAAAAACTGAAAAAAGTTTTTTTCATGATTATAAAATTAATATTAAAAATATTAAACTAGACTAAATATGAAGAATATAGAGTTATAAAAGCCGACTCATTTTCAAAAGAAGACGCAAAGCCCGGCGGCTACTTTTAGTATATATGGACGATTCTGGGTACTTTGTGTAGTTATCAGTTTTTTCTATATTTTGTGAGAATTGAATGTCAAAAAAAGCAGAAATCTGCTTTTAATTGATTGCATAATATTTCGAAGAAAATTAAACGGATGAAAACTACAGAAAGTTAAAGTTATAAAAAATTTTCTATGAGCAAGAAACTTGTATTAACCACTGAAATATACATACTTTGACTTCGTGTTTTCCTTCAAACTGTACTTTTACTTACGTTGAGCAATACTATATAACTAAAGACTTGAAAATTTATTATAATGTAACACATTTTATCAAAATCGGATTGAGAATACGTAGCTGTTTAATATTATTTTTTTAGTATGGTACCTATCGCTGGGATGAATGCAGAAGAATTAACGTAAGGTTGGATAAGCATATTCTATGTCATATAACAACGGAAGTTTAAAATAACTTCAGGAATGTAATGTAATCGTAATATCTATCACTAAGTTTATTATTAAATAAAACATAATACTTTTTTATGATTAAACTTGCTTCATCACCAAACAAACATTTTCTAATTTTTGGTGGAAATGGCCTCATATCATTGGAACCTTCAACAGGTGATGGATGAATTGTTAAATCAAATTCACGATTGTTGGGTATAAATTTTTGCGTAATTGCAGTACTTGAATCATCTGGATAAGTAAATGGTTCAAATATTAAAACCTAAAAATAAAAATTGAAAAAAAGTTTCATAATTAATAAATCTTTTGATACTTTTGATGTGAAAGATGAATGAAGGGTATAGGCAGCGTCATTTATACTATCATTAAGAACAAATGAATAGCCATAATGTGGACCAGCAGCTGGTAGATATTTTGGGATATGTTTTAGTATCAATAAACCATTTTGTTCATATTTTCTAAAATTAAAATATATTAACTATTTTTTGTTTAGAATTCATAATAATTAAAATTTACTCAATCACTTTTGAAGATGGTCGTTGGTAATTAACTGTACAACACAAACCCATATATGTTTTTCTTGTTTCAAGTATTTGTTTACAATTAATAAATTTATTTTTAAATTTACATCGAATAATAAAATCAGAACATGGTGCTGTTAAATTAAATAAAATTTCATTAAGAGGATACTCATCACCATACATTTCTGTAAATATTGTGTGAAGTTTCTCAATTAAATAATACTCGTCAGAATTATATTCTGAATTAAAAAAACTTCCAAGTACTCGTAGAGCTTTTAAAAGATTTTCAGTTGAGTTTCCAAATTTTTTTACTGAATTCAGCTGAGAATTATATCTGCAAAAAAAGAAAAGGAGTATTTGTTTAAGGGTTATTTTTGTCTCTTTTATTTTTTATGGTATGGTTAAAAAAGCTATGATTATATGAACATAAGAGAAGAAATGGAGAAAAATAGAAAAAAAAAAATACTTCGGAATATTATAAATGGATTAGACTTGCGGTTCCTGAAATGTGTTCCGTGGAGCCTCAGGATTCAACGAAAATATTTAGGGGTTTCCCGTGACAAATTTTATTTCATTAAAAAAAACGAAATTAGAATGATGTTTAATATATTCACATTTTAAAAATTTATAATTGACCGCCAAATTAAATTTCAAATTTTTAAATAAGGCGACTGAAAGCACAAACATCGGTAGCAATTAGTAGATTATAAGCCATTGATCTTGAATTAGGCTGTTACTTTAAATCTAACATAACTATTTTTTTAAGTGAACAGAAATAAGTATTTTCTATTTCTCTTGTGGTTTTACAAATCAGATAGGACTATGAATTCCCCTTATTATGGATCGGTGGTTAAAATATGGGTCTTTAAAGAAAATTTATGTTATTAGTAGTAATGCAGAAATCGTAGAATTTACAGATACATTCTGGAATCCGCAATGCCATCATCTTCCAGTTCCGTACAGCTACAGCCTCATCTTCCACGCTCATTGATAACAAATTTAGGGCTTTCATGACCAAAATAGTTTGGGAGCCACTGGATATGTTATTTGTTAATTGTTGTCATCACCTTATAATGATCTTCTTTGTTGCTTAATTGTAATTTAAAAAATTATTAATAAACATTCTCTAAATAAAAGGAAGATGTGGGCAGCAATATGAAGTATTGAATCCATTTCAATATCACAAATTATACACATGATATCAATGTGATGTTTCTTTTAAAAAATAATTTAGATATCTAATTTCAAATACATGTAGAATAATTTTTATAGAATTTTATAAAATCTCAGTATCTGGTTTCGCAAAATTACTTAATGAAACTCCCTTTGTGGCATTTAGTAATATTTAAAACTTAATGTTATTGCTTTTTGTACCATAGATTTTTGCCTTCAATTTTTTTAAATTAATTTGTTGTTAGGATTTTAAGGTTAACTTTGGAAACTTAAGCTTCTTAGATAAAAATACAATGTGGGTAGATACTACCACAAATTAAATGCCTTTCATATAACTAGGATAAAAATTTCCATAAGAATGTATTTCAGACAGTTAGGAGTCTATTTAAGTGTATACCAAACTGATGTATTCTGTAATTCACTAAAGTCCAAAAGCTTTTCCGGACGGAAACTTTTCCACAATTACAAGGTTTATTAAGATTTAAGTTAAACATTATAAATAATAAACCAAAAATTTCGATAATGTCCAACATTGTTTAGTTTGTATTCATTCCGCTTTTAAGCAGCATTATTTTTAAATTAAAAATAAAAAATAGCGAAGCTATTACTAACTATACTGTTCTTTATAAAGAAGTTAAAATGACGAGTTTAATTTAAATATATTATTGAATTTTTCTGAGTTGTGAAATCTCTTGATGAATATTTACGATTCCAGCAGAAGGTAGGCAAGTAAAAGTAAAAACATCACATGAAAATTATTTTCAAAGTCATATTTGTTATCAAATTTTAACTGCCTATGAAAAAAGTTTTGTAACTTGTAAAAAGACATTGAGAGATAAAATTTCATGTACAAAATTAAATGAATAAAAGCTGACAGTTACAGTTGGTTAAATCTCAGTAAAGATTTTCTAATTTTAGAAGAATGCTAAGTTTCTTGATTTGGTGCATCAGCTTTTGCTGTGTAATATTTACATATGGTAATCCCGTAAAGATTCGTTTTGATAACTACAAAATGTATAATGTCTTAGCACAAACAAAGCAAAATTATAAAATTCTACAGGAACTAGAGGAGTCAAGTGATAGTTTGATATTTCTGAACGGTATTAGTTTATATAATAATAGAACTGAAGTCATAGTAGCACCACATAAAGAAGAAGAATTCAAAAATATTTTACAAGAAAATAGTATTCAATATAAGCTTCTGGATAACAATATTCAAGATGAGTTTGATGCAGAATACTTTGCAATGTTAAGAAGATCATCTCGAGACTATGATTGGACATCATATCATACCTTGGAAGAGACATACACATGGATGGGTCAGCTTGCTTTAAAATATCCAAATATTATAACAGTGTTTTTAGCGGGGACAACATATGAAAATCGTGAAATTCGTGGTGTTAAAATCTCGTATAAGCCGGGTAATAAAGCTTTTTTCATTGAGGCTGGAATTCATGCACGAGAATGGATAGCTCCAGCTACGGCTACATATATCTTAAATGAGCTTGTTACTAGTAACGATTCCAAAATAAGAAGTTTAGCGGAAAATTTCGACTTTTATATAATTCCCCATGCTAATCCTGATGGTTTTGTATATACTCATGAAGTTAATCGTTTATGGAGAAAAACAAGATCACGCAATGGACGGTGTCGTGGTGCAGATCCAAATCGAAATTGGGGTTTTCACTGGAATGAAGTTGGAGCCAGTTCTTATCCATGCTCTGAGGTGTATGCCGGAAAATATCCATTTTCCGAAATTGAAACAAGAACAATCGCTGATTTTATTGCTTCCAAAAGGGATCGATTGGCAGCATATATTTCATTTCACTCGTATTCTCAATTGATATTATTTCCTTATGGTTATACTTCAAAAAAGGCACCTAATTATGATGATCTCAAAAAAATAGGAGAGAGTGCTGCGATTTCCTTAGCAAAACGACATGGCACAAAATATACAGTTGGAAGTGTGTATGATGCAATTTATCCTGCGTCTGGGGCTAGCTTTGAATGGGTTTATGGTGTAGCTGGAGTTCCTCTTTCATATACATATGAACTTAGACCAATATCGCCTACCAGATCTGGATTTGTTTTACCTCCAGAATTAATTATTCCTACAGCCGAAGAAACACTAGATTCGTTATTAGGATTTGCAGAAAAAGCTAATGAGCTCAACTATTTATAAAATTAATTATAAAAATTTGTGTTGTTCTTTCAACAAATGGCAGATTAAAAGCTAACTAAAGTTAAGAATTTCCTTCGATAAATTATTACTTAGCAATCAAAACTTTTATTTTAACGGTATTTTGTTCAATGAAAAATAATGAAATTTTTTTGAATCCATTATTTTGAAAATAAGAAACGTAAAGCCACCTATCCCACTGTAACTGTAACTTCCAGGACAAACTATTAAAAAATTTTAGTATTCATTGTATGCTATGTATGTATGTTTCAAGCAAATGTGACAACAATACAACTATTTATTTTGAGTTTGTTTTATTATAAATTGAAGCAAATTTTTATTGTAAAAAACGTACTTAGTTTAAAAAAATGTGGCAACTTTTATGTTATTTTACTTGCTTGATATAACCAGGGGTTCCTTGCCAGAGAAAATTATGTTATATATACATATATATGGCATATCTTTATGAGTGAGTTTTGAGACTACATCCATTATTATTACTAATTTCAATGCTAATATATATAAAGAGATATTAAGAGATATCTCTTGTAACTATCAAAGTATTTAAATTAGAATTGCTAATTTCTGACGATATAATGAATAAAATAGAAAATTTTTCTAACTCCAAAGAAGAACTACCTCTTTTTATTGGCTTAACAGTTTTTCTTTTTTATTGGTTTATACAATTTTACCTCTTAAAATTTTGACATATATAAAGTGTAAAAAGATCTCGCAGACTTCCTCTCAACAAATCTCTGGCATAAGTAACTGAAACATCAATTCTAATAAAAAGCTAACCTTGTAACTAAGTACTATACTTAATAGCTCTAATATTATAAAAATTTAATTATTCTGTAATGAACCAAACTTCATGCAATGTGATAAAATTTTACAATTATTATTAAGTAATTAGGAAGTCAATGAGCTTTGTATTAAATTTTGAAGTATTTTTTAAGTTTCAATGAAGCGCTTTCACCAACTTTCAAACACATATTTTGATTAATCTCTTTTTGCAAACTGTTTGAATTCATTTGGTATAGCGTATAATAATTTTGCTCCACAAATTCCACTAGGCCATATATTTATATAAACATATATTAAATTTAAATCTCTTTTCTGCTCTCGTTTTAACAAGTATGTAAATGTAAACGTTATGCTATGTAAGACATTTTGGATTGATTTATAAGTAAGACTGTAGACCAGAATACAAATTTATTTATTCAGGTTAGTTTACCTACTTAAAATGAAATCAATTGCTTGTTGAAATTCTTATTTCGTATTTACTGATTTTAATGAAAATTTTTATTGTATTCCAACCCTTTTTAAAAACCAACAAAGCACTTGAAAATTTTCAAATACTAAAAAGCTGTGACAGTTAAATTTTACGTGCAAAAACAATTTAACACTAAATTGCTTTATAAGTAGATAAGATAATACGCATATTCTTATAAATAAAGTAACAAAGGTACAGCTATTTCAGCGTCAGTATAATTTTTTACGTCTAACTAGAATGTCATACTCTTTAATTCTGGGCTTCAGCTTTTGCTGTTTAATACTTTCGATTGGAAACTGCTCTAGGATTCGTTTCGATAACTACAAAGTGTACAAAGTGTTTCCACAAAATCAACAAAACTATCAAATTCTCCAAGATCTAGAAGTATCAAGTGATAGTTTAATATTCCTCAATGGGATTAGCTTATACACTAACAGTAGTGATGTCGTGGTAGCTCCTCATAAACAGAATGAGTTCATCAATATTCTGGATGAAAATAATATCCAATATATGCTCATTGATGATAATATTCAAGATGAGTTGGATGCTGAATCATTTGCAATGTCAAGGAGATCATCTCAAGACTATGATTGGACATCATATCATACTTTGGAAGAGACTTACGCATGGTTAGATGGACTGGCTCAAAAATATCCTAATAATGTTGAAATTTTTGTGGCGGGAACAACATATGAAAAACGTGAAATTCGTTGTGTCAAAGTTTCGCATAAGCCAGGTAATAAAGCTGTTTTCATTGAAGCTGGAATACACGCTCGTGAATGGATTGCTCCAGCCACAGCTACATATATTTTGAATGAACTTCTTACTAGTAACGATACTCAAGTGAGAAATTTAGCGGAAAATTTCGACTTTTATATAATTCCACACACTAATCCCGATGGTTTTGTATACACGCATGAAAGTGATCGTTTATGGAGAAAAACAAGATCACGCAATGGACTGTGTCGTGGGACAGATCCAAATCGTAATTTTGATTTTCACTGGAATGAAGTTGGTGCCAGTTCTTATCCATGCTCCGAAACATATGCTGGAAGATATGGTTTCTCAGAAGTAGAAACCCGAACAACTGCCAATTTTATTTATTCTATTAAGGACCATGTGAAAGCATATATTTCATTTCATTCATTTTCTCAATTGATACTTTTTCCTTACGGTTACACTAGTAAAAAAGCTCCAAATCATAATGATTTACAGAAAATAGGAGATTATGCTGCAAATGCATTAAGTAAACGTTATGGAACAAGATATACTGTTGGAAATGTTTATAATACAATTTATCCAGCATCTGGAGCTAGTTTTGAATGGGTTTATGGAAAAGCAGATGTGAAACTTGCTTTTACTTATGAATTGAGGCCAGCATCTGGTGGTGGGCTTGGTTTTGTTCTTCCACCTGAACAAATAATTCCAACATCTGAGGAAACGTTGGATTCATTACTTGCTTTAATTGAGAAGTCTGAGGAACTTAAATATTTCAGTTAATAATTTGTAAAACTTGATATTAAAACTAATAAAAATTTTTGTAAAGATTTTATTTATTTTTTGAATATGCGCCTATTACTTTTTAGAAAATTAAACTTAGAACAATATAGAAACAAAGCAATTTAAAAGAAGTTTGTGTCAGTTTGGTAACTTTATCGAAATTGGTCAAAATATGAACAATTTTGTTGCATTTAAGAAATAACTATTTGCATTGCAGGTGCTAGTGAAGGTATACTACATTTTGGTAGAAGAAAATGAAATTCTGATCATAACTATTTGCAATGCAAACAAATTTAAATAAATAAACTGGCTTAAACATAAGAATAAACGCACAGCTCGAAAGGTTTTGGTCAATAACTTGATATTTTTTCTGAAAATTCTGCATTATACATATATCTTAAATTTCTTCTGTTTTTGCTTAGTTACCCAAAAATGTAGAGTTGATTAACCTGAAGAAAAGTGAATACGAGTGGGATTTTACCAGAAACTGTTAAAATATGCACGAATTAAATGCATCATTATTTATAACTATTTTTGTAACAAAAAAATACAATATAAAAAATGAAAATACAAATTTCATATTTTGACAACTAAACATAATATATTGAAAAGCTATATAGGCTTCAAAATTTTGTAGTAGTTGACCCAATGTACATTATCATCTTCTGATGTGGGCATAACCTTTTTTTTCTAATACGAGGATCCAATTATAATTGGATTTATTCCTTTTGTACTGCAATACACGGATGACAAGGTATCTCAGTAGAACTTATCCAATGCTTAGGAATCACGTAGGAACATTGATTTATGGATAAATTATGAGCATATACTAATTTAATTATCAATAGTTAATTTGCTCAAAACAACCCATTAAAAAATGACTTCAAATGTCAACCTAATGAATTTTTGAGACCTTTAGTAATAATGTGGTTTATTTTTTAGTAGGATATCTCAATAATTGAAATTTCCCCTCACCTGAATAATTTTTTTATGCTTTTAAGACATATTTCAGTTTTACTGTTAGTAATTTGTTCTGGAATAATTTAGATATTACTTTCATACACCTAGCATAACATATTATTCATTGAGCTAACTTTTTGGCAATTGTAACATACTTTTGTTTATAAAATCTTATAAAATATTGTATTTGTACTACATTGCTTTGGCTTTTGAGCAGCTTGAGGTTTTAAAAAAATAAAGCTCAATTGGAAAGTAGTTTAAAGTTTGCTTGCAAGAACTCCACAACATTACTAAAATCTTGTTTTTCATGGAAGCACAATGTGTTTTCTATGAAAATATGTTTTTTTTATTCTATAAACATTTTGGAATCCAAATAGTTCGGTGTTAAATTTTGTTAGTAGAGCTTGAAAGAATTCCTATTCAATTCCTTTCTCAAATTTTCAATCGTTATTAAAACAATTTTTATTTAATCACTCAAGTTCAAAAACATTTCTTTAATGTTGTAGTGGATAAACGACTTTCTGGAATATAGTGAAAAAAGAAGTTTGTCTTTCAATGACAAAGTTGGTAGAGCATTGGCGTATAATCTTCATGCCTTCGGATCGTATCTCGTTGAAGCATAAAATTTTTATATTTGATTTCCAAATAATTTTCAATACTTCAAATAGAGTTTTAGCAGTTTGTAATGAAAACTGACGCTCTAAGCCGACGTTTTATGCAAATTATTTTCGAGAGTGAGTGATCAGTTTTGGCTGACCTAAGTAGGAATTGACTTTAAAAAAATTGTTTGTTTTTTAATAAATCATTTTCACCAGCTTTAAAATTGTTAAAAAATTAAGATTTTAAAAATCGAAAAATCGAAGTGGTTTTATTTAAGGGCATCCTTTCATATGTGTGAATATAGTACATTATCTGTACAAACACAAAAATTAAATATGTACATAATACTGCTGTTAATAAAGACCATAAAAGCTTTATATATATGAGCATACATTACTATAAAAATAGAAGAATTGCTTATTTTCAAATACTGTGATACGTTTTAAACCTAAGATTAGAGAACAAAATATAAATTTTGTTACGCATGCTAGTTAGCCTACTTCAAATTTAATCAAATACTTGTTGAAATTCTTATTCCATATCACTGATTTTAATCAAATTTTTTTAGGATATCAATACCTGCTATAAAAAACTTTTTTGCGAGTATTTTTTTGAATTATTGGTAGATAAGATAATGCAAACTTTCATATAAATAAAGACGGACAAGTACCGCTACTTCAGTGGCAGTTTAACTTGTTTTACTTCATCAAAATGTCACGTTCTATAATTTGTGTCTTAAGCCTTTGCTGCTTAGTATTTTCGATCGGTAACTGCTCTAGGATTCGTTTCGATAACTACAAAGTGTACAAAGTGTTCCCACAAAATCAACAAAACTATCAAATTCTCCAAGAGCTAGAAGTATCAAGTGATAGTTTAATATTCCTCAATGGGATTAGCTTATATACTAACAGTAGTGATGTCGTGGTAGCTCCTCATAAACAGAATGAGTTCACCAATATTCTGAATGAAAATAATATCCAATATATGCTTATTGATGATAATATTCAAGATGAGTTGGATGTTGAATTATTTGCAATGTCTAAGAGAGCATCTCAAAACTATGATTGGACATCATATCATACTTTGGAAGAGACTTACGCATGGTTAGATGGACTGGCTCAAAAATATCCTAATAATGTTGAGGTTTTTGTGGCGGGAACAACATATGAAAAACGTGAAATTCGTGGTGTCAAAGTTTCGCATAAGCCAGGTAATAAAGCTGTTTTCATTGAAGCTGGCATACACGCTCGTGAATGGATTGCTCCAGCTACAGCTACATATATTTTGAATGAACTTCTTACTAGTAACGATCTTCAAGTGAGAAATTTAGCGGAAAGTCTCGACTTCTATATAATTCCACATGCTAATCCCGATGGTTTCGTATATACTCATGAGACTAACCGTTTATGGCGAAAAACAAGATCACGTAATGGACTTTGTCGTGGTGCAGATGCGAATCGTAATTGGGATTTCCACTGGAATGAAATTGGTGCCAGTTCTATTCCATGTGCTGAAACTTATGCTGGAAAATCTGCATTTTCAGAAGTAGAAACCCGAACAACTGCCAATTTTATTGCTTCTATTAAGGACCATGTGAAAGCATATATTTCATTTCATTCATTTTCTCAATTGATACTTTTTCCTTACGGTTACACCAATGAAAAGGCTCCAAATCATAATGATTTACAAAAAATAGGAGATTATGCTGCAAATGCATTGAGTAAACGTTATGGCACAAGATATACTGTTGGAAATGTTTATGATACAATTTATCCAGCCGCTGGAGCTAGTTTTGAATGGGCTTATGGAGCAGCTGATGTGAAACTTGCTTTTACTTTTGAATTGAGGCCAGCATCTGGTGGTGGGCTTGGTTTTGTCCTTCCTCCTGAACAAATAATTCCAACATCTGAGGAAACGCTGGATTCGTTACTTGCTTTAATTGAGAAGTCTAAGGAACTTAAATATTTCAGTTAATAATTTATAAAAATTGATATTAAAACTAATAAAAATTTTTGTAAAGATTTTATTTATTTTTTGAATATTGGCCTTTTATTTTTAGAAAATAAAACTTAAGGACATTTCATTACATTAAGAAGGTTTAACAGAAAAAGAGTCAAATTTGAATATTTAGAAAAAAACGAAATATGTATTGAATTAAAATTAAAAATATATTTTGCATTTGATTCAGATATCGATCCTACTCAAAGCAGAGTTAAGTTTAAAGGCGATATATACAGATTTGAACATGATTTTGATTCATCGAATATGGTTGCTTAAAAAAGGTATTGAACTCTTTTCAGTCATGTGCAATTATCTGTATAAGTTAATGACTGATAAGTTTATTCATTTTAAAATTCCTCATATTATTCCATTGTAAAAAATACCTATTTCAAGATTATTTGACAAGTAGGTTTGATAAATGTACATGTATAGAAAAAAGATTAAAGGGATTTTATCTGTCGAGCCAATTAAATAAATAAATTTTCCCATTAATTATTGAATAGTATACTTACATTTATTTTTATGTTAAATTAAATATCATACTTTAAGGGGACTTAAAAGAAACAAAATTGCATACCCTTAGGAAATTACCAAATAGATTGAAATTTTCCAGATTCTTGAGCTCAAGAATTTTAATTTTAAATTTTAAATTTAATTCAGAAATTAATTAAATTAATACAGAAGTTATATTTTATAACATTAAAAATGACAATTTGTTACACTATTAATTAACTTGCAAGTGCATTTCATTCAAATAATGCACTTGAAAGAACTTTTTAAGCGAACTTATGCATAAAATGAACATTCCACACCAAAAAACTAACCGTAATTCTTAGCTTTTTAAATGAAATATTTTTTCAAAATAACAATATCAGTCTGTTTGTTTAAAAAAAATCTATTTGGTGCAATTGCAAGTGCAATGTGTAGTTTGAGATGTAAAAAACAGCTCTAGATTTTTAACCGTTATTTTTTACATTTCTTCTTGTGTAAGCAATAATGAGAATTTGTAATTTTTTTGTTTCTTCATAACCTTTTTTTCTATTTTCTTGAACGATATATAAAAGTAAATTTCACAACTACGAAAAATAAAAATAATCACCGCTAAAATAAATTTTTCGTTGTATACTAGAGCTATGAACAGCTTTCCTGGTTTTACCTGTTATTCTCTTAATTGCTTCTTTACTTGCTAATAGTCGTGAATTTTGCTATTTCAAAGTTTTAACTAAGAAAATACTTTGGCTAAAAAATTGCATGTCCCCACGACGTCATTAGTAAATCTGTTCGGTCGTGTTTGCAACAATAAATAAGTACTTTAACGTACAATCTACGTAAGAAATAATTTGCAACAGTGAAAATTTCCCTTTTAAAGAATCAAACATAAAATAGAAGTTTTTAAACTTTTTGAATTTACTGCAATTTTTTTAGACTGCATAAAGATTATAAATTTCAAATGTATACTTACAGTTTTTGTGCGAGATTCATAAGTGCATTTTTACTAAAACGACTGGCACTACAAATGGCAATTGCGGGAAACGGAACTTGTGAAATCGATATACGCTGAGGTAAATGATTTGTAGCAGTTGGTGAATTTAAAAAGGCGATATACAAGTTGACTATCATCATTGAAGTAAAAATTATTATTGTTATCATGATTGTAGCCCATAGTATTCTAAACGAAATTTGAATTAAATTTTACTTAAATAAATTTTTAAAAACTAACCTGCTGAGTAATGTGTTTTTTTGGTTTACCACATGTTTATAGCCATGAATACAAGTACTACTCATATAATCATCAAGAAGTTTTTTCCATACACTTGAATTAACCTGCTGTCTACTTGAGTTTCGTAAGGTTTTATTGTTTGCAATGTGCATTATTACGAAAATGTTCAACTATCCGAATGAGTTTTATTTTGATCTAAATAATATTTAGCTTTGTAATTCAAATGGCTATAGAAATGAAGATATAATTTTAGAATAGATGTATTAAGTGTCATTCGAAACATAATCGTCTTTTATTCAAATTACCCATTCTAAAAATAGTAAAAATTAAAATGAATAAATTATGATATATGTTTTCAAGAAAAACTGTATACTTAAATAATTATCATTAGAATTAATAAGTAGTATTTTCTGATAAATGATAGGTGTATTTAGCTTAACAATTACTAACTGAGAAGTCATTTTTCAAAATAATTTTAATGATTGCGAACCTTCACTTGATATCTTTTATTCATATTTATAAAAAATCAAATTTATTGAATATCTACTACCTCCTCATATAATTTCAACTGCTTGACATTAATAAATCGAAAATTACTGACATTGACATGGCATGATACTTTGTAATTGTAGTGAAATTTTTCAATTAATTTTTTGTATTTATTTAAGCTAAAGACAAAATTTGTTGTATGCTAGTAAGAAAAATAATCTAAGGAAAAAATGTTTTCTACGAATCGTGTTTTACCAAAAATTTCAAGCAATTTATTATATAATAAATACTTGGCAAAATTTAATTTCTTACGAAGTTTTCAAGACTTTTGTATATCAACACAAATGCATGGTTTGAATTATATTTTTAGACCAAATATAAATAAATATGAGCAAATGTTTTGGATAATAATTATTGTAATAGCAATTATAGTAGCAGTTATACTACTTTCAATTCTTTGGGGTATGTTAAAAGTAACACCAATTGTCACAGTTATTGAAAGTACTCATCATTCTATATGGAATATACCTTTTCCTGCTGTTACCATTTGTAGCTTTAATCGGATATCAAAATGTGCTGCAATGAAGCTTGCAAAGAGTTTGTAAGTTGTAATACAATTTATTCTAGTTAGTTACTATTCTAAAATATATGTATTATTACTCCTTAAGGATTATTGCTAAACTTCTAATCTAACAATATGTAAAAAAAAGTTTTTTGTTAAATGGAAGCAAATGCCCTTGAGTTTTAAACAGTATCAATATTTTCAATACTAAAAGTCCTTTAATTTTGAATATTATTTAATTAAAATATAAGAATGGGCTTTTTTATACACTTATATCAAATTTATTGATTTTCAATTTCTATTATGGGAGAGATGATAAATATAAAAGTATTTTTACACCATTATTATTTTAAAATTTTAGGGAAAAAGGAAATATATCTACTGAATATTTGGCAAAACTATTTCGTTTAATAATGGATTTTAATGGCTCTCACATATCATCAGAATCAGAGTATATAAAACTACACCAAGTGTTGGCGTATAATAATTGGACTGTTTCCCAGTTGAGCTTAGCATTAGCACCAAAATGTGAAAATTTACTACTAAGATGTATGTGGAAAGGAACGCAAAAGAGATGTAAATCATTATTTAATAATATTAATACTAGTATTGGTCCATGTTGCAGTTTTAACTACAATGATAAGTAAAATTTATATATTTTTATTTTTTATACTATTCTTTATCTAAAAATAGTTTCAATTTTCATTTAGATTGTTTAGTAAACCAAGGCATATAACAACAAATGGATATAAAGCAGGATTATCAGTTTTAATTGATCCTATGGTTAATGATTATTTTGGTTCTTATATGAGTAGTGAAGGTATAAGAATACTTACTCATGACCCTTATGATTTTCCGGCTGATAATGCTGAAACAAAAATTATAACAGTTGGTTGGGAAGCATTTATCAATTTATTGCCAGAAGCAACATATGCTACTCAGGCTGTTCGCCAAATGAACATGAAAAACCGTTATTGTATTTTTCATAATGAACGAAAATTAAATGTAATGAATTTCTATTCGTACAGTAATTGCATAATAGAATGTCGTAGCTATTTAGCTTATGAAGCCTGTGGTTGTATTCCTTTCAATTACCCCAATAATGGCAGCTTCCCCATATGTCAGATGGATAAAGCTTTTTGTTTTATGAATAATAAAAGTTTTTACATTTAATATCAATTTCAATGTTCATGTTTTCAATTCTTTTTATAATTTCAGAGTTTATTAATGAGGCTATACCACAAAAAAATACTAGCAAAAGCAAAAGTTATTTTTATTGTGATTGTATGCCAGATTGTGAACTTTTACTTTATCCTGCAGAAATAACAGTAGGAGGACTCGATGCTCGATTTTCATATAGCAGCATTAATTTTTTGTAAGTTTTTGATTAATATTTTTTCTATAAAAAATTTTTAGGTTTGAAATAAGCCACTAATGCTTAAATAGTAAAATACGCTTACCAAGAATTATTACAATTTTTTCAACTAGGGCTGTTGCAAGTATTTGTGACTTATTTTATAATATAGTTGCTAATGGAAGATATAATTTTACTAGCTTTTTCATTTTTGATTATTTCAAAGTTTTAAATAACACTTTTCAAGGTGAAAATTTCCTCGAAAATAAAAGTATTTGAGTAACTTGATTCGACTCAAGTGCAAAAATTCTACAGCTCCAACTATTTCGAAAGTATATTGGTATTTAAGATGGTTTATAGCCAATCGAAGTCAAAGATACATATTTTCTTTTTATAGGCCAATAAATTTTTGAGTGAAAAGTCAAAACTACACCTTAAGTTAGACACCAAAAACCAAGTTTCTTACTTTTGAGCTTCCATTCATTCAGCGTATTTTTTTTTTGGTTATTTAGTAATTTTAAAGCAAATTAATTGGCAGATGGTGTTCAAATTTAGCATTAGAATAGCTTCAAGGATTTTCACCTTTACCCGTTTGCTACCAGATAGTTTAGCAAAAAATTTTATAAAACAGAGCAGAATATTTTTTTTCAAAAAAAATTACTTCAAACTTGCATTATTTTTTATATGCTTATAGTGTTTTTCAGCTCGTTACTTATTGTTAGTATATATTTGTTGTGTTTACTTAATGGCTTTCTATAGTTCTCCTGTCTATAATTAGTTATCTTTCCAAACTACTGTGAAATATCAGAACATTCATTCAAATTATGTATTTATCATTAAAAAAACTTTATATTTATGAAGTTATTCATATTGAAAACTTAAATTTGTGATGTTGAGCCATGGACCAAAATTCAAATAATTACATGGATACGTTAATATACATAACGCAAAATTTTGATATATATTTACAAGAAAATATATTTAAATGTTACTTTTCCTAACAATAATATAAAAACACATTGACTTAATAATAACCAACAGTTTAAACTTCACTTTATAAAAACAAATATTGGTTTTCTTCTGAAAAAATTAGAGAATATAGCATTTCAAACTCGATATACAACAATAGTTTTTACATAATAAAATGATATTCTTTTGGTTCAGTTCAAAATTATAATGCACAAGGTGGGTTCTTTGGCTAATTTGAAAAGTGGATGTAGGAAAAATATATGTTTAGTCGTAAGCAAAAAAAACCCTCTAAGTTCTATTTGGGATCATTTTTTTGTAACAAATGCTTTTCACCATTGATCGGAATTTTTCGGGGATAATTTTCATTTTTTAAAGAGGTTGCCAGCCATTTAAAAATCAAGTACTTTTTGAAGTAATAAATCAAAATATAAAACACAATTTAAGTAGAATTGATTAATTCTAAATATAGTATTAATATTTTCTTTTGAAACTTTCTATTACTTCATTAACGAGAAATAATTAAAAGTCTAGAACTTCTTTTGTCTCCTCATCTTACGAAAAATTTTTGTAAAATTTTTAATCAATTGACTATCAACAGTTTTATGTGAAATCTGTATAGATAAAAATAATTGATGGATTGAATTAAATTTTATTTACAGCAAAGATATTCGAGTTAATAATGAGATATTATTTCATATCTACTTCGAAGATCTAGTTTATACAAGATATAGAAAAGATATTTTTCTGAATTGGGTCAGTGCATTTGGTAATTATTTTCTTTAATACATAAACTTTTTATCTATTTTGATAAAAACACTCTTGCAGCATCTTTTGGAGGACTTTTAGGGCTTATCATTGGGTTCAGTATTGTATCTGCAATTGAATTTATTTATTTTTTTATTGTAATGCCAATATTTACGCTTTTACCTTGTAGAAAACGATCAAATGTACTTAAACTTTAGTGAAACTTCAAACATTAATGAATTTAATTTTATATAATGAAAAGCTTAAGTTAGTACTTTAAGCCTTAGTCTGAAGTGTGTTCGTAGTTTTATGCTAAGTTCCGGAAATTTTATTCATCCAGTTAGGAGGCTGCCTTAAAATTAAATAGTTATTTAATTTTTTATTAGACTTAAGAAAGCTTTGCTTATATTAAATTTTTATAATGCTTACATATACATATAATATATGGCAAATATGTCAAAATCTGACATTTGCACTCTAACACTGACATTTTATCGAAACAATATCCCATTGGAAGGAAAATATGAAATATTTCCTAGAAATTGGAATGGCTACCAAAGAAATATGAAAGAAAACCCCAATAGACTGAAAAATATAAATATACATTTATAGGATATATAGGATATTTCGGTTGAAAAAATTTGAAATGTTGTTAAAGAAAAATTGCATTCTTTGAAGTGCCTCTTTTTGTAATACAGACAGATGCAAAATAGCGCAGAACAACGTACTAAATATGTAAAGTATCGAAAATTTGTAGCTTTTAGACAGCGATACTCAACCTGCGGCCCGCAGAATATTTATGAATGGCCCGGTTGGTAGGTAGAATAAGTCATTGTCTCGCAATGAAGCTCAACTAAGGCTAAAATAATTATAAAAATATGCGTGACCATGTAATGTTATAATTTGTACCTTGTAAAGCCTTAAAAATGAAATGAAATGAGTAAATAAATTGTTGGTTTGATAAATAAATTCATACATATCGGTTTTTTATTACCAACCTGCGGCCCGTGTATAAAAGTAAGGTATATGTATTTGACCCGGAAAACAAAAACGCTGAGTATGGCTGCTCTAAGATATAAGCCAAAGTATTTTCGAAAGAAGAAATGGTAATTTTTAAAAACATCAAAAACTGTTCAGGCAAGTAAGATCTTTATAAATACTGAGTAAATTTTTTGTCCCTAATATATTCAAAAGCTTTTAAATATTTATATGTGCCTAAATCACCTGCTAGTAAAATAGTTTAATATTTAATAATTGCAAATCTAATAATTTGAATATAAGCCAACATTTCAAAAGTTTAAATTGAAAATAATAAAAACTCTTTTTTCCTTGTTTGCCAAAAACTTTTTAAGTTAGCGGAAGAATAAAATAATAAGTGGAATTAATTATTATAAACTAAAATATTATATTTAAAAGTAATAAATAAATTCAAAATTGATTTTTCTTGACAATAAGGACTATCCTTAATTCCCGATCAAGTAAAAATAAAACTGTTCAATTTATAGTAGTAAACTAATTAAACCTTAATTTTTTTTCATAAAAAAAACTTCTTATTTTTTGATTAAATAATTCTAGCCAGATATAATCAAAATAAATGAGAACCTCATAAGAAAATTTATTGAAGACTACTTTAAAAATGAAATTTTTTAAATTCCCTTTCAAAAAGAACAAAAAGTTCAATTTTTTTTCTTCAAATTTAAAATAATATTAATGTTAAGCTACTTAATAAGATGTCTAGTTTTTTGCGTCTTTTAGTATCAACACAAAAAATGACAAACGTACAAAAACTTTACGATCTTAGCCTATTGGACTAGATTGCCGTCAGAAAGTCTTTAAAGAAAGAAAAACATATATCATCAAGCTTATTATTTTCAAGTTTCTTTTCAAATTTATATCACAGTCATTCAGTGTTGAAAGAAAAAATTTAATACTGTAACCACAAACGATATGAGACTAACGATTGACGTCAATGAACAAGATTCATATTGAATTTCTCTGCCATTTCTTAATCCAAAAATAGAAAACGACAGAGTTGAACTTATCTTCTTTTGATTTTTTAAAGTTTTCTTCCGCCTTAATGTTTGCTTTAACAGGCGTCAAATAATAAATTTATAAGGTTTTCATGTAACTTTTGAGTATTTAAACTAGTTTAGAAGAGATTCTTGTTTAACATGCAATTGCAAAACGTGACAAGTAGCTTAGCTTAGAGAAATTTTAAAATAAAATAGTATTACGTAAAAAATTACTGGTTATAAAAAAGCTATTAAATGGAGTTAATTTATGTAGTTAGATTTCATTTAATTAGTTGTTTTGTTTTTGCAATAATTCAAGTATATTTTTAATGCTGCGATATTAAGATAATATCCTTTGGAGTACCCCTAAAATTTCAAAAATTCAATAAAATATCATTAAAAATCTTCTAAAGGCTTTGGAAAATATGAGATGTGTATATAGAATAAGACTCGCAGCCTTTTTTTCTAAAAACTAAAAAATATTTTTTATATGAGTTTATTATCAGAATTTCTTCATCAATTTTTATGGTGTGCTTCTCTCTAATATTTACAGAAACAATTTTTAAGTTTAATTAGTTTCAAGATTTTTTAAGAGATATGCTGATAATTACTAATTTCATGTAAGGTAATTAGCTTTTTTATCAAAAAGCATATTATTGTGTGTTTGCAAATTTTGTGTTGTTTTGCTTCGACACGCATATTGAATTGAAAATTTTTTTATAAGGATCAATTTTACTCCTTGTCAGAAGTATAGATTCGATCAAAAAACATGACATAATAGATAAAATGATTATGGAGTCCTCTAATTCCTTACACTTGAAAAATCAGCTCTACTATAGATATTGAAATTTTTTGATTTTTATTACTTCCAACAATAAAGCTTATCGAAAATGTGATGTTCTTCAATATTTTAATTGCCTAAAAATAAACTTTAATTATTTAGAGTAAAATCTATTACTTTTATTCATGTAAAATTAAAATATATTAGAAAAAGATAAGAAAATGCTAAGAAGATTTGTGCTGCTTTGATCAAATTTTTTTTATATAAATTTTACTTGAGCATATTGAAATAACTTAAGGTAATTTTAAAAATTTTATTTTTGATTAAATTAAAAATGTTAAAGCCTTTCAGTTACCAAGTTTAATAAATTTAACTTTAGATAAAACATTAAAATATTTTGATTGGTAAATAATGAAAAATTAATGCTAGATACTTAACATAAGTACTTTGAGTAACAACGTACGTAGCTGAATAAAGAAGTTTATTAAATTCAAGGTTCTACTTATTTTTAATTTCATTTTTAATACGATTACAAACCCACAAGAAGAAAAATGAAATTTTTTGCATTCCACAGATAATAAACATGGAGTTTTAAATAATAAATTTACTTCCACCCACGTCAATGCAAATCTCCAGTTGTGCCAAAAGCCGTAGTTATTAATGCTACAATTATACTATATCACATGACGTCTTTAACGTGAGGGAAGCAGCTACCCATAATAATAAGATGTAGTCACCTCTGGCTAAATTTGAACCAAAATGAAAATATTACTAGTCATTGAATATGCAAAGTGTAATAAGGCTTTCTTAAACATTTATTTATTTTTTCAACAGGTAAACATTCAAAAAATAAGAAGACAGTTTTAAAATAAAATTAATAATTTAATTTAATGTAGTTATTATATTAGTTAGTGTAGATGTATAAAATAAATACATAAACAAAAATCAACCTTAAAATATCACATTCTTTGTAGTTGCGAATATTTATATTTTTTTCACTTTAAAATATTTTCCTCTTACTCAAATTTCTTTCAAATAATTGACTGAATTGCTAAAAATATCCCTAAGACTTATTGAATACCTGCATGAAGATTGAGCGTCAAACACGTGATTGGTTTTATAATAGAAATATTTTTCAATACTTTTTACTTTAAAAATTAAAAAGAAATTGTATATAAAAAATGACTGTAAACAAATTTATAGTTGTTTATAGTATCTACGTTTAATACCTAAATGTTGGTGCTTCAAAAATACAAATCTATTTCGGTAATAGTAGTTTTCTTAAATCAGCCATGTTCAATATCTTAAAATATAAAAAATATTTGCGAAACTCTTGGAATTAGAGCTTTTAGCATTGCCATAATTAATTGCTAAGTTATTTAAAACGTTGCTACACATACAGAGTCTTATTAGGTTAGTTAAGGAGCTTGTAAGTATTATGATATTATACTTTTAAAAGTTTGAAAATATTTAAGTAAAATTATTTTAAAATGATATAATCCTTTAAATTATTCTTAAAATTTTCTGTGTTATATGTATGTTAAAAATTCAAAATGTAAGCATATACTATATTACGTCAATACTAAATTCTAATATGGTTGATATATTCCTATTTAAATGATAAAATTATTTTAAAGACTGCTTTGTAGCACAAAAAAACAGATAACTTTTGATGTATTTATGTGAGTCTGAAGCTAATGACGTAAATTATACGTCTGTTTTTTATCATAACTACGTAAATTGCGCTTTTTTCAGCTTGCTGACTGATCCTATTTTTATTATAGATCAAATAATTTCAAATTTTAATTACAATTGTTATATTTTTTATACAATTAAAAGCACAAATATTATATACTTCCATTAACTTATTAGGATTAGCTGTTGAATTTATTTTAATTGAATTTGTAACCATGATTATTTTGGAAAATATCAAATTTTAAAATGATATTATTGGGAATTACTTGAGGGATAGATTAAATACAGTATTTACTTCCTTTAAGTCATTACTCCAATACCTGATGCCACAGATACACATATCCCCTAAAGCACATTTATTTAAAAAAATGTTTTGTCAATTTTCAAAAAATAATCATAATTTTTGAAGAAAACTACTATTGACGACGTAAATCTATCACTTGAATTGTAGAATGACATGTAATAAGGCATTAATCTGCTGGAAAAACGATGTTTTGAAATTTCCAGATCACATCACATAATACTGTATTATTTGACAATAAAAATGATTTCATTATAAGAATAAAAGATCGTCTCTTTGCATTGTGTGATTGAAAAATTTAATGGTAAGGATTTACACTTTTGTCTCTTTAAAACTCTAACATATTTCCTTGTATATTTTCTATATTTAATAATTAGAATGAAGTCTGCAAGATAAAAGACACTATTAAATCCTAAGCTATGATAAAGCAATAGTCAAAAATTTTAACTATTACTAATTATCTCTAAGATAAACAAGGGAAGAAAAAATTTCAAGGCCATTAATCACTATAAATATAAAGTTTGGTTGGATATAAGTAATTTCAAGCTTAATACAAAGAATTTAAAGTTAAATAAATATTTAAATTAGAACAGTGGAAGTACACAAAGAATAATACGAGCAGAAGTTTGACAAATATTTAAGAAAATGACAGCTTTACCGCTGTTTCTACAGTGACACTATAGTAATCATTAACGGTGAAAAGCAATGTATCTCTTTTTAGCTAAATGGACAAAATATATTTATTACAATTCTCATAGATAAAGAAAGCTGAAAGGGAAAACGGCAGTAGCAAATGGAGCTATAAGTACGTATATCACAAATGGTCAAACATGTTTAGCTTTTTCTGGGACTATTTGTCAGCATTGAAATTACCATAAATTAATTAATTAATTATCATTTTTAGAAATTTTCCGTTTTTAAGGACTTTTATATATTAGCATGCAAATTTCCCTTAAATCGATATATCTTGGATACTTTTGTTATGTTTTCTTTCACTCCTTAGGTTCAGTGTTTAATTTTATGATACTACAAAAAGCTTTGTTTGCCTTAAGTTAAAAAAAGCTATTATCTCCAATTTAATTTAAAAATAACAAAAACTTTAAAAAACACGTTCAATGAAATAACTACTAAATAAATTTTGAGGTTATGAATTCTTAGCCCCCGTGTTTTTTAGAGTAGCAATTAATTAAATTTATGTTTAGTTGGAAATTAAAAGTGGACTAAGACATGTGTTATGGAAAATTATGTTTAAACAAAAAAATTTTAGATCACCCACGTCTTATTTACTCTTTTTAATATTCTTTAAGAATGTTATTTATATAAGAAATATACAATTTACGATGAGCTAACAAGGCATCATGAAAATATAAAATAAAGGACCTTACAAAGGAAGTGTCAGACCACATGCAAAAACATATTTGTGTAATATGCCCATAAATAAATAAAAAATAAACACATTGTGTGAATTAGGCCATTAAAAAGGATCTGACCTATATAAAAGGATGGTGTATGCTAACGCAGTGGGTTCTTTTCTTCGTCAGTTTTCGGCGAGCACTTCTTATATTTTAAATTAATAGATTCTAATTTGTATTTTTTATTATAATAAATTTAATCAATTAAATTAATTACTTCTCTGAATCTAGCCTGCTTAATATATCACAAACTATTTAGTGTTTTTGCTTAAGCACAGCACATGTCATTTTTTAGTTCAAACTAAAACAAAAATGAAAATAGTAATTGTTACCAATTCTTCAACATTATATTGTCATTGAAAAGCATCATCCTTTCTATTAATTACGCACTATACTAATTAGTTTTCATTTACGGCCTTACTAATGTTTAACATGGCATTAAGCATAAGTGAGCCGTAAAGGACGAGTCTTGCAGCATTATCATTAAAAAAAATGTAATTTTTTTTTTGAAAAGTTCACTGAATCGTGCAAAAAATGGTTATCAGTAGTATGGATAAGATCTATTGCCTATGAAGTATAATTTGTATTTTTGAATATTGTCTGACATAGTCTGATCAATGCAATAAACCTTATCTATACTCTATAGTAAAATGCACATATAATCAAAATATTAATTAAACTATCAATCAGCAAATACATCATAACTCCTACTGGAAATTATTTACGGCTACAATTAAAAACCATAAATATTTATTTACAAAAATTATGTTAAATATTTCATTCAAATGGCTGAACGACAAACACAGCAATTATAAAGTTAGTATATGTATGGTGTAGTAAAATATACATATAAATAATATATATATGATAACTCTACCACGCCTACTGGCTACAAAATAATTATCTATTATTTGGCTTTGTGTTTATTTTAAAAGAAAAAAAGTTAATTTCTTAGACGAAATAAAAAACCGTCCCACGTAACACTTTTTGTATATCCGAAAACATTTAAAAGTTGGACATGCCACTACCGTGAAACTTGCTACACACTTTTTACATTTTTATTGTAAGTTCAAGAGAAAGCACCAAAGTGAATTACCTGATAACTAATTTATAAATATATATTATATATATCCACATATATGTAGGCATTTTTTAAGGGCCGCATGTGATCAAATTTAATTTTCAAAAGTGTATGTTTAACTATATATATATATATATATATATATATGTATGTATAAGATTTATATGCTTACATTGATAAATTGTTTCTGGCTTTTGCATACCTTAAGAATAAAATCTTAGCTTTTTAAATTCAAAGATTATTCAAGATACGCTAATGCCTTGCTTATTAACGTACTCAATGATCGGCTTTGTATAGTAAGCTAGCTCACACTAAAACGCCTTCGAAGTCAGTGTACCGCCGCTGCTTCTAATAAGAAAAATGCTACACCCGTCTGAGTCAGTCAGTCAGTATATTACGGACTTTCATTGAGGTTCGTGTAATTATAGTAAAGGCTTTCAATTGGTTTCTTAATTTTCTTATTTTTGTTTATAGAAAGTTATAATCTCCTAACAGAAAATAATAATTGAACTTTTTCAGTGTATTAAAAATAATTTAACGAATTTTATTAAATTTCGTGTTTATTGATAGCTTAACTTTTGTTTTAATTAATTTAAATCTAAAAAAAATACTTATAGAAAAAATTAAAATTCAAATGAATGAAGAATTAATAAAGTTATTATATAAAACAGTTTGATTTAATAGAATATGTCTTCTATTGTTGAAAAACCGATGGCTTGGACCAATGAAAAACTTAAATTATCATGTGTCGATAGTATTGGATTTGGTCAGTTATGGAAAATGATAGTACTGGATAATAATAATAGAGATACTAACAAAAATAATGTAAGTAAATATTTTGAGTACGTGCTGGTATATATATATATATATGTGTGCATATATTTATGAATTGCATTCCATAAAAAAAATGTATTTATTGAAAATGCCTTGGAATGCATTTTAAAGTGCATAATAACTACAAAAAAAGTTATAATTAAATAAGGAAAGTACTTTTCTTTCAGTTTTTTTGTTGATATTTTTAAAATAAAACAAAAATAAACAACCAAATTAACATTTCTAAGCTTCGAAACATTTGTTTTTAGTTAATTAATGGCATTGATAGTTAAAAACTCATTTATAATTGTTATACGCAACAAAAGCATTCATAACAACTTTAAATAATAGCTTGAATATGTTTACGAAAAAAAAGGAGCTAAATTCTTTGAAAATGTTTGTTTTCTTTTGATAAAAGACTTGCTTGAATTCATATTTGCATTCGAGCCAAAACAAATACTACGTATTATTTTCTTTGGTAAAAATATTTACTTTATTTTTTTTCTTTATAAAACGATTTTTTAAATCAAAATTTTTTTGAAGTGGTTTACTCCATTAACCTTAATTAAAAAATAAACTTTACAATCTCTCAAATGCTTTATCTTTTCTTTTTTGGTACACTTATCTACATTACACTTTATCTCAATAATGCAGGTGTAATTCTAAACTCAAATCAAAAGTGGGTTAACAACTGTTTAATACTTCAGCTCATCTACGTGAAATTGCTAACATTAGCAAAAAATTGACAATTTTGTCTTATTTTATTAAAAAATTAACATTTAGGAAAATACCTAACATCATATCCTTATTTTTAATGGAAATGCTGCAAAATTAAGGAGGTTAAATTGATTTCATAAAAAAAGAAAAAAATTTCCTATTACCTATTAACTATTTTGCAAATAACACAAATCTGTTTTCCATGAATCCTCACAAAAATTTAAGTATTGTTTCATTTATGATAATGACGTGTAACTTGATGAATTTAGCTGGGAAAAAGATTAAGTAAAGGATCAGATTTTTCAATTATTAATTTTTAATATTTTTGAAGTAAAAGAAAAAATACTTTTACCACCTATAGAAAGATGTTTAGTGAATGTTTAGTGAATGTTTAGTGAATGTTTAGTGAATTATCAAGGCCAATGTCAATTTATGACCACGTCAGGATAAATGTGTAATGCAAGGGGCGTCTAACACAGTTATTTGTGTAATTATGTTGGGATAACAATTAAAGTACAAAATTTACCAACAAAGTATATCAAACTTTATTTGAAAATCTATAAAGCACTGCGTCGTGATTGAATATATTTTAATGAAAAGATACTAGAAGAAAAATTTTAAAAAATGTCTTTATTTATGGTGCATTTTTGGCCAAATCACTTTTAAGATTTTATTTTGTTATCTGGTACGGTAATCCTTATTTTACCAATAAAAAACTGCATGTGTATTGAGGCCGTGAGGTTAATTAAGGGATAACAAGGTATTATCTTTATTGTGTAAATCTTTGATTACTACTTTAAAAACAAAGAAAATGTAGGAAAAAAACATAGCCCAGTTTTCATTAAAATGTAGCAAAAAATTAGTAAAAAGTTTACCAACATTTAACTTTTACATTTTTTTAGTATTAAAATAATTACACATATGTATAATTACTAGAAAATTGACGTTATTGTTTTTAGTATTTTAAAGTTTTCAGTATTTCACTCAAATGACTTTTATGCGTAATGACAAATATATGTAAATTCTTAAATAGTTTTGTCATTAACAATAATCAAAGCAGCTCAAATGCCTAATTAAAAATGACACTATTGATTCATGTGTAACCCTGATGAGTACTTGTTGTAAATAAATAAATTGTTTTATCAGCTATCAATTAAATCAATCAATGATTAACATAAAGAATTTATTGACATTATTGACGACTTCAGTCACACAAAAATTACAAGTTAAATTTCAATGCATAACATTCAATTTTCTCTTTATTTCTTAACATTTAGTTTCTGATCTTGTCGAATTTGAATTAATCACTGACGTCAGATTCATTTATACTAATATAACAAATTATTTGAAAAATTTAAAAGTTAAAAAAAAACCTTAGTTGTTCTATACCAATCTATAGCAATCAATCATCACAAATCAATGACTTCGTTTTTTTTACATAAAAACACTATAACAGAATTTCAAATTTTATTTATATTTCCATTTTCAATTCGTTATATTACGAATGTTAGAATTTAAATTCTGTATTTTAAAGTACTTAGGGTGAATAAACTTTACTACGATATCTAAATTTAATTCAAGGCATAATATTAACAATTAAGTTTTCTCTTTTAATTTTAAATTTATAAAATTATTCTACACTAAACGAGTAAAATATAAACACATGTAAATTTTTACACGTGTATTAAATAAAATCATTACACTAAAGATAATTATTATAAGTACCGTTAACTTTTTGTTTGACATAAATATAAAAAAAAAAAACAAAATGTAAATAAAAAAAGAAAACGTGTAGAAATTGTGCTTGCGTGGTTAATTAATTACAATTACACTGGCATAAATCTGAGCTGCTGTTTTCTATTTTTTTGTTAGCATGACTTTTATCCCTTAAACAAAACAGTATTTTGTGATAGAATCTTTTATTTTGGAAAACCTGATTCTCTGTATACTTGTATGTATTAGCTTTCTATCACAGTTTTATTATTTCCTCTTTATTACTAAATATTTTTACGAGCAGCACTCTGTTAAAAATTTATCTGGTATTTACTTTTGTTCAAAAAAAGATAAAATATTATCATTAAAGTTCATGTGGATTTTAATTTTGTGATACATAGTAATAAATATTCTGTACTTTTTGGAAATGTTCTTTAAGTAAAAATTTTTTTCCCTCTTGAATATCAAACTTCACTTACCTTACCTTAATTTAAGAAAATTTTTTTGTATTCTTTGATTAAGTCACCAAGCAAATTTTTGTTTTTTGTTTCGGTTATCCATATTTATAATATCAAAATTAAAGACTGATAAATTGAAGAAAAAAAGTTCAGTTATTATACGGCACGTGTTTTCTCCTTTATGGTCCGAAATATATTGTGTAGGCGTTGTTAGTTTTTGCCCTATTGCCATTTATGCGTAATCAATGCCCTTTTTTTGTTATATTCATGTGATCTTTCAAATAAGAAATTCAAAATAGTTTTTTTTTGTTTAACTCATTACAAAATGATACAATGATATATGTATATTCATTAAAACTATATGTACAAGTGTGTACGTAAATATATGATAATTAAGGAACTATAATTACGAATTATGAAGTTATCACTTTGATAATAATATATTGTATCGTTTTAATAATAAAAAACTAAGTTAAAATCTACATAAAAACTAAGTTGTTTTGAAAAAAATGAAAAAATTACCATTTAAGAACAAGGTACCACAATTAAATGCATTAAGTTGAGTATTACAAGCAAAAAATTTTTATCCATTCCATCAATAAAACGCGGAAGTTAGTCTTAACAAAAAATATAAAACTACGAAAATGGAATCAAAAATATACTTAAATAAAAGCAAGTTTAATATAAAAAAACTTGCGTAATAATGACGATGAATATTTTGCTTTTGAATATGTAGTTTCAAATGGAAGCCAATTGTTAGTCAAAAAAAAAAAACAAAACAAAGAACTAAACAGTACAATTTGGTGTTACAGATATATATGAAAAACTGATTTACAATCAAGCTGATTTAATAAAAGAAGACTCTAGGGAAAACGATAAAAAAAACTTACCTGTTTTATAACAAAAATGATACAAAAAATGAAAATTACTTGTAGTTTTTTACTACAAAAAATTATTTTTAAAGTTACAAGAAAACTATAGGAGTTATTATATTATTTAAATTGTTTAACTAAAAAAGGGTAAATTAAAGAAATCTTTCAGACCGTTTTTGTATATATTAAATCTAAAGAAGTAAAAAATAATGAGTGCTTTATGTTTTAAATAAAGTATTAATATTTAGGTTTTTTTTAAATTAAAACAAAAAAATTTTTTCTTCCGGTTTTTGAAAAAAGTAAAATATTATTTAGAAGTAATTTTTATAAAAATTTAACATAACCTATACAAAGTTTATGAAAAATTCTAGATCAATCAGCATTTCATAACTAGATTAAATTTTTATTGCAAATATTTAAATAATAGCTGATTCAATAATACTCCCCTCTCCAACAAAATCATACCATTCTATCAAAAAAAGAATTATTTTTAGCTTTCACAGTGCAAAAAATTTTAGTAGACCTTAACTTTAATTTTAATACAATTGCTTTAGTTAAAAGTGATTTAAATATCTGATGAAGTTATTTATAAATGCAGTAAAATATTTAAGCAAAATTTGTATTTAGTTTGGTAATTTATGTGTTCATATCACTTTAAATAACTTTAAGTCAAGGTTTAACGAATGATAATTACTATTAAAGAATTTTTCTGGAAATGACTTGTTAGTGAATTCACTAGCAATTCTCTGCCCTGTGCTATTATTATGTATACAAATTATTCCAAATTATATTTCTTAACTTGATCAAACTTCATGCCTGCTAATAACATGTAGGTACTATTACCATAAAATCGTAGGTATATGTTTTCAGACTTGGGCTCCGACAGTTAAGTGTTAAGAGGTAATGAGCAACTATTCTAAATCCAATTTTCAGATAAAGTCTTAAGCCAAAGTTTATATTTCAAGTTTATATTCAAGCTAAAGTTCATATACAAGTTTCTTTTATTACTTTTCAAGACTAAAATTGCTCGTATGAATTTCGTATGAATGTCCTAATTGTATGAAGAACTTACCTGTTGTAATGTAAGTTCTTTTTTTACAAGTAGGTTAATTACGTTTCAGATCACTTAAAACTATACATTAGTGCCCTCGAATATGATCAACGACCGCTCTAAATTACTTCAGTAACTAATTTTATGAATTGAAAAAAGTAAAAGAATGATGATAAATTTTTTTGAATTACAAATCGATTTTTTGTGAAGAAAATTTGAGAAATTTTAAAAATAAAATAAAATTTAACTTAAATTTATAATTAACTATTATGGAAAACATTAACTCATATTTAATTTATGTTAAAGTAATAAGAATAAGCATTGAACTTATGTTAGTAAAGTTTTCAAATTGCTTTTATTTGGAAAAAACTTCTCCATGAATTTTTGTTTCTTTGCATTATGTTGCATTAAAAATTTGTGTTGACTTTACTAAACAAAGGTCGTTGTGGGAAATAGTTTATGTCTCCTATATTTAAAAAATAAAACCTCATATCAGCAGTATGAAAAATATTACCTTTAAAACATCATACTTTCTTTTTTTTTTGAAAAAATGCTTTAGATGTGCGTTTAGTAAATATATTGACCATAATAAAATTAAAAACATTTAATCCAAAACAAAAATTTGGCCTTGTATTAATTAATTAATCAAAAGTTCTTTCATAGCTACCATTGCATCATAGTAACAGAAACAATATTAACACTTCCATTGACATACCGATGACGCGAATGCAATGAGCCTTGAAACATCACAATATTCAAAAATAAATTTATTAAAATAAATAATATCTAAATTAATATGTTTTTAATAGGTTTTCTATCGCGTCAATATTAACAATCTTATCACTTTTATTCGACTGGACACAAGACGGATGCGTGATCAGTTGAATGACGTTCATCCCTTGAAGTCCACATTTCATTTTGCGCTAATTACTTCACTGATTGTACAAGCTATATATATATATATTTATATATATATTCATATATATATGTATATATATATGTATACATATTATTAAAGAGAAAAAGTGGTAGCTAAAATAAACAAATAAAAACTATGAGACGTCTTCGAAAAAGTCAAAATAAAAGATTGAAGCAACTTTAAAAGAAAACTTCATGGCCATGAAAGTTGATTTGTCCCACACCAGAATGACCAGTCATGATTTTACCAGCATTAACGTCACAGATGTGAATGAAACCTAAGTTTTTGTAATTTGGCCTTTTTTATTTGTTGTTGTTACGTATATTTAGATCAGTTTTGCTGTTTAGTGTCTGATACTGAATCCATTGCACAGGAAATATTCAAAATTCTCAAGTATTATGTGAGCTAATTTTGCTGTGCATAGTTTAAAAATTTTCAAGCTATCTCAATGAATTTTTGATAATTTAACAAACAAACAGTAGAATTTTAAATGAGTACCTAAAATGGAAGTAAACTCGTTTAATATGTATAATTATTATTTGACGAATTATAACCTTGAAAGACCATTAACCTTAAACTTTGGAAATATTAATAAATGCTTATGTTTTTATTTTACTTGTAGAAACTTCTTGTACTTTAAAAACTAATGGTAAACAGCTTAATATATTAAAGTAAACACGTTAATAAATGAGTCGTTCAGAAGCTAATATGGTTATGATCCAAAAAATTAATGTTTCTTAATACATTCATAACACATAACACACAGAGGCTATAAAAAAAAGGGTTGTTTGACCTACAAAAAATGAAATAATGAGTAAATCCTTTTAAGACTAAGAAATATATTATTTAAAATTTGCAGAATCAGAAAATATGAAAAAATAGACTTAACCACATTGGCTTCTGAACGACTCAAATATAAGTCTAGAAATTACTTTGAATGCTTGTTTGTTTCTAATCTTAAATTTTCATAAAATCTAAAGCTGAAATCAAGTTAAAAATTTTAATGCAAACAGTATACAAAATATTTTAGTATTCTCATAAAAGCTGTAAAGAAAACTACTTTAGAGCTTATACCTAATCTTTTACCTCGTTTATTGAAAAAACATCCGAATAGAATTTTTACAAGTACATACTTTGAATGCAAAAGTTTAAAATTCAAGTAAAAAGTAATTGGTAAAATTACAAATTTAAAAAAAACAATTTAATACATCACCATCCAAGAAATATAGAATCGATCTCTTCCTGAAAAAATTTAATCTGGATAACTTGACAGTATTAAAAATTATCTATTTGTAAGCTCACATAGTTTTCCATTCTTTTCTGAATTTTTTAATGAACTTTTTCCAACTAAAAAATGTGAACTTTTCAAAAAAAAAGCTTAATACAAGGAGATCCTTAGATGCAAAATCGTATTAAACAAAAAGAAATTAGATTCACTATTACACGTTAGAATTATAAAGAAAGTGAAAAAGCTAATTTTCTGGTATTTAGGGGTGCTTAAAAAATAAGCATTATACAGTTATATAAAACTAAGATTTATAGTACTCAAATCCATTGATTAAGACCTCTTTGTACTCTTTAAACAGATAGAGTTAGCTCACTATTCTAAAAGGTCATATTACCGATTTTTTTTTTTTTTGAATTCAATGCAAATATCACGTTATTAATTAAATATTCCGAAAAAGGTGAAACTATTATTGCAGAATATCAAAAAAAATTTAATTTCAATTGAATAAAATGATGCGCCTTAAAAAACCTGTTTTGAGAAAAAACGTAATTTCCCATTACGATAATGTCACTAAATGCTGTGGAATTAGTTTAAGTTAGCTAAAACTTTCTGGAATACTTCATATACTATGTATATATTATTCCCATAAGAGTAACCCTTTTTGCTTCTGATCTTTGACTATATTAAAAAATATTCCTGCTTGGGGAAATATGAAAGATAATTAGATTATAGCAGATGCAGTGATGTCTTGTAAGTGGAACTGAAAGTGGACCTGAAAAAGGCTAAACTTTACTAACAGGATTTATTATGAACATTACTTCTATAATTAAGAGTGATTAGAGTAAACAAATTTCAGGCTTAATTTACTTAAATTTTAAAAATGTTTATGCAAAATAATAATTCATATTTTTTCCTTAGTTTCGGTTTTTTAAGCATTTATAAAGTCAACGAGTTTTTGTGTTATTCCCATGTCTTGAGATGTAGCGTGACTATTAAAAAAATTTACGAAATTTGGTAAAAATTGAAAAAAGATTGTTGAAAGATTATCATCATATAATTTAAATTTATCTGTAATTTTAATGCTTAAGCGACTATCCAATTCTTATATTTTGATGGAGTTCTTTGATATTTGTCGCTTAAGTATTATAATCATAGAATATTTTCGTCAAGATTCAATAAAAAAATCTATTCCCGTAAGGTCGTAAAACGGGTGATGCATTTTCTCAAAAATTTTGAAGGTTGAAGTGTCCTTTTACCATTATTGATCCGCATGAAAGAAAAATGTTTGTTCTAACTATCGCTAGAGAAAATGCAACAGTCATTTTACGACTTTAAGCGACTAAAAACGCCTTGGTCTGAAGAAGGCTTAAGGAAGGCAAATGCTCTCAAACAACTATAGGAGTATATGGGCATACAAGAAGGATCACTTGATTCATAAATTTGTGCGTCAACCATTCTTTTTTTGATGACAGAAAACAAATAAGGAGCTTCGTTTGAATAACAATTTTAACTAACAAATGCTAATAAAATTATAATTTATGCAATTATACTAATACATATCTTTTGATATTTTCTGAAAATTCAACAAGCGATGACCATAGCCGCCAATTCAGGCTATATAAGAATTTAGTAAAATTTAATTTAATTTAAACTATTGTGCCGCCAGGCATTAGATTCTACCTAAAAATACGTTCTTCGATATATTTCAATACACAGAGAGGAGCTTAGGATAATTAGTGTTTATTTCGACGGTTTTTTGTAGTCTGGATTTGTTTTTAAAAATTTTCTAATAATAAATAATAAAATTTATATTAATAATAAATTTAAAAAGTCAGGTTATTTAAATTTTGTTTTTTAAGAGCAATTTTATTATTTATTTATATAAATTAATTTCAATTAATGACATATATCTTTTTTTTAAAAATAGAATATAATTCGCCTCACAAACACTATTAAACCACTAAAAAAATACTTGTGTATGTAAGCATATATAGTATTTAATACTTGACAGGTCACGTTGATTACAAAACTATTATAATTTATGGCTGTTTTGTACGAAAATAGGCATTTAAAAAAATATTCTTAAAAAAGAAAACACAAACAGAAAGATAATAAATTCTCGATTATATGTAATGAATAAAACTATAATAACACGCCTAACATTCTTTTTCAATTATGACGCGAGTAATGACATTGTTAATACCTTTTCTGATATTTGTTTATTATCTAACAAATTATTTAGCCGTTAGATTTTATTGATAATTTTTCGTTTTAAGCAAAACAAATTAATAGATTTTACGGATTCTATTCTCAAGAATTTTATCTCGGAGCTTCAAAAGTAATTTTGTTTAGGAATACAAAACACTTTTGAAAATATCATTGCTTGCACTTTATATAATACCTATATAAAAATATATGCAGCTATATATACATATATATATATTATATATATATAGTATGCATACATCTAAACCTAGCATTGTCAAGGGAATAATCATATGCCTTTACCTAAGGTCCGTAGTATTCCCGTCTCTGTCATGTGGCTGTGACCGTTAATCGTAATCCTCTTTTTGTGTTTTGTGCATTTTCATTTGTATTGTTATTATTATTTTTTCTTTTTAAACAAACTTCTTTCAATTGAAAAAGTGAAATACAAAATATCGTATTGTTGATAAATAATCTAAAATTGTATATTTAAAGTTTGAATTAAAAAAGATAGGTTCCTTTAAAGTTATTTTTTGTTTAATATTTGCCATATAAAGTATTTCAAGTATATTTAAGAAATTATTATTAAAATCGTAATAAAAGTTTAAAATTTCTTTTCATTGCAGAATAATAACATAAACAGTGAAAATTTAGCGGAGTTTTTTTCTAATCGTGATTTACTTTTACCAAATAAGATGTCAATGTTGAAATTTTTAGCAATTGTAAGTATCATTATTGTTTTTAGACTGTTAAATCTGATTTAATAGTTATCTAACAAAAAATGTTTTGATATAACAGAATACCAGCTGGAGGGAGCTGGTAGTTTGGCTAAATAATCTTCTGAATGTGAGCCTAAATCAATTTCTTCAAGCCAAGGTTGATATTTATCTGGCTGAAATCGTTTAACAAATGTATCCATTGAAATTCTAACCATATCACTACTATAAAATAAAATACACTCGGCTTATTCACGCGTTACCCGAATAGACCCGAAGAGAGAAAAAAGCATCAAAAATATAACCGCAAAGCAAAGTCGTTGAACAGCTGTACTGTGTTATGCTGCTATATGTAGAATATATATAATACAAACATAGTACACGGCTCTGCTTTGCCTTTATATTGTTGTTGTTTTTTCCTCTCATACATTTTATATGGGGAAAACGTAGCAACACACTTCACTCATTTGCGAGGACTTAGAATTTTGAAATAATTTTTGCATTCCGCACATCTTGGCGATGTCGCCTTTTGAATAAAACCGGTTTGAGTAAAATCAGTTGGATGAAAATACCCTTAAAAGGGAGGACAAAAAAGTGCCTTGCGTATTGATATATAGATAGACATTGGGAAAAGCTGCATCCTGACGAAATAACTTTGAATATTCAAGCAAAAAAATTTTTAATTTTGCTAAAAAACGAAATCCTTTTAACGATTTATGCTAAAAACTGTGGTTTTTAGCTGTCGAAAAAATGTTCATTTCATATTTAAGATTTATATATTTAGAGAAAACTAACAAAAACTTTTGTTTTATTCTTAAAATATATTTTATCTTACCTAGTAAAACTATCGAGATTTTAACTCTGGAGTAAATATATGTCGTGAAAGTAGGAACAATTCTAAGTTATGGCTGTGTGTAAAATAGTGTTTCGATAAGCTTTCAATATTTTCTATGTAAAAAGTTTCTTAAGTTTTTTTAAATTCTGAAGTTAGTCAAGGAGCGACTATGTACGTGTATATATAATACTTATATATATATATATATATTATATATTTTCTGTAAAAGCTTCAAAAAACTTATCTGGTTCTTACAATACTCAATATAATTGACCACCATTACTCCCTATTAGATACCTGTATAGTTTGAGTTCAAAATGTTAGGCTGTTGGTTTTTCGCCTCAACAATATTTTAAAACTTGTTCCGTTAATCTATTTCTAATAGAAACTAATATAAAATAGGTTTTCTTCTTTCTTACTTATATAATAGAAGTACTCATTTATATTTTTATTAATATACAGGTAAAGCTTATTACATTGTATATCTATAAATTCAAACTAATTTTACCATGTTATATTTAACCTAAATATAAAATTGATTAAATTAATGACAATAAAAATTTAAGCAAACTTTGCTTTAGTTGGATTTTTTACTGAAGTATGTAAACCTTGGACACAATACGAAAAAACTTAACCTGTATAGGCCCATTTAAATAAGCAAAACTGAATATACAAAAAAAACCTTCAAAAATAATTATATTTACTCAAGATATTTTTTATCAGTAATTTTGTTTTTCTTTCATTATTTTTTTTAAATTGAATAATGGAATGCCATTTAAAAAATGGTAACATTTAATAATTTCAAGGACATCAAGCTTTCCAGTAGGTGTATAAATTTAACAACAAATTTAACAGTGAATATTTTGACAAAGTAAATGAATCTTAAAATGTAAGAGATTCGATTGTAAAAAATTTATTTTATTGTATATATAAATCTATCTATATTTATCTTCCGAAAAAATATATGTTTAACACTTTAGCTCAACATTTTTGGTGTACCTTTAAAAGTAATAAAACCACACTTTGGGGACCTTTGCTTTAGGCTTCAATAAACTATTAGCTTTATGGCTGGAAAACAACTAAATAGAGGAATATCAGACATATTTAGTTGAATTACTGATTTCTTCTCTTAATATACCTAACCAATATTCAATATTATTACTGCCAAAAATAAGTTATATGAAATAATCTGTATTCGATTCCATGTATCTAGGGTATCTTACATAAGTAGCCTTTTTTTCGATTTGCACAGCAATTAACAACGCGCTAATGAAACAACTAAACCGAAATATAAATTTATTTGTTATTCAATTAGGATAACCTTAACTAAGTATTAATTAAAAGAATTAAATTTTGTTGAAATTCCTTTTTTTAAAAATTAGTACAATTTCATTAGGTTTCCGTATTGCATCCCATTTTAATAATAGATCTGTGTACATATCTAAAGCAAATATCTGAAGACAAAACAAACGACGTCAGATAATCTTGTTTATTGAAAGAAGTTAATTTCATTCTAGAAAGTATGTTTATAACAGCACTTTTCATTTTTTTAAGCCTATGATTTGGTATTTTATTATTTTAGATACTTAAAGATAAACTAAATATTTTATTATACTTGTGCTTTATATTGATAAAAAAAAGTTTTCCTTTGATTAATAAAGTGGGGTCTTTGATTTTTCATTATATGGGCGTAGGGAGCTTCTTTTGCGTGAGGCAAAAAAATAAAAATTACTTGCAATTATAGTGTCAACGGCAAACTACACCATCTACTAAGAGCTAACCTTATAATAATGCAGCAAGACTAATAATATTGTAAAAAAATATTCTAAATCAAATAAAGAATAAAAAATGATAACAAAGAGATTGGGTTATATTCGATTTAGGAGCCTCATGAATTGGCTAATTTTATGAAACCGTCTTTATTTTGTGGTGATCACACAATAAACTTAAAAAAAACTAGTTTGGAATTAAAAATAATACAGTACAACAAATTAATTAAATTTCTCAACATTATCACATTCAAATAAAAATAGTAGTGTAGCGAGCTGAAAAAGTTATAACTTTTTTCAATCAATTTATTATAAATATCTAGTTTAAAAAATTAATTTCATGTCAGAGATGTGGCGTTAAATATTTAATGAAAAAATATTTAGAAAATCACGGTATTTTTTGAGAAAGTATTCAAAAGCCTTAGCAAATAAAACTGCTTAATTTATTTTTGAAATTATTAAATTTTTGCTTCTATTTTAAATTTCAGAATGCATTAGAGTTAAGTGCGCCGGCTTCTACAGTCCTATTGCAGCAAGGAAATAACAAAACAAATGGTTGGCTGCAACTTTCAGGACATCCTGAAAGGTAAAAAATATTTTTTGAAAAATTTTTAAGATTATACAACATTTAACTTCCTTTTGCTTCATATCAAATTGCTAAAGTTTCTACTAGTAAATTTTTATTAAAGTTCTGTCACAAATATTTACAAAACTTTTATGACATCAAATAAAACTATAATTTATTTAATTTTTTTTACAGTATTGTCTCCGTGGCAGCAGGGATAGTTCGTAAAAGGATCTCAAATCAAAATGATCTTGAAGTAAAAGCATATGAAGCAATAAGCGCCGATGTTAATGCATCGAAATTAGTGCCAACATATCTTGGAGTTAAAGAAATCAAAGGTGACAAATATATTGAACTACAAGATCTCCTATATGGATTCAAGGATCCAAGTGTAATGGATATTAAAATGGGATGCCGAACTTTTCTTGAATCAGAAGTTAATAATTCAAATCTGAGATCAGATTTATATAATAAAATGATAGCTGTTGATCCGACAGCACCAACTGAAGATGAACATAAACAAAAGGCTATAACAAAATTACGTTATATGCTATTTAGGGAAGAAATGTCTTCATCACAAACAAAAGGTTTTCGGATAGAAGCTTTACGTTTACCTGGAGGAATTCCAGTCACCGATCTCAAAACTGTACGAACAAATAGTCAAATTCAAGGAACTATTTTACATTTCCTTAATAATCGAAAGACTGTAACAAAAAAATTAATAAATCGTCTTAAACAGATGCGACGAATAATTGAAAAGTCGACATTTTTTCAAACTCATGAAGTTGTAGGTTCAAGTGTATTTATTGTTTATGATGAGGAAAAAGTTGGAGCATGGCTAATTGACTTTGCAAAATCAAGAGAATTGCCATTTAATATTACTGTAGATCATCGGAAATCTTGGATACCAGGAAACTGTGAAGAAGGACTTTTACACGGCATGGATGAACTAATTAAAGTTTTTGAAGAGATTTATGAAGTGCAAATTGAATCTGTTTCAAGAAAATCCAGTCCTAGATAGTGAATAAATTCTATCAAATTTTGTTATTAAAGACTGATTAGTTCAATAAATTTGAAAATTAAATGTATACGTTACTCGTTGTTATTGAATAAGGTCGATTAGCTCAAACTTAAGGTATGCCTTACCTCTTTAGGTAACTTATATTAATTTAGTTGAAAAATAAGTACAAACCAATGTATATCAAAATATTTATTTTAAAATTAGTTAGAAGTATATTTTTTGAAGTAAAAATTTGATTCAAGCTTCGAAAACTAAATACATCAAAAGTATTTGTGAATAAAATTTTAATAATATTTTTTATAAGCAGAAATAGTTGATCCCCCTCGTACTTTAAAGATGTCCGTGGAAATTGCAGACAATTAAATTATAAAATGACTACTGTTATTTTATTGTACTTGAAGATGGCATTTTCGTTCTAAATCCGTCTTTAATATAAAACTTAAGATAGTTTTGGTGTAATAGATTATTTAAAGTTTAACAAATTTTAATTTGTTTATAAAACTTGATTGAACTTTACTTTCCATATTGGAAAACTTTACTTTATATCAAAATATGTATAGTGTAGTTTAAAGGTAATATTTAATATAAGGATTTTGAAAACTATTAGCATCTCGAAAATGCTTAATTTCAAAAATAAAGAATGTACAGTCAAAATTTGTTAGTAAAGTTGAGAATAATGAAAAAATGTAATACTTAGCTTTATTTAGATGATATTTCTAATTGAATATAAAAATTTAACTGATCATGTTTGATTTTTACGAATGTTTTCCTCTAAAGGACCATTCACATCGAAAGGTTTTCCCGTTGTTGCGTTTGCCAACTATAAATTTTTTCAGAGACAATTCTGTCTTTTCATTCTAAAAGATCTTGAAGACAATTTTGCCAATATAACAAATATTACCTTTTATTTAAATAGAGATAGTATTTTATTTAATTTATTCAAAAATTATTTAATATATAAGATTCACTTAAGCTATACTTTTTGTAATTTCAATAAATATTGTATGATGTGAAATAAATAATGTTTTATTGTTGTCATTCCTAAGTAAGTAATTTATTGACTCTTAGAAATTTATATTTTTAGCGTTGCTCAAATCTGCTAACTTAGTCTAACGTTTAAAATACAAGGGAAAAAATGTGACAAATGTATAAATTATAAATCAGAAAATATAACAAAGTAATATAACAAAAAAAATTCATTCCCATTCAGTGAGTATGTATTTTCCTTTTCTGAATTCGGAATTCGGAATTAGGAATTTGTTTCATTCATTTTTCTCTCATATAAAACTAAAAAGTAATTTATTAAATATAATTAATGAATTGAGGTTCGACATTTCATTTGAGTAAAATATTGTATAATTTGCGAAATACAACACTTTATACTTCCACAAATCACGATTCATTCTAAAAATTTAATAAAAATCTCAAATTGTTATATTTTATTCCGCTCACAACTTATTTAATGTATATGTGCAAAACCAAACCAGCTGATTTAGTATGACAGTTTGTTAAAATATTGTGTTCTGTGTGTGCCAACCAAAAATATTGTAATAAAGTTACACTTTATTGCAATAAAATAATATTGCATAAGAGCACTGTGTGCCTACCATATTAGGCAGTTTCGGAAATTTAAAAACCGGGCTTTTATCCCTCAATTGAAAAAGTAGGCATCGTAGTAAATTTCCTGTGGGCTTAGCTCATATACTCATTAACACCTTAAAGGCCCAAACACAATGAACGCGGTTCGCGGCGCGCAAGCGATGACAGCTGTCATAGCTATGGGATCTTATATAGCTGAATTTCGTAATTCTGAATGAAAACGCGTTCCACTTGCGCGCCGCGTTCATTGTGTTTGCACCTTAAAGGCCCAAACACAATGAACGCGGTTCGCGGCGCGCAAGCGGTGACAGCTGTCATAGCTATGGGATCTTATATAGCTGAATTTCGTAATTCTGAATGAAAACGCGTTCCACTTGCGCGCCGCGTTCATTGTGTTTGGGCCTTAACGGTGTAAACACAATGAACGCGGCGTGCAAGTGGAACGCGTTTTCATTCAGAATTATGAAGTTCAGCTATATAAGATTCCATGGCTGTGACAACTGTCACCGCTTGCGCGCCGCGAACTGCGTTCATTGTGTTTGGGCCTTAAAATTTCTACTTTGACACGCAGTTTCTCGAATCAAACTTTAAATAGATGGCTCTGCTTGTGTAGCTTTGAAAATTTTCTAACAGGTTCATTCATCGTTAAAAGATAATTATTTTTTTATGCTGACAGATTTGTTGTTTACTTTTCATGTTTGTGTTTAAGACAATATTTTCGAAGCCTTTTTTATTCAAAAGTGTAATACAGTGTTTTAAGTGAACTAGTTGGATGTTTATTGCAAAGCGATATTAAGGCCATCTCTTCGTTTTCGATAAAATAAACCAGCTAAATAGCAGAGTCGTCTCTTATATTTCGCTATAAAAGTCGATAATATATGTATATGTCAATCGCGCCGAGTGAATTGTGTTAAGTAGCCGCGCTCTGATTTTGTGCACAACTTCCCTACGGGAAATTTGGTTGCGATTACTCAAGAAGCGCATTATAATCGCACCCAAACTACACACTGTCAGCAACATGTGTATTTATACGCATGCGCACCAATATTTCCACTGCTTTTTATTTGCTTATAGGTCTCATGCATAGGGGTAATACCTTTGATAGTGTTTGCAATGCTGACAAGTGCGGACATACCAATGTTATTGTCTACAAAGATTGGAGTTGAATGTGTATATTTACACGAAGGCAAAGCGCAATGTCTGCATAATTTTTCCCGTAGGGTTCACACAGTTCATTGTGTTTGGGCCATAATTCACGTTTCATAAATAAAATTCATATAATATTGAAACTTTTAAAAATCACAAAAAGATTTAAGTTATTAGTTCTAAAAAACATTGCATTAAGTTAAATACTAATAGCCTAACTGCAAAAGTACGAAGGCTACACGGAGCGCTTGCGCTATCATAGAGACGGTAAATTGCTTCTCTCTAATGCCAATCATTGTAGACTTTAACATTGGCATGTTCGCATCTACCACCTTAGCATACAAAAACATACCCAGTTGTGCTTGGTTTTGTGGAAATTGATATACATATTTATTGTGTCAAAAAGTGAATTAAATAGTGGTATTTCCGTATTAAAATTATTTTGTATATTTAAAAGTAATTGATATTTTTTGCAGATTTTTTTTAATATAATATTAAGAAGTTAATACTTAATACTTTTTTTGCAAGTAAGCAAAATGAAATTATTTTGTGTATTTTCACAGATTTAATGATTCAGTGCTTACTTTTATGACACTTTTTTTGACATTTCCATCAAATCTCCCTAATACAGATTATTACCAATGGAAAAACGGGAGACTACTACACTGTACAAGACCCAATAGAGAATGGGTATGACGGCACAAAAAATTTTCCGCAGGGAGTTTAGGAAACACACTTCCTTACGTAATTATGAACATATTCTTTGAATTTATTTTGCTTGTCAGATGTTTTCGTATACAGCCTAAATACTAATTCGTTATAAACTAAAAAAAACTTATCGAATATTTAACAAAGTGTCATTATTTTGAAATACAACTGTAAACAAGCGTGTAATTATACTGCAAAAGTGCATTTTCATTTATATTATTTGTCTCAGTTATGTCATTTGATTCGTTTAGTGAAACTATAAATGAATTATTAAGTGTAAATACTTCAATTGATTATGATGTCGCTGAACTCTGTGTTAGACTTGCAAGAGATGTATCAGAAAAATCAACTGGATTTGCCCCTGATCAGTTAACTGAAATTTTTCAAAAAATACTTGAGCTTAATATTGGTAATAATAATTGATTAAATTAACCGTCGCATATAAGTTTTAATTAAAAAAAATAACTCTTTAAAATGCATTATACTAACCACATAAAATTTCTCAAATATTTTTTTATATTTCAGACATTAAACAAAAGTGTAGATTACTTCATGAAATTATTCCTTCTGAACTCGTAACATCGGAATGTTTGTCAAAAATTTTAGTGTGGGTTATTCTTAAATACACACAAGAAGAATTCAAGACTGTGATTCGTTCTATATTTCAATGGATAATAGGTTTATTGGCATTATTCAAATAAATTTTTAAAATGATTATTTATTTTCAAGCGTCCATTATATATGGATTTGCAAAAGTTGAAGACATCAGGCATTTTAACTTTTTCCTTCTCAAAATGGTCGATATCCCAACGCTGGTAATTACAGAAAAGACAATTTTTATAGCATTTTTCTAAATATACATTTATAATTAAGGAAGGCGATGTTTGTCATTTACTTTATCGGATTACTGACCACAGCTCAGTATCTAAATTGACTGTGCAGAAAATTTTGAATGCTGAAAATAAGAGTCCCGTAAAGGTAAATATTTTCTGAAATTTGTATCAAATATAAACATTATAATTTTTAGATTTATTTTAAAGCATTGTTATCACTATATCAACGTTTAAAACCTCATTTACTAGATAATACAGAATGTTGTTTTATTGATGAAATTAAAATGTTTCCACGTTTACCAAAAAAACTACAAAGAAAATTCGAAAAAAGTGCGAAAACTAAAAATATTGTTTTTAGCTTAAAAAGAATTCCATTTTCTGATTTTATAAAAAATTTGATAGCATTCAAAAGACATAATAATGTTTACTATATAGCAGAAATGACACCAAACGAAATTATCCGAGAGTGCAAAACTTCACAGTTACTAGAAAATGGAACAATGTTTGATTCATTCATAGAAAATAAATATGGTTTTATATATTTGGCTCTAATGAATACAGAGATTCAAAAGGCTTTCAATTCCTATATTGATAATATTTTGTCAAATCGCAATGAAAAATACATTAATAACAAATATTTATTAAAGTTAGCTAGAATACAATGCTTTTATCGTCAAGAGTTGATTTCAATTCGAAAATTTATCTTAAAAAAATATACAGAGCTTGAAAAGTGTTCATACCTTACAGTAAGATTTTTATAATTCACAAAACTTGGTATAATTACTTAATTTATTTAAGGTATTAAAACTTCTTGAATGTTTAGTAATTGATCGCATTAACGACTTTTTGAATATATTTAAATACTTATTTAAGAGAAGTATTAAAGAAGACATAAATTATGCTTGTCAGATACTTATTATGTTCACAAATTTAATCAGAAATAATGTGTGTATTTCTATTATTTTAAAAATAAAAGCATCTTAATATGATATATCCTTTACAGGTAAATTACTTAGAAACTACAATGTGGATTTTAACTCCAAGTGACAACAAAACTTCCATTGAAGGGATAGTGGATGCTTTTAGTTCCTTTAAATATTTCTCCTTATATTTCACGAATATTTTTTATAGTAACTTATTATTTTGCAATAAAATTTTATATAAAGATTTTTATATGGTTCCATTTCAGAAACGCCAAAAATACTTCATCAAATTGTAGACTGTCATTTGAATTTATTTAATTGTAATTTAGAAAATATCGGGATCCATAATATTATCCCTTCCGAAATCGCTCATAGGATTCTTATCAATTCGGATTATATTTTGGTCAACAAGCTATTTCGCATTGTTTCAAGGTATATTTAAAAATAGTAATCTAAATTTATATATTTTATATTTTTTCAAATAATTAAAACTTTTACAGAAATATGCACTTATATCCTGACAAACTTACAATGCCCATCGAAATCTATAGGCAAGCTGAGGATTTATTAAAAATTTTTTTTATGAATATAAATATCTCATCAATATTTAGTCAGCGATCTATTATAACTAGTTTTGATAAATTGATTTTAGAAAATCCAAAAGCAAATGGATTTCTTCGTTTGCGACATAATTTTACGTTCATGCCTTTAACACATTTAGATGATCAGCATAAATATATGAGCGAAATGGAAAATAATGAATTAGAAGATAAGCTAAATATACATTGTCCTTCAATTATGCAGGTTTTATTTACATTTTTAAAACATTTTCCAGAGATTTTGACAGAGTTTTGACAGTTTTTTAATTAATTTATTTTTGTAACTTAAGTAAATGTAATTTCAATGATTTATTTTTAATATTTTTTTATTTTTATTTAATATTTATTTATTTTCCTTACTTAGCTTCTAGGTTGTATTCTGTGCATATCACACATCTATCATTAAAAAAGGAATGATATCGTAATGTAATTGTTTTTATTTAAATTTGCCGAGGTGGGTAAAATAACCACTACTTTCGAATCGGATTTCCTTGTATGAACTACGAGACCGTTTTATAATACTTTGTTTTTTGTGTTGAAGGAATTTAATTTTCAGTGGAAGTCTGGCTCTTGGAAGTCAATTTAAAATGAAGAATTATGTTTGTCAAAAGAAATCCGTTATAGCGAATCATGAAAATATATTTATATTAGTTGGAAGTGTACACGAATCGAAAATATTTCTACAAGCTGTTGAAACTCTTTGATAAAAAAAGAATTCAATAGGATAAATTAATTAGTTGTTTTTATTTCTTTAATACACAAACAAAAAATCCTTTACTTTATACTAAAAACTGACAACTGACAACAATATACACATAATATAAAATCTTAGCCTACTAAAACAAAAATTTAAATTACTATAATTGTTTCCAACACTCCTTCTCAATCATGTAATCTGCAGAGCTTTGTGTTTTGTTTTTGAAAACGTCTTAGTAAGAATGTCTGCTAACATTCTTTCCGTTGGACAATATTCGCATGATATAATTTTTCTTTTCTACATAATCTTTAATAAAATTATATCGAGTGTCTGTATGTTTAGTTCGGTTCAATAGTCTTTCTTCTTGAATAAGTTTTAAGCAACTTTGATTGTCTTCAAAAATTACTACTGGAGATTCTGCACCCAATTTCATATCTTCCAATGAACGCTTTAACCAAAATGCTTCTCGACATGCTTCAGATAAAGCATTAAATTCTGCTTTTTTAGAAGATAATGCAACACAGCTTTGATTAAGACATGCCCAGCTGACGGTTGCTCCATATACTTTAAAAATATATCCACTGTTTGCTTAACGATCCGATCGGTCTTCAGAGCAATTTGCATCTGCATAACCATATATCAATTTATTTCTTGGTTTCTTATTACCAAATTCTAATTTAAAATGTTTTGTACTTCTCAAGTATTTGACCACACGTTTTAGTTCATTCCAATTTTCCTGTCGTGGTGAACTTTTTTTGATAAAATATACATACTCGTCAAATTATCAGGACGCGTGACTTTTATATTTACTTTTTTTAATTATTAAAAAATAAATAACGTTTATTTTTTTATAAAAACCAACTTTTATTTTTCATTTAATAAAAATAAAAACTAAACTCTCACAATCTTGACAGTTGCATCAAAACAAAAAACAAAACTATCTTTTTTATTCTAGGATTTACTTTGTTTATTTTTTATATATCATTCGTGTTGACTGCAATAAACTTCCAATTAGTTTTTAATATGCCGAGTTATCTGATAAGAGTTTCTTGTTTTCAACCCTCATCCTTTCCATAATTCATTCTCATTGGAATTTCTTCTTTTGCATTATCTAAACCATAATCGGCTGCAGTTTTACTAATATAATTTGACTGATACAATTGATAGTATCCGGCTTTTGATTTGCAAACCTCAACTCCTAAATAATTCTTAATCTCACCTAAATCTTCTAATTCAAATTTTGATGAAATAAACTTTTTTACTTCCTTCATTACTTCTATCGTCTTCGCCATCAGAACCATGTCATCGACGTAAATTAAAAAATAACACATTTGATTTTTAATTTTCCGCATGTATAAACATGGATCTGACTTACTTTGGTTGAATTTTCCCGCAACTAATACTGAATACATTGCTTCATTCCATATAAACTCTTCTTTAGAATACAGACCATTTCTTTATCTTTTTCAAAACCTGGTGGTTGCTTCATAAAAATAGTTTCCTTTAGTTGGCCATTTAAAAATGCTGTTTTTGCATCCACATGATGAACCATATAATTTTCTTTTGATGCTAAAGAGAGTATTACTCTAAATGTAGTTAGTGACGCTACTGGTGCGAAAACATGATCATAGCCAGTTCCGAACTTTTGTGAGTAGCCTTGTGCAACTAAACGTGCTCTAAATCTTTTAACTTCATCATTTGCACTTGTTTTTACTTTATAGACCCATTTGCAAATTCTCGCAAACGCTTGCTTATCATCTTCTTCGAATTTCAAAATATCATTTATGTTTGAATCCGTAACTTTTGGTTTTTTTTTCATTTAGCTTCTCAAACTGGAACTTTCCTGATGTTGCCGTATCTTTATCTTATTGTTCTTTTAGTTACTGGGCCAATAACCTGTTGAAACTCTTCAATAAAAACAATAGGATAAATTAAATAGTAGTTTTTATTTCTTTAATATACACAAAGCATCTAAAAGAATCTATTGAGACATTAAATTTTTGTTCCATAAATTAAATTCGCTAATTGATTGAATAAAACTTCAATACTTTAGTCACCTCGTAGTCTATTTTTAGGTAATTAGAGCTTTAGTGCAAAGAAAAAACATATTTAGCGTCCATAATTTTTTTTTCACCTTGATTCAAATTTTAATGTTAACAAAATTTTGTGATCAGTTAATCGAAATTCATTGGCATTTACCAAAGTCATTGGCTTACGAAAAAAAGTTTGCACTAGAATAATATTTCGTTGTCTATTTCAAAATTGGGAATTTTGGAATTAAAAATTAACATGGGGGGCCATATTTTATTGGAAAAGGCAGGTGATTAGACTAGGCCTTAACGAACTTTTATAATTTAACTTTTATTTTTAAAAGAAAAATTTAATATTGGGTAATTTAAAGCTTCTAAAAGAAAAAAAAGATATAATATATTTTGTTAGGAACGGAAATTATCGCTAAAAGCTTCTTAATAATGGCACGCAAATTTGAATATTTATTACTGTTAAGAGAAATGTCATTTTGTACTTATAGATTTTCATGTTTTTATATTTCATATAAGCTTGATCAGGCAATGCTGTCATTCTTATAAAAAAGCTTTTTACTTTTAGTAATTATAATAAAAATTTTTAATAAATTATTTCCAAAAACATTGTAGTTTTTCATGCTTTCAAGGTGATAAAAGAATATATTTTGTCAAGTTTCCTTCAGCTTAGATTGTAGGAAATTTACCAATAATCACAATAATAATTGAACACAGAAATAATTCTGCTAAGTTATATGACAATCAATCAAAATATCTGTCAATTAAGTTTGATGAAATTTTCATCAAGATGATAGAAACATTTTAATTTCCTAACAATTAAAATAATTAGATAAAAGCCTTATAACAATATGGTTTGATCGGTTCAGGTTTCCGCTGAATTGTCGAGAAATTCCACTGTCCATAGAATAACTAAGTAAGTTTTGAAATAAAGAAATTGACAAAGTCTCTAAAAAACACGTTTTATTATTATTGTTGCAAGCTAAATATTGTTCTTATGTCTTTAAAAAAACGACTTGATTGATTTTTATTATAAATTTAGCATGTTTACATTTATGCCAAACAAAAGCACTTTTTGTATCAACTGTTTTAAGCAAAAATAAAATATATAAAAAAAGTGTAGTGTAATAGCTACAGTAATAATAGAAACCAATAAACATGCTTTGTTATTGACTGATTGTATGTAGTTGATGTTGTTGTATGCAAAGCAAAATGAGTGCAATCAGTGAAGATTACAAAACACAACGAGGACGATTGATTAGTATGGCCAGTCAATAGAAGATTTATGCTAATAATAACCCAGGTTGAGATCTGTTAAGATATGTAGTATAAGTAAAGTTATAGATATCTATTGTATTATTCTTAATTCTGCTTTCCGTTGCAACAATTTACAAAAAGCTGTTTTCTTTTAATCACCGAATTCAGTAAGCTTTTTTGATATATAACAAAATTAGAGGTGTTTCCGGTTTTAGAATTTTAATTCAATGAAAAATACTATTAAATATACATCAAATTTTGCTTAGATCTGTCACTACAATTGAAAACAGCAGAAGTTTTGTATTTTTAGTAGGAAAGATTAAAATAGTAGAAGGGAACAAGTTATATTCGGTGCTCATGTTGATTATTATATAAATTTAATTTTCCAATAAAATTTTTGCATCAAATTATAAATCAAAACAATTATTAAAAATGAAAGTTATATTTATTTTGATTTTAATGTCCTTTTAGTCAATACCTCTCATTTTTGAAAGAATATTTGTTGGTTTTGAATATGCATCCTTTGGCATTCTTTATTTTCTGTGAGCTTATAAAAACTTATAATTCGGTTATTTATAGCAAAAGGAGCATAGCTTGTAAATTTATTTAAAAGTGAACAAGATTCAATGTGCTCACAATGGGATTTTAAATAAAGTTAATTTATCCTATAAAAGCTACTTAAATAATTTAAATAAAAAAAATTAAAAATGAATTATGCACATGAAAATATTAAAAGTTAAGGAAATACTTCCTGAAGCTATATTTGCGAAAATCTCTAAATTAAAAAGAATATTTTTTCTGGATTTAAGATTGTCAGTGGGATAAAACCAAATTTATTTCAATCCTTAGAAAAAAAAGCCTCAGTGCTTACCAAACTCACAAAAGCTATTTAATCTCCTAGATATATATAAAAAAAAAAAAATTATAAATATATATATATACATACATATATATATATCCAAGTAATTTTTCCAGTACGTAACAGAAAAATAATTTTTATATGAGAAAAGGATTCTTTCTACTTAAAATATTTCTTGTGCCAAAAGATACTTAGGTACAATGAGATCCTCTTGAATACAGATGATACCTATGGCTGGCATATTTTGAATTCAGGCTCATGAAGGATGAGCTTGCATTAAATCTAGAATGGCCCATAATTTCGAAGAACATATGTAGTCACATATTATATGTTTATGTCTTAAAATATGTTTTCAAATAAATGTGCTAAATTTTATACAGACCCAAATTAAGCTCTTTTTTATGATTTTTTTAATTGGTTTAATTAAAAACTTTTACTTGAGGGCAAGCATTGTTTTTCAACCAACTAAACATTTCTTTTTTATCTTATTTTCTTTTTAGGTCTTCAAAAAACACAAATGAAAACTATAGTCTTTAGTCAAAAGTCTTGATTATTTTTTTGGCCAAAAATTGTTAGATAATATTGTCACGATAGTATTTCTGTTCAGAAAGATTTTAGCTACATTTAAAAAAAAAATTATAGTTGATTCGAAAATATGTAAGTGATAAAAAATTGCTAGAAAAAATATAAAACATAAACTTAATCATTGTTGCTTAAAATAAAAAACTTAAAACACAAATAAAGTATAATATATTTTTAAAATTAATTGCAAAGTATTTAAAAAATCCTTTGTGAAATTTAAATCAAAATAACAAAAAATTTAGTTTGCTGTTTTGATATTTGGTAAATCGAAAATGTTATTTATGATAATATTCTCCTTCAATGTGTATAAGAAGTTTTTGATCATTAGTTCATCATTCAGAAATATAAAAATTGGTTAGGAAATTCCAATAAGGAGCAAGGTAACCAAATCTTTTAAACACATTGTATGTAATCAAAGTAAAGTAAATTAACAAAAATTCAACTGAAAAGTTCATCGAAGACCAAATTAGGGAAGGAAAATAAATTATATAAGAAAAGCTGAGGAACTGTGCCGTAATTTCTATATGTTATACTACTTATGTTGGAATGTAAAAGAATTTATGATAGTAAATTGAATGCCTTAAATCAGGCTTTTCCAAATTACAATTCATAGAATCTACGCATAATAACCTAGAAATAGAGATTAAGAGGATTTTTACAATATTAATAAATTTAACTTATCTTTATTTCATCATCCATAATTCATGTGCTTTATAGTAGGCCACAATTATATTTTTTCAACTAATACTAAGAAAATATTTTTCTATGAATAAAGAAATCACTTTAAGATACTTATTCAAAAAATATAATTGACCTATAATATTTAAAAAAAACCTCACAGAAAAAAGCTCTTTTTTATACTCTGTAAGCACTGCTTAGTCCTTTTTGTGTACTTCATTTCCTTGCTTGAAAAATCTTCAAATGTCTGAAGTCTATAATTACATAATCGTTTTTTTAATATCAAAACCATTCCATTGGTAATTGCTATTTGAATTTCGGAAATGTAGGTTATTTTACTTAAGGGCTGAATATAAAGACATCCAAATGGCGACATTCCTACAACTTGTTTTAAATACAAATAAAAAAGAAATGCATTCAATTCATGACCTCAAAAACTTTCTTACAAAATAAATAAATTATAATGTATATGTATATAAATATAATATTGCCTACATACAATTAATATTTATGTGTTTTTATAAATGTTGCAACTTTACTTGACATTTTGGGGTTGATTATATTGTGAAAATAGGCGATGAATTATTTCAAATATTATTGTGTCCATTTTTCTTTTACAAAAATAATCGGGACGATAGAAAGCTTTTTGACAGCTGATGTATGACGTAACTTGGTCACGTGGTACACAAATAAAATATATTTTACCAATTTTATACGACAGAATGAGGTAGTTGTATTTATTATAATCATTAGTACTTTTTACAAATTTTTTACGGTATGTAAAACGAAAAATTATTAACTTCTTTTCTTACAAAAAAATGGTTGTGCAATAATTAGAATACTAAAAACTACTTAAAAGTTTAGCTTTATTATGTTATGCTACACAAAAAAGAAGTTTTTTTGCATTTTTGAAAAAGGCAAAACAAAAATTCTCAAAACTAAAATAATATTAGGGCGCAGGAGCATAAGTTTTCAGTATTAACAAAATGAAAGATTTTCACCGCATTATTTCGATCAATAAATTTTTGTTCCCTAGACATGCGTCCTTAAAAAAATTTTGTTATTATAATTTTCAGAAATAATTAGACATTTTATGTCTTACTTTGTACAAAAAATGTAAAATTAAACTACTTAACTAATACAATAGGTATAAAATTTAAGTTTACATTGCATTGCTCGAGTTGAAAAGAAGCTTTAATGCTACTAAAGTTTATTCAAAATGCTGATAGGGTCTTTGTCCTGCCACAGATGTTTTACTTGATGAATAATTCCTCCTAGGCTTTATGTGAAATAAATTGAGGATATGCTAAAATTATTTGAACAATTTTTCTATTTAATAATTTTAATCGTATACAAAATTTATTCGTGTTCTATTTGTACTGAATTTTTTTATTGCTGTTAGAACTAAAACATTGATAACTAATAAGCAAAAAATGGCCAAATAGAATATAAATTGTTATATGACAGGCATATTTGCTTTTTATAAAGGCACTCAAATTTTTGACTACTTATTATAGTTTAATGTCGGGCGTCACTTAACTCTTCATTATGGAGTTTGGTGCTATTTTAAAACTTTATTTAGCTGGCTTTCCCCGTTTACTTGTTATACTTTTGATGGAACTATTGACATGGGCAACACCTAAGGTTTAGCCGGTATATCGGAGAGAAAAATGACTGAAATAAAAATTTTCAGCTTGTATATAAGGTTAAAAAGGTATGGTTTAAGTCATGTAGTCTTTAAACTGCGCTTTAAAAGAACTGAATAAATTCTTATAAGTCTGAATTTCCCTAATATCCTCAAACGTATAGATATTTACAAGAAATTTTAGATTTTTTCATTAAACTATATTGTTTAAAAGATTGTAGCACTTTATTGGGTTGGTCCAACTATCAATTTTAGGAGAATAGGTATTTAGTTTCTTTTATATTTTTAAATTAATATTAATTTGAGCGTTCTTTGCTCTGGAGTAAGGAGTGAGTGAGCAAAACTGTACTAAAAATCTAATGGACTGATCATTTTAAAATTTTGCATACTAAGTGCAAAAATTTTCACAAAAAGTGAAAAAATATCTCAAGATATTTTGAATGTTGGTAGTAGTAATGTTTGTGTTTGGAAAATCTTAATTCCATCTATATCACACATACTATTGCTATTTATGCTCTTTAAAAAATAGACCAACTAAATTTCCAGACTTAGAAGGAGACAATTTACTCCAGTTTTAATCAATCAATTAAAAGATAATATATTTTTATTAATATTTAAAAATCTTTATGTGAACAAACAAAATGTAGGATAAAGTCATTCTTTGATCTCATAGAATAGAAAAAGGATTTATATAAAAAAAATTAAGCTTATTGATTTAAAATTACAGTTATCATAATACAAGCAGCATATTATGTAAGCTAACGATCTTTATTTTAATTTTTAGTTTGATTATTAAAATTAATTCTGTAGGATTACGATATTATATTTCAAAGTTTGCCTTTTTAATCTCATTTTCAGTATTTTTGAAAAATATAAAAATTTTTTTTAGTCTTTCATCAATAATACTAATTAATGCAGACTTTTTTCATGCACATTGAATAAAATTTTCAAAAGATTAGTAAAATTTAAGCTGCATAACCAAGATAGTTAATTTAAAAGCCCATTTCAGAAAGTAATTATTTAATAATTCATTTGAGAAATTAATTTAATAGTTAAAAAGCTAGAAATAAACAAGTCAAAATTTTTAAATAAGGGTAAGAAATAGAACTGAATATTTATGTGAATTTTCATCTATAAAAAGTTTAAATTATGCAAAAGTAATTTCGTGTAGAAAAATTAATAATTTCTTCTTGATAATATAGCAGAAGTTCTAATTTTAGAGATATTATTTAACTTGATAACGTTAATTAGTCATCCTAAGCATAGCTTTAAAAATTATGAAAATAGCATATACACACATAACAAAGAAGAAAAACATCAAAACTTTCAATTTCATAAAATTCATTGCCCATCATAAATGAAGAAAATTCAAGGCAATAAAGGCGTTAAAGTAAATTGTATTAAGTTAATAAGACAAGGGAAGTGTGTTTTAAGCTCGAAGTTTAAATGAACCAACAGAAAAGATTTTGTAAACTTAATTAACTTAATCCATAACGTTAAGCCGATTAGCATAGAGGACTCTATAGAAGTCGAATTGAAACATTTTGCGCTAAAAAATTTTAAGAATCTTTTAATAAATTTAATGCAGTGATTTATAAATTAAAGTAATAAGAAGTCCATTTTGGGAACAAGATGATTTAAATTTTACTAAATATTTGCTTACTTATCAAAAGCAAAATACTTTTTACATTTCTTAAGCAATAATTTCAAATATTTTTGGCTTAGTTTTGTTAAAAATTCATCGTATTTTCTTTTATTAAAATTAAAACCCATTCTATCACCTGTAAAGAGCTATGCTATGCTATGCTGCAGAGAGCTATGCAAATATTTTAAATCATTATAAAATTTTGAATTATTATTTACGCATTATTTTTCTCTCCATTTATGTTTTCAATACATTTTAAAATTTTTAAAGTTGCGTTTTAATAACTGAAAAGTATACATTATAATTCATGTATTTATTGTTTTGTTTTAAGCTCTTATTTTAAGAACTAATCATTAGACTGATTTATATATAGCTTGAAGAAACCGATTCTACAATATTTAGGCTACTAAATAAGAAGAAAGTTATACCTCTATCTACTTCTTAATGAAAGAAAATCTAAGGATCGTTAAATTTTAGTCAACACTTATTAAAATTTATCGTATACATGGCTGTTTTTTTAAATTTATTTATTATTATTCTAAATGATTTAATATCTTATTTAAAAAATAAGATGTGTCAATCATTATATCATGAAAACAAGATTTTAATGACAGCAAAAAGTTATTTGTCCACTTGTCAAAGTCTATCCTTAAATCAACTGATAAGATATTGAGTAATTGGTATTTTAAAAATTTATCTTGGGAATAACTTAAGTATCGTTTTGAGTTAAAGTAAGGATAATAAAGCTTGGAAAGTTGTCTACAAAAAGCAGCTGTTATGAGTTATAGAAGAGTTCTGAAAATTATAGTACAAATTTACAGAAAAAATTTTTTAGTTAGAAAAAGCTTTTGAAATTTTGGGTATTAGGAGTTTTTATCTAATTGTAAGTATCGAAAAATATATTGAATATAGGACTGAACTTAGATTCATACGTGAATTGACGGAAAAAAGAGGGTGGTATTAGGATACGATTAAAGAAAGAAAAAAGATACTATTTACTATAGATGTATTTAGTAGTAAATACATAATATAAATTAGTTCAAGAAAGTAAGATAAAAAGTTTTGTAATTTATATTGTCTACATATAAATACCAACATATAGACATTAAAAGAAAGTAGTACATGACTATCTAGAATTGTAACACTAAAATTGTTAACTATTATATGTATACACAGTAAATGAATTGAGCTTGTGCTTATGCTTTTAGTTTTCGGGAGTTAAAATTTTATGTTTATTATTGTTTGATTAAATCAATAAAAAATTAATTATTTAATAATTTTAAATAAAGCCTATTACATTCTTTTTTGATATTATTTCTACTTAATTATTTTGCTCATACTTATATTTTCTTATATGTTAGTTATGTAACAATAAAACTAAAATATCGCAGTATTTGCATAAAAGTTGAGCTCAATAATTCATCCCAAAGTACCTCAAAAATAATATGCCAGTGGAAAATCCTTTGGTTTTGTTAAAATATTTATGCAATTTTAGCTTTCTGTATGTTCTGAATGAGTTTTTTTATTTTTTTTATTTTTTTATTTTTAGTTTGACAGTTTTGTTACTACAATCTTAATTATATATTAATTCATTAGTACTTTTGACTTATTCTAACTTGACTTAGTATTATCTGTGCTCAGTGTGTAGGACCAATGCCCCATCACCTCCAACTATCAGTACCTGTAGTAGGTTAGATCATCAGGTTTACTTCTTAGTAGCCTTCTTGTTTTGTTTGTTGTGTCTAAGAGTTTTAATACCTCTAGATTTGAGTGGTGATGAAGCCTTTTCTCATGCTCAGTTGCACTTCTCTGTATTTCCTCGTCAACCCTACTTATTTGAAGGTCTTTGTGAATTTCATTGTTTGTTATATATCTGTATGCTTTTGTCATAAGTCTTAGTATCTTATTTTGCTTTCTTTGAATTATGTCCCTATTGGACTTACAGGAACAACCCCACAATTGTATTCCGTAAGTCCATATAGGCTTTATCATAGTTAGATACAGAAGTCTTTTATATGCCAGTTTCATTCTAGAGTGCTTTCCTATAAGCCAGTTCATTTGTAACAGTTTCATATCTATTTGCTTGGTTTTCTTCAGTATGTGGGTTTTCCAGCTCAACTTCGAGTCCAGATGTAGCCCCAGATACTTAATGGACTCCTTATGAGGTATCAATTCACCTTTTATATGTAAATTCGATTCCCTATAATTTTTTCGTAACGAGAAGATAACATGCGTTGATTTTGAATTATTAAGTTTGATTTTCCACTTATCAGTCCAAGAGCTAATTTCGTCCAGATCTTTTTGTAACTTTTTATTAGCAATGCTTATTGATTCATTTATAACCATAATGGCTGTGTCATCAGCGTACATGCCTATTATGGAGCCTTTGGAGACCGGTATATCTGCCGTGTACATCAAGTATAGCATCAGCCCGAGCACACTTCCTTGTGGAACTCCAGCCAGTATTGGATAGAACTTTGTCAGAGTTTCTTCGAGAGACACCATGAAGGTTCTTTCTTCTAAGTAGGATTCGAGAAGCTCACAATGATTACGTGGTAATATCAAGCTCAGTTTGTATTTTAGACCTTCGTGCCAGACTCTATCAAACGCCTGCGATACATCTAGAAATACCGCTGATGAGTGATGAGATTTTTACTCCAAAAAATTGCTTTTATTCAATTTTCTCGAAAACTGCTCAAGTTGCAAATCTTCATTTACTTTTTTGATCTGTTTTAAGCACATTGTGAACAAGGAGATAGAAGACCGAAAGACGGTTTTTTAAATCTTAATGAAATGAAAGACAATGCAAAAACTGCTTAAAGACTTAAAGTACTATATGCAATACCATAGTTATTTCTATGAATCCAAATTGTATATAAAAATTGATTTAAGTCTAAAAGGTGATCTAGAAATAAACTGGCTTTTTGGAAAATTCAAAGTGTCCTTAATATTCAAAATGAATTATGACTTAAAGCAGCGATACTCAACCTGCAGCCCGTAGAATACTTATGAATGGCCCGAGCTATTTGGCCTGGTTGGTAAGTAAAATAAGTGATTGCCTTGCAATGAAGCTCAACTAAGGCTAAAGCAATTATAAAAATATGTGTGACCATGCAATGTTATAACTTTGTAAAGCCTTGCAAAGCCCCGTATTCACTGTTTCTAAATCAATCATTTGACTCTCATTTCTCCTACCTAAATTTATCTTTCTAGTATTTATACACAAGCCTGGAATTATTTATACTCGTGTGTCTGAGCTCAAGAGGAACTACATTATTGACAGTTTGATATGGTAAAGCATCAATCTGCATCTGTATTGTACTTGGATGCAATTATGCTGAATTATTGAAATGAAAAATGATACACACCTAGAAGCTATTTTTCAAGAAAAGAGGGATACAATGAAGCATGCAGAATTTTAGAAAATTAAGCCAGAAGGATATATAACAGAAATTTGCACAAATATTTCTAACGTATTTCACATCAACATATCTTTGCGAGTTGTCCTGCAATATTTATAGAAACAGGTTTACTAATTGACAAGATAGCTGATATATTGAAAGTAGCATGTTCAAGTCAAAAGCCAGATATTAAAGTTTTAGAATTTGAGAAATCGAAAGAGATTAAAAAAAAATAATAATTAAATTGTTTGTTTAATAAATAAATTCATACATATCAGTTTTTTATTACCAACCGGCAGCCCGTGTATAAAAGTATAAAAAAGCTATATATTGTTTTCATAGAAATAATTTAATGTTTTTGTGAGATGATTATTTCAACTTTACATCAAGAATAAAAATCAAATCAAAATAATAAAAATAAATCTCCACTAAATTTCACAGCTAATTAGAATTCAGACAGTTTGAGACAACTGGAAAATGACAGCCATCCAGTGGTATCTTGCCATAAGCTTTCTAGTTATATTCAAGTATTGAACGCATGCGCTAGGAAAGCTTAACATAATTTAGTTCAAACAAAAGCTTATGGCAGACAAATTTTAGCTTTTCACCTTTCACTATGTCAAATAGTTTAATGGAAATTTTATAAATACTATTACATTTTCACACATATATACAAATTTAGTAAAAGCTGGAAATATATATATAAGGCTAGCACAGTTTGTATGGAGCTTATATGAGAAGTTCTAATTGAAAAATTTTTCTGGTCTCTCTTCGATAACTGGCCCCCATTGGCATTTTAACAGTGGAAGCTGCTGGATTGTCAAAACGGGATCTAGGAGTCCTTTTGCTCTGCTATAAGAAGTAAAGTATTTTAAATTAAAATAAAAAAGGAAGGAAAATAGTTTTGATAAAAGTTACTTAAATCAGTTTAAAAAAATCTATTTCAACTAAGTTGTACTAATTAAAACGGAAAAGGGAGATTTTTCTTTAATTTCTCAACAATTTCATTATTTTAACATTTTTGGTTACATAAAAAATTATTTTTAATGGTTTCTGGTTAATTTGATCGGAAATTGTTTCAATTTAAAAGAAATCTATTATAAATTTAAATGAAAATGGAAAATTCCGGTTAAAAGTTTTGTGTAATAAAAGTGATTGGAACATTTCGTTTCTTTTTTAAATAATATTTAAAACGAATTTTCTTTTGGTTTACTTAAACTTTACATAAAACAGAAAAATGTGCTCAGATTTTTGAAGCTAGATTTTATTTGAAAAATCAAAAAAGAGAAAACTATTCAATACAAAAAATTTAATTTTACACCTAAGGTTCGGGTGGTTTTCTACGCTTAGTTGAAGGGTGCTATTAAAGTGGTGTATGCGCGTAGGTGAAACCGGACTATTAGATGTATTAGTTTATTTTTTAAAGGATTTTTGTACAAAAATATCAAAAGTTTTTGAAACACCAAAAGTACGTTAACTAAAGTTATATACAAAGTTTTAAATAAATCAAATAATTATCATTTTAATTTAAAATATCCTTGAGAGAAGAGACTTGTGATTCTATCTCACTCTAATTCAACGATCGACCTAGCATCTATAATATGATAATATGAACTAGTATATCAAGAAAGAGATAGACGATATTCAATAATAGTTTCAAGTTACATAACTTTAGGTAACATACAAATAAATAAAATCAGTTGCAAAATTTAATTTTGGTTAACTATTAAAATAGTATAGTGATTGTTCTGCTTCAGAAAAGAAGCTATATTAATATTTTGAAAGAATGTCAATGTAAATTGGCTGTAATTATATGAAATTTTTAATAATTAATCAAAAGAAAAGAGCAAACGATTTACGTAACAGACATAAAGAATAAAAAGAAAATTCAAATTTTAAAACATAATTTAAAGTGAACAGTGATTTTATTTATAATATTATATGTGTTATAGATGTCGTGATTTAAATTTGTTAAAAAATTTCTAATTAAAATAAAATTTTATCAATGACGAAATTATAGCTTGAGGACAATTTATTCCGGATTTAATTATATATTTAAAACATAAAAGAGTAATTTAAGAATAACTTAAAAACAAAACATTTATTTATAATATACTATAAATAAATTAATTAAAATAAAATAATGGCCGATAAAAAAATTGCTGAACAATATTATGCTCCACCGCCTAAATTAGGTAAATGGGAAGGTTTTAAATTATTCCTATGGAACAATGAAACTAGCCAATGCCTAGGCCGTACTGGATCAAGTTGGGGTAAGCATTTAATATTATAGATAAAAAATTATTATTATTAGGATTATTTTAATTTTGTTTTTAAAATATTAAAAAAATACAATTTTAATGTATGTCAGTAATAAATACTACTGTTAAACTTTGTCCTGTCAATATTTATCTCTTTCTAACTTTTTGTATGTATTTCTCATTTCAAATAATTTTCAAAATGGCTGCCGATTTCCAAGGATATTTCACGTAACACTAAGCTTTTTTGCCTACCTCTCTATAAATTTGGTATTAATGTGTGTTAGAAGTCACCCGTATAAGAATCGTTATGCATTTATGAATAAAAAAAATATTATTCAATTTAGAAAATAAGATTTTTACTAGCAATAAATTTTTCCTGAATTAAGTTTATTTGATTTTTGTTTTTCCTTTACAGTTCATATCTCTTTAAAGTTGATTAAGTTGACAGAAAAATTGTAGAATGAAAATATATTAAATAATAAGGGGGTAAATGGGAATTTTGATGTTCGATCAATAAAATGGCACCCTATATTTTTAATGCAAGTATATGTGTGTTAGCTTAGTTTATTGTATGCAGTTCAAGAAACGCAAAATAAAAGTAAACGAAAGCTTCACCACCACATATAGATGCATTTATTGTTATACATTTTTTATGCATTTAAGTTTATCAAAAGTTAATAGAAAAGACAATCTAATAATTTTTTTTCTATAAAGTTAACTAAACTTTAGGTATTGGTTCAAAAAGAATATGATAGTAGGGTATGGCGAGTTTTATTGTCAAATGTTAGTGTGAATGGGGCGAGGATTTTACCGTTAGTATTTTTATCGCATTCATGAATTTAATACCGGCATTGATGTTATTTGAATTTTATAGATTTTTGTTGATAGATTAAAATTTGGATTGTAATTAAACATCAAAATGTTTAAAAATTCAATTAAGAAATTATAACTGTTATATCCCTAGCTAAGGAGATGGTTAATAAATAAATGAATCACATCATAGAAATTTTTAAGTATTATATAATACTTTTTTAAATTAAAAAAATTCTATCAGGGCTAATCTAAAATTTAAGTAAACTTTTTAGGGTGGATATTCTCAAGGATGTCTATGTTTTGAAAATTTAAATCGATTTATTTCATTTAGAGTATGCAGAAATACCAGATGTTGAGGTGTGTGTTGACGAGACTTTGAATATTTTAACTTAAGTAAAGTTATGCAATTCAGTTAAATTCTCAATTTTTGGGCTAGAATAAAACATTTTTATGTCCCTTACTTGTAATCTAAAACGGTTCAAATTATAGAAATATCTTAATCTTATTGATCTAGTGCCGTCATTTCTATATTATAGCTTTTAATATCAAAAATATTTAATTAGAAAGTAATTTAAAAATATCTAGATAAATGTTACTAAATGTAAATAAATATATTCTGACCAAAGGACTGCTTAGACATTCTTAAAAAGAAAATGTGTCCTTAAATATATTTTCAAAGTATATAAAAATGTCTAGGTTTTTTTTGAATTAAGCTTATATTATTGAAATAAATGGATAAAAGTGAAACAAATTTTCATTTAATCCAATAACTCCTTATAGTAGACCCCATAATAACACACGAAAGTAATAAAAAGTGTATATAAATAGTATTAAATTTTCATTAGATTTTATAGAGCAATTCACTTATGTAATATGTTTTCATACAAAGCTTTTACTTACATTTTTTAATATTATCAATTACTTAGTTTTAAATTTTTTTGAAAAAAAATTTGAAATTTATGTTATTGCAAAATGTATTTCTTGATGACTTAAATATCATTAAGTATAATAATTTTATGCTAAGACTTACTGGTTAATATAGGGCGACGATTTTTTTAATACAAAAGTTTAAGAAAAAGAAGGCCTATCCATTTGCTTTTGACTGTGGCAAATTCTTCTTCTGCCTAAGACCTTAGATTAGAAAGACGGAAATTAATCAATTGATCTTTAAGTATTTCTAGAGCACTCTGGTTCTCAAACTACTAGTAACTATTGCTATACTTTTTGTATAATGTAAGCCTTAATTGTTGATACAAAATGTTATTGTACAAATCCTTAAATGGGATTAATGATAGTCCTTATTTTCTTAACCGAATTAAATCAGATTGATCAAAAACTTGCGATGATTTTGTTGTCATATTTTCTATATTTATATCGAGTTTTATGATCAAGCAAAATAACTATTTCACAAGTTGATATTTAAACTATTGGAAAAATACTTGCTTTAATTCATAATGCTGATTTTTATCCATAAATACTAATATCTTAAATCAGAGATAGTCAAATTTACATATCAAATTTAAATACATTCAGTCTAATACATTCTTCAACTTTTTAAACTTTTAGAAAACTAATTGAAAAAGGCTTTTACTATGTTTTTTTATAGTTTTATGAAAGCTTTCAAATAAAGTTTAAAAATAACTATTTACTATTTATTTATATTTTATAATTCCAAAAATCACAAACACAAATTAGACTGAGCATTTGAAACTTTATTCTAAGTAAAAACTAAAAAGTAAGCCTAAATATGAATGATATTGTAAAGTAAAAATATAGATAAATAGAGCTTTACTTTTATTTTTGGAAAATTATTTTGAGGGGATTCTCAACGTTTATTATTCAACGTCCTATTAAAATTGCAATTATTGTAAATATTGCTCAGAGTAATAAGATTAAGATTTCTGCTTTTCTTCATCAGTGTAAAGCTTAATATTTATATTTTTCGTTATTTTCTAAGCAATTTGAAGTATCTATAAATTTTAATGGTTTTAAAAATATTCATAAAAATTAGTTTGTATATGTATCTGATTTATACTTCATTTTAGTGGTATTCAAAATCTTCGAACATTTCTTGGGCCAGAAAAAATGTTCTAAATATAAAATAAAATAAAAATAAAAAATCTACCAATATCAATAGAAGTAGTTGGTAATATTATATTTAAAGATGAAACATTGTATCACCCTACATCATAATATATGTAAAAAAGGAATACTAACAAAAGCAATTTGAAAGATGTCAAAAGATTTTTTTACAATTTGGAATTAAAATTTAATTAAAAGAATGTGATAAAAAAATTTCAACTTTTTGTTGTTGTTAAGTCAAATTGTTAAATAAAAATTAAATACATATTTCTGTTTGTGTTATAGCGGCTACATATATATATATATATATATATATTAATACGCCTACGTTTTGTTACCCTTTTAAGATAAATGTCTTTAAAGAAAAAATAAAAATAATATTTTTTTGATGATTTTATGCTTTTCCAACGAAAATTATAAACGCTTAAATTTTAAGAAATTCATTTGTATCAAGGCAAATTAATATGCTAATTTTAGAAGAAAAAAAAGTTTTGCTGGTAAAACATCACGAATCATTTTTTCAAGTTTATTTAAAACGAAAAATTCAAAAGAAACAAATCAGCTTATTAATAGAAAAATGATAAGAGACTGGCTGACGTTATCAGCGTATAGTCATTAGCTAGAATTTTTGCTATAACTACTACTTTTAGAGTACCTGCTGCCATATGTGCTTTGAAATTTTTCCAGAGACATTTTTTCTATTAGCGTATTATGTAGAATCAAGATGATATATACTATCGAAGGTCATGGCATATGCTTAAACTTAAATTTCACAGGAAGTTCTTTAGTTGAGAGACTATAGTTTTAATGGCTTTTATTGAGAGTTTGTTATAAATATATCTCAACGACTAACATACTCATTATTTTAAATATATTTACGGCCACCACATCAATTCTGTGACAGCTTTGCTGTACAATGCTTAAAAAAAACAATTTTTTCTTTTTGTTTTTCTCATTTACACAATGATTAGGTTCTATGAAGCAGATGCTTAATTTTTTTCTTTTTTTTTATCAAATGGCAATGAATTTATGAAGCGTTAATTCATAAGGCAATATACTTCACGCCTTTGGTAATTAATTGGAGAGATTTCGGATGAAGTTAAAATTATATTTACTCAAGGTGAACTGAATATTTTAGGAAAATTTTGGAAAAAAGATCTTAAAATAGAGAATACCAGATATCAGCTGTGGGTTAAATTGAAATTCATTCTATTGTGTAGCTTTATCTAAAAAATCTTTAGTGACTTATATATGTAAGGATTGTCGATTATGCTTTAATTCCATTCTTTCAACACTTTTCCAATAAAATGAAGATATGAGGTGAAGAAATTTACTGCTGGCGGTCAAATAACTGCAAAGTCTTACGACGTAAATTGAGTAAGCGTTAATTGCTTTAGGGCTAAATTGGTTTATTTTCTCTATGTATAGTCCGTTATATCTAGAATATTCTTCTAAAGTTTTAAGTCAAGCAAAATAAAACTCTAAGTCTTTAATCGCTTCCTTTTCAAACCACTACTTTTAAGGACAATTGTCAAGATTTATTAAAAAGAGCAATCCAATATTTTTGAAATTTTTCGGAATTCTTCAATAAAAATTGAGTAATGGTTGAACGAAGGGTTTTTTTAATAGTAGTACATTTTTGTATGCAGAAATAATCGATCATGAGTCATCAGGGCAACGCCAACGGAACTTTATTCTAAGAGGCCACAGGAATTAAAGTTCTAATAGCTGAATTTTGTAAACTTTGAAATAAATATTTAACAAAATAATTGCTAAATATTAATTTTTCTTATGTAAGAAATTTGAATCAAATATTTTATTTATTATATCAAAAAAAAATTAGAGAAAAAATTTTTTTTTTGATTTTCGGAACCTTTGTAGACTTTATAACATATTCAATATTGGTGTGTTGCCGTAGCCTATAATTATAATTAAAAAATATAATTACTTTTCTTAATAGAAATTACAAGACGTTTTTTTATTAATAAAATTTCAATTAGTTTAAGTAAGAAAAAATTACTAAGCTCTGAGTATTCAAAAGCAAACAGAAAATCGCTGTCGCAAATATTGCCATTTGAATAGGGTATAATAATGAAGTGGTTAGCGTGATTACGAACTCTACGTAGACATTTTAAAGAACTAAATTAATAAAGTTAAAAAAATTTTCTAAACAGAATTGCTTTGAAATACTGCCCCAATTGAAAACTTGTTTTAAGTCCAAAATCCTGTCCAAAACGATACACAAATCCTAATATAAACCGGCACACAGACGTTTTAATTGCAAATTTTTAAGTACTCTGAAGCAAACAGCAAATTTGTGCTTCTTTAAAAATATAAATTGAATGGTGTTAAGTATTAGCAAATAAAAAATTATACTAAGAAAAGAAAAGTAAGAAAGAGTAGAAAAAATAGGTCAACTCGTTTCTACCTATAGCTCAGGACTCGTGAAGGCTATTTTTTTCCTATCAACACTTTATTTATGTGTTTTTTTTAAGCAGCTTGAATAAACCTGATGATGAAACTGATTTTTGATAGTACTTGGTAAGACACTTATTAATGTGAGTATACCTTCAAGTGCTCATTTAAATTATTTCTAAATTGGAAAAAACTGTAAATGAGCATAAAACAATAAAAAGATATTTAAAAAAAAGGATATAACGTAATTAATGAAGTTTGTGGACAGCATGAAAGTTAAACTAATGTCAAAGTAGTGCAATAAAAAATTTTAATAATATTTGTAAATGAGAGGATAATGTATGACAAAGGTTTTAGGAATACATAAAAAATTCGACTGATCTTTTTTAATTCCTAACTTTTTGAATTCAAAAAAACAAAAGAAACATTTAGAGATTATATCGTAAATGTTTAAAGTTATCTTTTTTGATATGGCCACTACTACGTCATTTTTGGATATTTGCAAAAATTTTAGATAGGATAAGAAAGGATAATACGTCTTTTAGAAACGGAAAACCTTTGAGCTGTTAAGTGAGCTCCAATTTCTTTAAAATTAGGATGAATCACCGATAAATAATTAACAATTGAAGGACTAAGCAGTTTTAAAATTATCTATTTAACAAATTTTTAAAGATCGCACTTCAATTATAAAATCCTAGATTAGAAAAATAGAAATTGTTTATTGATACTGAAAAACTGCATTTATTGTTATGCATTTGTAATAAAAAAAGAAGTTTTATAGGTTTTCATGTTTATTTATTTTTCATAATTTATTTAAGTTTTGATTATAAATTTTAGTTTTTTTTCTTTTTTTTGGAAATATTAACAATATATATTTTATTGAACTCATTGACTCTTCACCCGTAAAGAAATTTGGAGAGCCTTTGCTCCAATTGAGAATGGAAGTAATGAGAAAGTTTTAATTGCGTTCATAAATTAATAAGGCTTAGATCATGGTCATTAAATGAAATATGAAAATTATTAAGTTGCTATGTATTTCAGCAAAAAATATATATTTTTATAAATCGTTAGATATAGCCACTATACAACAAGATTTTCATTCAAAAAATTCAAGTATTAATTTTTTTGACTTAAGCCTTCACTATTTTTATTAAATTTAGATTAATATAAATCACTTGATTTTGATGTTTAATAACGATTCAAATTACGCTATATTTCCTTTTTAATTATTGAAACTACTTCTAAATACGATTTTTTATTTTCAATACTTTTAATTTAATTTCTTTCAATTCATATGCGAACTGATTTATATAACTTTAAAGAATTATTTTCGCATTTATGATTTTATATCATTAAATATCTTAAAAATTTTCAAACGAAAATAATTGTAATTGATTTTATAATTATTTGTTATTCATATAAATTTTTCGTTTCAGTTTGCATTATCAAAAGATTTTCTTAAGCAAAAATTTTGTCTTTTTCAATTTTATTCAGAGTATAGTACCTCGGGTTAACTTTTCAATATCTTTAAATTCCATATTTAGATTTTTCATACTAACTCAGATTTTCTTAAAGTTCTAACTTTTTATAAATTAATTTATGTAAGAATTTATTTAATAAAAGAATATCAATTATATTTAAAGAAATAAAATTAAGGATTTGAAGTGAAAAAATTTCTAAAACAAGTGAAAAATTAACTTTGGAATTCCCAATTTCCAAGTCATTTAAAAGCCATTAAATGTTTCTTGTGAAGTCATCTTGTAATTAATCTATTTTTTTTCCATAAAAGAAACTAGTTCTTATGGTTAAAAATAATCATATCGAAGTATCATGCAAAAATTGAGTGTCACAAACATAATTAATATACGAATAAAATTTTGTTCACAAAAAATATGTACGAACAAAAAGAAAAGTACGCCAACCCCAGAATACCAAATATTATTATCTAGAAATAAATTTGTTGTGTAATCACGTGTATTATAAAAACCAGTTATATGGAAAAGATTTCAATTGAATTGTTTTATTAATTGTTTTCGTACTTTTGCATTTATCTAATCTCCATCAAACACTAAAGTTATAAAATATTTCTTGGTTAACCGCGAAACAAAAAAATATTCTTTAAAGTCCATATAAAAACATATTTTTTTTAATTTTTTGATTTAATCTCAGAAATAAAATATTTTCAGTTGAACAAAAAATATCTTGATTTGTAAGCATAAAATATTTCATATTCACTTTGCTGCCATTTTATTGACATAAATTAATAAAGCTATTTATTATTGTTTTATTAATATTGGTATTGTTAGAAAATATTCATTTTATTCCCCTCTTATTTTCAAATTGAAGTTAAATAATAATTTCTTTTAGATATACGTATAACTCTTAGCATAAAGGGTACGATATTTTGTTTTTAGAACTCCGAATTTACAATTTTTTGTTACTATGGAGGATTTTTTTTTACTTACATTTTTTTTTATTTTTACATTCGATATTTTATTTTTTTCTTATATTGATATTTTGGTGTAGATATAGAAACACTTTAGTTATTACGCATGATTTTTGTTGTTGTGAAATATACTTTTATCATTAGGGTGGATATTGTCTTCAGATAGAAGGAATCTTAATATAATTTTATTACATAACTCTTAAGCTAAATATATGTAGGTATATACATATGTATGTATATATTTAATATTTGGTTTATCAAATGAAATCAGAGTTTAAGTTAATTTTGTTATAGAAATAAGAGGTGCTTAACAAATCCTAAGTGACATCTGGTCTAGACAAAAACATTTAGAGAAAATATTTAAAAGAAATTGTGGCTATTCAGAGAATCTTCTTTTGAGGCAATCATATATTACGTCTGACACTGGTGTTTGAATTTTTATCTTTTCAATCAACTAAATTTTACAAATCCAATTTTGAGTTGTCATAGAATAATATTATGTTATTTAGGTTGTGGACACAATATTTTAAACAACAACAAAAGAACAGAGAAAAAAAGTTCAATTATGAAATTTTGTGGGTAATAAAAAAACTGTAGTAAGTTGAGAAATTATCAAAATTTGTCGAAAGAGAAATTTGCTTAGTGTGTGTAGCTAGACTTTTATAATTAAATATTTAAAGGCCGGGGCAGACCCTGGACAAAATCTGTTGGTTCTGATTTTTGTTATATCCGTGATACAAAAAATTATGCTTGTATTAACGTCAAATAAAACAGAAAACAAATTTTGGCAATTTATTTTATTTCAAATGTAAATTTTAATAAATATTAAGAAATAAATAGCATAACACTAATTAAAAATTAATATAAAAGGCACAAACTATTACTCACAACTATATTTTTCTTTACAATCCGTCTACAGACATTCAATTAAATCTTAATAAACAATGAATTTAATTGGCTTTAATAAAGAAAATTGTTATATCAGTTTGCATCAGCATAAAAATAGTTCAAACAATAGTTTAAAATTATTGTCAACTGATAAAAGTGGAATGTGACCAATTTATGTTGAAGTTTTAACCCCTAATCGATTAAATCTTGTTGTTGTGTTTATATTATTTTAAATCAAAAAAAATAACAGCATAAACATAATTTAATTAAGGAAAATGACGTTGGTAAATTTATTAATAATTTTGGGATCTCTTAAACACTTAATTGTGTTAGAGTAGTAGTTAAGTAATACAACTAGAAACTTTTATTATTTTTTTTGTCATTTGCATATTTGAAAGAAGCTAAACGAAATTATTTGCAGATTTATTACGATTTGAAGTCACGTTTTCAGTTTTTTTCTCTACATTATCCTAAAACGTAGTTGGTTAAAACTATCTTCCTATAACTTATTTTAATTTTAAATGTTTCAAAGATCATTGAACGACTTCTTTTAATTACAACACACGCGATACAATCTTATATGGTTAGTTAAATGTTTTGCCGATTTGCGAGGCTTATACAAAAATAAAATAACAAAACATAAAATAAACAAAAAATGGTGTTCAAGTTGAAATTATTTATTTATGTAAATTGAATAAGTAAAACCGAAGTAAAAAATGTAAACCGTATAACTTTCATGTTTCAAATAGAGAAATGTATTATTTCGGTTTTGTACAGTCGAATTCCTTCATTTAATGGAACATTAATTAATGCTTAATTATTATTAATTAATATGTCACCATTTGAAATCTTTGGCCAAGCATAATACAGAACTGTCTGTTCTTATCAGCATTAAAAGCAATTCATTGAATAATAATGCAAGCCAATACAATTATATGTATACCCATTCACCTACAAATTTATCTAGTGAATAGTTTTCAATCTTAGAATGACCTCATGCCAGCTAACCTTACTATCTGACTTGAAATTTATTTCTAATTGTTTTTCTATAAGTATATAAAAATCTTGATTGAATATCGTTGATGTGATATTATTGTAACAATAAGAAAAAAATGTTGCATTGTTGTTCTAAAAATATTTTTGGGATTTTTCTGATAAAATTGGTTTTATACTTTTAGCAACAGAAATCTCCTTTACCCGACAAGATATTTGAAGATAAATCATAAGTATTTTGTTGCATAAAATTATCTGTTTCAAAAATTGACACAAAATTCTAACTTTAAAATATGATACCTTTTTTAATCACTAGTCGTCTGTGTATTTTTTTTTAGTTTTTCGTGATACACAGTCAAAAGTGGGATGTACTTTTTCTTGCCTATAACTTAAAGTAATGAATTTCAACATAGAAACAATTTGTTATATTTTTATATTAACATTTTGTTATTTTTTGTTAAAATTTTAGAGAGGAAAATTTTGCTTTCTAGTAGATTAGTATTTTTTTTTAAATAAATGACAGTTTATAGCATGTGTAGCACTTATTTTGAATTGAATCGGTACAGCCCCACATCTGTATTGTAGGTAAATTTTGTAAAATATTACCATTTTTTCTAGATTTTTCACTTTTTTCCATCAATTATTTCATAAATTTTTAAATTAAAAAACTATGCTATTTGTTAAATATAATAAATAAGTTTTAAAAAGGTAAACGGAAGTTTGAAATATTCCGTAACATGGCCTACATATGAAATCAAGCTCAACAATAAGAAATATAAAAGATTAAATGAATCTTAGTTTGTATGAGTGTGTCATGCGCAACAGTAAATCCCTAAATAAAATTGAATCACCTGCAGTAGTGACGTAATCGGATATGGGGTGAATGTTAGTTTTGCTGTATGGCAAAGATATTGACCAGAATTCCACCACTAAACAGAATAAATAAAATTCAATAGAAGGTTTAATATGAAAATAATTTTGATTTCTATTTACTGAAAACACTTTTTAGCTACTATATTTAAACATTACCTGTTTCTTACGTAATTTTTATGCCAGCCCTGACAAAAAATGTTAAGAATTACCACAAAAAAAAATCAATAATGTAAAATTAAACAGAAAAATATAAAAAAAAGACTGAAAGATTATATTATATAATGAAAAAATAATATTACTATAATAATTTTTCACGGATATTTATTTGAGGTTAACATTTCAAAGTCACAAATTAAAACTTTTTATAGTAAGCTCTTTTTTACACTTGAAAACATAATTTTGTTAGAAGTAAAATAGAACAGAAGGAATTTTACCTTGAAATACATTACTATCAAGACACCTGAAATTTTGTCTAACGTAAATATTATGAAATCGTTTCAATTGGACTTTAAGATCAAAATCTAGACCTAATCTATAGCCAAATTTTGTGCCAATAGCTTAGAATCTACTGAAACTCAATGGTAATCGGTAATATTTAAAAAATTGTTGACTAAAAGCAACCAGTTGCTTTTTGCTGACCTTGAAAAAGAGAGTTAAGTGAAAAATACATGAAAGAAGCAATAGTAACATGAGATGTTAGAAATGTACATATACTAATCCTTAGCTGTCTACATGATATTATAAAACGTTCATAAATAGTTTATTTAATAAATTTATTAGTTCTTTTTGTGGAAACTTCAAAAGCTTATTTTAGGAGCTGTTTTTGGAACTAGTTGCGTTTTACCTTTAGGGATGATTGTTTTTTATTGCTGTCTAGCATTCAAGATCTGGGGTTATAAACTGTTTTTTATTACTCTATAGCAAGATGTAATGTGATACATAAAGATTACTAAACTTCTCGAAACCTTTTTTATTGATATTTTTCTATTCAATGAATACTTGCTTCAATCTGTCGGCTCTTGTCAAATTCTGCTTTAAAAATATTCAAAAATTGTATAGAATTCTAAAGTTTAGAAATTTCAGCACGCATTTGTCGTTATGGGTTGATGGTCGAGATCTAGCAGGGGCGTTCACAAGCAGTTTATTCAGATGATCTTAATCAGTTTTTCTTTAAAAAAGCATATTACTATTATAAGATATAATTTAGTTGACTTTGTAGTCCGTGATACTCTTAAAGTTTGTAGAATTTTTATATGTTGAAAATGTATAATATTAAAGAGTACATAATCACGTTTTTCGGGGTATGTCGTCCGCAATTCTAACATTTTTTCATAGGGGCAAGTAACAGAAAAACTTAGTTGGCAATTTAAATAAATTGAAAACAATTACAGGCATACAAAGTATTAGGAAAAAATATTTTTGTACCAGTTAAAAGTTTTTAATTAATACAATCTAAAAGTTGAATCCTTATATTTAATATAGCTATTGTTTATATCCAGGTCTAAGAATTATTAACAAATAAATATTATTATGTCTATGAAAACCTTTGAATCGCTTTGATTATAAAACCGAGTATAAACCAAAAACAAATAAAAAGTACGACGTTTGAATTATTTTCGAAAATACAACATTGTTGTATTATAATATTACTTATATCCACGTATACATATACTTGTATCTAATTTATGCGTTAAAATCATGCTTACTTTCGAGGCTGCTGTTTATTTTGCATAAAAACTTTATGGCTGCTTGTATTGAAAGAAAATAAAGGTGTTAAATATTGCTATTTATTACTTTAGGAATAAAAATTTTCCATATTTTATGTTAATAATAAACAAAGAAATTATTTTTGTTTTTGCTAAAACATTTTTTGTGTTGGATTTATAGCTAGTTAACATAGCAAATGTCTTTATTTTTAGCCTTAAAAATACGTTACATTTAGCATTTTTCATACAATACTAAACCTCTATATATCACCATTTACGATCATAAGTTAGAACTCAATCTCACTCAAATGCTTTTTATTATCAACAATTTCAAAATAGATGGATATAAAATTTTCTCTGTAGAGTTTTCATATAAGTAAAAAGTGTACTTTAAAGGGTCATTTCAAACTGAATAAAGATTCCACTTGAGTGTAAGTGTCAATAATATTATATTTAGGTAATATAACTTGAAAAAAATATACGAGTATGATTTGAATTCTGTTAAAGTAATCTTATCTAATTTGAAGACAAATTGGATATAAAGTTATTTTTGACTTTTTTTATGTTAAAATATTTATTAACAATTATTAAAGCTGATATAGTTTATTCTAATATCTTTACTGTATGAACAATGAACATGTTAAACTATATTGAAAATTTTAGACCTATGTAAAGATCCTGCTTAAATTTTAAGCTCAGGAGAAGCTATTAAGATTTTATATTAAATAAATCAGTTCATTATTATATTATTACTTTAATAACAATATAATAATTAAAATTTGTTTGTAAAATTAACAGAAAAGGAACATTTTTACATACATAGTGTACTCTGGAAATACTAGTTGTTCTAAGCATACTTAATACCATATTTTATTACTTTTATTGTAGTCACTACTCTTTTCCGCTACAATAATTCCTCCAGATTTGAAAATATATGCCATCATATCATATTTAGATAATTAGAAGACTTTATTAATTATTTACGAAAATATTGAGGACTTTTAAGCGAAAAAGTGAAAATGTTTATTTGCTGGTTAAATCGGAATTAAGATTTTAAAATTATTTGCAAACACCTCAAACTTTAGTGAGCTTCATTTTAATTTAAAATTAAATAATTTATATTGTTCTAATAAATAAATTTTTTAAAGAAAAATTTCCTTCTCTTATACACTTTTAATGTTTGTTTCTTAGAATATTAAAAAATGTTCAACATTACATAGCTATGAAAAAGTATGTTTTGAAAAATTTATTATTTTGATAGATAACCAATAATTTTTTTTAATTGTCATTTTCAGAAAATTTATTGCAATCAGAAATAAAAAACTATAGTTTAGTAAAATAAAACATTTTAAATATAAAAATTTCCAAGGATGTTTTTATATAGAATTTGGTTTTACTATTGCCATTAATAGAAATTTATGTTTATATTCTAATTAAAAAGGACAATGTTATATAGTAATTATAGACAATAATTTTCAGTTCTTTGTCTTCTTTATTGAACAATTAATACATTATTGTTGTTTTATTATTAAGAAGCGTAAGCAATTAGTGCTAAAATACTTAAAAGAAAAAAATACAACCTATAGTTATAAAAAATACGTTCAAGAGCTAATTAAAGAGAAATAGTACACCAATCAAAAATAAGAGTACAAAACTTTTTAATAGAGCTATAAACTAAAAATTAACTTGAGAATGGGTGGTGATTTGAAACAGGATATAACCACAACAAAAATAATTAATAAACCGACAGGGATATGGGATTATTAACTACACTTATATAGAAACTAATAAACTATCCTTATTATTTATTTTTAGAAGGGGTTTACTATAAATTACAATCAATTATTTAATGAATATTCCTAGGTTTATCTGAACTTCTATTTTGGCTAACAAGTTTTATTGTTTATTTTTGTATATATAAAAAAATCTAAAAAAAAAGATAACCAAATAATTACACTGGAAACATGGCATTAAAGTATTTCATTCTAAGACGACAGTTTGTGACATTAACATTTAAAAAGTTCCTTCACTCAGTCAATTGTTACCATCTTTAAAGACCTTACGTTTGCATATATTGATGATATATTGATGTTGTGTGTATATTGATGTTGTGTCTATAACAAAACTCACCTTTCGAAAACCTTTTTTATAGTTTTGTTTTTTCTTATAGTTAGCAATGAAATTTTTGTCAATCTATTCTAATTAGAGCAAATTTTAAATCGTTCCTCTTTGGAGTAGAAGTAGTCCTAGTATTTATGGGGACTAGAAGTGTATCCAGGATTGGCTTACTGTACTCCCCAACAGAAATGTTATGATGAAATAATCATCTTTAGTTTTGTTGCCAGAGCCAAAACATATTTTTAACTTAGCTCAATGCAGGACACGTGGCAAGTGATGAGAGCATCTTGCTTTCCTTAAACGGAAATATGCCACATGCACACTATATTAATTCTAATAATAATTTCAATTTGATATTATTATTTTTTCGGTTGTTGAGCTGCATTTAAAATATTTGTATCTAAAGAAGTTTAATTAATATTTCTTGTTGATTAACAGCATTTTTTGTTATACCAAAGCTAGTAATCCTTGTATATTTTCAATGTAATTTTTTTGTATTGTCCTGTCACAAAACTTATGTATTCTAAATTATTTTGGTACCATTCGAATTTTCATAACCCTAATTTGATATTTTAGATCAGTAAATAATTAGTAATGCGTTAAAATAAAAATCTATACAGGTTTGCGACTATTAATAGTATGTCTTATGTTATAAGTGTATCTTACAAAACTTACAAAATCAGTGGGAAATCAAATATTCGAAAAATCCCTCTAGGCACTTGTGTCAGTTTAAGTGTAGCAATAAGTACATTAGTGATGCTCATGGCAATCATTTTTTTTTTGTCTCCATGTATCAAGGACTTGATATGCCATTTTCATGGAATCGTTTGTTTCTTTGATTGAATACTACCTTAGGAGCATAAACTTTTTCTTTACTTTTTCTGTATAATTTGAATTATTTGGCTTTTATTAAGTATAAGGGCTAAACTCTTTTCCGATAATCTACTGTAGTTATTTGTTATAAAAGATAGCAAGACATATAATTTTTGCTTTGGTGATTAATGCGATTCTAATTCAAAGTTAATCAATCAATATGATAAAAAAGATTGACATTATTGAATGCATAATTAACTACAAAAATCATTAATGCCACAAATAAAGGTTAGTACATAGGAAAAATGTATAAGTTTAATTTGTCAAAAATGATAAATTGGTAATATCAATGAGATCGAAATATATATTTTGGACTATATTTAATAATATTATTTGATGAATTGAACTTCTCTCAAGCTCTTTAATCATTCAAATAGATTGAAAACTTCCACTTATAAAAAAGTGGATGCTCTTTTAATATTTGTACCATGAATATAACACTAAAAAAGAGAAAAAAACTTAAGCAATTAGAAAAAGTCTATTTGTCTTATTTGACCTATATTAATTTAAGAATTACTTTTTTACTGCAATCTTAGCAGGTATGTTCTTTTATTAGAATAGTAAAAGAATTTGTAATAAGCACAAATATTATTATTAATTTTCGATTTAAAAATAAAATCATAAGCAAAACTGCCATATTTGAATTTCAGATAGCAACTACAGCTTGAAATTTATAAAATAATCGATACATAAAGAAAAATTTCTTGAAGCTTAAATGTCGTATAGTAAAACGTAGAAGTTTCTTTTAAATAAAATATATGTTACATATTCAATAATTTCGGACACAAACAAACTTAAAATACAAAAGGATAGATATGAGTAAAAAAATAATAAAATTCTTTTTGGATAACACCCAAAACTTAGCAATGACGTAACTACATGTATACCATTGGTTTTATTGATTCTCTGTCACCGTGCAAGCTTTTGCATATTTTATGCTTTACCTTGGATTTCATAATAATGTCTTATGTTCTATTTTTTAAAGAAAATAATAAAGAAACCAATCATATAGGAAAGCTTTTTTGAAATATTGTTTTTTTCATGAAATATATAAAAAAATTATTTTTTTAGTTAAGAATATCTTTTGGAATTTATTTAATATTTCCACTAGGAGCTGCAGCTTAAATTATAAACAAAAAGTATTGGTTCAATTTTAAAAAAATGCGACAAAAATGAAAAACTAGGTCAAGTATAATGCAATGAATGACTATAATTATTGTTATTTGTTTTTTATTATTTCTAAGTTCTATCAATGGAATATTTTAAAAATACTTCAACGAAATAGTTAATTTTGTGTACTTAGCTGCATTAATATTATTCATTATAATTATGTGAAATGTCAAGTTTTGACATTAATAATCGACTTTCAAAAGTATTTAAGTATTAAGTATTTAAGCCAAATCATATAGACAAAATTTAAAGCAGTGCTCCTTTTGATGTGATGAGGTTAAATGTGCAAGATTTTTCCTGATAACTCATAAAAAATTGATCTTTCAGTATAAAAACTATCCGTAATTGATGAAAGAACACATAAATTCAAGTCAATCAACCAGATATTTTTTTTTCTTATTCAAAGTAGTTCCCATTATCCGCTATGTAGTTATGATAGCGTCAAACCCCATCCTCCATGCATTTATTTTTAAGTTGAAAAAGAGTAGTACCTTAAATTTATGTATCTGTTTAAGTCTTCAATCAATTTAACATATGTTTCAAAATCTGAAAATAGAAAAGAAGAATTTCACTTTGACACTTCGACACCACAATTGTTGAAGAGAAATAAAAAATTGTAATACATTTTCTTCAATAAACTTAATTATTTATATAACAAAAATTTCTACTACAAAAAATAAGGCTATTATATAAGCAGATTTTCAGCATCATTTAAACCAACACTTACTAACTGATTTGTAGCTGTTATATATGTACGTTCCTCTGTAAGATATCATTTCCAAAGCCTTTATTGTGTTTTTGGTACAAATTTATATGTGATTTGTTGAGTCAGAAAATTGAAAACATTAAGATTTAGGTTCATTGATCTAGAAAATATGAAAAATTAATTTCATATCTTTAACCGTACAACAACCTTAGCTCTCAATCAATTCTGAAGAAAAGACTTTAAGAATGTTACCATTGGTTCACATCAGCAAAAAACTATATCTCTTTGCCATTGAGAGTCGCTAAAAAACTAGTTTTACAAAATCATGCTAAAGTTGTTTTAAAATATTCTGACTTTGCAACAAGAATTAAAGACGATGAATATTCTAAGAAGTGGAAACGTTAATTAATAAAATCAATGACATAGTAGTATTTGGCTATTTGAGAATATGATATTCATTTGAACTATCATTAATATTGGAACTATGGGGATATTATAAGTCATATTTTAGTATCTTCGATGCTGTAAAAAATTTTATAATTTTTTAAATAATATTATTGTAATATATGTGCTAGGCTCAAATATAAATACTTTAATTTGAATTATCTAACCTATTTTTGGTCTAATATATATTCTATTATAGATTTTTCTATATTTTTTTGCTTCGTAGTTAGTTAATATCGTTGTTAATTGCTTATACTAGTCTTATTTGAAATATATCTCATTATGGTTAATTTCACAGCCATAGAAAGATAGTACTTAAAAGTATCCTTAAAAATCCTTTAAAATATTGGCTAGCTTTCATGTAAAAGCTTAGCTGCATGTGATCACATAAGAAATAAAAGTGTGGAAATAAGGACTAAATTTGAATTGCTAACATATCTAAATGCTGAAATTTAGGATTATTAGAAAATCAATATATTGAAATCAAGAATTTTTTTTGTAATTCCAATCGTTATACTTTATAAGATGAATGATAAATATTTATAAATATCATCAATCTACATTAATATACATGAATTCAGCAATTGTGCGTTCATGGCCAGCAATTATTATGTCAGAAGTGATAAATTATTCCTAAAAGTCTGATTTTCGAATCTTTGGATAAAAGACATAATCCAATCGACTTCTTATGAAAATCTATGACGTTTCTACCACATATTTCATTACTTAAAGGATTTATGACCCATTTCATAGTTGTATCTATGCTTTATATTGATATATTACTAGTTTAATCCATTGGTTAGTTTTTAGGTTTGATATAATTAAATGTCTATACAATACAATCTCGTAACTCTGTCATAAAACTTAATAAATAAATTATTCGCGTCAACTTTATTTGTCTTATGTGCTACATATATATTTTAAACTACTATGAAAAAAATAAATCGAAAATAAATTTATAGATATAAATGTTTTTTTAACTTTTAAAATTTTGTATATATAAAAATACCTCTTTGAAAGTAGGTACGCCTTCCAAAATCACGGTAGAAAACTGTCCCAACACTGGCCATAATTCCTTCTGAGAAGTTTTTTGTGTTTATTGTTTTTTTATTTTCCAATTTTCTTTATTTGAATTTTAAATGCAAATTATTAAACTTAATAAGCCTACATGACAAATGTTCTTGTTAAAGGTTTATTAAAAATCCAAAGAATTTAATGTGAAAATAAAGTTGAATTTCCTAGTAAAGGGATATCTATTAAAACTCAAATATAATCCTTCAAGTTTTGTTTTGCACTGGTATTTTAAAAATATTTTTGCTAAAATAAATCAAAATCAAAATATGTAAAATTAGTAAAAGTCATAAAAATTTGATATGTTATGAAATGATTAGAAAATATGAAAAGGAATGATAGTACTGGAATTAAATTAATGAATTAGATTGCCATATATCATAGCAACACCATAAGTTTTAAAAATATGCATACAAGTTTAAATTAATTGAAATAATTTCAGATAATACAAAGCCATCTTTTTATATCGATGTCTTAGCTATATTTTCTAGAAACCACAATAAAGATTCTTAAAACCAACTAAACTGCTCTTTAATTGATAAAAGATTTTAAAATACATTAGTAAATAAAAATTAAATTTTTTATATAGTTAATTCCTTTTGATCGAGAACCAAAACCAATAGAAGAGTAGGGACTGGTACTTACATAAATACATAAACCAAATTAATTTTCAGAAATTACCATAAAATTCTTTATACAACCTCTTCAATTTGCTTATAATAAATATTAAATTCATAAAGCTAATACGAGTTCTATGATGACATTGTAAAAAGTTATTGAAGAGTTTTTCATTAAGAAGTTAAAGTATTTTTTGTTGAGAAGACTTTCATTATATTAAAATCAGGTTTTCTTTTTTTACTCTGCACTTGACTTTTACCATCGCATTTAACTATTGAAACTTGAAAAAATTAAATTCACAAACTGCAAGAACTACGAGAACTGTAAAGATTTGAAGTTCTACAAGGATAATATATTGATATAAGAATAAATATAGATAGATAAATATAATCTTGGTTTATTCTTTTATAGAAATTCAATTTGAAATGGAAATTTTTTGAGCCTTAATATTTGAGTAACTCTCCCTGTTTAGAAATAAAGAAAAATAATTGTGATACTCATAATCAAAGGAATTTATATATTCTTTATCAAAGGTATACATCGGATTCAGGTGGCAAATAATAGTCAGAAATCCGAAACCAAAAAAAAAAAAAAGAAAAGATAATTGTAATATTAATAAAACAGATCGTGGCAAAGAGAATGTATCTTGGCCGTGTTCCAGAATGTTAGCGAGGTTAACAGGAAATTAGTGAGCTTTTATGTCCAAAATGAGCTTTTTGTTTCGTTTTTGCGTTTGCTGGGCTCAAAAAATAATTCTTTACAAGGATGATGGACAGTTCACTTTTAAAGCAGAGCACTTAAGTTCCCTTATGTTATTTTAATTACGCTAACATTCTGGAAAACAGCCAATTGGAGCTTTTGTTTGCAAATTATATTAACTACTTGAATCAGAATAGCTTTAGAAAAAGTAGCTCCATTTAAATAATCTAAGGTTATGTAATTTATAAAAAGAGTTACTTAATGACCCTTCAAACTTTCTATTGTTTAGTATTAAGAAAACCATAATATTGTGCAAAGATATAGAATAATTGTACTCTCTATTTGACTATATTATCGTTAAAATTATTTAATTTTCAAAATTTCTAAACATAGCGTTAGGCTTGTAAAATAAAAACCATTATCCAAATTATCCAAAGTTAGCTTTAACTTAAGTAATCAGAAACTTATTTAATTAAAATTCCAATAGAACTTTTTTAAGCTAAGCAAATAACGTAAAGTGAGTCAAGTCATAGTAAACGAGGATTTATACCCCTGCTGCGAGCAATTTATACTTATTTTTGTCACTTCTCACATTAATTATGCTTTATTAAGAAAAAGAGAATATTTAAGATGTTTTTGTTTGTTACTTTTTGGATAATTGATCGCAAATTTTCATAGAATTTAATATTAAATTTATGGTAAATAATTCCGTCTGCTGTGGAAATCAATATATTTTTAACGAAACTTAAATGTTAATGTTAATTGTTGTAAAGCATTTTTCCTCAATAAAAAAAAACAAAAATTAATTAAATAACTCATAATTTTTCTTTTCTTTCATTTCAGCTAAAATAATATTTTTCTATGTATTATTCTATTCTGCGTTAGCCGGTTTTTTTGCCGCAATGTTAGCTGTTTTTTATCAAACACTTGAAAATGATAAGCCAAAATGGATGTTAGACGATGGCTTAATTGGATCAAATCCAGGTAAAATAAATATTTATATTTAGCATCAAAATCATTGTTCTAGTTTTATTTGATTAACTGTAAGAAGCTTAAATTAAAATGTTTTAACTAAAATTAGGGTTCATTAGAGTAAGAAATCAAACATGCTCATATTACATATTTTCATTATTATTTTAAACTTGCATTAACTTTGCGATACTAGATTTTCAACTAATAAAATTAAATAAATTTGAACACTCAAAATTTTTAAGTATTACTCCAATAACCAATGATAAAGGCAATACAAATAAAAAGTGAAGATTCATTTTAGTAATGCAAACAGCATTAAAAGAAAAGTACACAATTATGGAGTGAAACAAAAGAACTTCAAATTAAATGATGCAAAAATTACTTTATACAAAAATTTATTATGCAAATATTTAATGGATGACTTAAATTTTATAAAATTCATCAAAATATCCTCATTTAATCCCAAAATTTATACTTGAGACAGCTAAAAGATTGTTTCTTAGAACCCTTCGACAGTTTTTGCTTATTTAATTTAAGTAAAGAAAATTAAAGTAGACAAAGAATACTGAGTTAAGTTAATCTATTAGTACCTTATTTAATACCATTAATTAATATTAATTAAGAAAGTATTTTATTAAAAAAATGCTTGATAGGCAGAATTAATTTTTGTTGTTATTATTTTAAAAATAAACAAAATTAAAATAGTCAAAAATCTAGCAAAATAATTAAAAAAGAATCTAAATCGGGACGATTAATATCAATAATAGCTTTGGGAAGCTTTGGGATAGTAAGTTTAGTTTGAGGCTTGAAAAATTTGCCCTTCTTACAAGAATTTTGATTTTAATAAAGGCTAATTTTTTAGAAATAGGATAATAATCCGAAAGTGCTCATAAATATTGTAAATGTTACTGAACAATCAATAAATTATAACTAGCCTGTTGTGGTCACTTTTATTTATATCCAAATTTAATTAAAAAGTTCTTTATTGGTCCTCGAAATTTTTATATCTTATAATGGATAACTTTTGACAAAACTAAAAGCTTTGAAGTTCTTCAAGATACCAAATATTGACCATGTATTAATTACATCAAGTAATTTCACAGAATTAGTTAATAATAATTTAGTATAGTGTAAATGAGCTAAGCTAACAAATGATTGCTTGACATTGCCTTTCTAAAGGACTTAAGATAGCCAATATAAATAAATTTTTGTGGATCATGATTTGGTTACTTCTTCGATAGTAAAAATTATGTTTATGGGGAGTATTACACTAGGCCCGCAGCTGTCAGTTTTATGATAAAAGTGGTAAAAGATTTATTTACTATTTATTTTCTACTTTTTATTTCGTGTAAACTATAAACTGAAATCTGAAAAGATTTTTCTGACAACTTAAACTTATATCTTCTAGAGACCATCACGGAACTAATAGTTCCGAAAATAATCAAAGAGTAAAATCTCGGTGGCATATAACATTAAAGTAAACTTTTACGGTGGGTCTATTAAAATTTTGTTACATTGTAATAATATAGCAAAAGGTCATCATTAACATAAGAAAATTTAAAAATACTTTTGTCAGTTGAAAATTTGCCAATAATTTGAGGAATATACAATGGATATAATGACATAATGGAAAAAACTTTGAGTATATTACTACATTGCATTACTTTTTAGTTCAAATAAATTGTTCATATGTATTGTAGAACAAATTTAGTAAGCTTTGAAGTTATTCTTCATACTTACGTTGAATAACGTAACAAGTGATAATTTCATCTATATGGATCGCTGGATGGCAATTTTTGTGGTCGTTTTGAACAAAAGTTCGTTTGTGTTTTCCCAAGAAATCAGTTTTCTATCTGTAAAACTCTACAGTAAAACAACATTTTCTTACTTCGAAACCAGGATATACATATAAATATATATATATATATATATATATATATATATATATATTAGAATAAAACGAAAGTATCTAGAATTTCAGAAAACAGCATGTTTTTTAAAATTTCAGAAAAAGTTTTGATCTACTCATGAATTTTTGTTATGAAAATTGCTCATCCTTTACAGATTCTGTGTTTGATAAATTTTACCGTGACAAGAGATCTTTGTAATGCTTAAACGTCACTGGTATTTTTGAGATATTCATATATATATCTTATTTTTTAATTTAAACAATATTTAAAAAAGTTAACCTCATACCAGGTTTTTACTTGAATGCATCCAAGCCTTGTACTTAATTTAAAATAAAATAATTTACTCTGATTTATTGTCAGTATTAAATACGCTAGTTAATGGAATTAATTTTAACAAAACCGCTTGCAAGTACACAATTACTATAAAAACAACTTGCAAATCGATTTGACATTGTATTGCTTTTGTCAAACTGATATATATATTTTTCACTTAACCACTGTAAAAATTATGACCTTCCACTACATGAAATTTACTATTGATTTTATCAATCAGTGGCTAACTAACAAGAAAAATTGCATGCAGAAATAAAATTTTCGTAACTGTTTATACGTTAACTAATTTACTAACTATATCCAAGGTTAAATTAAATACTGTAAAAGGATTTTGACTGTTGACTATTATTTATTATTTTAGCAAAGAAGATGTTCACCGCACAGTACTCATCATGTAGAGTAATATTTTCCCGTGATGTAGAAACTGTTGATCTAAAAATTTGCTTTTGTTTAACTAACTAAAATGCTCAGCATGCGTAGATTTTTTATTTTATTGGAATCCCAATTATACGAGTATATAAAATGAAACCTGTTATCTTGTCTTGAATATTTTATCTCATTGATGGATTCATATAAGTATCAATAGTTTCTTCTTCTTTGTAATCAGTTGAATATTTAACCATTTTAAGATCTAAATCGTACATTTAAATTTTTATGAAACACGTACATTTGTTTTTATTAAGTTATCACAACTTAAAAAAGCATAAAGTTTTAGCTTCTATTATTAAAGTAATAAATAATAAGAATTACTAAATGTATGCGAAAAATGATAACATACGAAAACAAGTCAAACAATTAAAGAAAACAATTATAAATTTGTAAATCGATTATTTTAATATTGGCTTAGGCGGTTATTTAATTAAATTTTTATACTAAACTCAATTCATTATTCAATGGCTCTAAATAGTTTTTGCTTCAGGTTTTTGTATTTCCAATATACAAAAAAAGTATTTAATTAACTTTCTCGATTAACTGAGCGCAAGGATATTTTTCATTTGAATGAAGTTACATAATAGAGAAACTTAAGAATACCAATGCACAAAAATGTTTTACTTTACTTTTTTTTGAATAATGAAATGTTTTGAAAACTAAGCTCTTACTTAAGAGAAAAACATAAAAGTTGCATTAAAATTAATTGAGCTCATGCATGACTAAGCAAATTCTTTATTCTTTTCCAGAATTTATTATAGTTCAATTATCGCTGCTGCTCCAATGTTATTACCCCAAAAATATTCATCAAAAACTCAAGTTATTATATTTTGGTTAAAAGTTTTTTTGCAAATCATAATTGAAAGGATCAAAATTTTCAGTAAATGTAAGCCTCAAGCTTTGTGCTAATTTATTAATCAAAAAGAATAGAGAGAAGGAAAAGTTGAGTTTTTTTGTTTTCTAATTTTTTTTGGAAAAAAACCAATTAATTACATTTTTATTTGGATGACATTTATAAAAATGTGAATAGTTTTATGATTCTCTTTTTTCTTTATATTCTTCAAATTAATGTATGACTAGATTTATTTCTACAATAAATAAATAATTACTCAGCATTGGTGTATAAAAAAAACTTCTTTAAAAATTAAACTCAATCTTAGCAAGTCTCGAATCGATATCATTTTCAATTTGTTCATTGTCTGCTTAAATATATTATAAATGTTTAGAAATCTAAATATAAAACCAAAATTTTTTTTGGCAAAACTACTATCTGCTATCCATGCTGATTTTAAATATGTTTAGGATATTTTTCAAATTAAGATATTTTGCTTTCTATCCCAAAGAACATTACTTAAAACAGTTGAAAATAAAAAGAAACTTTTTTTCTTAAGCAAAATTTTACTTTTCTTTATATCTGTAAAGTATTTGCTCAGTAAGTACTCAACTGATTTTGTTTTTAGGCTAAAAACTGAAACTATCGTTCAACCATGTCACATACTTGTGGAAAAAATTCTCTTTATCACAGTCAAACACATCCAATAAGTTCCTAAATCATTCTGAAAATAAGATTTTTCCTAAGCTCAGGCAAATACAAATTATTATATCAATATTATCTAGTTTTTATATTTTGTTAAACAAATCAAGATCCTTTTATGGCACATAATAATAGAAAATTTTAGACCAGTAGCTAAAAACTTTAACGATTCATCTCTAAATGTTAAAGATTAGACAGAATGGAATGGAATGACAGATTAGAATGGCTTTTTGATAAATAAAGTCAATTTTATATTAAGATATAATATATACATTTATCTTAAAGAATCAACAGGCGTAAGCTAATGAAAGCTATCAATTGAATTTAATTTTAAATGCTCCTTGAATAACTTATACTTAAGTCATATCTTTTATTTCTCTCCCCATTTCTGGATTAAAAGTTATATTTCTCTTTTTTTAGTCCCTAGATAAAATGATGATTAAAAATTTTGTCATCAGAATTAATCTTAAGTTCTTTTTAATTAATTAACTCCTTTTAACAAATACATTTGCAAAGAATCTCGTTAGTTTACTTACCATTTACTACATATACTACTGCAAACTACGACATTTTATTTAACAACAAAAATGGTTTTCAAGTGAATGTATGTAGTCAAAATATATTTGTTTAATATTTGTCAATGTGTATAAATGAACATACAAAATTATGTATGTATTCATACAAAAGTATTTTAGCAGCTTAAGGTCGCTTAGCTTCTTAATTATATTCTATCGATCGATAAAAAGGCTGTCATGTCCTTTGAATTTTAAGAAGAATATTTTTTTATGGAAAACTTTTTCCATATTTTTAACATACTTTTAACATAATTTACATAATAATTTCAAGTCGAATAAATTTATCATAAAAAAACTTTTTTTTGTGTATAATCTAAAATTGAAACAAATATTATAATTTTATTCAAGGACATAGTCAATATTAATACTTTTATTTTCAAAAATTTAGGCCTAGGATTCCGGCCAATGCCTCCCGAAGAGAATGTTGAAAGTACGTTAATTTGGTATGAAGCATCCAGGCCTGACAATATTAAATATTGGGTCGAAGAAATCAATCGATTTCTGGAAGGTAATTTCAAGGATAAATATTTTAAACTAAGAATTTAATATTTAAAAGTTATTATTTTAGAATATAAACAACCCGAACCATCAGATAACCGAGTTAATTGTGATTTTGATAATCCACCAAAGGATGGAAAAGTTTGTATGGTTACAGTTGATTCATTCTATCCATGTACACCAGAAAATAGTTTCAATTTTCAAAATGCTGCCCCATGCATATTCTTAAAATTAAATAAGGTATGTAACTTTTTTTTATAGAAAAAAGTTAATTTGGTATAGAAAAATTAGTATGGATTATATTTTGGCCAAATTTGTTCAAATGTATATTTAGTATGTATATTAGAAGAGCAGTCCGTATTGAAAAAGGTATAAGTCAATATTTAATTATCATAGTGCCTCTAATTGTTGTTAATTTACTAAAAAATATGTCCTATTTTATATATTAACAAACAAATGTAAATTCTAACCATTTGAATAGTGACAATTTAATTTGTTTTTGACACGATAATATTGATTTAGCATTATTTGCCAGGTATAAATGTTGAAAGTCATTAAACGTATATTCTTTCTCGAGATTAGTCAAAGATAAAAAAACTTATTTGAATTTGTAAAATTAGTTTTATTTGGTAATTAAAAAAGAAAGTTCTAAAATTTTTCAAATGACTTTGATCAGTTTTTTTCATATGACATAGTCTTAAAAAAATTCCTTGCTTAGGATTAATTGTATAGAATTGATGCATATGAAATAAATTTTCATATAATAATAACTTTTGTGTACAATATTTTTGGGTTCGTCTTCTGATGCCCTTTGTATACTTTTGTAACACAAATGTGTACAATACAAACTTCAAGCAAAATTTCCACAGTCTCTAAATACTTTTATCGCCCACAGCATAGCGTTTTTTAAAGATATAATTCCATTGAAAAATACAAAACGTGCCTGAAAAACCTCACGATTTATGCAAGGATGTAAAGAAAAAATAAAAAGCTATAGAGTTTTGGATTAGTTACAAAAGAATCAGAATAATAAGGCATAAATTTTAAACATTTCTCACTTAAACTTGTTTTTATGAACTACTGTTTGTTAAGACAAGGAGTATAATTTAAACAAGTATTTATTTGGGATTGAAGTTCGAGTTCTTCTAATTAAATTATATTTAAGATAAAAAGTAAAACTGACACTGAAATTTAGGCTTCAAAAATCTAAAAAATTTTTCTTTTTGTAGATGAAACAAAACTCTTTTATTTGAATTTGTTTATAAACGGAAGATATTCAGAAAAGCTATTTAAAAGCAAAAAGGACCTGTTTTACTTTTTCACTATTTGGCAATCCAAATAAATTTTAAAAAGGCATGGATTTTAATAGCTTTCATAATTATTACTTAAAATAAGAATAACCTAGGGAAACTTTTAAAGATATTTGAAGTTTTAGATTGCAATTTTTATTCAAATTAAACATTATGACTTTTGAACATAAAACATCATCCAGGAAGGATGATAACTATATTTTGTTCACATCTCTACCTGAAAACGTCTTAAAAAATTATTGGTGCCAATTTTTTGTTATATTTTAATATTATTATGTCATAGAAGTATTTCTACAAAGAGCTACAATTTAAATAGTTGCTGAGATAGCATTGTATTGATATAATATTTTAGAGGCTCAAGGGTAATAACACTAGACTTGAAAAAATTTTATGTTTAGGCCCAAAAACACAAAACACTTTAACACATAATCGAAATTGTACTCAATTTATTTATTAAGTAATTAAAATCTGTCCTTCACTCTAATGCCTAATCTCTTAAGTATTTTGAACTCAATTTTTTTAATATAACAAAACAATTTTTCTGATAGACCTTCTGATCTATAATGAAAATGTTTCACACAAAAAATATAGCTAATGTATGTATCTTTATGATAAAAAAATTTTTATCACACAGCTAACAAAAATATCTCCTCTGAAATAAAGCACTTCATATAGAAATGTAAAAACCTATTGACATTTTTAAGTAATGCATTAAAAATTCTAAAAATAACCCTACCCTTTTTTGCAAAATCAAATAAATTTTAAGTTTTTCCTAAAAACAAAATAAAGCTTTGACAGACATTAATAACTTTTGTTCAAAAATTGAGAGTTATTGCTCTAAAAAGGGATAACATGTACATTGATTGATTGAAATTTTATGGAGGGTTTTAGCTGAGACTTTGCAACCTTTTTCTTGGTATTTGCAATTAATTGTCAAGGTGTTTTCTTTTTAAAAATTAAAAAATCTCCAAAGATATTAAATTTAGAAGAAAAATTATATTTTCTAGTTTTTCGAAACTATATTTAATATATATATTGAATTTTTTCTTGAAACTTGTTATGGAAAATTTAGCAGGAGTATAAGAAAATAAATAACACAAAAAACTTACTAAAAACATTTTATGCTTTGCTAATATTTTTTTTATGTTAATGAAATAATAAATTCTAGATTTATGGCTGGTATCCAGATATGTATAATAAAACAGATGACCTACCATCAAATATGCCTGAAGATTTACAACAGCACATTAGAGACGAAGTAAAACGTGGACCAAAAAATGTAAGCACTTATAACATTATTTATTTGTGTCATTTAATAATTAAAAAACAATGAAAAAAAATCTGATAAATAGGCAGATGTAATTTGGGTGTCATGCGAAGGCGAAAATCCAGCTGACATCGAAAGTATTGGTGCTATTCAGTATATACCACGAAGGGGTTTCCCTGGATATTATTATCCATTCAAAAATATTCAAGGATATATGCCACCATTAGTTGCCGTGTATTTTGAAAAACCAAAAAGTGAGTATTAAAAACCTTAAGATAAAATTAATTTTTTAAATTTATGACAAAACAGAATTTTTTTAAAAGCAAAAAATAATAATTTTTAATAATTTTTATTAATAATTTTCATGCGGGTCCTAACTTAAATTTTTTTGTCAACAATTTTTTATAAAAATAATAAAAAAATAAGAACAGCACTCATTTTTACGAAAAGATAAATGAAAATTTGATGTACAAAACTACTTTAGGAATCCTTTTTAAGAAACTACTACTCAATTAAAACATATTTTCTAAGCTTAAGTCGTTCATATCGCATTGAAATAAAATCATTCTTAAGGACCATACAAAAAAACGTTTATAGCCTAAAATTAAATTTTATTATTAAATTACTTATACTGTAGTTAGGTTTTAATTGTATAATAAGAAAATATACTTCAAAGGCAGAATTTAATTGAATTTTTGAATCTTTTATATACTGTGAAATGTGAGTATAGAAACAGTTTAGTAAAATTCAAATTTCTAATTCTATAAATTATTGCGAATCAAAGAGAAGAATCAGATTAAAAATTTAAAATGAAAAACTTTAAAAAATCACAGATAATTTCAACTTATTTCGATTTCCCGTTGGTAACATGAAAATCATATATTTTCACTATAAACAACGAAAGAAGATTGTTGTTTCAAAAAATATCCTTATTAGTTGTTTTTATTATAAATATGTGGAAGGAAATTACTTTTCGAAAAATTATTATGTTTGCTTAAGATATTTCACTGTTAAATAGAAACGTCGAAAGTAAAACTAATCAATAACAGTTATAAAACCCAATAAAATTCCAAATAACGCTGCCCCCATAAACTCTAAAAATAAATTATTCTAGTTGCTCAAATGTTTTATTGTATCAGTCTAGAGACAGAGCTAATATTAAGTTTTTTAGAGATTGGAATTGATTTAAAGAAATCAATACTGATGTCCTTCAAGAAATGTCAAAATTTAACATTTCATATCTTCATAATGAAAGGAAGGCTTAAGTTTTTAGTTAGGTTTTCTTAGTTTTAGTAGGTACACTATTTTCTAAAAAATTATGATAAATTGTTTAAAATATATTCGGGCATGGAACGAGGAATTATTACGCAAGAAAAAATGTTCAGTCATTATACAGTAACATATGAAATAGCATATAGAATTGGATGGGGGATAAATATTGCTTGCAATATATTTAATGAAAGCAACAATGCAAGTACAGTAAAAACTTCCATTTAATATCAGAAAGTTAAAGTTGTGAATCATCCGCAGTATTTTATTTAATTGCAAATGACATACTGTTTATTTTCCTTATAATCAAACTATTTCCGGATCCATTTATAGAAAAATTGCATTTCGCAATCATCCCTCTATGGCACAAAATGAATGCAAGGAATCGGAAAATTTACATTTTGCATTTATATTCACGAGCATATAGTTGAATATGCTTCTCAATTTTCTCAAGCTAAATCATCAGAAAAATCTTAGTTGATCATTTATACAAAGTTGTTTCACAGGAGAATCCTTTTTATTAGATAAAAAGGATTATTTAGTTTATGATTTTATCCAATTTTTACTTGAAGGTTTGCTATATTTTAAAACCTCCATCAGTTGATTAGCTTCAATGCTTATATTCCTTTCGACATAAAAAACCTTATAAATTAATTTTCACATGAAGGATTTTGATGCTTTAGAATTTTATTATGTAATATTTGGGATGAACTAGAAGAAAAATATGCCAATAAAATACTAATACAAAACTACAATTCACATCAAAAATATGAAATGTAGATGATGTTTATTTTTTCCTTTTACAGAACAAAAAAATATTTGCTTATTCAAAATAACAAACAATATATGAAGTATGTTTATTGAAAGCTCAAAAGTAATAAAATGATTCATTCCACAACAACTACTACTATCCTTACATGGTACAAACGTACTTAAAAATAAATAAAGTTTGTGTAATAAACTTTAAATGTTTATATTAAAACAAGGATACAAATGGTAAAAATGCTTGTGAGTTTTTTAGGAATTACTGATTTTCCTAAACTTTGGTTTGAATTTGAGGGCAATGTTTCTATAATACATTGGACGTTAGAGGAATTTTTACTTTATCTTAACTTTTCAAGATATGAAAAAAATAATACAGGAGTTAACAAAATTCATCAGATATTATCCATTCTCAGTTATTATTGTAATTATACTAAAAAATAGCCTAAAATTTTTTTAAATAGAATTTTTAAAACTACATTTTACATAAAAAATTCATAAGCATTCTGCAAAAATGAAAGTTTTGAGTAGAAAGAATATTTTTTACACGAAGAGTCTTCTTACAGTCTTGAGTTTTATTTCACACATACCAAAATTTTTAATATTTAAATAAAATAAGAGCAGTATTCCCAGCTTAAATACTTGCTCTCAAAATTTTTAATCAAAAATTTTTTAAAAATATTTGGTAATCCATTTTTATAGGGTATCTAGGTATGAATACTTATAGGCTTCTTGGGTATAAATAAAAAAAGATATATTAAACACGACTTAAAAGCAAATCTTATTTATCGTTTTCTTCATATTTGAAGTAAAAATTCCAACGTTTAAGCCAGTCTTTGTATGTAAGAATAGAAAATGTTTTTCATTAATGTAACAATTGCATGCTAGCATATCTTTTATCAAAAGATTTTTTTTTTCAATATCTTTAATACTATAAAAAATGTTGGTCATTGTATTTCTTCAACGGATACATTCCACAGACTTTCATTCCATATAACCTTTTTGTGCTTTTCAGAAATTTTCAATTATTTTGGGTTGAATATTGATGCTTATATATTTGTGTAAAAAGTAAATTTAATTTAACTATTTTTGTGTTTTTTAATCAAGATTAAAATTAAGATCAAATAAGTTTTAAGAGGAATACTAATTTTTCATCCAGTTGAGGATAACCTAATAAAAATAAAAAATTATAGCCTATTGGAAAGGGGTTTTCTACTACTTTCTACAAAGTATAGCTCTTGACTAAATTACAAAATAAATTTCTGTAAACTCTTATCAATGGAATAAAATTCTTTGTCCTTAAAAAATTCAATTCAAGCTCAAAGGTGTGTCTTATAAAGTAATAGAAGTATTTTTCACATGCATGGAAAGAAAATCTTTATGTTGAAATATCAGGAAACCCTCAAGGAATCATAACTTATAATAATGAAACCAATTTTATTTGTTAAGGGGGGAGTATAGTTTTAAACGTAAAAAAAGTCATTTCTTTCGTGAATTTTTTTATGAATATTGACTAAGGAAACTTATTCAAAGTTTTTGTAAATTATTAAGCATGATGTTAGCAATTCTAATTTTTTCATTAGAAAATGTTTATATAGAAGCCGGTGGCACAGCTGTTCCAAGGACGTCTTTGGAAAAAGATGATATGCGGTGATCTCAGCTGTATCTCAGCTGGAAATTACTTAAAATCAAAATCACTTAAAATTTAGTCAAAATTCTATTAAATCCTCCTCTCAACGTTGTCTGATTACTTTTTTTTTTATTTGAAAAATTTTGGTGCTCATTTAAAGTGAAAACTGTTATTTTGCACGAGAAACTCCGCCATTTTTTAAGTGGAAAACTCCTTTAATGTAAAAAAATTCTAAAACTCAATGTTGGGGGGAGGTACTTTTTATGTAGAAAGTTTGTACCAAGTCTGAAATGAATCGATAATGTAGTTCTTAAATGGCAGTGATCACTGACTTTGAAAAACTAGATTTTTGAAAACGCGTTTAAAAATTTTAAAGGCTTATTTATGGCTTTAGTTATCTGGATTTAATTACCTGATAACTTTAACAGTTTTGCTTGGATCGAATTCAAATGTTTGGGACTATATTTTATAAATATTGAACTATAAGAAAATACAAAAGAAAAAATCGATTTTAAAAAGTGCTAAACCATACTCCCGCTTAAAATAAAATTAAAAATTTAACAGAAGAAAAAAAATTTCTTTATTATATTAAATTTCAGTGGGATTTCTCTTTCGTAGAAATAAATATTAGTTTTGATTTTTGCAAAATGAAAACAGTTAAAAAAAGTTTTACAATTAAAAAATCAAATTACCAACGATTTTCAAATTAAAATTGAATTGCTTGGATGGATCTATAGTCCTTAATATTCATTCCTAAAATATTTAAATATATAAATTGGTTACAAAGTAACCTCATAAGACTCGAAATATTCAATATAATTTAATAGGATATTCAGATGTAGACTGTTCTAACCAATAAAACCAAATTAAGAAGATAAAATTACAAAATAAATTTTCCAATTTACCACAAAAGGTTGAACGGTGTCATGAACAGATTCCTAATATTTGAGCTGGAAGTCATTAATATTCAAATAACAGAAGTATTTTGTTTGGGTATGAGTTCATGTAATGTGCTAAATTTTCCCTGAACCTATAGTGTATTATAGATAAGAAAATTCTAGAAGTTTTTTACTTGAAGTTGTTGCAATTCAAAGGATATTTTAAAAAAATGATATTAATTAGGTATCTAAAATATAACTAAAAAATCGATATATTTTATGTGTAAAATATTTTCATATTAGGAAAGAAGTCAATTTATTATTATAATTTTTTCTTTAGTTTGTTTTTCAAGGATCAAACTGCATTTCCTTTTTTCCTCTGAAAGTATTGAAATTTGATTGAAGTAGTTTTTTACATATTCAATTGTTTTTTTTTACCAATTTCAAATCTGTTGAAAGATAAATCTGTTGAGGATTAACTACTTTTTGTATTGTCAAAGCTTTCTTTGAAATTATTAATCAAATTTTACTCTTGCTTTTTTCCTGCAATTTTTTTTAAATCTTTAAAAATTTGTTATTTGACTGAAATTTTGTTTTTAATTAATTTGCGCTTTTATAGTAGTAGTAATAGGAAATAAAATTTGAAGCAAAATTCTATTTAAAAAATATGTATTATTCTCTCACATAAGCCTTTTAGAGTTTTTTCAGGAATATTTAATAATGACTAAAAGACAGAAACTACATATTTCCTTGAAAGCTTTCATCCCTTATTTAATCAACTTTGATACTCCAACTTATATCAGTTCGACACCCACTTCAGAAATCCTTGTATTATACTATCAAACTTCAAAGGCAAATAAAATAAACAACAATGATCCAAAGTGAGCACTTTTTTGTATGATTCAGACACTTGACTTCCTAGAAATTCGAGAAATAGTTTATCTTAAATGTAATTTTTATAGTAATTGTTTCTGAAGGCAAAATGTTTTGAGAATTAGAAAAATTTACACAACTAATATCATATGTACATAATGTGTGGAATATAGCCAAAAAATTCAAAGATATGCTACCAATTTTCTTGTTAACAAAGCGGTACTATGAATGAATATCAGTCTAAAGCTATTTTAATTTATTAGATTGTAGTCTGTAGAAATGAAATGAAGCAAATTACATTTGGTATAACTATACCGATACTTTAGATTAGAGAGGTAAGATGCAAGTTTTGCAGCTTCTTATACCCTTTCTCTACAAACGTTTAAGCTCCCTTACGAAAAAAAAGCTTCTCCACAGCCTAATACACTTTATTACAGCAGCAAATTTTTTATCTAACTTCACTTTCATTAGATTTTTGTATTTCAGATGGTTAGGATAGAAGATTTTAATTTTTATTATACATCAAAAGTATAAGAGTATAAGAACCAATAGGAAACGTGAAGTATAATTTGATCAAATATAACTTGACATTTGCAATGTATATAATGTAACTTTCCCCGATTAAATCTCCTAAGAAATGATTAAACTGGTGACAGTAATTGATAAGGATTAAATTATAATCAAATGAAAATATAATATTTCTATTTTTCAAGAATTTATGGAGTACAAAACATAAATTAAATTATTCGCTTAATGTGATAACTTTATCTATGCTGTATTTTTAATTTTCTTGTTGATCTTCCATTTTAAGTTTTGAATTTAATAGAAAAAAATAATGTGAAGTATCAAAAATTTAAACATTTAAACATAAATTAAGCGACAAGATAGCATTTTTAATGCGATAAAATTAATAAGATAAATATGGCAATTGCGCAGATTGAAGCAAAAAAGGATTTTCGATTTGGGTTTAAGCACTCAGAAGACGTCGATAAAATGAATACAAAAAAAATGATCTAATGATTATTAAAGTATATATTGGTGATAACATTTGATACTTATAGCTATATCTAACATAATATATAGCATGGACACAAAAAATAAGATGATATTTTTATGATGATGATGTCGACTCCATTCCTTCTAAAAATTATATCTCTTTTGAACAAATTATTGGTAATCTAGATATAAGTTTATTAGTATTAGAATGTCTTCAACAATAAAAATGAAAAAAATTAAAGGATTTTAATATTTTATCAAGGACCATTTGAATAATATTAGTAACTTATTATTTTTATTTAATACTTTTTATATCCGTAATATATATTCATATTTATTATTTACCGGATGTCTGAATTTTTGCTGGCGTGATTGTTTAAAAAAAATATTTCAATTTAGGAAAATCATCCTTAAATACATTGAACCGATTTTTATGTGTAATTTTAATTAAATAAATTGAATGGGTTTTTTATTTTTCTTTGAATTTTATAAAAGACAAAACTGAAATGTTAAAAATATCAGAAGATACCCAAAAATATACCCACTTCAACGAGACATGCTAGCATGCCAATCACAAACGTTACAAATTCTAACTTAAATTCAAAAGTGATTTATTATTATTCCTTTTAGCCAGATTGTCCAGAGGCCGGATTTTGTCCTCGTTAACATTTTCAAAGCCTGCAATTTATTTATTTGCCTTCAGTTAACTGTTAATAATTTTTTGTAATTTTTGATATTTTATGAGTTAATTATAAAACATAATTGATTTAACTTTATTACAATTAAAATTCATTTTTTGCTACTTTAATTCAATACTCAGCAAAATCTATTATAATTTAGTTTATAAACTCGCAATATTTTTAAATAAAAAAATTGTTTTAAAAATAAAACAAATTAATTTATAATACTAATATAAAAAGAAAACCCTTGAATTTTGTAAGCTTTTGAAAATCTTTATTTTCTTAGAGCATGTGAAATTGAAATTGAAAAGTTTCGAAAGATAACTTTTAAAACACAACATACACACACAAAAGTATCCATTTATCATTAAATGAAAAGGTAAAAAAGGATTTCGTTGAAGAATTTAATAATTTTTGAATATTTTCACAAATTTTGTGGTTTTACCAATGGAATAAATAATCATGAAAAGGCAAACATTTCAAAATTTAAAATTCATAATATTTGTAACAAAAGAAGGTTGTTGAATGAAATTTTCTTTCTTTTCTCTATTAATTTTACTATAAAGGAATTAATTAATTTTCACAATTTATTTCAATGTCAAAAACATACATTTAGATTCATCAGAAATCTGATTTGTAACATTAGTTTTTCTCGTGTAATGAGTAAATTAGTATTAGTGAAAATATTATTTCGATTTTGAAAACTTCATAAAATGTTGAACCTATATCTAGCTCTCTATTCAATTCAAAAGCACGTTTTCATGAAAAACTTTCTCTTTTATTAAAATCTAATACGGTTATATTTTAAATGACCTTTGTTAAAAGGTTAATTAAAAACAAGTAAAATAGAAATTTTTCCTTAGGCTATTTTTTAGGGAATTAATTAAAACTCTAAGTTAGATATTTTGTTTAATTAAAGACCAAAGGTTTGCTTGATTTTGTTGATAAAATATATCTCTTTAATCCGATATTTAAAATTTAACTGTCAGCCAAGTCTGATAATGTATAACCAGGAAATAATTTTTCCTTGTAGCATTTAAAATTAAATGAAGAACTTGATACCATTTTACAACTCCATTCTTTATTTACTCTAGATAAAACTTGATATTTTTCATCAGCTAATCCTTTTAATGTTAATGTTCCTTTCTTCATATATTTGAAATTCTATCTATTACTGATTTTTTTTTAGATCACATTTCTTCCTTATGGCAGTTGTTTTTACTATTTGCTTATACATGTCCTGTATTAGCTTTAACAAAATTAGAAATGTTTTTACTTGTAAGAGTCTTCAATATATTTTATATCTTTTGTTTTTGTGTAATTTGTTATAGTTGTTGACATTTATAGATGAGAAAAAGGGTGTGACGGCTGTATGTTAGATAAATTTGTAAGAACTTTTAGTTTTAAGGAGACGAAGTCTAGCGGTTTTTTATATTTGTTGAAATCAAATTCTGTAGTGTACAATCAACGGATTTAAAAGAGCGATTGTAAGGTTTATGGTAGAATTCGTTTTTTATACTAAGGAAGTAGTAAGATATAATATTATTCACTCTAAATTGATGAAAATGTAAGTTTAGTATAACCTGTGTATATTGTAATTCAACCAAGCATGGAATATGGTTTTAGCTTGTATCTTACAATCATGAGAATTTAAAGTGTCTCAGCTGTTATAAGTTTGAAATATCCAATTTTACTACACATAAATTAATTTTGCTAGCTATAAATTTTGTCCTGAAATTCAAAAATTTTTTACTAATCAATAAATATAGATCACCATAACCAGCTTTTCCTTCTTCGTTTTAGTTTATAAAGTGGAATTTGTAAGTTAATTGACTTGACTTGATTGAATTTTTTGAAATTAATTGCGTGTAGAACCTAAATTGACGTTATTATAGTCTTCTATGATAGTTACAACTTTATTTTATGTTAAATTTAACCAAAAATCAGTAGTCTAATTAAAATAATCTTTAATTATTTTAGTTTCACATTAGTTTTCTTTGTAATCCGCCACATGACCTTTTTTGTAAAATTTAAGCTTTTACATTTTTTTATTACCCTTACAACTACGTAAACATTAATTCGAATTTACAAAATCCGTAACTTCTAAAATATAAATTAACCTCACTTTATAAAATATATAAGAAAAACCATCAAAATTATCATCAAGAATACCATGAAAAACCAAAATTAGATTATGGCGTTTATTGTCACGGTTTTAAAAATTCGATAATTTCAAGGATTTTACTAGGAATAATTTTAGCCGTAGCAACAAAATGTGCTATACAAATAATATATAGATGTTTTTTTTACATGTCCAACTTCATTAAATTACCAAACACACCTTCGATAGGTTTGTAAGTTTGTAACCTGCGCTAACGTATTGAAGATAATTTTCTGGAAAAATAAAAGAAAACAGTTTACTCAAACTAAGAATATCATGCATAGTCAGCCCTGAAAATTACTTAAAAATAGTTTTGTAATTCCACCAGCTCATGAGTATTTAATTTTCTGCCTTTTCCCTCCTTATTTGGCTAAGCAGTCCGTACTGTATAAAGAGGACTGTTTTAACGAGTAATCAAAGTTATTGACAAGTAATTTTTTTTTTTATACTTAACAAAAGTAATCAAATTTTCACCTCCTTCATGAGTTTTTGAGTAAAAAAATAAAATTTGGCTTAGGCTTATATAAAAAGAAACGCTATGGTTACAAAGCTTTTTTTCTATTCATTGATTTTTGTGAAACCATCGAAAAGCTGCAAGAAAATTGGATAAATTATATTGATATTTACAGTTAAAGGGCTTTTGTTTAGATGTGGTATAAGTCTTAATGTTTCTTTTTTGGATTAGATTTAGCTAAATAAATTTTTATACTACAATTTTCGTGTGTTGCGCTTTAATGAAAGTCTAATTAGGTAAAGATAGCATTTAGATAAAACGGTTGTATACACTCCGTCATCAAATTGGAGGAAAATAATTTTTGTGGTTTTATGAGACTATTAAACTGAGGTTAGATAAAGTTTCGTTCTAATTTCACTTTAAAAGAATTGTTCGGCATATGGGTAACTCTTGAATTTGATAATTGAACCAAGACAGTATAGAGAAGTGAAATTCTTTTATTTAAAAGAAAAATCAACACTTATAACATAGCTGCCAATGTAATATAATATAATATAGCTCTCAATGTAGATTTAATGAATTTTAAAAATTTGAATATTCAACCATGTAGTGCATTTCACTACATCAAATGAAGTGAGGATAAGGAGTCAATTCTGAAACCCGAAGGCAGTTAGAAAATATCTAAAACATTCCCGGTAGAGAAATGACCATCAGTCAATTTATTTTATACTAATTTATTTATGCTTATGATAGATAATTTTACCAAAAGAAATTTGATCAATGTAGACGTTAGCATAATAGCTACTTTTTTATGCCAAAAATAATTAGAATGATGGCTTTCATGGCTTTCTAGAGGAAAATTCATTGATGGTTTTTCCTAAAAAATAGCCACTAGGATAAAAAACTAGATGTCTTTCATTACAGACTGATCAGCTTTTTTTCTACTCAGAGTAATATTATAAAAATCCAATTTCTATTGATTGTGTAAGCGTCTAGAACTATCCTGTTGTGGAAAAACTTACCATTTGTCGTGAAAACTGGAATATGAGCTATTTAAATATAAAATTTATTACTTAAAACTAATATTTAAAAATATTTTTTGTCTTTCTTTTAGCTGGCATTCTTATTAACATTGAGTGCAAAGCTTGGGCACGTAACATTCATCATGATCGCTCGGAGCGAAGAGGATCCGTCCATTTCGAGCTGATGATTGATTAAAAAATGGTTAAAAAATTAAGCTAAAATAAAAATAATAAATGAACGTATATTAAGATGAAAATTATAAATTAACAAATGAAGCGAACAAAATGAAATTTCTTAAAAGGATTTCATACAAAAAAAAAATATATTTATTACTTTTTGTTTTGTTTAATATATAGATTAATTTAATTTTTTATTTAAAAAAAGAAAATTTCAAAAATAACGAAAGTAAAAATTTTAATTAATGTATTTAATAAATAAATTAGGATAAGGTTATATAATGATGCAAAAGTGAACTCTGAATTTCGCAACTTTGAAAAAACATTTTAATAGAAACACAGAAAATAATAATACTCGATTAATATTCGAGAGTATAAAATTAAAAATCAGTAAAAGGGTATCAGTTGTTGAGTATTATAATTTATTTTAGAAACGAATAAAACCAATTTCATAAGATATCCCCTGCTTTAGTTGTTAAATTTTTTTCTTAAGCCGACGCAAAAACATACAACAATAGTAAGCAAAAAAATTATAAATACAAAAAAATAAAAAAAATATGGAGAAATGCGCTATTTTTATCTTTTAATAAAATATAAACAAAACAAGTAATTAGAACTAAATATAATTAAGATATAAAAAAACACAATTAAAATTTTAAGTAGTTTGTTGATATTTATAAGTTTAAAATCCAAAACAATCTCACTTTGACTTATAATTAGAGAAAAAAAATAATAGATTTCATGAAAAATGAAAAACCCAAATGCATCAATCAATACATTGTCAAAAATAAAATTTTTCAAATATATAAAATTCAAAAAAACAAAAAGAAACAAACAAATAACTTAGATAACAACTAAAATTGATATAACTCGCATTATATTTATAATTATCATTCAAAAGTTTTATAGTACTTAATCACAATTCAATTAATTCAGTTTTTTTTTTAAATTAATTTTTAATTAATAAAATTAAAATAATTCCTGATATTTTTAGTTAGATGCTTGTAGAAATCAATGTTGGATAGTTAATATTATAATATAAATATTAATAATATAATATAAAATGATAATACACGATGCTAATCAAATGTAGGCGTAATTTAATAAGCAAAACACGTCTAGAAAACAGATACTTAAAAAGGCAAGTGGCTAAAAGTACTTAACGTAAAAATTTTGTTTTATTTAGAAGAGCAATCAATATAAAGTCAAATAAATAGTCTCCTAGCAAAAAAATTTTGTTATATCTAATTATTTGTCATAAATTTCGATAGTGGTTACTTTTTTATTTTTTAATAAAGCTCAGCATTATTTTTTCTTTGGCTATTTTAATTTTAACCAACAGCTATAACAATATTAAATATTAAAGTATAAGAGTTTCTTTTTGAAAGTTTTGTTTTTCAGAATTCTAGCAGTGTCATACCTTGATTTCCCCAAGAAAATTGGTTGCATGTAATTAATTGGTTGGAATGATATTTAATATCGTTACCACAAAACTCCGAATATTACAAGATTTTTTCAACAATTAAAAAGAAAAATTAATATTTTTTTTAATTAACTTAAATGAATTTCATAAACAATAATAATTTTAATGAGAATAGTATTTTTATAATTTTAGAGTGAATATTGGCGTATAGAAAACGATTAGCTTCTCTACGTAATTAAAACATTTTGTGTTGGTTAAAATTTATTTAAATATTAGCATTTTGATTTACCTGAGTGTCCCAAATTAATAGACCCTTTGTTAGTCTCATATTGAAAGGAATAGAAGATTGTGTCAAGGAAAAGAAATTTTAGAAACTATTAATTATGTTTCAGTACTTTGAAGAGAAAATTGCGGTCTTCACCTGTAATTCACAGAGAAAGAAAGTATAAAATAAATTTATAATATTGTTTATTGTGTTTAAAGAAAAGAAAATTCAAAAAAGGAATCATAACCAGGCCTTGTTAAGACTATATTCAAAACACTTCTTTAATAGGTTTATGTTTTGGTTGTAGTCAAATTTTAAATATATAAACTTTTAAAATATAATCGAATCATATACAAACAGTATATAGTTAAATTAAAAATAACTCTGTATATTTATTGATCTGTATAAATTAAAATATATGTATTACGAATACGCAGAAAATCACACGTTAAAAGCTACAACATTTAATATTATAGTATATACATATATAGATATATTTGCATACAATAGATGTATTATTGTTACTAATAAATGGTTTTTATTGCCATTAAAAATTAATTTAAACATGAAAATAATTGATAATAAATAAATTCGTTATAATTGCTAAATGCTGGTAATTGTATTTTTCATTTACATTTTGCACTATACACAGAGCTTTATTTTATGCGCTTTGTATATTTACAGGGAAAACTAAAAATAAAATATTGACATTATTATTCTAGGAACACTAAAATTTATTCAGAAAAATAAAAGTTTATATTTTTTAATTTAATTCATTTTTATTTTATCTAAAGGATAACAGCAAATTTTTGAAGTACTTAAAATGGTGAAAATTATTGTTATAATAATGTTGTTAGTTAAAATAAATTAATAAAGTCTAATATTAAAAAAAAGAAAACAAACAATGGCCTCGTTATCAGCAAAGAGCATAAGCAAATTAAGCGTTTGATAATATTTAGTAAGTTATTTTCTTATTATGTTTGTTGAAATTTTTAACATATAAATTCATCCACTGCCCGAAAACTATTATATTTAAATAATACAAACCATAAGAGCGGTATTAAAATTTTTATGTAAATTAACAACAATTCATAAAGCATAAAAAATAATAGTAATATAGCGATAAGTAAATCCATAAAAAAATAATCTTCGTGTAAATTTCATTAATTGCCCAAATAATGCAATATTTAAAGTTTTTGTTTGATAAAAAAATTACAATTGTAAAAAGTTTTATTATTTATTATGAATTTATATATATATAAAAAAAGTAGGCTTAGCAAAGTAATAATTACCATCATGTTGCGGAATTATAAGGAAGCATTTGAAAAATAAAAATTTTTAAAATTTCCTAAAGGAAAACAAAAAAAAAAAAAAAAAAGAACATTTATACAGTAAAAATGAATAAAAGATTGTTTAACTTTAAAATTGTAAATGAAAAATGCTTAGAATTCTCTACACTTTCGTATGTTGGCGGTTTGTTTATTATTTAATAAAATTATTGTTATTAAATAATTCTGTACTAAATATGCTTACTACACTAATACCAATGACAATTATACATTCGAAAAAAACTTTACATTAGTTATTATGTAGAATAAATTTAGATAAAATTAATTTTGAATAAGATACATTTAAAATAATAATAATACGCCTGTAAGTAATTAGGAGATATAACAATTACAAAAAAAAAAACTAAAAAAAGTAATAAAGAAAAAAAAAAGTTCATATATAGATACTTCTGAGAAAAAAAAATGCTAAAATTAACTCTTAAATACTACTTAAAAAAGAAATTCTATCAGGATTTTTCATATAATTCTGAAAATATTAAAAAAAAAACACAACCAGAGGTAAATAAAATTATTATATACGAAATTGTTAAATTTATTTTTAGAAATTTTCGCATAGTTTTGAATTTTATTCGTTTCCTATGCTACACAACATCATTTTGATTCTATGTTAGAAAAATTGTTTAAATAAAAACAAATTTTATTGAAATAAATAAATAAAATTAATAAAAAATTTATGAAAATTGTGTTTTATTTGATCCTTTTTCTTCTATTTTAATGTACATACATAATAAAAGTTATTAATTTAAGCAATGGGCAGTAATAAAAGGAATATCAAATTTGTGAAGGAAAAAAATTATTTAAGAGAATTTAGTGTATTCTTTTGGTGTCCATAAGGATTTATTTCTAATAACAATAATGTTTACATTTAGCTAATAGACTAAATATCCTAACTCATAACACTTACACTTACAAATCTGATTCATGATATTCGAGAAGCATTACCCTGTAGTGAATACATATGTATGAGGATTGTAGCATTCAAACTTAGTTCGAAACAAAGCTACATATGCCTAGTGACATTGTGGGGTATCAAATTATTACCTATTATCTATTATTTTATTACGTTTCTCTATCGTTTTCAATTTTTACTGTTTCTAAAAAATTCGGAAAAGCCACAATTTAGTAAAAAAAAAAATTTTTTTTAAACTTAATTTTAGTACGATAGTGATATTTCTCTAGATTAATATTTCTTTTCTTTTACTTCAGACACGTAAGAGGCTCACGCGCCATTTTTTGAAAGCCCCCAATCCATCAGCCTGTAATTTTTTGAATTTTTAATTTTTTCGCTTTCTGTTTTTTATGTATCCTTTAATCATTAAAAAATATCTTGTAAAATAATGGATGGCGGAATGGATAGATAATATAGTTTGTTTTTTATTTCTTGCACCTAAAAATATACCTCAAATTTATGTTTTTGGGCCAAAATACCTCCCCCCCCTCCCCTCACAATGACCACGCGGTTATTGTGGCTGTATCTAGATTAGCGTTTTGGACAGCGGTTTTATAAGTGATTGTATAGGAGTTTTGAGGTGCCGAACTTTTTGATTGAAAATACATATACAACTTATGCTTTCTAACTAGTTTTATTATATCCAATTGACTTGTCGTAAAGAATAATGCATTATAAATGCAGTAAAATTAGTTGAAAGGCACAAATTATACTTTTTCAAAAGATTTGTAATTTATTTATTGTAGTTAATACACTTCTGAGTGCAAACTTGCCTCAAAACTTCTATAAAATCTCTTATAAAACCGCTGACCAAAACGCTTATCAAGACACCAAGTCTAATACAAAAATGTAACAGTTTCTTACTATTATTGTTAATTGTTGTGCTTTTCAGTTAATTATTCAATCATTTCCAGTTGCAGTTCAGTTTTTTTTTCTTGATCAATTTTTATTTTTAGTGTTAATTATTGTTAATAATATTTTATTTTTGTTAGTTGTTTTTTCTTTGGTTAATTCTTATTCTTGGTTTTTATTATTTTTTTTTTTTGTAATTAATTTAAAGTAAATTGCAACGCGTAGGACTTAAGAAACTTTCTTCCCACGGGAATGATGGTGAAAATTAAAGTAGTCAAAATTGAATAGTTTGAACGGTGAGCCTATAGATTTCAAAAAGGAAATTACTGCATAACAAATCAACAGTCTTGATGAAATAATTGAACGTTTTAATTACTTCCTTATTTAACTTATTTTTCCTAAGCACTACTTTCTGTTAAAAATCAAAAAACAAATGTTTCGCAAAGAATTAAAAGCAAATAATGAAGTTTTAGAATAGACTGAGATTTATTTTGGCGAAAGTTTAACATTTTTATAAAACAAGAGTAGATGTGTTGAAAAAATTTACATGATTTACATTAAGGAATAGTTAAGAATTTTAAATACACATTTGTTCTAAAACCTAACGCGCATGGATACAGCAATTGTTGCCAATGCAATTACTTTTGCTGGGAGAAACAAGTTATTTTTCTCAATTATTTGTAGTTATTGTTAAGTAGGTATTATTATTTTTATTATTATTTTTTTTTCTTATTATTAATAACTGTTAATAGTTGTGTAGTATCAATAAAACATGTTTCAAAGCAATAACATCAAAATCTAAACTGATTTTTTAAAAACCATACAATTATTTATACACAATACACAAATTTTACACAAATGAGTACAATTAATATCATTTATATTTGTATCTATCATCATTATTGCTTAATTTTTTACTTTTTATTTCTTAAAATATAATATATCGCTTTAGTTCATAATTAATTAATTTTTTTTTGCATTATCTCTGATAGGGCTTTAGCAATTTACAAGCTGACAGCATAAATTTTGTTATTTACTGTTGAAGATATTACCCCTCTTGTTCATGATAAGCTAAAATTTCAAAACTATGATTATATAGTGATCTCACCCTTTCAATTGTCTATACATCTTATGCGAATAAAAGAGACAGGCGTTAAGTGTTATCATCTAGTTTGTTCTCACTCAGCTGTTAAAACTGTCAATATTACTTGGCCTTTCGCTTTGCTGGCATATAATATTTTATTAATATTTGGAAGTTATTTAAAACATCTCAGTCTACATTTTTTTTGAAGTGATTGTTCTAATAATAAATATTTATAAGGATCACAGATTTTAACAAATAATAAAACTAAATATATAGGCAATATGAGGTGCACAAATTTCCTTGTACAAATAGCATTTTTTATTGGGTGTTTTTTAATTATTACAGGTGAGAGTGAAAAATTGTCTTTTAATTGAATTTTTGAAGTAGTTTTTAATACAATTAGAAAAAATACAGGCTTTTAAGCCCATAATAAATAAGTTTGAGTATTAACGCTTAAAAAAATATTGTTATAAAAGTTTACATGGTAGCCATTACAGAAAGTAAACGGCCTTTGTTGTATATTATTGATTTACCTGAGAAATCTTTTTTTTATTTGAAAAATTATTATTATGTTTTTTTTTTAAATTGAAAATGAAATTTCAAGCATATTTTCCTAATCTTAAAGCATATAAAAGTTAAAATACGTTTTACAATTCCTAAAAACGCAAAAAAAATTTAATTTTACAAGTGTTATTTTAGATCACTTTGGATAAAAAAAATAAAAATAAAAAAGCTATTTATTTTTAAATTGATAAATGTATATTAGTTTTTCTTTGTTAATTTTTTCTTAAGTTGACGCCCCTACATTTATAAGGGATCACTTTTTCTTTATTGTATATTTAAATTTAATTTAAATAGCAGAATAATTTTCCTATGAAGCGTTCTGTACAAATCATATACATACATATGTATATACGGGCTAAATCATTGATAATTCTAAATGAACAAAGAAAAAATCTTTGCGATTGATATATCATCCGGAGACTAATTTATTTATTTATTTTCTTAACGTAAATTAAAGTTGCTTATCTAAGTAAAATAACTGTAAACAAAACTTTAATATAATGGTTTTGTTTATTTTCTTAGTAATGGGGTTCAAGCTTATCGTGATAATAATTTAATAGTTTGCTTTAATTTAGTAGATTTTATATCCAGTTTTTGTTTACTCTTAGTATTTATTTTCGTCCTAAGCAATTAACTAATAAGTAATTACGGTTGCACAGAAAAATAATTGTTTTTTTGTCCGTGATTGTTACGTCTTCCTACCAATCTTTCATCTATGTATAAATTTTTTTTAATTAAAAAAAAATAATTTTTAAAATAATATATCTAACATTTTTCTTGATGAGTCATTTTAGGGTACTAATAGTTTGTTCTTTTTAACATATATACTTGCATATTGCTTATAAAAAAATTAAATTGCCGCTTTAATTTTTAAAGGAAATTATTGAACCCAAAAGAAAAAAATCAATCATTTATATTAATGTAAACAAAACCTAATGTTTTGATACTCATGCAGTAATGGAGATTAAAAATATTTCGGCTACCCATATAAGAAAAGTGTGTCATCAAAAATTTTTCATGCTAAACTTAATTGCAAAAGATTATATTTTATTTACAAAAAATTTGTGGCGTTATTAAGGAAACCCCTAGCAAAATGTACTGTAATATAATTTCATGGTTTAATCATTTTGATTTAAAATAAATGCATTGTCAAAAAGACTACTGTATGTTTTGATGACCTCCTCAATACATACACATAGCACACAAACAATGAAATAATTTTGTATGCAAATAATTTCATTATTCCCTTGTACTGATAAGACTTGAACGTGGCAAAGTAATAATTGCTGGCGATGTAAACGGTTTAATGTTATGTTAAAGATAATAACAAAAAAAATCGTATTCTTTTTTAGTGATAAAGTCGTTGATTGAATTTTAGAACTTTGATATGAGATGTTTTTAATTTTTTTTGTATGATTAAATTTTTTAAAAAAAATTTACAAATCTATTGTAGCTGATATTTAAACAATTAAAAGGCCATTTATATTTGATAAAAATAATAATGTAAACAATATTCCTTTTACAATATTTAAAACTCCTTGAACCAAGCAAAAAGTTTAAATGAAAATAAATTCAATTTACGTTGAGTTGAGTATGGATATAAGATTTTTACGCGAAGATCATTTTAAGGTGCTTGAATAAACTGTGCAGCGTTTTTTAAATAAATTACTACAGTTGCGTTTTGATTATAAAAAGAGACGCCCAGACTTGGGGGAACGTTTAAGTTCTTTCAAAATGCATTTTAAGGAAATTTATTCTAAAACCAATTAAAAAGCTTAGCAAAATATTGAAAATGAATGTTAAAAATTTATGTCAAATCATGTTTAATTTTATTACAATAATATATTTCCTTTACTGACATAATAATTGGCGCAAAATGTCTTTTCAAATGATTTTCATGCAACAACAGTATTTTAATCAATTACTCTCTGCAAGCCTCGACATTATGAAACTGTAGAATACTCCAAATAATCTCAACCTCAGCAACATAACTACGGAAGCTATGATTGTCTAATCTTGAATTCAATTTCCATATAAATGATAATAGCAGCAGATTTTTATTTTAAGAATAAAATTTACTAATTTCTGAAAGTTAAGTACTGTTAAGGCTAAAATTTGAAATACTTTATTCCTGTTATCAGTATAAAAAACAGGAAAACCATTTATCTAAAAAAATCATTTGAAAAAATTACTTATATTTTTTTGCACTGTTGATAACGGCGGTTTTGTAGGTTTTTAAATTTAATTTTAAATTTTTTATGCAATTTCAAATTGTCATTGAATTCATAGCAAATAGTAAATTAATTTTATTGCAAAATTTTTAGCTCAAGATGCATCTATTAAAGAAAATATCCCTGTCGCTATTACGGAAAAGGATATAAGTAGTACTACTGTCAAATCGTTAGCAAGCAATAACAATCTAACAGGCTCAGAAATTGATAAGCATAAAAAAACTACAACAACAAAAAAACCAACAACTAGTTCAACAACAGAAAAATCAACAACTAGTTCAACAACAGAAAAACCAACAACTAGTTCAACGACAGAAAAACCAACAACTAGTTCAACAACAGCAAAACCAACAACTAGTTCAACAACAGCAAAACCAACAACTAGTTCAACAACAGCAAAACCAACGACAACTTCAACCGAAATGCCAACATCAACGGTAAAACCTGTACCTCCCAAGCCTAAACCAAGTCCCGAAGTGGGAACATGGAATTCGTCCTGTGTTTTACTACAATTTGCAACACAACTAAATATTACGTATCATACTAAAGGTAATAGGTTTTATTTATTTATGAAATTCTTTTTCCAAATATGTCTCTATAATAAATTTGTTCTTTTTAACTTATTGAAGTGCTTTTTGATGTAAATTTACTAGTAGTACCACTTCACTTATAGTTAGAAGTTATTTATCTTTAACGCTCATCAGAGTATTGAAATTATTACAAGGGAAATTTTGTGCTTAAATGTTTAATACAAATGCTTGTAAGGAATTAACTAGCACAATTAATTCGTTCGAATTTTAACAAATGTCGAATAATACTTTGTATATATTTTAGAAAAATCCCTTTAATACCACCAAAAGTTTATAAAAATGGACTGATGGAATTGTACAGTTATATCGTTATAAAATTTGTTAAATTTCAAAACCTAAATTTTCAATATTATATCTGAATATATAAATTTATATAAATTTTCTAATTCGATTTTTGCGTTTTTTGTAGATAATAAAACAGCTGTAGCTACTATTAATCTGCCAGTTAATGCCTCAGTAGATCAATCATCATGTATTGAAAACTTAGAACAAGTGACACTAAGCTGGGGTCCAGTGCATGCAATAAATTTTTTGACAGTTCAATTTAACAAACATGAATCGAACTATCTTCTTTATATGCTGACATCAAAGGTTGAGGCGATTGGAGATGATTTTCCAAATGCTAAAGGTACTTACTTTTTACTTTTAATAAATTTTAAATTAATTCAAAATAATGAAAAGTATTATTAGTAATTATAAAATTGGCTTTTGAACCAGAAATTAGACATATGATTGAGTTAGACAGTAATTAAGTAATTTCCTACAGTTAAAATATTGGGCGTTATTACTAAAATTTTTCAGAAAACTTGTTAGAGTTTTATTTAATTTAGAAACATTGACGCAATTTGAATTAGTTTGCTTTGTTTCTGTTCACTGATGAAATATACCTTAGTAATGAGCTTCCTTTTTGAATAAATCAAATAAATTTTGATTATTTTCATTTCTTTTTGTTTATTTTATCGCAGCTCTTTTTAGTGGTTTATTGTTAATAGTCTGAAATTAGTATAATGGACAGAAATTTAATCTAACCTCATAACTTAAATTGAATTTTTGATTAATAATATCATTTGTACAATAAATCCATGTCGTTAAGTTCATCAAAAGTAGCAGCTGTGACTGTGAAAGCACTAATTTCAGATTTTAATCTCAATACTTTTATTAAAAGCTTTTTTAAATTAATTAAAATAGTATTGAAAAAAAAAACAAAAGAAAAAATTGCAATTTTGTAAAAAACGAATTCTAAAATGGGGATCTAAATATGTACTGAGAGGCTTAGATTTATTGTGACTCCGATAGACATGCCTATTCAGTCCCATATACACGAGATCTTTCCCGTTCTACAATCTCTCTAAGACCCCCATTTTCCTCTCTCCTTGGCTTAAGCTGACGGAGGATATTTTAAAGATATTGTTATAATATTTTACTATTTTGAAGTTTTTTGGATGTTAAGCAAACATTTAAAAAGTAATATAATTATTTTTTACAAACTAAAATATATCTTTCATTTTTCATTTTTAGAAAATCAAAATATCGAACTCCACACAATAATTAATAAATTTGAAACACCAATCAACATGTCGTTCCATTGTACTCCACTACAGACATTTAACTTAACAAATGTTGTAACAAAAACTGCAAGTCCTGCTGGAACTGTTCAATTTTCTCATATACAATTTGAGGCTTTCCGTACTAAAACTTCAACTTCATTTTCAAGTGCTCAGGATTGTGAAGGTAAAGATACTCCAGACATTGTACCAATTGCTGTTGGGGTAGCATTATGTACTTTGATTTTAATTGTTTTAATTGGGTATTTGGTTGGACGTCGTCGATCTACTGCCAGAGGGTACATGAGTTTTTAATTAATTTACGAAGACGATTAAGCTTCTTGTTTATTTTCTAAGTATATACATATTAAATAACTTAAATTTTGTGGTTTGATTTAAATTTTGTGCTATATTCAAATTACACATGTATATACAAAAAAAAGGGAACTAATAGGTTTTATTTGGCACAATTATTTAAAGAAAGGAAATTCTTATACAGCTTTCTTTTTTGTTTTACAAAAAAAAAAAAAAAAAACAAAAATTATATATATATATATTTCCAGTATTTTCCTTTTATGAGTTTTGTCTTTATTTGAAAAAATTAAGGCTAGTAATTAGGCGTATAATTGTTAATTCAAAATAATTAAACGAAAATCATTTATAAGATCAGTTTTTAACAATAAAAAAGCTACATAAAAAAAAGAAAGAAATTTATACTTTTTATTGTTAAATTTAAGGAATTCACATTAGTTCATCATAGTTCTTAGCTTTAAAAATGGTTATTTGCAATGTGGTTAAAAGTTCAAAATGAAAGTATGCCGATTTTTTTTTCAGATCGTTTTATGTGTTTTTATAGATACGTTTCGATCCTTTTTTGAAATATTTCAAGGTTAAAGTTATGTGTGCAAAATTACTTTTAGGTATTGAGATTGTGTATTTGGTCTGCAAAGTGAAGCTTTTAATCGTTTAATATTATTTTTGAAGCTAAGGGTTTAGGATTTTTAACTTATTAATAGTTTTAGCCATTTTCAAAGATACTTAAATAATAATTTTATAATATTAATCAATAAAAATTCAGTCTGACATTTTATTTTATTGGCTACTTACTGACTCATTAATGAATGTTTTACAAGTGACCTTTGAACGAGTGAGAGATAAATTTTTCTTTTTACACGCTCGAAATACATCCTTTCGCGTTTTGACAGAACCTACATTTGGAACTCATTAAGCTTTTATTGGGTTTATCGAAGCTACTTAGAATCTATAAAAGTTTAACTGGCATATTTAATTATGTGTTCAGACCTCTTTTCTTGTTTTCAATTTGACTTGTTTGAGATGGGGAAGCTAGCAATGGCAAATACTTTAAATAAATTATTTTTTTGCTTGCTATAAAAAAAATGTGTTTCTTTGAAAAACAGCGAATTTAAGCTTATACACCTGTTTATATTAAAAACTCATATAATAAAAAAATTGTTTATTGTAAACAGATTTATTAAGCTCTTTTTCATTGCAATATTGTTTTGAAATTTTATTTTACAAACCTATTTACTCGAAACAAAATTTCCTTTTTATCAGACAAGCAAAGCAAATTTTCTTAAATTTTTCCCTCAGGTAAGTTTTTTTCGTCATAAACTTTTTAAGTGAACCCATAAGAAGGTAAAGTTATGTAGAAATTTATTTAAATAAAATAAAAAATAAAAAATCAACTCAAAGAAAAAGCAACAATTCTATCGAAAATTTTAAAAGAAAATATTACTTTGAACTTAAAAATTTCCCGGGACAAAAACTAGAGACAAACTTTTCTTTTTATTATTTCTTTGTATAATAATAAAAGGCAATTTTTCAAATTTGCTTACTGAAACTATATATTATCCGGCCTTATACTTATTTCTTAGAAAATAGTCCCTGTGACAAAAGCAATGCAAAGGAAAATCAAACTCATAATTTATTATTGAATATACTTTTGATTAAAGAAATGCTTTTCTATGAGTATAAATATTGTCTTACCATCACTCTGAGATCTTTGATGAAATTGATGAATTTTGCCTTAAATAAAGGCTACCTTCAATATTAAGATAAAATTTTGGGTTCGTAGAAATCTCCATAAAATAGAAACAGCCATTTTGATTAAAAATTTGGTGAGTGAGTATGATTGTGAGCGGGGTTTAATCTAAATGGTGGCTTATTCTTTTAAGTTGTATTAAAACACATGAGGATTTTATAAGAATATATTGTTAAATTAGGTATATGTCAACGGGGTTTCTTTTTCTTTTTAAACAAGAAATGGCTTTTCCTCCTTCCTTATCTAACAAATCCTCTATTCGGCTCTATTTAGTTAACGCGTGGACAAGCCGAGTATATATTTGCGTTGCTGCTTACCATATATTGGTACTGCAAGCGGAGACATGAATATAAAATCGGTATTCTTCTAATACAACACATTTCAAGCGAAGATGTCATCTTGTTTTTTTTCCATGAATTGTTGAAATTTTCAACAACTGGATGATACTAGTTACCACTTAATTCAAGGACAAGGTTAAAAGTCAAAAATATCTATATAAATTTATTTCGCTCTTCATTAATTTTAGTTTCAATATATTGAAAATATAATTTTCTAAATGCGAATTGTGTCGAAGAATTCACACATCTTATGAATATATCTCAGAGTGGATTATTGTGTAGGAAACAGAAAATGCTGTCATAAAATATAGAAAAAGAAGGAAATCATTAGATTATTGCCCATAATTTTGGGGATTTAATGGAAGAGTTTCATTATTACTTCAACACAAGAAAACCAAAAGAAATTCTCTTTACTTTATCAACTTTTCCTAATGTTATTTAAATTCTTAGGAAGAAAGTTTTCAGCCGGCTGTCTAATGCTTGTCATATTCATTTCTATTAAAGTAGATTTTTTGTTGTAAAACGTTTGCGGAGCTTTTATTATAATTATTTGCTAGGTAAGTTATATATTTCTGCTTGCAAAAAAACAAACATTCAAATACTTTTAATCCTTAAAGTATGCAATTTCTTATACGGTCTTAAGTAAAAACAAAAAGAATTGAACATTTATTGGTTTGTAAATTTAAGTTTTCTCTTTGCCTATTTAATTCAAGCAAAAATTTATTCCTTTATTCCTATCTGGAATGAAGGAAAATTTAAGGCAAGCAAATGCCAAAGTGTTGAACTTGTTGGCATATTTTTTCTCTAACCAGTAAAATTCATAGAATTATCAAAATTAGGAATTGTTGGAAAGCTGAAGGAAATTAAATTAAACAGCTTTTAAAATGAAAGGAAAAATTTGGGAATATGGTAAACGTAAGTGAAATTTTGAAATATGAGGAACTATGACATTTATTTTATAAAGAAAATTTAATTTCTGAATTGAAGAAATAAAAGTCCTTCAAAATATTGTATTAGTATTGTTTTTTTTTTAGATAAAATTAAAAGGATGTAAAAATAATTTGCGAAGGCTTAAGCACAGAAAGTTTTACATTTCATTTTTTTACTATTTATAGCAATGAGAAAAAATTGTAAATAATTTTCAACTGACACAGTTCAACTAAGAAACGGTATACAAGAAGAAGCACTATAAATAAGAAGAATATATTGGGTACTTGGTAATCAAAAGATTTTGAGAATAATTAAATTAAACTTCCCGCACACTTTACCACAGTATTAGGTGTGATTTGACCATTAGAATTGTTATGACAGCTGTTTGTGTGTGTCAGGAAAAAGCGCTCTGCAAATTTTACGATGGATAAAATATTTATATCAAGTTTTTTAGCCAAAAATTTAACAAATATAATTAGCACTGAATTCATTGGACATTTTCCATGTTTTTTATTTTTGCTTCCCCGACACAAGTTGTGGGGAATGTGTTAATAATGCCTTAGGCATTTTTCGTTAAATGCTATGCAAAAGAAAGGGAATATCGAATCCACTTGAGTTTTTTGTAGATAAGGATGTAAGCTGTATAAAAAATATTGATAAGAATCAATTTCATTTTTTCATCCTTAGTTTTTTAAATCTTCACAAAATGTTGATCTCAATAAATTTGTGTAATGTAATTTCAATCTTACTACAGTAGTTATTACAATTGTTAATCCTTTTAATGATTCTAGCCAGCTTGAAAACTTGAAAGACATCCAATCAAGCTAACTTAAGTAAGAGTATAAAACGGTAGTTTAAGAACAACAATCAGTTGTTCTTGTATCGTATAAGCATTTATGTGTAGTTAGCAGGCTTGTATATACTTTGGATGATAATTAAAAGATTAGTCAGGCAAGAACTTGATTGCTAATTGTATGAACATCACCGAAATCTTTGAACCATATGTGGTTACTAATAAATACTAAGCCTGTTGGGTTTATTTAAATCCTGTTTGAAAAACTTCCAAGTTAAGATACACTGAAGATTATACTCAAATTACTTATTCTCAACACATGTAAAGAAAAAGACCAGTGATATTTCAGTTAGAATCTAATAGTGCCGCCTGTTGTAGTTTACTATTTATTCATGAGTAACTTAATATCCTAATCTAAGGCGACAACAACAAAACTCAATTTCTAAGGATAGTAATGAACTAATTTAATTGGTTCAAAATGAGGATGTACACGTTTCTTTTATATTGTAGTTGTCATAAAAAAATATCCAAAGGATCTACAAAGGTATAGGTTATATGTTCACGTATCATTTTTAGAAATAAATATTTCTTGAACTTGACCACATTAACTAGGGTATATTTAGAGAATAGTTCAAGTCCTTCTTTAGTATATTTAGACCATATGCTATTTCTTTCATTTTTATATAAACTCATAGGAAGATTCTTAAGCTTCTAAGCACGTATATACATATACTACCTTAAGGCATTTAATGAATCATTGACGAGATAGCTCAGTGATGATTTGGCACAAATGTCATATAAAAAAAAGATATTCAACGTGTAGGTAATATCAATTGCTGCATGGGATATTTGTAAGCCTGGAAAAATAAGAATAATACAAAATCTTAGAAATGATAAAGTTACATGATTTGCTTTCGTTGTTTACTCATATCACCTTGTGTTGGCTTAAATTATTTTAAATTATTTTAGCTATGATTAAAAATGTAGCCTTGTGACAAAACTGTAACAGAATTAGATTATGAACACTATAAATGTCTCTTTGGTGGTTTTGTAAATTTTTTCATGTTTTCCGGGTTTTACTAAAAACATAATCAACAAAACGAAAACAATTTTATGCCATTTTTGTGTTTATTCTGGAACGATTTTATTTAATTTTAGTATATGGGGGCAATTTTTACAAAGCGTGTCACAAAAAGGAGAGAAAGCTTACTATAAAAGAAAAGAAGACAGAACCGAAAGGCAATGCCTAAAATTCGCGCTATAAATAAAATTGGCTATGAAAAAAATATAGTTTAATACCAAAATTATGTCAGTGGAGTACTTCTATTCTTTTGTTCAGCCCGGAAATATTTCATGTTAAGCAGAATGGGCAAACAAAAGTACTTTTATCGACTTACAATTAGTACCAGCAACAATTCTTTAGCTATCAATAAAATTTATTGCAGCATCTTTGAATCCTTCTACACTAGCATTTGTTTTGAATTTATGGCACAGAATATTTTTATCCGTAAATAGCAATATATCCTTATTTGAGGTAACGTTAACAAATAAATTTTTCTCCATTGTTGGGTATCAGAAATACTGCATGAAAGAAAATAGAGAGTTTTTTTTTCTAATTTTTGGTTAAAAAAATCATAAGAACGGATTTTAACATGAAGAAGAAGTTCTAAATAAATTTTTCTAAATACCGGTGTTAGCTATTAACTTTGAAAAGTAAAATTTGATATGATTTTTACTTAAAATTATTTGTAAAACTTTTGATTAATAATTTTTGTAGAGCTGTAGATAATAGAAAGATCTTAAAGTTGTCAAGAAAGGTTTCTTAAGCTTTAATTAAAAAAAACTAAAAACATTTTTTTAAAGTTTTAGTTTTTCCCCCAGAAAGCTCAAAATTGAAGAAAACCTTTTTTTTAGTGTTTTAGGTAGTCTGTATTTTTTTTAAAGAAATTAATAAACAATTGTAGTTTAATTTTATTAAAACAAAAAAAGAGGGAGCTTTAGACTAAAATTCCTTTTAAAATTTATTATTTGATAGAGCTTAAAGGGGTATTCTAGTCCAGAGACATGAATTTTAGGCACTTTTTAGGAGCGATAAAAAACAAAATATTTTTAGTAATTGTTATTTTGTAAGATATTTATTAATATATTTAAAGAAAAAAAAGAAAAGTGAAAAAATCAAAAATACAAAAAGTTACAGGCTGATAAAATGAGGGGCTTTAAAAATGGCGCGCAATAGCTGCAATCCTCGGAGTAATCTGAATAAACAAAAAAAAGAATAATTAATCAGAGAAGTATCACTATCGCAGCAACGAGGATAATTGAAAAAGTTGTGGCTGTTTGACGTCAAGAGACAGGAAATATTCTTAAAGGCTTGAAAATATAAAAAAAATCGATTTTTTTAAATTTCTAGACTAGAACCACCCCTAAATTTAACTTCATTTTTTCACTTTTTACTTTGTTGTTTCATAAATGAAAAAAGTAAAATAGTGCAATGAAAAAAGTCAAGCAAGGTATTGAAGTGAAATAATTGCGACGGATGGAGGCTGGAAACGATCATTTGTTAGTGCAAAAAAATTTTCATATTTATTTTGGTCTTACCCAATACGCAAGCAGATAACTTGGGTTTATTTTAATAAACCCTCTTTATACTAGCCATTGTGGGCTGGTGAATCTAGATCCACTTTCAAAAGCGGCGTGAATTTGTTAGAATAGTGATCCTAGAGTTTTATCCTATAAAATAAACAAACGATACTATTTCATGAAGCTATCCAGTTAAATTGTACATATATAGATACTTTAATAGAGTCATTACATAAATTACAAAATTTAAATGTAAACTAAGAAAAAATATATAAATTAACATCTATAGCATTAGCTATCATACCAGATACCAGAAAAACTTCGTTTGAAATTTCTCAACAGTAACATTTCTAGATTAAAATCTAAAAATTAATTAATTATAAATTAAAGCTTATCTCTAGAGAACTCATCTCATTGAAAGCTACCTCTTGTCCAGCAGCTATAATCCATTGTCTAGACTAGAACAGATAATATTTAGCCACCAATTATAACTTCTATTTAATCGAATTGTAAAATTGTTTATATCATAAATAATTGGTTTTTACAATTGAATGCGCCAAAAACAAACATAAAGTTTTTCATTAAGATTTAATTTCAGCCATCAAATAGAGACTGAACTGAACGACACTGAATTGCATAAGATTATTAAATTTTTAAATAAGCTTCTAATAACCATGAGTTCAAAATTTTCAAGATAACTAGTAATCCAAATTGGAATTTAGTAATTGAAGAAAACAAGTGATAAGTAACAAGTGTGAAATATCACAAGATATTTTTGGGAAATGAGAATACTATATTGTAATGAATTTTGAGTGAAGGAGCTACTACTTAAGCCCGGCAGACTAAGGTTTTCCAAAATGAAGTATAAAAATAACAAGAAAAATTTTGAAAAGTTTCATTTTGTCCAAAGTGCTATAAAGAAAACTATAACAAAATATGTTGGCTAAAAATAATGCGCTTTAGTTTTCAGCTGAAATTGTTCAATTAATTTTATTTGTGTTTTTAACTTATCCAAAAAAAGGTCAAATGAGCATGAAAAGCAGAGAAGAAAGTATTCACAATAATATTTTAAAATTATAAAAAAATTAATTAATAACTTTTATAATTATCAATATGAAAAGTAAAGCCTTATTTTTTTGGCTTTTTTTATTTTGATTCAGATTTTAGAAGTTGTGAAAAATATTGACTAAAAAGCATTCTCTTGAAACCATTTGCTTTAGAAAACATACTAATTGTAAGTAAATTATGTAACTAGTTCTAGGAATGAAGCCATACACATCCTTTGAAGCACACTCAGTTAAGCAGCACTTGATAATTTTGTATGAAGAGATAATCCATAAATGAGTAAATGACGGTTGTATTTCAAAACGTAAGTTATGATTCAGCAGAATGTTAGCGTACTTAATATTCTTCGAGAAATTAATGGAGTTAATTTCTAATAATTCAGATAAATTCAGGAAACTTTAAGCTACAAATCAGTGCTTTTGCTTCTAAACGAAGCTTTGAGGAATTCAAAAGGTATTAACGAAAATGTTTAAACATTTAACTTTTAAAACAATTTTGTATTTCTTTGGTATTTCATTAGAAAATTTAAGAAACCCAAAGTACTTTATACTTCAATATAAGAAAATTTGTCACCAGCTAAACAGTCTGTAATCTTGCTTCAAGTCAATTGAAAGAATCTTTAAATTCAATTTAGTTAAACGCTTGGCGATTCAATTTCTGTTGTTGCGTTACTTCATTTTTTGAAGTGTCATGATACTTAATTTTCATTTCCTCAATTTTTTAATATAAATATTTTTTATTTCTATGTTTACTACAGAAATTCATTTTTATAAAAAAATATGAGGTATCCTTTTTATATTCTTACCAGCAGTCATCAATAACGTGAAGTAAATAAAAATGTTGAACTTGGATAATGGGATTTCTAACTAAATTTGAATGTCTTTCAGCTTCCTCCAAAAATAAAGATAGAAGGAAAAATAGAATTATTTTCCCTTTGGGAGAGTATATGACTGGAATTTTCGATATTCAGGAAGGTATATGCTCGATCTATATCAAATTAAGCTAGAAAGCAATTGATCCTTTTTTATTTTTATTTTTCTATACTAAATTTGTAAATAAATTAACAGATAATAGCATGAATTACATGACAGTAAAGGACATTCTTAAATAGAAAAGGAGATATTTATGTGTGATTGAAAAAAAATTTTTTCTCATAGTCCTTAGACGTCAAGCCTTTTATAATAAATATTTTTGAAACACACAAAAAGTAAGTTTATTGTATACAGGTTGAAGACCCTTACAAACAAAATGAGAATATTTTTCGGGATTATTTATTTAACATAAATTTTTTGAATTTATTATTTATTAGTTTTGCTTTCTGTTGTTTTCATATGAAGGAAACTTTTAAATATAATAAAAAGTTTCAAAAAATAATTTGTTTTATTAAAAAAGATTTTAGGATCTTGCAATGAGCTTTTAAAATTACTGTGCAAGGAAATCAAAGTAATATGAACTTGATAACTATTTTAAATTTAGCTTTATTCAAAATACTGAAAATAAAATAATAATAAATATTTTTTTTTTTTTATATTACTCCAAAAAATTTAACCATCTTAAGTTTTTATAATTTGTTAACATATAAATAACTTGAAGGAAATTTCAACGAGCAACTTTATTTGGAGTTTAATTAAATTTGTTGTATAATAAGGCAAAAGGATAGTACAATGCACAGTTTCTAACACAAAGTTTTCATTCCTTGTCTTGTAAATCTTACTTCCAAAGTAATCTACAATTAATATTAATTTCAAAAATTTAGTCCTTGTAATCCGTGTTCATAGCATATCCATCTCTCATAATAATAATAATAATGATATAAAATCGAAAGCACTAGCACTAGTCTACTTCGCTTCTTATTATAATAATAACTTTACCAGGTTCAATAACATTCAATTGAATTCTCAAGCTGCTGATTTTTTTATAATTTCACTACATAAAAATCATTGAAAATTTTTAGAGCTTCGTCATTAGGAAATCGTTTTAATGATATCTTTCAAATAATTGTCCTCTGCAAAAATATCTTCTCTCAAATATTGTAATATTATTTGAAAAATGCTTCCAGAGTGAATTTTCGGTTCAAATAACTTCAAATTGAAGGACATTTCAAATTAAAATTTATCTTTGGTATGTGATCAAATTGAAAAAAATCAGTTTTCTTTTCTTTTTTTCCAACCTGAACCCTGAAAGGCTCACGGAACGAATAGTTTGAGGTATTTACTAATTCTTCAGGACTCCATTCAACTGATATAAGCAGATGATTGGGTAAGGTCAAGTGATTAGGATTGATGTTGTGTTTTTGGTGTTTGTGTTGACATAGAAGATACATGACATTTTAGGTATGGCTTTCAAAAAAGGTTGTTTCTCATGTTAAATAGTTCCGAGGTAAAATAATATTTTTCATACAGTTTAAAATGAAGCCATCATTATTTCAACTTTCTCTCTATTTGGTATATTTTGGAAAGTAAAGTTTTTGTTAGAGAAGTTATTTAAAAGAAAGGTATAAAATATTAGATAGGTGAGAATTAATAAGCCTAATATTACGGTACTAATGTAAGATTTATTATTTCTGTGAAATGAATGAATAAAATTGTTGTTGACATATGTATTTGCTGGAAATCGTAACTACTCTTAGCGCTAATATTGATATCAAAACATTTACTGTCTAATTTATTGTCCCAATTAATGACCAAATAACTTTTTTATATAAACTCAAGACGGGCCAAAGGCTAAATTAAAAGCAAGAATGTTTCATTTTTTTCATATATAACTCTTTATGATGCATCTGTTACCGTTTTTGAGTAATTGTACAAAGCTTCGTAATTACCCACTGCCCCCTATGAATATATAACTACTGTTCGATTGGATATCCTACTTTTTTATCTCAATTTGTAATACTGGCTAAAGTTTTTACATGTAAAAATAATGTTATTAGCTCTTTAACTTAATTTACTAACTATTTTGACATGGATATCACTTGATAACGATTATAAAGGACATAATTCAAAAATCAGATGGACCTCTTGTCATGATTTAAATTAAAACGTGATTACAGTTGACGTATCTGCTGATTTTAGTTATTTATAGAAATAAAAAGAAATGAAAAAACTGTTTAAATGTCAGACTATTGGCAAAGTTTATTTCACATATATTCACCTAATACATTGAAACGTTTATTAAACTTTCTCAAAAGTTGGGACTTTACTTGAAGCTACAAACGTTGCCTCCTTGCTTCATTTTTTTGTCTTATGCCTTTTTTTCAATTTGATTTTCTGAATTCGTTAAATAATAAATGCACTGAGTTTAAGTGACTACAACCAAAATACCTGAAACTGTTTCAAATGTATTTTGACCCCAATTCCATTTTCATTTTTTTTCAATTTTATCAAAACCTCAAACTAATTGCCTTCACAGTGCTTTGTCATCGAAATAAAAGAAAACATTTAAGCTTTGGCCATAAAATATTATTCCATTTTTCCTTATTTCCTATTCAAATCAAAGTTATTTTTTGAATGAATCGAAAAGCAACATAACATAAAAATAGACCTTCAAATAATAAAAATCGTAAAATTATATTTGGAAAACTTAATGTCCTACTTACTCTTAAAAGAAGTTGTATAACTCCAATAATAATTATTCAAGAGAATGTATGAAAATTTTCAAAATCAAAACGATAATCTAACAAATAAATCAATAGAGATGCAAACCTTTAAGGACTTTGGTTAATAGTAGTAAAATTGATATGAGGAAAAATGGTTTCGAATTTCCTAAAGATAAAAAGTCATAAGTTTGAGCATTATTTTAAAGTGAGCAGGAAAACTAAAAAGGATAAAAATGAGATATACGCTTTATATAAAGAATAATTATTTATTTAAGCTTCTTTCCCTCACTACAGATTTCGAGATATAAAAGACGACTGTTTAGTTTAGAATGTTTAACTACATATTATTCTTAGCCTCTAAGCACTATGTGGGTTATTTTCCGATAGTTTCATTAAATTTTTACATTTTGAAGGGAATTTGAATAACTACCGGTATTAAATGGCCGTAAAAATGATTTGAATTGCTTATTAACAAAATATTCTGCATTTAATTTGCATGCTCAAGAAATTCATTAGGAGCTGTATCAATAGTTTTAACTTACATATTAAATTAATTATGATTGACAAAGGGATACGCTAGTAAATTTCATAAGTAAAGTTTATAGTATGACTAAATATTTTTTTTACACCTATTCCACTGACAGAGATAATCTAACATATATCTAACACAAAGTGGTTAATTTCGACAAAGCTGGTTTTTTTTTTTTCAAACAAAGTCACCAGAAATATATTATATTATAATCTTAAAACATTTTATAATTACCTGGAGCTCCCTTTTAAAAAGCAAATAACTTGAACTAAAATCTATAAAGGAAATTTTCTAAATCCAAAATTGTAGAATATTCAATATATTAACGCAAAAAATAATTCCATGGCAAGAAAAGCATTTAAATGCCTTAACATATCCATTTGGGCAAAAAAACTATAGTTCATCAGTTCAAGATATGCAAAATCATTCTGTAAAAAACATGTAAATTAAATAATTTTTCATTTAATATTAAAAAGCAAGAGTTTCTCACAACAATCAAAATTGTTAAAGATTATTTCAGCAAGAATATCAAAATTATCCTTAGAATTTTCGCTTTTTTTTTGCTTAATATACAATATTAAACGAGAAAATCATTTTGACTTAAAAGCTTCTCAATAAATACAGAAATATAGGATTTATAGAAGGCAAAACTTTCTATTCAAGCAATCGAAAGAAATTGCGAGCTTGGCATATTTCCAAAAACAAATTGCACGGCTAGAAGTTAAAAATCCTAATTTATTATCTATAGATAAATGCTTTTAAAAATTTATCTATACTGGATGGATTTCATCCTTAAAAGCAAAAAATATAAGTATACAAAAGTCAATTTAGTACTCGTTAATAATGACAAATAACAAATTAAACTTTTAACTAAAGTATTAAAAAAATAACAACATAATATTGCAGGTTTTTGATCTTATAAATGGTATAGATTTAATAATAGTTCCAAGGCTGACACATAAAAATACAATTTTTTTGGGAAAATTTGACTCTAATCATCTACACAGTTTTTTTTCAAAGAAACATTCATTGCTTGTTAGACTTTTCTGCTCTAACCGTGATTAACAGTTTACTTTTGGCCCTTAAATATTTCTCCGTTTTATCAATGAATCCTTAATTTGCTAAATATTATAGATTTGGGAGCAATTTGAACAATATTTATTAAAAATTTTTTATCGTTTTTACCGAATTATGACATGATAGATTATTTTGGTTCACCAGTACTTCTTCAGTCTTTTATAATTTCTTTTATCAACTGCATTAGTAGCTCAATACAATACACACTGTTAATGTTTCTTTCTTTCTTAAGGTAGCCATTGAGAAGAATGCCATCAATACTTTGAGTAAGAAAGATGTAATAACCTTACCAGTTGCTTCTTATAACTTCACTGTGATATATTGACCCATGTGATATTTGATTCGGAAAACGTAAATAAAAGTCTAATATTTTAAGGAGAAATTTTTGTTAAAAAATTAAAAAGGAAATAGTTTCAATGACAATTTTCTGAGCCACATTTTCAGCCTATTAAATTTTTTAAGAGAATTTTTCTCAAAGAAAAATTAAATTTTATTAAAAGTATTTTTGGGTTAAAAAATTAACTAAGCAAATTTCCTGTGAATAAAATTAAATAACTAAAAAGTTCAACATTTAGTTATCAAAAATGTAAATGAAAAATGAATTAAATGTAAAAAATAAAAACAGAGAAGGTAAAATTAAGTCATGAGTACTTCTTCTACAAAATGAAGTTAAATAAAAATAAAAAACGAAACACACAAGTGCATAGTGAGAATCAGTGATTAATTACTTTAAATTTGGTTCCATTAGAAGATTTGTCTCCCTTCATTTAAAGCAATATTTTAGGTTTAATTTTGAATTAAAGGAAAAAAAAACCCGACACTCTAAATTTTAATAATTATTATGCATGGATTTTAATCGCTTGAAGTGTTTTTTTAAAAAAAAGGCAGGCTAGGTAAATGATTTCTAGAACATGCTTAATACTCTTTTCTGGAACCAATTTATCCCTTGTTATTGATATAGTTATAATCAGTAGTAAAAAAGTGATAAATTTGCAATTTTTATTTCATTTTACTATTATCTCACACCTAAGCATATATTTTGATTGAAAATTTCGAAAATCTTTTTTTAATTATTTTTTAACTTTGAAAAAGTTTCTTGGTATATCTCTTCTGCCCTAAAATGAAATCTAAATATACGTTTAGTATTTTTATACAACAATAGTGAATAGAGCGCAATAATTGGAAAAAATTCAAGTAAAAAACTACAAAGAACTTATTGAATTTTTTTGTTTAAATCTTTTTTATGCTATCAACTAAATTCTTTCATCTAGAAAGAAAATTCAAGCTTTTCGCATGATTAAACGCTCATCCTTGACGTTATTCTGTCAAGGAAGGAAATTCCTTGTTAAACTTTTCATTTCCAATGAACAGCTTTATTCGTTCAAAAATAGAGAAAATTTATTCTTTCTAAGGAGTATAACATTTTTGTGGGTACAATATGTATTGGATAATTGCTGTAAAGGAAAACTTTAGATAATCTTTTATTAAACGATGAGGAAGAAAGAAGGCGTAGGCCGAATACCTGAAAGAAGATAAGGATTTTGTAAAGCAGGATTATAGTCAAACTATTACTTTCCTGGCAAAGAGATACTATCTTCAGATATATTTGATAAACATGGTGAATAAAATAGCGTTACATATCGATGGAGCGGAAGTTATTATTTTTGAATTTCCGAGCAGTTTGCATTTTAAACATTGAACTGAGCAGAACGTTTAGGTAAAATTGTGTTTTGTAGTGCGCCTAAAATGAACATATAATGAAAGAAATGTAGAAATCTGTTAGACTCTTTCTTTATTAAATGAAACGAAGGAAGATTTCAGTTGTGCTTTATTACTTGATAACGTTTTCTATAAAACTTTCTTTCTTTCTATGTTTGGAGATTTTTCTGCACGAAACATAAAATCTTACATTAGGGACGAATTGTTTAAAAACGAGGTTTTTTCGTTTATTTTATTTACACATATTTTTTATCCCTATGAGATTTGTATTTTAAGTACTTTTAAGACAATGAAAATATCTACACTTGGATTAATTTTGCTCAAAGAAATGTAATCAAGAGATGTTTAGGAAGAAATAAAAATTTTCAAAGATTAAGGTGCAAATAACTTTTAGTTTGGCAGTTAGGATTTTAAGATAAAGGATAAAGTGATATTCTTCAAGAAAAATCTTAAGATTTTATAGAATACAAGAAAAGAACAAATTTTCAGAGTATTTTTTTATTTAAATATTGTTGAGTAGCTGTAAGATTTTTATTGCCTGGAATATGCCTTTTGGGTGAATGTAATACCTTGAGATTTTTTCAGACTGATGGCCCTGAAATATGACCCTGAAATGTTTATGTTGCTTCATGCGGATTGTTTGCCTTGAAAAGAGTTTTTAGTTTTTTAATGCCTGTCAAGTTTTCCCACGTTTTTCTAAAATTTGTCTTATTAGTTTATTGCAAACATATGCAGTCCAGCTTTGCACTTGGACCCTTGTGCCTTTGTCTGAAAATGGCATCATGTCCTGTCCTTATACATTATGTATACGTCCCTTTTTGGGTTTCTTGGCAAAATAACATTGAGGAAAATTTGACCACACCCGCTTACCTTTAGCATCTTGGAAGCTAAGAAAAAATAAATCAGTTGAGCTAAAGATACCAATCGTGCAGCTACTCAATGTTCCAAACCTTAAAACATTGTGTATATATCTCATTTGTAATACCTTTTTGTAACTTCAAAAATCCCAAAAATAATATACCTTCATATATAAAATAAAAAAGTGTGTATTTATTTCTTTTACACCCTAACTATCTGTTTTTCGAGAAATCGAATAGCAGACCGAACAAATATATTTCTTAAACCAGATAAGTAAAGAATTGATTTTCTTAAAAAAGCATATTTATCGTGTTAGGATTTTAAGTCTTTTAGATATGATCAGCAAATTTTTCCAAAAGAATCTAAAAAATATCAAATTAACAGCAGTAAATGAAAAAGAAAAATTTAAATTTAAGCTAATTTACAAATTAGAAATTCTACTTAAAAACGATGACAGATTGCTTTGATTTATTTTCTTGGTCTAGATTCATGTATGATCATAGTTATCGCTCAAGATCCTCTTAAGGTTTAAGGGATGTGTAACCCGAGTAGAAGCGCCTATCCGGCGAGCCCTAACCTAATCCGGGCCCAATTGGGCCCCTGTCCGGCATGCCAGATATGGAAAACCCAATTTGGCCCTGATCAGGGCCGGATAGGTAAATACCTATCAGGGCATTCCCAATCAGGGCCGGATAGGTAAATACCTATCAGGGCTTTCCCAATCAGGGCCGGACTTGGGCAGCCTGAATAAAGCCCTAATATGGAAAACCCTAATCTTTTCTATCCGGGCCGGATCAGTTTACCGGAACAGTCCCGGATGCTGTGAAAATGTTATCAGGACAAAAAATATTTTAAGTCGAACGTTAGAAATAATTAATAAAAATAAGATTTATGATAAGTTTTAATTAAAAATTAAAAATGCCTTCAAATAATATAAATCTTTTCGTATAGTATACGCGATCTATGCATCATACTCTTTTATTACAAAAATTTTATAAGTCTTTGACAGTTGTCAATTTAGTTTTCTTGGCGGTGACGTTCATTTGTCAAAATGATTTTTTTCATTTAGGGTTTAATTTAGTTAATAGTGTTATTTAGTGTTTTTGTTAGTTTCAATTTTCATTGTAAATTATAATATTTAATTTAGATAAATTTAATACAAAATATAACTTATATAAACGTTGAAATTCTTTATGAATCTTTTCGTACTGTACTTTGCATACTCTATGAATGTTATTTTACTTTAAATTTTTTTGTTTTTTAAAGAAATATTTAGTGTTATGCTATTTATATGAATATGTTTAGATATATATATATTTCCAAATAATTTTAATTCAAAAATTGCATACTCTTTAATATCAAAAATCTAAGTCTTTGACAGTTGCCGTGTGCATTTGTTTCATTCAACAAATTTATTTGATTTGTTGTATATTTGCTTATAATTAATTTAATTTTCAGATTATTCATTTTATTAAATATAAATAAAAGGATTTAATGTATAAGTTATGAAATCATTGTTTAAATAAATGTTCTGTATTACGTATGCGAAGTCTTTTACTTCGTTTTTTTGTGTTTGAAAGTAATAATTAATGTTATTTTATAATATAATAATTTTTAATGTAAATTTAATATTTTAATTTAAATATATAAAACTATAATTTTTTTGTAATTTTTAATATAATTTAATAAAACATGCTATTCATATGATGAAATTGTTTCTATTTAAGTTAAAACAAAAAAAGGCATATGGTATCTGCAATCAGGGCAGCATCAGGCAGCCTGATCCGGCCCGGACACAAGACCTATCCGGGCCCTATCCGATTTCCATATCCGTGCCGGGTCGACTTTAGGGCAAATCGGATCCGTGCCAGATTGGCGCTGCTACTCGGGAACTTGATAATGAATAATTGGAATTTATCCTTTCAGTCCTTAATAAATTGAGTCAATTATTTAATATTTTACTAAAAATACCGAACTAAGTTAGATATTCTCATTTGAAAATAATTTATATTTGAGTCATTTACAATAAATTTTAGGAAATAATGCAGCAATTTTTTTTGTTATAATACAATTTCAAATAAGGAAAAGATAAAAATTGAAATTTTTGCTCTCAAAGAAAATTTATTTGGCCTTTAAGATAAAATAAAGTAAAAAATTTTTGTTGAGGATTGAATAATTTTTAAAATTGTACCAATAGTAAAGGCTAAAAAAAATCCCTCTTTCTGAATTTATCTGCTTTGTCGGACTTAAAATTATTTATGAAGGTAGAAAGCTTACAATGCTCTCTACTTCAACTAATTTTTATTTTTTAGACTTTCCGCTGTGTGAACTTTGTTAAACTTATTTAAGTATTTTTCAAAAGAAAATTCTATGATTTTATATAATAAAAGGAAAAGAGTTTAAGTGACAACAAACATTCCATAAATTCTCTGATGCTATTTTTATTTAAGGATTACCCAAGAGGTAAGCTTAATTTAATTAGGGGAAAAGAAAAATACGAAGCGTTTACTTAATTATTTTATCATCTTAAGATGGTACTAGTAAAATAAATTCAAAAAGTTTCCTAGGTTTTAAAAAAATCTTAATCGCAATATACGATCTCAGCCTTAAAATATTTGTGTAATGTCAACATCGAAAATAAACAAAACTCATTATGGAAAAAAAAGAACCTGTTTCACCTCAAAATTTAAATCATTCCTAAATTACCCAATATAATAGCCGCTGTTAGCCTTTACCTCAAAGTTATTCAACAAGAAAATCAAACTTTTTGGTCCCGATTTATTTACAAAACTTAACCATAGGCACTTCTTAATACAAGATTGAAAATTTCATATATTTATTCCAGGAGAGTCACTTAGGAATATTCGTTTAACTAAAAGCACTTGAGACACTTCAAAAAAGATTTCAACAACAGGAATAAATGTATTTCACAAAAGACCAAAAATTTATTTTACTTTTGAGTTAACAACCACAGTTTATAAGGTAAGCTTATCAAGGATGATGACTAAAATAGGGAAAATTTACCTGTGGTCTATTTCTAGATGAAAATGAATTGCTAAGCAAAAAGTCATTTGAAATTGTTTGGGTGCCGTAAGGTAAGCTTATATTAATGAAAACTGTTGAAAGGAAGTAAACAAGATGGTATTCTGCCAGGAACTAAATTAACAACTAACTAAAGAAGGTACAATATTATTAGAATAAGTTTTGGCCGCTTGGCAATTCTAGAACAACAAAGAACTTCTTAACTCATTTATGCTGAACAATAAAATTTATGTACTTTTAATGAAAATAAGAAAATTTTGAGGTGTGCTCAATGAGTGTTAGAAGTTTTGTTAGTTTTGTAACATTCTCAAGCCCTTAAAACTTTTCATCACAAATTTCATGGTTTTATTCCTAATTAGAGTAAAAAGCAATTAAAAAATTTAAATTTTTGGCTTAATATTAAAATTATTTCGCCCGTTGATATCTCTTTTTATTAATTTAATAAAACACCACAAAGTTATTATTCTGTATAAGTGAGGTTAAATCCTTTTATATGTTTAAGTTCGTTTATATGTTTAATAAAGTTAGACAATAAAAGTAAAGAATTAAATTTAAGATTCCATTTACAACAGCTAAAAATTTCTAAATATATAAATTAGAATTAAATTTGTGCCCAGTTATAAGTGTTTGGTAATATTTTATGTACTAATAGAGTATTAATAATTTTATATTTTGGATTTTATTAAAGACGTTTGTTTTTTAGATTTTCAAACGATTATAACAATAAAAGAAAATAGTGCGGATGAGTGATACTTGTTTGAATTCGATTTGAACATTTTTAACATTACGATCAAACATTTTGAATTTGACAAACTTTTTCGGATTTTACTGTGTAACGGACGCCTGTTTTGGCGTCATGACAAATTCATTCTTAATGAAATTTCTTCTGGGAGAAGTTTGCTGAGCGCACCGAGCCAAGGAATACCTCACGCAAGCATAAAAACAAACATGTTTTTTTTTATTGTTTTTGGATTTTGATTTTTTTTATAAGTTAAATTTTTAATTAAATTCTATCCTTATTATTATTACAGTTTATTTTCGTAAATTTAGATTTCCTATTGAGTTTTGAGCAAATTTTGGGAATTTTAATTTTTCAAGAAAAAAATGTATAACAAAAGCAACAGTCTATAATTTAAATGTCACAATCGCCGTTTTTAAACAGTTTTTTTCAGGTTAGCTGGTCTAACTGGAGGATGGACAAGTAAACCGGCTTTTTTGTCACGAGTTTCTTTTTTGCATCTTCTTTTGCTATTTCTACGGCCTGTAGCCCTCTTTTTAAGCTTAATACTCTTCTCTCCTCTATATCACCCTTTAGTAGCGAGCATAAGTCAGTGTTGTCAATGACGAGAACCACCCCTAAAGTTCTACTACAATAGCCGCGCATAGCGAGCTTGCATATGATTGACACCTGCTAAACCATACCAATATGTATCCCATTGAAAAACATATGTTCATGTGACAAATAATTATATAATAGTAATATTATTATTGAATAATTAAACTTTATGGTACTAAATTGAATGAAAAATGTAAAAACAATGCTTTTGTCAAAATTGAAATATAAAAAGATTATAAATAGTAAAAATTAAGGTGACTTATGTATATGGAAAAAACAAAAGCTAAAACATAATTGTCAATATCCATCGTCAAAAAAATTTAATCTCAACAGTTAATAATTAAGTCTAGTAAGACTACACGCTTTGAAAACATATACAAGCATCCAGTTGGATTGAAAGAAGTCTGTTGCCATGCATATATCCGTTCAGATTATAATACCGTTTAAGTAATAGTTTGCCAAAATATGCATAATAAAATGACGCAAGAAATAATGAACTTTCTTAAAAATTCAAGGGTACTGAAAAATATAACATCCTAACGACTTAATTAATTGTGGATGTAGGAAAGCACTTAAATTATTTATTATAGAAGTCTAAGTAAAATTATTCAAATTAAGAACTATAGTCAGCTGTTGATATGTATTTCAAAGAATATTCAAAACAAGGTCTGAAGTCTGTTATATTTCGAAAGTTCACAAATTGATTATTCTACTCATAATGATGTAGGATGCTTTTTCCCCAATTTGTGACAGCCACAAATTATTTTTCAAATAACAAATAGCGCACTCCAAAAAATAAATTGGTTTGACATTTTGATTGATTGAGCAATATATTCAAATATTTTCTAATTTGTTTTTAATCGAGAGCAACATATGTAACCATCTTAGATTCAAATAAGGAATAGTATTTTATAGGTTAATATATCTTCTGCAGTAAATAATGTAATCTAAATTTGTAGCTAATAATTTTCGAAAGATAATATCCAAATAATGACATATCTTAATAAAGACTTCAGACTCATCAATCAAAAACCATGAACAAAATTTCTGTATTTGGTACAAAGTAAAAATGCACATAAACTTTTTTGAATTTTTTTATTAGTCTCTAAAAAGATGTTTGCGTGCAAGGTTTGTTAGTTTCCAGCAATAAACATTCACAAAGAATATTTTTCAATTGAGTTGAGCTAGAACATTGCAATCCAGACAGGGTGGGGTGTCAATTATTTTTCAATGGGTAGCTGATTGGCATTTCAAAAGAAGCAAAAAGTTATTTCCTTTGTAGGACCTTATGATTGTCTTATTTTGCTAATGTGGATATGAAAAAAAAAATAAATATTATCACTAATTTTGAGAAAAATTAACTTAGAAAAATTTCTTTTAGGAGTAAGAGTTTTTCTCTAGAGAAATAATTACTTTTAACCCTTCCTATTGAAATTTCGTAAGCTTCGCAAAATGATGAATCTTAAATCATAAAATTCTTTATTCTTTTACGGATGAGGAGCTTGTTATTTAAAAAAGGGTCCTGATCACTTTTTTATTTCAAAAGCTGAACTTATTGGCTTTTTAAAAATAATAAATTCATTATCATGGTTTGATTGGTTTAAAAGTTATGGGCATTCAAGTGGCTAGAACAGGAAATTCTTGAGCAAAAATATACAAATATCCTTAATTAGACATGGTACTATCGTATTACTTGAAGAGGTTTTTTGGAAGCTTATATCAAAAGTATTATGAAATGGAAGTGAAATTTTAGTAGTTTATAGGCCTACAATATATCTCCATAAAGCTGTAAGGATAAATACTATAAGCCTTGCAGGATGATAAAGACAAAAAATCCCTCATACTCATACCAAATCCCAGAAAATATTTCTATGGACTCTTTTTGAATTAAGAAAGCGTCAAATGAGAGATAGAAGCTTTTACTATTGAATTTATTTAATGTAAAACATTTACGAAATAATTCTATTAATTTTGGCTAAGACCTGAAGAGCTAAAGCAGAGAGTTTTAAATTCAAAATTTTATAAGTACTTTGCCAACTGCTATGATAAATTTTATGTTTTTATATATTTGTGTAAATCATAAATCTCAGAGTCTAAAATAAAAAATGTAATTTTCAGCATCAAAAAATTCACTTAAAGCTCTAAATTTTTTATTTTTTGTTTACTCAGGAAATACAAAAGACAATCAATTTATATCATATAAATTTCAAAAGTTTTATTAAAATTAACAAACAATAAACAAAAGAAAAATTTAATTAGAATAATTTTACTTATGAGATGGCGTTTCTATAAAATTCTTGAAATAATAGATTTCAGTATTCTAAAGAAATATTCTAACTTCTAACTTCATAAATAGAAAATTGGAAAAACGAAAAACTAAATCAGAGGATTCATCTAAATGCTAATAGCACTTGAGAAGATATTTCAACAAAATGAAAGTGAAAAGCACAAATGGAATGTAGGATTATGGTTGTATGGGTAATTGTTACACATTCCATTCCGAAAACACAGAATTTATTTTGGTGGCAAGAATATGACAGGAAAATGTTCAATTCTCTTCTTATCCTGAAATTTACAATAAAGTCAAGAAATTCTTTGGATTATGATGTGATAACAAGTCACAATCGGAGTATTTAGCTTTAGATGCTACATTTATTGCACCTGCTGTTTTATATTATTGTTGTGAAAATTTTTTTTACGGTTTTATAGATAAAGATTAAGAAAGATTTTCAAGAACTATTCAAATTATTTTATATTTGTTTGCTATGAGGGCTCATTTTGTTTTCATTATTAAACTATGCATGAAATATTTAATAGATTTGTTTAATGGGCATAAAGTCATTGAAAAGACATAAAAAAATACAAGAAAGTCTAATTGGTTTAATTTTATTTGGTGGATATATTGAAACAACGGGTTGAAAATTTGAGAATTATAGTTTTATTTCATATTTTGTATCTCTCTGTTATAAAAGAGAAACCAATAAAAAACCCGTTTTTAATAAAAAGTAAACTAATAATATTTAAATACTAAGACTTTGCTAAGATTTTAAATACAACTAGCAAAACTTTTAGCCCATAACTTTTCAAAATTCAATTTTATTCTAGTGAAAGTGATTTAGGACCTGCGGCTAAATGATCTTGAAGCTGTTATTGAATTCATTCAAAATTGGAGATGGTTAGACCGATTTTAATGGTGTGTTAGACAAAAACAGCGTGTACTACCACTAAAATTACAAAAGGTAACTTTGGTCTTTATAAGGTCTCAACAATAATGTTTTCATTCTTGTCTTCTTTCAAAAATTTTTAATCGAATCAAATATCTAAGGAGTTTTTCAAGGGAATAACAAAAAAAATTTTATTTCTTATCCTTTTCTCATATACATAAGTATATCGGAATATTGTTTAAAAATTCGATTTAAGTATCCCCAGAAGCTAAAAATAAAATGAAAACGATGCTTATCGTCTTTTATTTGGTTGTTATAAAGTGAATCGTGAATGCATTTTGCTTTAAAAAGGAAATCGCTAAGTAAAATAAATTGAATTTTTATTTCTCTTTGTTAAATACAATTGCATTTTAAATAAGTAGAAAATATCATAGCTCCATACTTTCAAAACAAAAACACCTTGAGGAATAGAAAGATATGATGCTTTCTACATAAATAAATATTTCTAAAATTAAAAATCAATGTTCATGAGGTTGTCGACAGTAGTAATTTATATTATTATAGTAAGCATTAGAAAACAAATAGCATTACAAAGGATTGCCAAACATAGTTTATTATCATAAAATTCAAAGAAAGAGAAAGTTAAGAAACTGCAGAAACTAAGCTGGGTTTAGCTGAGTTTAGCTGGAAACTGGTTGGGTTTAAGCTTTAACCGGTTTAGATTTCAAAAAAAGCAAAAATTATTATGTGATTCTGCACTATCACAGCAGGAACTTTTTCCTTAAAATAAAAATAAGATAGTAAACGTCAGGTCTAATTTCTTTTTCGGAGACAAGTTAACATGAGGTGTCGCACAAATTTTACATAAATAAGTTATTGCTATTATATGATGGTTTTTAGATCTTATGTAATGAAATCCCCAGAGATCAATGTAAATACCCCGCTTTAAGCTCGAGTCATATACGAGTAACAAATAACATACACTCCGTGTACTTTGAATTCCACCCACTTGAAGTTGTTTGAAAAAACGAAAGAGTAATTTTAACATTCGGTATACAGAAGTCTTAAAACAACATGACTTTTTCTAACGTCATGCAACATGAAAGGCTTAAAGTTTTGTAATTTTTATCTTAAGTTAAAAAATAAATGCACTAAAGAAATGAAATAGTTCATGACCATTTTAAAGCGTAAAATCGCTCTGATTGAAAGGATTAATATTTAGCCGACATCTGAAGTCTTGCATTCCCTGCATTTTTCATTAATACTTTAAATTCATTGCAGATCTTTTTTATTTTCCTGCTCCTTTTTATAGTATTACAATTGTAAGTGACAAATATTAGAAATTTGGCTTATCAGAAAGCTGGAAATTTGTCAAATTATATTAATTTATAACTCGACATAAAATTGCTTCAATTTCATTTCATTATTATTCACTCCTTAGAAAGGAACATAAACAAAGTTTTACTGACTCAATGCTTTCAACATTTTATCGATTTTCGGATATAAATTCCATGAAAGTACTGCCGTTACAATTGAATAGGGATAAACTACATACATACAAATGTACATATCTATTTTGTTTTCCTCATGCAAAGTTTTTCTTGAGATTGCGTGCATTTTGTATCTGATGTAGACGACAATTTTTCTAATTTATAAAGGAAAATTTGTTTCATTGGCGCCTACTTGGCGAGAGGATATAACATTTGTGTTTTTCATAAGCATGTTCCCTTTTCATGGATTCATTAAGCTGTTTTGATTTTTGGATTTTATGTATGATGGGAAAATTAATAGTTATTAATTATGTGTTCCACATAAACAAACCTGTGTGTTGCTTGAGTATTATATTTTACATTCAGGTTAAGAATTGAAAATAAAGGAAACTTTAATTTCGTTATGAAACTACAGATATTAGAATTTTAATATTAATAAGAAGATTATTAATAAGTAAATTGCTTGGGAATTTTTAAAAATATTTCTCTTGTCATGATTTTTTCGAAGACTTGAGATATTATTGCTTTGTTCACTTTGTTGAAATTGATTTCATTATGACTACACATTGGTCAAAACCTTTAAAACATTCGAATCGATTGTAATATATTTTAGATTCTAGGTTAAAAGTACTTTTATAATTTTTACTTACGTGCTTTTGTTCTGGAGAGACTTGTGATCGATTTTTCAAGTACTTGCTGGTTGCTTAAAATTTGACTAATATAAAATGTTTCTATAAGATCGTAAACTGATTAAAAAAATTAACCAAGTAACGAATATGATGGGAACTTACACCAAATTCTTAGCTACTTTTAGATGAGGAGATATTGGGACTTTAATCAAAGAACTGAAAGCCGCTTGAATTGCAATGGATAAAGCTTTACGAGAAAAACATTATATGGTATAAAGAATTATTTTCCTCTCTTAGTTCATATATTTTAATTATTAAGCACCATAGTTGAAATCTCATTTTAAAGTTTGTTTCATGCTTGTATGCTAATAAGTTTCCTTGAATAAAAGTATGTGTTAAAATAATATAAACTATGGATTAGATAAATAAAATAAAAATCATTGAACAATTTACAAAAAATTTTATTGATATTGATTTATTTTGCAAACAGGTAATTTTTATATTGAAATCACTCTAAGTAAAGACGAAGTATTGCCAGACCTTTAACTGTGGTCAGTTATTAGTATTTTGAATAGCGGATGGGACTACAAACTTATATGCTTTGTTGTACTTAGTTTTAAAACCATTAATTATTCAAATGTAAATAATTCAATAATAGTTTTTTACTATTTAAATAACTAAAATTCTATTTGCCTTGAAATTTCATTAAATAAATGCTGAATTGGAACAACAATTTACATTTCAATCTGAAGTATTTATTATTGACTTGAAAGCTTTTAAACGCTACAAATATTCAAAAATCGTGTATTTTATTAAATTAGTTATTTTTTTCCTTTTAAAGGTTCTGTAAGAAGTCAACATTTATTAGTTGACAGCTTATGTATTTCCAACTCAGCATTTATTTTATATAATAAAAACTTGTAATTGATCTTCAAAAATATAACACTACTTCACTTCTATTTTTCTCGTTTTGTATTCGCTAGCAAAATGTTTTGATGATCACAATAAAGTACTACTAGAATAAGATAGAACTCTGTAATTCAGCTCCTAACTACGTATAATTTCAACAGTTTACTTTAAAACTTCTTTTGAAGCATTGTCCATAAATATTACAATAAAACCAAATACTAAGAATGCCACAAATCCTCCAAAAGAGATGGGATGATTTCATCTAATCGACTAAATAAATTGGTGGTTTGAAAGTTAGAACTTTAATTGGCACAGAAAAATTGTAATTAGTTTTAGTTTTTCAATTTTGAAAAGAAGTTCCACAACTGAGCTTTCAAAGGGAAAATATTGCTACTTTGCTTTGAGCCTTACTCTATTAAAAGTCATATATAAAGAAAAGTGTTTTCCAGCAGATTCCTTAATATATTCGATAAAAAGTTCAATCAACCATAAAAAACAGGATTTATAAAAATATCTTCTTTATCCGTTTTTTATGCCAATCCATCATTCACATTCAATTTATTCTACCTTTCTCATTGATTAATCCTTTGAGATTCAAAAGTGAGTTCTCCAAGTTAGTAAGTTCCATTTTGCTATTACTGCTTGAATCACAGAGAAGTATATGTGGGGGAATTTAATGCAATAAGCCAATTATAAAACTTCAAAACTTCCATTAAACTTGAATGAACTGCAAAGCGCAAAAATCAGTCCTCTGAGCAAATATAAGGAATAGACTTGAAAATTAATTGCAGATGAAAAAAGAAAAGTTTTTATTGTACTTTATGTTTTTTAAATATAGAACTAATTTAAGGGTTTTTAATTCGATTTTTTAAGGTCTTTACCGATCATTTGCTGTTCAAAAAACGTGACACGAATATCTGAAATTCAAGTTTTTTAATTGAATTAAAAAAAATGAGTCCTATTAATATTTTAGAAGAATGTCTCTTAAAGAACTTTTTAATACTTTGCTGCATGTTTTTAAGCTAGAACAAGTTTTTCTGGTAACTTAGATTGACTTTATTTGATTTAGATAAACTTGTCTTATGTATTAAAAATCTTCCTTTAATATGAATAAAAAGAGGAAAAAACTAATAATATATATGTTATTTATAAATACTTAATTTCAAAACTGAGAGCAGTTGTTTTAAGCAATATATAAACGCAGACACTGAGTTATTTTGAAATCTAATGAAAACAAATTGAATTAAAATTGTCAGTCTTCGCTACCTGATTTGACAGAAATTTAACTTTTTAGGTGTGCATTTGTTTGGCTTGCACCCACAAATAGCTTCCTTGAATTTTATGTTTTAGCTAAAAATGATTTTAAAACACATGCATTTCATGACTATTTAAGATATATCTTAACGACTGATAAATGCTACAGGAAAATAAAGAAAGGAATTTATTAATTTTCTGGAAAAAAATTTAATATCTTTAAAGTGAAAACCTAGTAGAGCTAATATTTTATGATAAAAGTAAATTCACTTAGTAACAATTCTTTATAGGTATTAATACCTAATTTCATGCTAAGTGCCTATTGTCGTACAGTACAGTACAGTAGAGCTATCAATTCGAAGTAATAGCAAGTAAGACAAAGAGACTCCTAAACATAGGAAAACTTCTAAAATTCTAAAAATATTTGGTACTATTACTCATTTTTCTCTAAATTCAAAGGAAAGTTTGAAAAAAATAGTTGAATTTAAGATGAAAAAAAATCAAAGAATATTAGAATGAAAACCCAAAGCTTGAGATGCACAAAAAATATAATTTATTTTGGGAATATTAGCATATCACTTAATAGTGATTCTAGAACACATGATGGCAAAATGTGAAAAATATGTGTCCTAAATGAAATCATAATGACAAAAAAAAGACAACATGTAGAAAACATATTAGCAGACCATAGTTTATGGTAATATGTCTTAGGCTTTCACACTCTACTGATCCAATATATTGAAAAAGATCTCCACTCTCCTGGGTATTTAATAAAGCCATCAATCTTGCTTTATTTGGCTTAAATTTAATACTTCAAAAATAAAGGAGCAAACAGATGAATGTTAGAAACAACAACATAAGTAAAGTGAATGCACAAATACTGTAGGATGCTAAAATAATTCAGTGGGATATTTATTGCACTACTAAGAATTTAGAGAGAAAAGAAATAAGTGTTCTTTATTAATAAAAACGTGAGAAAATTGAAAAAATATATTTCCGACACAAAATTATGTTGGAGAAGAGAAATACCACATCTCAGAATTCAGAAGCAGTTAAAGGAAATTATATTATTCGCTATAATAGCATTTTTGGCTAGAAATGTATTTAAGCAACATGCTTTATATTCCGATTTTAAACAGAAATTTGGATAATATGGTTAGAGGAAAGGTAAATTTTACCAAAAAAATGTCTTCTTTGAGCTCGGATAGTTGATACAGTAATGATATTTACTTTTCAAATCCCTTAAAAACAATTTTTGTTGTTGGAATAGTAGACTCAAAAACTACCGAGCCACGCTGAAAGTGATGTTTGAGTCTTCAAAGTTCAATATATCAAAAGTGAATATGTCAAACGATGATGATTAAATAAAAGTTCAGTAAAAGTAGTTGTTCAAAACGCTTAAACAATATTCTAATAGAACTACAGTTTGGGAGAAAAACAGGAAGCAACATCTTTCAGGTGTTGCTTATACAGTAGAATACTTGAGAGTTGTCGACGGACCTCAAATTAGATCAAACGGCAATAACTAACTATACTTTACTTTTCTTTACTTTTGTGGCGTTTTTATTATAGGTTTTAGCTGAAGTTCCTTTGTGTGTATATTCCTATGACAAAATTGTAGCACTATGAAAATAAAATATGACCAAGTAAATAAATTTATAAAAGCAAAAATAGGTTTGATGCAGAGAAAATTAACATTGCATTTATGATTTTTTCGGTCAACATTAATAATTAAAATATTTGTTATGGTCCTTGAAGTTCTTGAAATAATATAAAAAGAAATCACATAAAAAAGATGATGATTTTGGTTAAATGAATCTAGAATGAAAAGAAAAAATCAATTAATAAATAATAACTGAAAGCATAATTTTAGATATATTTATGTCTTTAAGCTAAGGGTACAAATAGCGTTAGATAAACGTATGTTTTGGGGGAATAGTTCGCAATAAATAAATATGAACAAAAAAAAAATATTCTTTTTATTTAACGGCACTAAAAACAAAAAATAAAATTATAGCTTGAAAAAAATATTTCAGAAATTTCTTTCGACGACTCTTGAGCCTATTTAAAGCTCGACTCAGCTCGATTCGTCTATTTAGAACTTTGACTCAAACTGAGATACTTTTAATGCTTTAAATAACAAATTTAAAAATTAAAATTTATTACAAAAAAATTACAAATTACTTTATGCTAATGGTTTAACCTTCAGATTGGCAGAAAAAGACCAAATATTAAGTTTTATAAAATGAAGCCGCAATGATGCTTATAATTTCAAACTATTGAACTTTAAAGGGTAATTGTGCATTTTCACTTAATTAACCAATTTGTTTTTACTGCTTTTCGATTCCATTAAAGGATTATTTATATAAAAATATATCCTAACCAACTTATACCGTTTTTATAAATTATTCATAAGTTATAATTGCTTTTGTATATAACCATACAAACTCCAGTCTATGAATAACCCAAGAACTAATTATCTGTTGAATATTGATAATGACAGCCCATGCAATGAGTTAGGGTTAGAAAGCATGCACATTGATACCTCTTCATCTCTTTAATTGCTTTCCGTTAAACATAACAACAATTAGGTCAATAGAGTCAAACTATCTTTATATTGCAACAAAAGCTATTTCCAAGAATTTGTTGTTCAGCTTTTGTATAAAACATTAACCGGAAGGATGTATACACTAAAAACAATGTACCATAAGGATGCCAGCAGTCTCACAGATAATACCGGCGGATGTTATTTTAAAAAAATAACAAAAGTAAATTTGTGTAAAAAGATGTTGGTATCTTGTTTTCTCTTGAATCATCAGCAGTGTGAACACTTGCCACCTAACATACATTATTATTACAGCTGCATAGGATCTTATTACATTCAAGAAACGACAGGCGCTAGAGTTGTGGTACCTGATACAATGAAAAATATTTCTCTCCGAAACATATGGTTTCATCTTTGTTGAAGGAGATTTACTTGAAATACTCAAAGGAAAGGAAATGATTTTGTGAAAAAGTTGTAGGCTTTGGTTTTAAAATAAAATTGTTTATTTAAGCTAATTAAAGTCCCCCGAACAGAAAGGTTTCGTACTGATTTCATCCTGGCTGAACTCCATTCTTCAAAATGAATTGGCTTAAATTAATATAATCTCGCCCATTTACACTTTTGTTGAAAGTTTAACCTGAATTCGAAATAAATAACCTACAAAAATTCATGATTTATTACTACAAACCTTTTCAGGAAGACGAGGTTAAAATTAGGTTCATTTTTTTCTTAAAATGTTGAAACTGAATCCATCTTAATTAATTTAGCTCAAAAAATTTGGCCGTTTTCAAGACATTCTATATGAAACAAGGCACAATCCATATTGTTTGTTTCAGCTTGATTGAGCACATTTTTATCCTAGTTCATCTTCGTTGCTTAAATTTTGCTGTCATATTTGATATATCAGCTGATTCTTAATTTTGAATTAGTCCTCTTAATCTTTAGTACAAAAACGAATTTCCAAAAAAATAATTTTCAATATTTTTCTTACTTTTGGCTAATTAAACCATGTTTTTAGAAAAAAAGAGAGCTTCCACTGCCATTTAGCATAGTTTACCAAATAAACTTTAAAGTTCTTAATTAATGAGAGTCAGAAGATGAAATACTCGAATACTTTTAAGGATGCTGATTTAAGCTGACTTAAATGCTTAAAAGGTTTTGACTATCTATCAATATTTATAAACAAAATAAAAGCCTGATAACAAGCTTTCACCTATTCCAATTAATCCGAAACTTATATTTTTTAATTTTTGTAAATTTTAATTCTTTTAGCTCTTCCGCATAATTAATTTGTGTGTAAGAGATATTTGAAAGCTGACTATATTAAAGGACTTTCATGATGAAATGGAAAAATATTTAAAAAATAAACAACAAATCAACTTGAGCCAAAACATCTGTGGCTTTCTTTCCAAAATAAACATTAAATGCTAATATATAATCTCTCATACAACAATTTCCTCAATGTGTTAATACTGAAAAAAGATTTTATACTTATTGTCTTTATATCCAATATTCAAAATAAGTAGAAAGAAAGAAATTAGAGGTATCTAACCGTTCTCTTGAAAATAGTAAAGAAATCTTTTCCCTTTCTCTTTCGATTTGTATTTGGAAATAATCTCAATAAATACCGATACCAATAGATTTGAATTATATTCGACGGAAAACTATGACTAAATTAAACTCCGAAAGAAATAATTCACTTAATATATCATAACTAAGATAAGAACTAATGTTAAAAGCAGATTGTCTCACAAAAAAATTTAGACGTATTGACTGGAGTTATCACAAAAATAAGCAAACAATTAATCTGTATCTGCCCAAATGCAACAATTCTGGTAAACAAAACTGGATTATGTACAGAAAATAAACAATAAAAATAAAACGCAAGTTTATAAATTAAGTTTCTTGATCATCAAGGCAGGAAGCAAATGATAAAAATAATGGAAAACCCGTGTGCAATTCCTCATTTTACTGTGATACCAAAGGGTCAACATCATCCTATAAGACGATTGTATTCTTTGATAATGTCTTCACTGCCAATCTAATGAAACTACTTATCTCTACAACAGCATCATCTTACTATGGTGCTTGAATACGATTTGTAAGGACATCGACGTCAAAAAGCAGTAAAGATATCTATCACTATCAGCATATATTTCATCACATATCCATGCCAAATTCACCTTTTCCATTGTTTTTTATGTTTTGTTAAATTTGTAATCAATTGTGAATTTATACTAATTTCCCAATTTATTGATCAGTTTAATTCTTTATTTAAAGAAGTAAATTTGATGAACATATTTTAGGTTAATATTTGTCAACTATTTTTTAACTTCTTTCAATGGAACTTTAGATACAGTTGATTAGCCCTTCAGGAGTATCATTTCCTGTAAAAAATCTAATGCAGTCATGTGTTTTAGAAGAACTAGGAAAAAAGAATGTTACTTCTAAGCATTGCTTAGGGAATTTAATACAAACAACTTTTGAGAACACAAAAATAAATTAACTTTTCGGCTTGTAAAATGTTATTTTTACTTCACTAGATGTAAATTCATCGGTCTAAAGTACAATAAAAGTACCAAATGTAAGCATCTCAAGCTAAGCAGTTTCTTTCTATTTTACAAACAGAAAAACAAAATGCAGAAGAAGTATTTTATCCTGACAGAGTATCGATCTGTAAATAGTTTTGACAGCAAAGGAATATTTTAAATACTCATTCCTTACTCCTTATGATTTACTTACATTAGCACAGTTTCCTCCAATTTGCAGAAAAGACCTTTGTAAGCTTTTTGTTGAATTCGTATCAAGAAACTTTACTTCTTTACAATAGCGTCAACTTTTGTCCTATTGTTCAATATATTAAATTCTAGCCCCTGTTGCTAACATAATAAAAAATGTACAAAGAAAATAGAATTTGAAATTTTATCTTTCTATCATTTTACAAGGATGTCTAGTATCCTGCTGATTTAGCCATAAAATAATTTGAATTGTAAAATTGACATAATCCCTCAAGAATTCTAACCAAAATGAATGACCTAAAGTGGTGGTCTTAGATGAACATTTTCCCATATTTAAAATGAATTTCCTTCTTTCTTTTAAAGTTTATTGAATGGTTTTATTGTGTTTGAGTTGAGAAAAGATCAATTGAAATTTATGGCAAGTGCTTGAAACTTGAATTAGATTTTGGTGAAAAGAAAGAGATCATAAAAAAGGAAGGTTCCAAAATGAGATGCTCCTTTAAATTCAGTCGACATCGCATAAAAGCACAAGTACAGAGCAATTTGTGCATAAATTTTAATTTGGTTCTTATTGTTAAGTAATATAACAACCGAAATAAGGGTATTTGCTTGTACTTAAAGTAGCCATTGAATGATGAAATTACTTTTAGCCAATAACAATAAATAATATATTTAAAAAATTTGTTAATAGTATATGCGATTTATTTCTTAGATTTTAATTAAAAGGAAAGGAAACTTAAAAAATTAGCTATGGCTGTGTTTTCCATAAATTAAGAATAAGTAAAATAAATTCATTTGATATTGATTAAAAAAATAAATTAGCTTAAAAAATTTAATTAAAAAATTCAGATAAAAATTCAGTTTGAAATGATTTTGGTTTTTGGAAAATTTTCAATGAATTTTTTGTTTGAAAAGAGTACCGATATAAAAAAATCATTTTAATTGTAATTTGATTATGCACAATAATAATTAATTATACACTTTTCGCTGACGAATCTTAAATAAGTTTGAAATAAAAGCATTGTGCTTTGAGTTTATATAATTTTAGTTTCAATTGAAATAAATTCAAATATTATGTTATATGGTTTTAGGCCAAATACACACACAAATAATTTCCTACATAATTTATGAAGAATCGCTTAATTTTGTTTCCCTTTAGGCCGTTTCCACAAAGGAAGATATCAAACATTTTGTATCTACAGTATTATTTTTAATTTTAAAATCATTTTTATCCTAGAAAATCATCTGTCATCATCACATCATCAGTAAAAAGCAAGTGATGTGCTTTGAATCCAGTTAAAAAATGACTAATATCAATCCTCACAAATTATTTTCGATAACATAAAAACTAGTCCGAAAAATTATTTAAAGAAAATAAAGTATCATGATATTTCATTAAAGAAATATCTTGCTTAAAGAAATTGAGTTCAAGAAAATACGTTTATTAGTTCTGTGTAAATCTGAGTGGTGCCTAATTTTTGTTTGCTAACAATTTTTTTAATTTTAAAAATTATAATTTTGTCAAAAACTTCAAGACAGTAAACTTTTGTACTTTTAAATGGAAAAATAATATTCTATTAATAATAGAAAGTAAATATAGAAAGTAATAATAGAAAATCATAATCATCAATTGTGTTGTGGTAAATCGCAAACAGAGTAGCTTCTTTTTTGTTTAAAAACACATCGAATTTTATAACTTGGATTACAGTTTGAAAAAAAGATGCTAAAAAGATATTTTAATAATAGATCAGTAATAGTTTTATTACTTTTATATTTTTAACTGTACATGTAAAATGCAACATATGAACTTGAAGTCTTTCAGTTTTTGGGAATTACAAAAACAAAGTCTTTTTCGTTATAACTATTATAATAAACTTGAAGGATTGGTTTGATTTATCTACACCATTAATTTTTTTAGTACACCTTCATATTCTGCAAATTATATTAACATTAAATAATATTAATTGATATATTAATTATAGTTGGATTATTGCAATACGAGAAATAATAATCATTTAATTATACCATTTTTATTTTAACATTTGAGCATTTTATATACGATATTTTCAACGTTTAATTTTTTTAAGTAGAAACTGCTAACATAAGACTTATGTCGCCTTTCAAATTTAATCCCAAAATGAAATAAAAATTTTTTTGCTTTAACATATTATCCTCCTCACCCTGTTAACTGGGTTGAAATTTTCACTGATTAGTTCTGAGTTTCTAAATTACCAGCTCCTTAGCTTCCTTTTAATTTTCTTCCCAATGTATTTAAACTCCAATGATAATCGATTAAATTTCTAACTACAATATGAGTAGCATTATTACATGCTGTAAAAGACCTGATTGGTTCAATAAAATTTACATTCAATTAAAAGGACAAACATCTAAAAAATTAGAGTAGCATATGGGATAACATTTGTGTTGAACTTTTTGTTGTTGTCGTTATATTGACCTTTCATGCTTTCTATTTCCACAAAAGTTTTTTCAAATTCAAATTTGTTTGCTGAACAAAATTTTAATCGACCAATCCCGGTATTGAATGTTCATAGCTTCATTCTGGTATTGTTTGGTATTCTCTAAATGTTATAAGAACGAAAAAAGGCTCAAATTTATGATTCAATTAATTGAAATTGAAAAAACTTCACAATATATTACAATTTGAATTGAAAATTTATTCATTTTACGAAATCCATTCAAATATGTACTTGAATCTGATTTTCCTACTTCAACGTTTTGAAATGTAGCAGCTTTAAAATTAAAGAAAAACTTATAATTAAATTAGGCTCAGCGTCACTTGTTTGACTGTAGATAAAACTGTTCACTGAAAGGTACAAATAAATTATTTGAGCAAAAGTAAAAGAAGGAATTTTAAATAATTCGATGCCTCTCAAACTTATTTTATATTTATATACGCACGCGTTCTTTCTAAATCTTCCCATGACAGCGATTTGATGCTATCAACACGTTTTTCAGGTATTTTGCAGACAAAGCATCTATTTCAGTAGAACTTAATTCACACAGCAGGAGGCTCAATCCTTTCTGCTAACACAAAAATTCTCAGGATAATTGTACAGCAGGATACTTTGAATACAAAGATACCAAAACAGTACGATACAGTTATACTAAAGAATATGATCTGGGTCATAACCCAAACTCTTAAAAGATTCTATGATGGTTAAAGTTAAATCTTCAATAGAAATTGCCATTTGTGTCTTTATCACAAAATATTATCCTCCTTTCGATTTCTATTTGGAGACATTGCGTGTCTTGAATTGCAAATTAGTGAAAATTGTTGCTAGAAAAAAAAGGAAAACATGTCGACAAGAGAATTTCTTTATCTCAACCAAGACTGAGAGTTTGTCCTTTTCTTTACTTTTCTGTTATATAGAAATATACAGAATAAGTATAAATATATATGTAAATATGTAATACAATTATATTAAGCAGGAATGTTTTGAATGAAGCGTTAACATTGCCTTTATTTAATTCTCATGTGAATAGCCGAGTAGCAGCGCCAATCCGGCACGGATCCGATTTGCCCAAAAGTCGATCCAGCACGGATATGGAAATCGGATAGGGCCGGGATAGGTCTTGTAACGCTGGGTTATGTCCGGGCCGGATCAGGCAAATGTGTCCGGCCCGGATCAGGCTGCCTGATGCTGCCCTGATTGCAGATACCATATGCCTTTTTTTGTTTTAACTTAAATAGAAACAATTTCATCATATGAATAGCATGTTTTATTAAATTATATTAAAAATTACAAAAAAATTATAATTTTATATATTTAAATTAAAATATTAAATTTACATTAAAAATTATTATATTATAAAATAACATTAATTATTACTTTAAAACACAAAAAAACTTCTAAGTAAAAGACTTCGCATACGTAATACAGAACATTTATTTAAACAATGATTTCATAACTTATACATTAAATCCTTTTATTTATATTTAATAAAATGAATAATCTGAAAATTAAATTAATTATAAGCAAATGCACACGGCAACTGTCAAAGACTTAGATTTTTGATATTAAAGAGTATGCAATTTTTGAATTAAAATTATTTTGAAATATATATATATATCTAAACATATTCATATAAATAGCATAACACTAAATATTTCTTTAAAAAACAAAAAAATTTAAAGTAAAATAACATTCATAGAGTATGCAAAGTACAGTACGAAAAGATTCATAAAGAATTTCAACGTTTATATAAGTTATATTTTGTATTAAATTTATCTAAATTAAATATTATAATTTACAATGAAAATTGAAACTAACAAAAACACTAAATAACACTATTAACTAAATTAAACCCTAAATGAAAAAAATCACTTTGACAAATGAACGTCATCGCCAAGAAAACTAAATTGACAACTGTCAAAGACTTAGAAAATTTTTGTAATAAAAGAGTATGATGCATAGATCGCGTATACTATACGAAAAGATTTATATTATTTGAAGGCATTTTTAATTTTTAATTAAAACTTATCATAAATCTTATTTTTATTAATTATTTCTAACGTTCGACTTAAAATATTTTTTGTCCTGATAACATTTTCACAGCATCCGGGACTGTTCCGGTAAACTGATCCAGCCCGGATAGAAAAGATTAGGGTTTTCCATATTAGGGCTTTATTCAGGCTGCCCAAGTCCGGCCCTGATTGGGAAAGCCCTGATAGGTATTTACCTATCCGGCCCTGATTGGAAATGCCCTGATAGGTATTTACCTATCCGGCCCTGATCAGGGCCAAATTGGGTTTTCCATATCCGGCATGCCGGACAGGGGCCCAATTGGGCCCGGATCAGATTAGGGCTCGCCGGGTAGGCGCTTCTACTCGGGGAGTAACAACTGCTTGAAATAAAATAGGCTTTTCATAGTATTGTCCGTAATTTAATGTCAAAGCTTCCTTTGCCCATGTAAATATAGAAAACTATAAATGATTGACTATACCTAAAATAATATAAGGATAAATTGTGTTGCAGGAATTTTTTTGCTACTTTTCACAATGAGCAAAGTTCAATGGTAAAAGCATAAAGGCCTTCCTTTTAATTGGATTTTGCATTAGAAACTTACCAGTGGAGTATCGTATTTCCTTATAGACTTTTCAAATTCAAGTTTGATTCATTTGCGAATTTTTAAATCCCAATTTCAATGGCAACAGCTATTGGTGTTATTTTTGTTTCGTTAAGAGGCTTATTTTATGTCTTGTAGAACTTCAATTTGGTAACTTCTAAAATATATCAAAAACTAAAAATAAACTGTATCCTGATAATAACTATAATTAATTAATAAGTTTTAATTTCTTTTTTCCATAACATAGACCATCTTTTGTCAACATAAAAGTTCTGCCTAAGATGCATTGGTAAATAACACTTAATGGTGTAATCGGGCATCACTTTGAAAAACAAAATATTTTCTTGAGTTAGTAGAAAGTATTCAATTATTATGAGAATAGAGTTATCTAAAAAGGATTAAAATAGATTTAAAAGTTTCAGCAAAAATATTTTAGTCATTACCATTAGAATGCGAAAAGTTGTGCATTTTTGAAATTGTGAAAATTTTAAAAATGTTAAGATTTTTATGTTTCTAGACTTTTAAAACATTTCAATACAAAAAAAGCTTTGAAGCAGTAATGAAATGCTGATTTAAGCACCAATAAAAATGGACAAACACAATAAGTACCTAACAGATAACATTTAAAAATCAGCTTTTAGTTGAAATTTTTGACAAAAAACATTGCGCTTCATTCAACAATCTTAATTATGCTTTGCAATGAATTCCAAACTCTTTCAGAGCGTTTACTTCACAAATATTTTATTTGAAGTGATTGTAATATTAAATGACAAGTGTATCTCACAAAAACTTTGGATACCAATATATTTTGAACAATATTTTGTAAAAATATTTTTGCAGAGTAAATAAATATAATAATTTCTTGTGATTTCTCTTTATTTCTTTATTAAAAATGTATAAACACCATCTTTTATCAGTATTAATATATTTAGTTTCGTATATTTTATTAATTCATTCAAAACTTAATTATTATTTGCTGGTAAAAGAGGGATAAACAGCACATTTTTTCTTTTATATGAAAAGTAAGTATCTATTTCACATTTCAAGTTTCATATCTTTTAAAAATTGAAAACTCATTGTTGAAGCTTAACGTATAATATTAAAAGCGGGTTTGAACTTAGCCTACATGTTATTCCGTTTGATGAGCTTTTTATAATATTTAAAATCAATCAAAACATTATTTAAAATTAGCAGAAGGAGCTTTCGCAAATTAAATCAAGAAGATTTTTACTCAATAAAACTCAATCAAAATTTGATTTATGTATAACATCTGAAAGTGATTTATTTCTGTTCCAATCTGAAAGGTCTTCTAGGTTACATGAGCAAATCACATGTGGTTACGATTTTCATACCCTTTTCACTTTTAATTAGGTATCAGAACACACCAAATTTGGTTTTTGCAATTTTTTTTCAAAAAATAAAACTGTAGATTTTACAAAAACCTCTCAATTAATTAAATGGGTAAATTTTAAGATTGAAAATTACCATATTCTAGGAACTGCTTATGTTTTATAGCTCATATAACACAACTTTTTGGAAAAGTCAAATATAATTAATTCATACTTTCTTCCATCATAGAAATAAGATGTACACAAAAAATGAAAAACTGAAAACAAGAGTGGAAAACGCGACTATAATTTCAACCATTTTAGTATCTAGTAACAATAAAGTTAATGAAGATTGGAGTGGATTACAAATGAAATTTTCCACTTGGTAAATTTTCATATAGAAGTATGAATTAAAACCAAGAGTAAAATTTCGGCATCAGTATTCTTTAGCTTCTCACTAACCCTATAACTAGGTTTAATTAGAATTTTCATTGGATTATTTCTACTCTCGACTATTGCCAACAAAATGGAGCCATAATAGCTCTCAGGTTGGCACTTAAGTTTATTAATTTTATTATGAATATAAATTTCATTATATTAACATCTATGAAAAATTTTTCTAATATACAAAACCTAAATAAAATATTATTTTTTGATTAAGAAAAATGAAAAAACAAAAATAATAATGAGCTACAATAATATAATTGCAATTTATCAAACAATTGACTCTATTGTTGCAATTAAGCTCACGTACTAGCACCATTGCTTCCTACTAAATCTTTTGGGGTGTCTCCATTAGATTGCTATTATGTGAAAACTTTATGTGGTTACTAATGAGTAGACAACATTAGCAGCTAATTAAAGAGGTCATTAATACTGGAATAGTACAGTCGAATGTATTTTAAAATCTTTTCGAAAATATTATATATTACTTTGATATAACAAAAAGACGAAAAAAAATAAGCTTATAAAGTTTGTTAGATAAACTTAATATAATAGCAGTAAATTTTATTAACTTCACTAAAGTAATTACTAAAATTCTTTGGTATTTACAACCTTGCACAGAATTTCAATGAATTCTTTATTTTTAAGAAAGTTATTCCTAGTTATTAGAAGTTTTATACAAGCACCAAACGTCCACGTGGAGTTTGTTATAACAACTCATTTCCATCAATTATGATCAAGTTAAAAAGCTCCTTTTTATAGACTTGATGCGTATTTCGTTCTATTTTATTACAAAAATAAACATCTTTTTTAAACGTTATTATTTTTCACAGGTAAATAATTAAAACTTCAACATTTCTCTTTCCAATCACTTACATAATCACTTCGTCAACTTTGAAGGAATTTTCAGAAGCAGATACTTTAGCTCACTACACTTAAATTCTAATCAAATAAACAATTAATTGATTGCCTAAATTTGAATCTTTCTCCTCTTTTAAGTTTTGGAGCTTACCAACCTATCCAAATATTTTCATAGTAATAAATTTAAGTTTAATTATTAGATTATTCTCATGAGAAAGTTGACTTTGTGACCAAAAATTATCAAATAAAATTGAAATATACATTTAGACTGCCGTCTTTCATATATTTCTGAAATTTTGGCTTTTTTTGTTAATAAATATAGATAAAATGAAAATATCAATAATGACAAATTTTAATTTTAAAAAGTAATTGAAAATAGAGAATTGTATGTACTTTTGCTTGAGATAAAAGGTAAAGAATGTGGAGCAACAACTTAATAAAACTCTAGTAAATTTTATTTAATTTTTTTAACTTTTCAAGCTCTCCGAGATTAGTTAAACTGAAACTAAGCAAGGACTTCGGGTATTTTAATACAGTTTTGCACTACACTATGACTGGATTGGACACGTTTAAGCATAGATTATGAAATTGTATTAGCTGACCTAGTTTCGACCTAGCTGACCTAGCTAACCTAGCTGACCTAGTAGAAAGGTTTCGCTCGTTGGAGTCGAATGTCAAACAGCTTTTTGTGTATATTAAAAAAAATGCTTTGAAAAACAAATTTGAATTTTTCTAAAACTTATTCAAAACAATTCTTACTTCTTAATTTTAAATTAAATGCGTACGACATTTTTCCCATTTACCTAAGCTTGAATTTCAATCAACGTCTGCTCTTTTCCAGGCAAGTATACAAGAGGTTAAGCCTGAATACTTCCTTTTATATGTTTGTGAAATGAGCATTCATTTTTGTAAGTGTAATGGAATTCAGCCTTCAAATAGTTTACTTCTGCTTTATATGAATGAACTTGGCTATAATCAAGATGCTTCTTTTATCCTGAAGATATCCCTGCAACCAATTGACTAGCAACCTGGCAAGCTTTCTAGAAGTATAATATGTACATATATGCAGCATTCAAATCACTTCAAATGAAGTCTTTGTGTGGATTGGTTTCAAATTTAGGCACAGGATCTTGATTTCAAACTTTGAACTGTTTTGTGATGAGCTATTGATATTGAATTTATCACAGAAATATATATTTTCAGTAAGGAAGAAAGTACAAAACGTACTTATCACCTATTCATATGAGCTTGGATGGAACTGGTATACAAAATATTGTACTACAGTCAATACAATTTCCTTCCACGATTACAGTATAATTGAAAAGAGGATGCTTTCTACAAGTTTTTTTACTACAATAGCATATGAAATACTAGGGGGTTCTTAAGATGTTTGCATTTGTTTATTCAGAACAGAAAATATTTGCCTATTATTTGCCTCTTAGCAAAGTTCTCATAAAATCATATTTTTAGTTGCTTCTAACATCTTCAAACTACCCCTTGTTTTATTAGATCAACAAATTTTATCCAATCTTTTTCGAAGCATTTTAGTTATTACAATCAAAAAGATTTTTAATTTTCAATTGGAAAATTATATTTCAGCCTAGAGTTAAAACCTCTTGTAGGCTGTAAATTACCTAAAAACCCAAAAGAGTACATTTTATAATTTGCAATTTTTCTTTCCTCTAAAGCTCACTTATCTTATAAGGAGCTTCAATTTTGTATCTTTCTCTTTCTGGAATTTAATTTAAGAAATACTTGGGAAGAATGTCTTAGAAAATTTCATTGTGGCTATTGAAGTGTTTACCAATTTAATTGATTTCCAAATAACTGTTTTTATAATTTTTGACACCAAATTAGGCTCAAGCAAAAAACCATAGAATTTTTTTTCTTGATTTCCTATCCATCAATTTTCTTACACTACAATTTCTTTAAAAGTGGCTAAAACAAGACAAATTACAAGATAAATTGTTGACGTGACAGCTCCTTAAGCCCCAACGTAGCCCTGCAATTATTTATCCATTGCGGTCAATTTTAAGGGCTTGAACCTTAAACAACTTTACTGGAAAATTGCTTTGGGAGTCGTTAACGATTAATTGCAAACGCGGAGATAGGGGTAGATTCCTTACCAGCTAGATAACTATGTATATGTGAACACTTCCGGTTGTTTAGTTTTTTTTATAAATATAACTCTAGTGTATTTAAACTATTAACAATTTATTTTTTTAGATATTTTTTGCATTAAAGCTTTCTTAAAGTCATAATTTAAGGAGATTGGAGCTATATCAGTTTTGAAGAAAACAAAGTTTCTGTTAAAACTTTATAAATTCCTTTAAAGACCTTTTTAGTAGAATATATATTCACTTATATACCTCACTGATGACTTGAAAAATTTGACATGAAGAATGAGGAAGATACTTAAGTGTTAAAGTTGTCTTAGAACTTTATTCACGAGAGGAAAAGTTGGCTCGTTATTGTGTTACATTATAGAGTTACATGCATAATAATAAAAGAACCTCTTCAAAGACTTAATAACACTCTTTATTATCCTTGAGGTGAACTTGAAACTTAAATTGAACGATATAAATTAAAATTTGACTTTAGAAATTATAATTTATTATTTTGGTTTTATCTTTTAATTAAAAGGTTGATTTTAACCGTTTAGGCTTAGATAGGCAGCAAATTATTTATAGAAGCAACTCTTACAGTTATAATATAAAAAAATGTTAAAATGTTTTTAATTCAAGAATAAAAATTTGAGCAGTAGAAAACTAGTCTAGCTCAGTTCAATCTACTCAAAAAATTGTAGAAAGATATCTGCTGCTTTTCTATAAAACTCATGCGTTGTTGAACATTTTATCCCTCTGATATGAAAAACAAGAATTTCAAAATTATTTCCCGTGAACAAATCTAGTAAGAAAAATACTCGGAAATTCTTATTAATCAAAAAATGTAGAAGAAAATAATCCCTCTAGCACAGAAAACTAGCATTTCTACATAAAGCTTATGTAAAAATGCTAAGTAACATAAAAAGATGAAATTTATAGTTCTGACCTACACATTAGAAAAACAAAAATTAAAGTTCCATATGTATATACCATATAAAAGACACAATTTTAAAACTATATATTCTAAAAATTTGATGGTAAAAAAGCATCTGTTTATGAATCTATTTATATATGATCCTTTTATATCCTTATATTAATGCTAACCTTCAATATACTGGAAATCACCCAAAGCCAATGCAAACGATTTATTGTTTGTTTATTCTTCTTCTTCTAATTTTACTCTTTTTACTAAAATAGAACTTGTCGTCCCAGATTCAAACAATATAATAGAGAAAACAATAAAAATATGGTTCCTTTTGTTTTATTTCATTTTCTATTTGCTTTTTCTTGGAAGGGCACCATTTCATTTAAAGCTAAAATTTTAGTTTATTCTCTTGTATTAGAATTCGGAGGACATCTTTCTATCGATTCCAATACAGAGCCCTTGGCACAATATTGTTTGTTCCATTTATTTTTATTTAAAAAGCAAAAATAAGAAACTTCGTATACAAAAAATAAAGCAAACAAAAAATTTAGTTTTTATAGTACTGTAGCACAATTGAGTTTTGATATTATTTAGGATTACTGAGAAAGTTGCGGGGCCATGAAGTCATTTTACTTAAATGGGGTGGGATAATAGGACTTCTTTTATGATTGCTATTTTTTGAACAGAATAAATGGATCTAAATGTTTGAAAATTTTTGAAATTTGAAAAAGGATAAACATTTTTCGATATTATTAGATTCAAAACACAAGAATGTGTTAAATTTGAAATACTTTTAAGAATAATAAACACATTATATTTGTATCCCTTTTTATTTCTTAAGATGTTAACACTTTTAGTCCTTTTTTCTACTATATAAACATATTTTTGAAAACTGTTAATTTAAAAAATATCACCACTACAAAAAATAGTTGTAAGTTTGTAATATAAAAATATCCTAAGCAAAAATAATAGTTAAATCCCTTTTTACTTAAAAGATTTTCTGAGTAGCCTTTTGACCTTAGTAAATGCAAACATTTCAAAAAATTTAGACAATAATAAAACCCAGGATAAAGTAGGATTATTAGTTATTTTATTACTGAGAATATGGTCAAGCCTTTTGTGTATAAGATGTGAGAACCTAAATTAAAATATGCAGCCAAAAATCGCAAAACTTGAACTGGACTTCAAAAAACTGTTAATGTGAAACCAGCTTATTTGAGCTAAATAAATTAGTTTTGATAAACGTCAAATGAGTGACGGTTAATGAGACTTACGCCCGGTTTCACAGTACGGGCTTAAGCCTCGCCCAACTAAAATCTGTCACTTTAAACCATCTTAAATTGCTAAGCGCATTTTACAGCGCTACTTTTGGAGCTTAAGCGTGATTAATTTCTAGAAAAGTTCAACCGTCAAGATTGAGGGTTTAGACCTAATTTGGCTGTAATTTGTTGGTTATTTTGTAATATTTGTGTCTCATTTACATTGAATTTGTGTAATTTTATATAAATAATTTAAATTAATTATTTATGTATTGTGAGCAAAGCTCTTATAATTTAAAAGCTTCTTTGTACTGATTTAATACCGTAATTAAATAGAAATATATTGTTTATTGTTAATTTTATTTACAATTATACTTCCTTAATTCAAATATAATTACTATTTGTAGCTAACATTTAGTGTTTAACATAATTCAAATAAATAAAACCTACTAAAAATAATATATTTCGAGTTAATCCAATTAAAACAATTTTTTAAATATGAGAAATTTATTTATGATACTTCAATTTGCTTAATTTAAATTTAAAAATAATATTACATAAATTCGACACAATTTTTAATTAAATTTTCATTTATTTTGGCATTACTTTTTACTATTTTCCGTATAATTTACTTCTATGCTGAGTAAGGCGCAAATTTGACACTTTTTCATCAGCCGTTGTGAAAATGGATTACAAAATCAAGAGCAAATAGTTAAGTTTATACCATTTCTGTGAAACGCTTTGACATTTCATTCCGCGTAAAAGCTTTGAGTGAAACCATGTGTTAGTGTTTAGTACTAGGATCATCTTACATCTCTATGAATCGTTCAAGCTTGATATTCCTTCCATCTTTATTGGCTGAATAATAACAGTTAAAGTAAAAAATTTTTTTTCAAGCTTCAAACCGGACTTAGATTAAACAATTAATTACTTTTTTCTTTTCTAATTATGAAAATTTAACAATGATACCCAACTGAGGTTCGAAATATAAAAATCTATACTCCTTACACAATAAATATCTGAAATAAATATCTGAAGATTTTTTTCCCTTAAAATATCAAAGACTCAGTTTAAACAAACAAAAGAATCTTATAAGCCGAAGAAGAGAAGTGATTGAAGAATGCCCTCTTAGTTGCAAACAAATACGTTTTTCTTTTTTATTTCAAACTTAAATCTAAATAAATTTAAACAGAAAAAGACGAAGAGTAATCTTCTCTTACAGTCCGTTTCTTGATATAGGCAAGTGCCTATTACACTTACAGCCACTAAAGTCACAATAGAAAATTCCTGAATATAAAAAAAATCACATAATATATAAAAGATTTGCATTTGGACCAAAGCTTAAGAAAGTATTCCTTAAATTAACTGAAATCCTGCCTGCATCAAATGATGTTACTATTATAGATTATAGTTCAAAACACGTCCAGCAGCCACTCGAACTATAGACGTGCTTAAGAGTTAACTAAAGGATACAGGAATACATCTTCTTATTTATACTGTTTACCTTGTGGATGCTATAAGCAATTCACTTCTTTTTTATATCTAACCAAGTAGATCCTATTTGAATTGCAAAACAGAACAATCGTTAAAGGGTACATCCTCATTTTCATGAAGTTTAGTTGCACTAAAAGATACTGTCATACAATTTTTCCAAGTTTCATGCAGAATGCCCTATTGTTATATCATTTAGATTAAAATATGCCACAATATTCGATCTGATTATGCTATTATAATGCAATATATCGAGTTATGCTATAAAAATGATATTATGTATTCTTATCATGGCTACATACCAATAAAATAGTTGTTCACTATCACAAATTCATATTCCAAGCAAATTGGTGACAAATTCTTCAACTAAAAGTGCATATATTGGTGTTGCACACGCGATTTTTCGGTTTTATATATGGGCGGAAATAGAATTGAAATCATCAACCAACATATCCAATTATTTTTGGAACTGAACGTGATTTGGTTAAAGAAATGTAATGAAAATTTTGAAATAAAAAATTAAATTGCAGATGCAAATTGTAGCCTCTGGCGTATTGGTTTTTTTAATTAAGTCCAAATATGATTTTAATGAAGACTGTATTATGTGGCTCAAACTAGTGGCATAAATTTTTTGAATGGCTTATAAAAATATACAAGGATATTAACGAGAAAATATTTGATAACCTCAAAAGATATTTGTAATGTATATAATAATTTTTTGTTACAAAAATCTGAAGAGGAACCCAAACAATTTTTTCAAATAACTTACTACTACAATAAAGTTATTTTTCATTAATTGTAAGTTTAAAATCGGGGTAAAATATTTTGACTGTATCTATAAAAGCTAAAATAAGGAATGAAAGGTAAAAATGGTTTGTATATTAATAGCTTTACTGCAAAAAACCGAATAAAGATAGCTAAACTTATTAGATTGCAAAAATTTATTCAAAACAGTTTAAAAAGGATTTAACATCCTACTCGATTCACACCAATTTACAAAACACAAATTTTAAGTTTATTTATTTGAAAAAATGACAATCAAAAATAATTTTACCGTCTAAAATATCTTTTCTAACAAATACAATTTTGAATATTATAAAAAACATAATTCAGGAGCCTAGAACTCAAACTATCAGATCAAGGATGCAAGGGAAAAAATGTTCAGTAATCACTAATTTTTTTCTAGCCAATTTAAATCTTAAATGCCCCTAATTACAAGAACATAATGCTATATGAGGCTATAAAATTACATTGTGAACCGATAATTAAGGAAATTTATTATAAACAGAGAATTTAAATTTAGCATAGAGTTTTAAACTTGAGGCAAATTAAGATTTTATCAGAAGATATTGGAGTTTAAAGTCTTGAAAAAAGTATAGAAAGAAATATTTATGAAAGGAATAAAATTTTACAATTAGAGAGTGCTTAAAAAAATAGTAATACTATGATAAAAAAAACAGTAACAACAAAAAAAGTCGCAATGGAAAATGCAAGATCTCTTGATAAGCAGCAAAATATTTACTGTTGAAAGACTAGAAATCTTTTATTTTTATTTTCCGTGGTTTGAGAATTTTATTTCATTGTAGAAAATGGAAATGCAAATCTCCAAACTTTCTTAATTGCTTAGACGATAAGGAATGAGACATTTTGTTGATCACACAAAATCTGTTCGTTCGCTCTAATACTACTAATTATGTTTGGCAAACATAACGTTATTTTTAAATTTTTTCAACAGTATTTACTAAAATGAATGAATGCCTTTAGTTCACACTATTTTAGAATGAGATAATAAATTAGTTTTGAGGAAAGATTTTATTCTTTAAAATGAATAAACCTAAAATGGAATTTTTTTTCCTATGCTAAAAGAATTAATAGTAAATTAAGAACATGAAATTATGCTTTTATTTTATTCTCCTTGCATGTTTTGTGTGTTTTCTTGATTTATAATTTATGAGCAGGTATGAACTTTGTTCATTAATAATTTACGTATGAATTTATATTTACAGGACTCAAATATGTTTACTTCACCTATAAGGTTTGATTTTAAATTCTTCTACCCCTTAATTAATTAATTTACAGGATTTTTAGTTTGTATATAGGAAAAAATTTCTAGAATTTCCTTAATTTACCCCCTCAAATTTTGTTAGGCGACAAATTAAACCTTACACACTCAAAATTATTTTATTAAATAACAGCAAAAGCTTTCAGGATATTTGTAGTTTCTAATCAAAAGTTAGCAGCTCTAACCAATTATTTGAAAGACATAAAAAAAATTAAATAGAAAATCTGACCTTCACCATTTAGTTAATAAAAAAGTTTCAAATACTTTGAATTCAATTTAGTGAGTCAAAACTCCCTACCCTGATTTGATGAATCCGATACGCAGAATAACAAACAGAGAAGTCTAATACTTTAAAACTTACTTAAAAACTAAAAACATTTTTCTATCAATCAATTTTATTTTTATTCGAAAAATTTTTCAAAATCTTTTGAATTTTTCTACCTTTTATCTACAAAAAGCTTTTAGGGGAAAATTTTGATGAGAAAAAGTAATTCAGTTACCAAGAATATCTTATTTTACAAAAATAATTTGGTAAAATTGAATCAAACAATTTAAATTTTTCACTTTTTAAGGTTTCCAAATATTTTCGAACAGTTTTTATTTCAGTTTGTATTCTCTTTGGATAAAAGGAAATTTTAGTTTTAGATAACTAAAGTATTTCTTCTACAATTAACAATAAGAAGTATCCTATTTCGGCAATTTTCAATTTACCTTTAGGACTCTAATTGTAAGTAAAAATGTAAAGCTGACAAATTAAATATAAATGATTACACAAAATCTGCCTGTAACGAAAAGTTTAAAAAAGTAAATATCGACGAGTTAATAGAAATTGTCAGTTTTCATCTTTTCCATTTAGTATTTAGGACATAGAAAAAAACCAAAATCACAAATTTCCAACAATAAACATAATTCGCTAGTTTGGTTACACAGCATCATCACTCAGATAGAATTCAGATAAAAAAATGTTTGTTACCGTAGTGCGAACATGTATTTATAGAACATTTTTGCTAAATAAATTGCTTATGCTATATTTTGAGCTAACTATTAGGACAATATCGAGAATTTTCATAATAAAACGCAAGTTACTTAAGATTTAGGAAGTTTTAAGAATAAAATTTTTTTAGATAAATATTCTAAAGATTACAAATAAAACATCATTGAGTGCATTATTGTCCATGCCAAAGAAAAAGAATCTAATTTCCATTAGCTTTAGTTAATGAATAAACACAAAAAATGCATTTAAGGTATTTTTTCGATGCTTTTGACAACATGTGTTGAAAAAGTAAAAATTAGTTAAGTAATTATTTAGCAACGAATGTATATAGATAAGAAATAATATCACCTTTATCCTTTTTGAGATTTCAAAAGTATTGTACCAAAGTTATATTATGTTGAGTAAGAAATTTTAAAATTTTAACAGGCAATAGAATAACAATTTCATATTTTGATACCATAAACTAAAGCCGCTCACATTTTACTTATTTTCTTAAAACACTTTCCAAGTACTGTAATAGCTCCACACAACTGATAAAGATCAAATATTGACATAAAAAAATATTAAATTGTTCTATTGTCATAAAGCTAAACATAAGAAAATATGAAAAAAGATATTTGAAACACATGCTAAGATAGAAAAAAAAGTGCTAAAATTTTATCTAGAAATGCTATTAAGACTTCAAAAATACAAATAAATGTTTTATTTTTAAGAAAAATTATATTCAATGAATGTTGGTTCAAAACGCATAAAAAACTTTCCAAAATTTAACTACAATTATGGGATCAAAAGTTCATAATAATTTCAATTTTCTATATTTTTGAATAATGCTCTAATCGACCTTTAACTATTCACAAAGAAATATTTGTCAACCCATACGACGTTTTGTGGTTCATAAACCCTAAGTTAAGGGAAGCGTGTGATGTGATAAAACAACAAAACAACAGCAAAATGCTTTAAAAAAAAGCTACTTTTGCCATCAAAAGTCTTGTTTCACAAGAATATATGAAGAGAGACTTTCTATTTTTTCTAAAATAAAAACAAAAGAAATTTTTATGTCTTTAACGTTATTTGCATGTGAGCTAAATAAAATAATACTCCAAATCTGCACAGGCCTTTTTTAGAAAATTTTCACTTTTTATGGGTTTTATGGCAAGTGGCAAATGATTTAATGTTTTTGAATTTGGTTTCATTTAATATTTTTCTATTTATTATCTTAAAACACATTTTATCTTTTTTTTAGCTTATCAAATAAGAAAAAACCTTTCAACTGTTGTTGTGGTTGAATAAAAGCAATATGCACATTTTTTGTATGTTAAGTTAAATTTATTAGTAGAGAAATTGTTGATTTTATTTATTCAGACTTTAAATTGTGCAAAATGCTCTTTACCAAGTTTTAAGGCTGACCTGTTTTATTATATTCTCATAATGAATTAAAAAAATTAAGTCCAATCAGAGAATCACTATGGCAGTTTAATGAAAGAACTGCCAAAGAATGGATTAAAATGTAAATTTGAAAGAACTTAACGAATCCGCTTTGTTAAATCAAATTATTGATTTTCGGAAAATAATAGCTTTACCTGAAAAATAAAGATTATGCTTTGAAAAATTTCATTTTTTTTTTTAATCTTTTGTGATAATAAACATATTTAAAGCATATCAAAGCTTTAATAGATTATATTGATACTGAATTCAAGCTTTTTTAACATTTAAATGTCTTTTAAAAAATATCTTACCATTCCAAAACTCTATTTTTACTCTGAAAGGCATCATTGACGGGGATTCCTTACGTTTTGGAGGAACAAAACTCAATGAAAGTTATTTCGATAGTTGTGAAATTTTTATTTGAGGTTATATAACCCCATAATAGTCGAGTATTTATTATAGCATTTATATCAAGTATAAATTGAAAGTTATCTATGATATATATCAAATATATATCTCCTCCTGGTCTCCTTTTGTCAAGCTGTTGATATTAATGTTGGTTAAAAGTTATATAGTCGTCACACAGACATTAATACTCTAATGATCATATATCCCCCTTAAATGATAATACTTTAAATCATCAAATTTGCATTGCAAAACAAATTAAAAAAAAACTTTAATGGATATCTAAAATTAGGCTTTAATCAAACTAATGAAGTGACCAAGGGCTGTCATATAAAAGTAAAACCTCCAAAAGCAAAAGTGTCATATTATACTAACTATAATTTAGCGTATTCAGTTTTTCTATTTGCGACTGTAGATACCCACTACCGCTTCATGTATACAGATAATGAACTATTTTTAACAATGGCTGCCTAAAACATAAAAATTTAAAATTGATTTCATAATTTTCATAAATTATATAAACACTGACATCTGTAAGGATTGCTATTTATAATTCAAGAGCAACATAATATAAATCACTTTTTTAATTATTGATTCCGTTGTCAAACAGCTAATACTGATTCTCCATTGAGGGTTGTACAGTCTATTAATGTTGCATACTGTAAGATACGCTCAGTACAGTCCAAAATTCAGGATCACCTGAACGTTGTGAAAATATTGTTTTTGTCATGTTATGTTACGCTTTAAGTATGACAAAAACAAGTTTATAGAGTTTCATTTAAAACAAACTAGTTAAACAATCATTGACTTCGCTTTGTTATTTCTTAACTAACTCTTAAAAAACTTAAAGAATTTTATTGATATTCGCTTTACAAATCTTGGAAAGTATGACTTCCCTAAAGGAATATAGATATTTTGACCAACACAATTTGATTAGGATGGCTTTAAAACTGTTTGAAATAACCATTAGCTAACCTTAATTTTAGGTACAATCTTGGAAGTCAGTGTTTTGAAGTTGTGACTCAACTTTGACAAATAGAGATTCTTAAAAGCTAATTAATAGATTAAAATTGCAAAATGTCTGAAAACAGCAACTTATTATTTCCATCCATCAAAACATTTAAGAGCATCTTATTATGTATACCACCAACCTTTATCTTTTCCAATTTCGTTTATTTCTCTGAAACAATCTAATTTTAATCATTACAAGGAAGCGGCTTAGCTCATTCTTTTTGAAAATTAAAAGCCTTTAATTGAAAATATACGAAGATACAAAGTTAAAGGTTATCATCATTTTGATATTCAATTATAATTACTTTGTTGCGAAATAATATTCATTCTGAAATTATTTTAAAATTAGTTCCATTACTATCCTCTTGGAACCAAGCAATTGTATTTATTATTCTTTTGAGCGTCAAACGTGACTCTCATATTTAAATAATAATAACTTTAATTTTTTCAATTAATTCAATTTAACATTGAACATTGTTTTTTTCAAGTAGTGCACAACACTAAAATTCAGCATAAATTTGCAACTACATGAATGCATGAAATTGTTTATTCTCCTTTTGGCTTTTATTTCACACCAATGTAAAAATTCGAAAGGACTTTTGCATTTGATATTTGTGGAATATATTACAATGAATAACAATGTCCTTACTTACTTTATAGAGTTAAAAATCTTAGTCTAAAGAGAAAAATTGATACTTTTAAATTCAAGAAATTTATCTCATTTATGAAAGTCAATCATACTCATTCCTCCTCCATACAATAACATACATTAAATTTTTGAGTCTTTAGGTCCTTTAAGAGCTAAGGCCATATGCAAATTTCTTGCACTAAAATTTCTGATAAGCTTTATTTGCATTTAACATTTTAATAGCTGCATGTTTTCTTGAGTTTTACGTTGCAGATTTGGTATAAGCAACAAGTGTCGCTTTTGTAAAATTCTACGAAATATTTACTGACTTTTGTTTTAGAATGAAAATTTCACATTTTCTGTGAAGGTAATAAATTCAAAAATACTCATCTTACTGTCTCCAGAACATAGAAGGATATTATCCTGAGAAACATAATATTTACAAATGAACTTCAAAGATCCACATCTTAGAAATGCAGCTCCTGATAAATTTTGTTGTGCCAAAGGGGATTCGATAAGATAGAAAAGGAGTTTACCTAAAAATTTATTACTTCTCAGGAAATCTTAGAATCCCCAAAACACTTTTAGATGAAAGAAGTGCATTTTCTAAGGGTGAAGATTTTCTTTCTCCATATTAATTAAATAAGCTCAAAAATTTTCATAGATTATAATATTTTTACCTCCATTTATTTACACAATTGATTCAAATTTATTTTAATTGCAGAGTACGTTCAAGACAAGTTATTAAAAATCAGTCACCTGAGCCCTATATTAATAAACTAACACTTCTAGTGGTAGTCTATCCTTATTACCAGAACGTTAATTACCTTTGTTATTACAAAGCCTTCTCACATTCAACAAGAATCAGATTCATTTAGGATCTAGAAGATATCCATATAAGATCACATTCAACTAAATGAGTAGTTTCCTAAGGATATCAAATTAATGTACCACTTTATTGTACGTGTGAGATAATTACCTAAATTTAATTTATTTTTAGATGTATACAAAAAACCATAGGTACGTAGGAGAACTAAATGAAAAGATATTATAGTATTCTGTTCAATAATGCTGTAACTTAATCTCTAGTGGCGGCAATTAACTTGAACTTGACACCTGACAATGTTGGTAATGGAAAGGTATATAACAATTTTTAGAGTTTAAAAAGATAACAAAACGCATTTGGTAGTAGTGTTACCATATGTAATTAATATATATTAAATAAAAGCACATTGTCAGAGACACAAATTTCGAATTGACGGATATCTTTGACTGCAAATTTTTCTTTATTCCATAATATATAAAAAAAAAGTTATAAATCTATTGTTTAACTTGTTCTCGTCTTTGAAATGTGTGTTTTATTACCACTTTTCCATATCAAAGTTTTGGGATAACAAACCTTTTTGACAGATTCTTATATAACAATGTTTTTATATATTCATAAAAATATTTTTTCTAATTTAAAAGGAAATGTATATTCTTGCTTCTATTAGCAAATACCACAAAACTTTACCTTTACCTTTAAATTAGAGTAGAACTAAACTAAGCTAAGCTTTTCAATTGAAAATTTATGTATCCTATTTTTAATTGAAAAACAAATATTTGTCGCTTTATGTAATTTCAGTATTTTTTCTACTCTAGCAGCAAACTTCAGTAATACTCCAAGTCAAATAAATTTTACCTCAAGCAATTATAGTTATTAATAATAAATTAAAAATTATTATCTCCAAGACACAGGATTATAGTATTTAAAATGAAATTTGCACTTTAGTAGCGTCGTATAAATATCACCTTCTCTAAATACAATCTCAAATTCAAAAATATTCTTAAGACTTTAACTCCCAAAGGAAGAAGTTCTAAGATATTCCATTCACTTGTCAGACGAAGGCACAAAATCCATCTGGATGTTCAAAAATATCTTAACAGAACAGCACACCATCTTATAAGGGTCCTTCTGGGCCACAAAAATTTAGCCAAGGGATAACATTGACAAAGGCAAATAAATTGAAATGATTGCCCTTGCCCTTTTTAGTAACCAAAAGCAAATTTTGACTTGTTAGTTACACTGAACAAAAGGAAAATCAAATAAATAAAATTGCACATGACTTAAATGTTGGTAGTTTCAAAGGAAGAAGTGTTACTACAGTAGAGCCTTAGAAGTGTCTTCGTTTAGATCAGGCCTGCACAACATACGGCCCGCGGGCCGCATGCGGCCCGTATGATGCTGGCTAATGGCCCGCGTACATTTTTATATACATGAATCAAAAGACTTCATAAAATTTCTAAAAATCCAAGTTAAACAATATTCTTGTGTTTGCCATTTTGCTGTTTGATCGCAAAGTCTTTTTTGCTTGTTTTTCAACATGTATAAAGCGAACTATTGTTTTAGGGAAAATATGTACAGGTAAACTCTTGTAAATTTTCGTAGCGTGCATATGATTTCTCAATTTTTTAAGGCCTAGGCATAACTAAGACAAATAATTTTTTCTGAATATTCTTCTGGAGAATTTTTTTTTATTTATTGCATATACATCTATATTTTTGTTTTTTTGTCAAGTCTTCCTGGGTACTTTAAACTTGTAGCCATTTTAAAAGTTAAGCAGTTGTAAGACAACCCAGTAACAGTGAATATTATTATTTAGAAATCTATCTCAAAATAGTTAGAAAACTAAAATTAATAAATCTACATAATCCACATTTTTGGTTTTAATAGTTGTGAAAAATATTTTTTTTTGAGAAAATGAAGCAAAAAATTGAAAGGGAACGCAGAGTTTTCAATGCCGAATGGACAAACAATTACTTTTTTACAATATTTCAAGAAAAAATAATTTGTCTTGTGTGTGGTGGGACATCAAATCCTCACTAAATTAGATGAAACTGAGTGAGAAAAAAATTAAAGCGGCTAGTTTGATGGCATCTATATGAAAGGAACAGCAATTTTTTAAGAAAACAACAACTGAAAATAAAACAGCTACCAAGGTAGGCTTCCAGATTTCAAGAGAAATTGCTGCTGCTGGGAAATCTTTTACTGAAGGCGAATTTATTAAGAACTGTATGTTGATGTCTGTTGCTGAATTATGTCCGGAAAAAATTCGGCTGTTTGAGAATATCAGTTTGTCAAGAATGACTATAAAGCGAAGAATAGCTGAAATTTCAACAAACCTTAGTAATCAGCTGAAGCAAAAATCTCGAAATTTTCTGTTTTATAGTTTATGTATGGATGAAAGCACAGATTTACAGGATACAGCACAGCTTCTCATTTTTATTAGAGGAGTTGATAAAAATTTTGAAATTACAGAAGAGCTTGCTGATTTGTGCTCCTTACCAAGCCGCACAACAGGAAAGGAGATCTTTAGTGTAGTAAAAAAATGCATAACTGAAAAATTGGGTTTTGAAAATGTAATGAACGTAGTAGTTTCCATTGTAAGCTGCATCCGATCTAGAGGACTCAAGCATGGGACTTTTAAAGCCTTTCTCGAAGAAGTAGATGCTGAGTACACTGACGTACTTTACCATACCGCAGTGAGATGGTTGAGCCGTGAACGTGCTATCCAGCGTTTTGTTTCATTGAAAAAGAAAACATTTAACTTCCTCGAAAATGAACCAAAACAATTTCTAGAGCTTCAAGAAGAAGCATGGAATAATGATCTGTTTTTCTTTTGCGACATTTCAAAACATCTAACTGATTTGAATATTCAGCTTTAAGGGAAAAACCAGCTTATATTTGAAATGTTTGCAGCAGTGAAGGGTTTCAAAATAAAATTGAACCTTTTCAAAACTCAGCTGCTGAAAGGCGAAATAAGTCACTTTCCCACTTGTGCATTGCATATTTCTCAGCATAGGGTCGGCAATTTTGGGCAAAAATATGTAAAACATATTGATTTATTAATTGAAGAATTAAGCAGAAGATTAACTTTGTCCAACGAAGAAAATATCAAATTAAAATTAATTGAAGACCCTTTTTCTGTAGATCCAGAGCAACTACCGCTTCATTTGCAGATGGAATTAATTGAACTTCAATGTTCTGTAGTGTAGCGAATTTATCATAGAGAAAACACTTTTCACGATTTCTACAAAAGCTTAGATTGCAAAAAGTACAAAAGTCTCATAGTACAGCAAGCTCAAATATGACACCTGAATATGAAAAACTTGTTGACGATAAAAAATGTAATATTTCTCATTAATATTCTCCATCATAAATTTTAATAAAAATAAAAAACACATGTATCTTTACTAGGAAATTTTATTTAAAAATTTTATTTAGCAAATACTTCCAAGACATTTTTTCCTCTTCTAAGCAACAAAAATGGAAAAGCTCCGCTCTAGAATGTGTCAAATTTATTTATTAATAAATATGAACTTTATTTAACATAATAATGGTTAATTACATATCAGCAAACTTAGGAACTTTAATAACAACAACAAAATATTTAGCATTCCTGCGGCCCTGAAGCATTTCGCTTGAAGCTTATATGGCCCTCAACACCTTCGAAGTTGTGCAGCCCTGGTTTAGATTGAAGATTTCGATAGCTGCCACGGGCACAATAACTGGAATTTCAGCAAAATAAAGAAAAAGAAAAAACAAAATAAAGGATATAAAAAAAACAACATAACTACAAGACAGTAAAAATCAAGTTAGGCATTGACAATGATGATATTATTTCCTGATGTAAGTCACTTAAATTGCTTGGGATATTCTTTTGCCTAACAAAAGCTTAAAATTATCGAAAACCAGGAATGCTGTAGCTTTGAGATATGGACAATAAAATTTGTGGCTGGATATTTTCATTGTCCGAATATCTAGGAGCTGAACACCTTGCAATCATCAGCCTTTGGGCTAGTTATTTTTTCGAATAAACTATTCACAGATAAAAGTAAGTTAGGTAATCCCAAGGAATGTTGCTGCTGTTAGTGTTTTAGTACTTTTGGAGATTTATAAAAAGAAAAAGAATTGCAGAGACCCGAAAATATTTCCTCTTCTTTTTACTTTTTTTGTTTTATTTTTGAAGTTGTATAAAAATAAGGATATATACAATCTACTGCTTATATGTTTCGGGATACAAAATTAGGCTTCCAGCTGATTAGTTTTTGATTGAAGAAAATAAAGAAAAAAATGTCGAGTTTGGGGAATAGTTCGCTGTAGATCCAAATTTATTTCACGAAAGAAGATTTTTATGATTGATTTTAATGAAAAAGGCTTCTTATGAATTGAAAAGAGAGTTTTTAGTTTGAAGTAGATTCTTAGTAATACATAAAATTTTATCTTAATCAAAAAATAGAAAACAAAAGAAACCAATTTTTCTTTATGTGACATCATTTTACTTTTTGTATATTTATAATGAATCGCATTCGGGCAGAATTATTTAAACTTAAACCTAGTGGTATATTGTTAAGTTTAATCATAAGAAGCTTTTATTTCTTTAGCTTTTAAGTAAGCAAACAAAAACTTTTAGAAAAATGGTAAAAGAAAATTTTTCACACTTATTATATTATTATATATTAAGGAAAAAAAAAATTGAGGTCATTCGTAAACAGTAAGTCTATGATTCTTAATTGAGTGAGATAAGAAAAGTTCTTACAATGTTACTTTATAACAATACATTCGTAAAATTAAGAAAATTTTAAATTGCCTCGTAGAAGCTTAGAAAATTCTAATTTCAAACGAAAACTTCTCAAACAAAAGGGCTTAGAAAAAGAATTTTGCCCTAAATTGCATAAAACAATCGGTTTTGGTCTTATTGTTGTCTTTGTTTTTCTGTTGGGAGTTACTGAAAGTCGGCTGATAGCTAATTTTAAAAATATTTCAATATATCTTTTGTCAAAGAAAGCCAGCAATTAATATTTACTGGGTAAGAATTAAGAAGAGGGCTAAGAAGTGAGTCAAAGTAACTAAAAATACTCAGAAAAAAAAGTTCTTTAAGCATTAATGGTGCCGCGATAAGTAATTTTTACAGTGCTTGTCTTTTTGAAGGAAACCGAAAATAATTGCAATATGTCTTTGGTTTAGTGTGGATTATGTTAGATATTAATCGCTTCTATTTTTACGAGTTGTTTGACTAATAAAAAACTATAACTTAATTTCTCTTTTTAAATAGGTTGACAAAGCATTTTGTTAGTATAAACCTATCTTAATCTTTTGGCTACCACTATGTCTTTAAATTTTTGACAAACAATACAGTATACTAGGGTTTGTTAAAGACAGGATTAAAATGAAGCCTGAATTTGATCTCTAGAGTATTTTACACAAATTTAATTACAAAATAATTAGTGTAACTATTTGTACACGTGCAGTGTTAATGAAGGTGAGATGCATGGTAACATGTTCTCTATTGCTTATTTTATAGATGTTGTGCATAATCACAGAGCCTTATTTTTTTAATAAAAGAAAAATCCTTAGCAGAGTAATTTCATTATTTTGGGGCCCTTCATATCACAAAGCTTCAACTTCATACAATTGTGAAAAGGACATTTGAATGAAAAAAAGGCTTACTATCCAATTAATTACAATATCTACAGCAATATAACTTTTTATTAAAGCAATGAAATCTAAAAAATAAATGAAGGTAATGCTGCTTAAATATTTTGTTAAAATACCCAGGACGTACTGAATTACATAACTGAAGCTGAATTGAACAAAATCTTCAAGATATTAAATATTTAGTGCTTATGTAGCGAATTTTATTTCATACATATATAAAACTTCTAGAAATGAATTCCTTTTAGTTTATGAAATTTTAATAACAAAATTTCTCTATGGTTCCCCTAGTATAGAAGCTGATATTATTTTAAGTTAATTTCATGAAAAAACCACAAAGATATACCTGAGCTTCTCCATAGAAATTTCCATGACCCTAATCGGTAATTAGAGATTTGGAAAAATGGTCCAATTCTAATTTTCTTCTTCTTCTTTTGTTATTATTAGGGCAGCAAAATAACTCAAAAAGTGAATAATGTGCTTTGAAATCTTTTGCTTTTCTTGGTTATTTTCTCTTTGAATTAGTCAAAATAATTTTCTAATTTTAATTTAGTATTTGATTTAAGAAACAAATTTTTCAATGACAAAACTTTTAAACATACGCAAAGTATATCTCAAAAATACTCTATTAATGCCGAATGAGCAAAAAAACCATATGCAGCTATTATTTGTTTTAGTTTTACGCAGAAACTCCTTAAACATTTTAGTTTTCCAAAATTTTGAATTTATCAAAATGAAGAGCAACTTCCTTTAATTAGTTTTTCTTTCCTTTCATCCAAAGCTTTGTCAACCATTGTGATAGTTTTAATCTCTTCAACATTCTTCTAAAAACAGTAACAAGTAGTGACCTACTTTTGCAGGAAATTTGCGGTTATATTTGTTTCTAAGATGTTACCTTAGTTTATTATCCTGATAATTTTCTTCATGATTTTCCCTCAGTTTGCCTTGGTTATGATTCCAACTATATTGAGCGCATACATTATTTCTACTTCTCGAATTAATTTGAAATTCTCATTAGGAAGGCTCCTACTGCTGTTTGTGTTATTCAAATATTCTTTAATTTGGCAGACTTAGAGATATGTAATTGAAAAAAAAAGTTTTTATTCTTTATACTATATTCCGTTTACCCTAAAAGGCTCATTATTTAATTATTAACTTTTTAATATTGCACTGCAGCTCCAAATAAACAAACATAATATACAATCTTATTGTTAGTATACAAGAATATACACATAATCTTACTGCTTCAAAGATTTCGTTTCATTGAAAGTATCTAAAACAACTGCTGTCAACGTCACTCAATTATAATCTACATTTCGGACATTTTTACGGTACTAACTATAATAAAAGTGTATGAGAAATTCTTCTCCTCTTCTGAGAAAACCAAGTAAAACGAACTAAGGAAAAAAACAACCGAAGAAGATATGACTAAACACTAATGGCTTCTTACATGGAAAACTTCTATAAAAATAGGAAACGAAAGGAATCTAAGAAAATACTAAGATAAGTTAAACAATTTTTTTAATCAAAAATGTGCCATATAAATTCCACGTAGCAGCTTCGGAATTTTCGTTAATATGGAACTAAGCAGGTTTCTTATAATACACACCAAAATGCCTAAATAATTTGAGACTGTAATATTTTAGGGATTTCATGTTATTAGAAAAGTCATTATACAAAAAGTGTCTAAGCATGCATCAAATATAAAAAGATTTCGTTGAATAAAAACATTTATAAAATTGAATTAAGTAGAAATTTGTCATATCTATGTTATTCCTTAAGAATTTTAATAAAAAAGGTGAATAACCAATTAATGTGCAGTTTTTTAATTATAGAAAAGAAATTGCATTTACAAAACTGGGTTTTGAAAGTGTTTTGAAATAATAAAAAGATTAAAAATATGAATTGGAGCCTAAAAACTGCAATCAAGTTTAATGGGTAAATAACCCAAAGGTTACAGTAGTTAAGCAAAAAGTGGAATATCCATAGAGCGTTAAGATCCAAGAGTAATTACTCCAAGGCATTCCGTGACTATTGTAAATTCTTGTTATTTTCTAGAATTGTAAATTGGAATTGTTTTTTATGGTTTTCATTTTCAGCGTTTAAGGCCACTATCGTATTTAGCTATAAAACATTTTGGCTGCTTTATACACATATTAGGCTTTTGTGTAATCTTAGTAATATTCACATTATGAATAGTGTGAAGCATTTAACCATTAAAACAGCTGACATTAAAGAGTTTAAGGAATGAAGAACTTTCACTAAGGTTTCAATTTAGGAATAAGAAAAATTGCAAACTATGCTTTTTAGTTTTAGAAACAAAAGAAAACGAAAGATGCCTAAAATTATAAAAATGAAAAATTTTATAAAAATTGCTGAATTTTTACGCAACCACAAAGGATTTATTTTAAACTGAAAAAGGGCAAATTTTGCTATTGCACCGTTTTTCAACAATACCTATTTTTGATACGCTAAATCGCTAAAAACACACTTTATTAAATTTCATATAACAGGAACAAACTCTTTTAAATAAAATTATCGTAGGGAGCCTATTAAATCTGTCCTCATAGCACAACCACACACACTTAAAGAAATTTTAAATATGCGAGTTCCCATGAAATGTGACATTTTTCTAATTCTATGTAATTATGTAAAAATGGCTAAAATAAAAGCTAATTCTTTGTGTGAATAGTGGTGAAATATGAACTATTCTGTTTGATGACCAGATTGACAACAGTGAGTTTTGTTTAGCGTTACAATAAATGAATTTTTGTAATATAATTGAAGAACAAAATTCGATATCAATAAGTATGAATTCCATTTGATCACATAATCTGAGTCGTTTGGTCTTAAGCCTTAAGCACAGCCCGATGTATTCACCTTATGACTGCAAACAACCTGAATACAGGTGCTTTATAGCTAAAATTAAATTCACAATGAATTGTTGCTGTTAATTAATTTGTGCTTGTAAGATCACTAAACAAAAAAATGGAATCTTCGTTAATCATTAATTTATCTACAAAAAAAGCAACATTGTGAATTGATAAAGAAATTTTAAATTCAATTTGAAACAATGACATCTAAAAACCATAATGAGTACATTAACCCCTCCCTGAGCCTGCCTCTGTGTAATCTGCATGCACCTTACCCCTTTTCAACTACACTAACAACATAGTTGCATTACTTCTCAGTTCTATTAAAGAAATAGCTGAATACCAGAACCAATGGGAGGCAAATTTCCCCTTAAACACAATTTATTCAGCAGAATTGAGAGTTGTTGGGCACTTATGAATTTTTGTTCGGTCATTTTCTCAGTGTGTTGTCAACTTTGCTTTGAGCATATTCGAGGAAATTTTACGGCAATCAGTGAAACTCGTTTTATATTTTTTCGTGAAATTTTATCATTTCTTTTGGGTAGAGATTTTAATGAATTTCATTTTTATATTCTAACAAAAAAATGTTGACTTGTGCTTGAGACCTTAGAAGAATAGTGAACAAAAGAAGGAGAACCTGCTATAAAAAAACATACAAATACAATAATTTTACAGGATGTTACCGGGAGCTCTTCTGGAATAATAATTTCGATACAAAACGTTTGCAGAAAATTTAGTTTAAAATTTCTTTGTGGCTGCTTGCCTTAGAATCCAATGAATGCATGGATGGATTACCAGTGATTAAAAATTTGGTAGAGTGTAAATATTCCGGTAGAATGATTTTGAGTGCCGCTTATTTTGCGAAAATTATAATTTGAAATAGTAATGTACTCAATTTTCTTACGGTATATAAAATATTGTTTAATAGTTTCACAAAGTAGTTGCTAACGAACCTTATCTAAAAATCTCCTAAGTGTCTAACAATGTTGAAAAAAGGGAAAATATTAATATCTTAACAGTAAAGTAATGTTCCAGAGCTCCTTATATCTTTTATTGGCTTCCTAACTTTTAATTATTAAAAGCGCAAAGGCTGGAACGCTTACTTAAAAAGAACTATAAAAAATTGTATTAAAGCTAAAGCATGACTAATCCAATGAAATAATTACTCTTTGTTAAATTGGGAATAATTGAAGTATCCTGGACATGGTTAAGACATGATAATAAACATTTATAGCTCGTGATATCAAATAGCTACTATCTATTATCTTAATTAAGGTATCGCAATTTAGAAATTAAACCATATTAAAACATAGAAAACGAAACATATATGTACGTACTATTGGATTAAAGAGAAACATTTTCGAGAAATAGACAAAGAAAATATGTTAGTAACATCTGTTGAACCAAATTCAGGTCCTCCAAGTCGGACACCATCAATTTTAGATAGTCCAACTCTGGCACGTGTTGAACGTGCTCGACTTAGATTGGAAGCAAGCACCGTTATCGGTCAAAGAGAAGATAGTCTTGAACGAAGTTTATTGGATCCTAAGGTGAGTTTAATATATTTATATTCCTATCTAATTCTTTCAATCTGAAAACAAAGACAACCAAAGGTAATTTATTTTACCAAAATTGTTCTGCTCTAGATAGGTTCACATTTATTTATGTTTAGTTTTATTTGATTAAGATAGAAATTCTCCTATTCTACTTTTAAGCAGAGAATTCGATCTATTTGAAAAATTTCCGTAATTGTTGATTTCGATTTGGAATTTTTTGTTTTATTTAAAATTTAAATATTTTGTATGAATTCTTAGCGCAAGTTATTTACTAGAACGACAAATTAAAAGTGTCTAAATGAATGTCTAATGACTAACAAAAAAATTATAAAATCTTTGAACTTGTCCCCAAATGGACAAGTCTCATGTTTTAAATTATTGAATCTTGTATACTGACATTATTGTTCAGTTTTTGGCAATCATCCTAAACATGTGCACTAAGTAATTTGTGTTCTATTGTCCAAAGTTTTAATGATCGTAAATCGAACAAAGTAATTACCACACAATAAAGTTCAATCTCTTTGTTCGAACTTGAAAAATCTGAAATTCTCATAAAAGTTTCTTTTGATAACTAGAAAAAAGAAATAAAAGAAATATTATAAATCGTATCTTCCAAATGTCACTAATTTTAGTAACTTTTTATATTTAGCACATTTAGTATCTAAAAATTTGTTATAATTTTTAAAAGAAAAGAAACAAACAAAAGTATTTTCGTGTAAGAAGAAGGATCATGTATTTTGATTACAGTTTCTCACTTTTGGCCAGGAGAAGGCATCACTTGCCCTGATGAAGAATTGTTGTCTCCTAAATTATTTTTCATGTCAACCTCAAGTTTAAAGGTATCATTTATAGATATTTATGAGGGATAAGTATGGATTATATTTCAGTGTACTTCGTCATTGATGTGTGATATCCTTCATAACCTAGAAAGATCTTTCAAGGAAATAGGACCTTAACGATATTTCGATTCAATGCCAAATAAGTCAGACTAATTAGGATATTATACTTATATCCAGATATAATTTTGGAAAAATATTTTTCATCCAGCAACGGAAGATTTTCTTTGATAGACATCGTCAAACACACACAGAACAAAAGCTATTTATGGCGAAACGTTGAATCTATTAGCTATGTGCTTGGCATTTATTCCGTCAGCGCTAATATCGAGGAAGCTTTTGCTGAAAATAGTTCGTTCTGATACATTTATATCTGGATACTTGTTCATTTGTGACTGGATAGACTAATAGTATTGTGTTTATTAGTAAAGCTATTTCTATTTCTGCTAATCAAGCTTTGACATACACTTTTCCTATCATTTATTGTATCCAAATTCAGCTTCGCTGAGGAACCAACTTGTGTTAAAAATTTTCATATAGGACATAAGTCATTATGTGTGGCTGTAACATTAATAATAAGTAAGCGGGAGCTTACTATTTCTGAGGAGAAAATCGGTGATCCAAAGACATTTAAAGAGAAACTTCCCAAACTCGTGTGAAGTATGTGCCGAAGGATTTGCACGATATTTTTACCAATTAGTAACACTTCTTATTCTAATTAAGGTTTCCATATATACTCGGCGAGTTTTTTGGCTTCATTTTTTGACCGTAGCGCACTTACTTCCAGTCGCAATCATGCCAACCGGTCTTTAGATATGAAGTGTACTTTTTTATGCAATTTCCTACTGTTTATATATTTCATTTTTTTGTATAAAAAATTACATAACATTACATCGCCAGACTGACTCAGAGAGCCCATTGCTTACAATTTTGAAGCAAAAAAACTGCAACTTTGTTGTTAAAACTCTGAAAAGTGAAGCAACTAATTTTTCGCCAAAGACAAAATGTATCACATTTATTTTTCGCCATCTAAAATCACAGAATTTATAATATTTTTACCAAACAAAATATTCTAGTTTGAATATTCTTCTTATTAGAAAATATTTTGAGAATCAAGTCAATTCTCTTTGTAAATGATGATAATAAAAAAATCGTCAGGCATCAGACTGAAAATGAGCTAAAATATCAGAAAGGTAACTCCTTAATATTATTTTGAAATGCAGAATGAATACAAATCTATGAAAATTATCATAAGCTGAAGAATGTAGTTGAATACTAACCCAACAAAATAAGAACATGCCACGAGACTAGTAATAGGCCCCTCAGTTTTTAGTCATAATAATTTTGATTTCTTTTTCTTTTTTTCGAATATTAGGAACTTCTTTAGAATATAAATCTAGAGGTCTATAGGCAGTCTTTGTTAATATCAGAAGAGTACTAGAAAAATAAATAATTTTTACAATGAAAAATTTTTGCATTAATTTCGTAAGTAATTTCTGAATGTATGTAGCGCTTTGTTTCTACCTTAGCTCATTAACGCATTAATTTGTGTTTAGGTAACAATAATCAAGGAAGACGGCTGGGTAGTGACGTAATATAAAGATCCAAATCTGAAGAGACGAAACTGCTTTACCTACAGCAATTTTGCGATATTAAAAATTTTATGGCTTTTGAGTTATATTAACTTTAACTAAACTTACCTTCAAAAATTGTATACATTCTATCAAAATTTGATTGATAGAAAACAAAAATCTAAGTTCCTTGTTTGGTTCCCAGTTCTTCAGTATAATGAAAAACAATTAAAATTATAAATGATACAAAGTATAATAATAAATATTAATAATATCATAACCACAAATTTATGAATTTCTTTTCAAATCAACTTTTCCATCTCTTCGCAGAGACAGTATGAAATTTCGGCAAAAAACTTGATTGTATTTATGTCCTAGCTAAAATGTCATTTTTGTTTTTGCTACATATTTTCAAATTTTATCTTAAATTACTATATCACGACATTCTTCTATATACAACTTTTATCATACCCAAAGCATTTCTCAGCGATTTTATCATTCCTAAAAAGAAACTGAGAATTTTCGTAATACTAGAATAAACCCTTTCGTTTACACAACAAATCTTTTACAAACTCAAAAAAAAAAAGAAAATAATTAAAATTATTTCATTAATAAAATAAAATTAGAGAGCTCGCTAAAAACTACCAAAATATTTTTTGATGATAGTAAGTAAGAAACTTTTGTTTCTGTGTTAAAAACCAAACAAAATGATAGACAGGAAGAGGAATCTAATCTAATCTGAAAACAGTAATTTCCCATTTTAAAACACTCCAACTGCCAACATTTAACTTTCGTTGGCTATTCTTATCGTTTCAATTTAACGCCTAAGGCTGTTGTAGGGAAAAGCAGCTGGAAAAAGAGGGTTGCGACTACAGAAAAGCTCTTATCATGGATAACACGTCGACTTAAGAAAATTCCGAGTGTACAAATTGCCCATTAATTATAATATGATTAAATTTCTTGTGAATTGAAAGCATTTATATAAAAAATATAGTCAGCTTTTGTGTTTTATATTTTCTATTTATACGGAAGTAAAATGCAGTTTTCCAAAACAAAACATTTGTTTTTTAAAGGCATCACATTGATTAGGCTTTCGGTTAAAATTAGAAATACGCAATAAACAAATTTTCACAGGAAACTAGTGCAAACTTGTACTCATTTTTATTTCATATTTTATCTTTGGGAAAAAGCATTGAACTGGTTTTCATATTTATTTTGTTGCTTATTTTTTTGGGTTAATTGAAAGCTATCCGAAAATGTTTAAGATAAGCAAAAACAAAGAGAAATACGTGGGGGAAATTTTGAATATGATAAAAATTATTTAAGGTTATTTGCTTTGGTCTATGCTAAAACGAGATTTTGGAATTGTTTTCTTTCATGGTTAAATTTTTGTAGTTTATTATTTCCATATTTGTCAGAATATTATCAACGACAAAAAATTTAATTTGATTAATTATTTAAATTACGATTCAAATTTTTACAGGGTTAATGACGAATTTGTTTTTTTTCTATTGTGTCTTAAATTAGTGTAGCGTAAAGAAAAGTATTTCTATGAAATAAAATTCAAAAAAAGCCACAATTTATTGCTAAAATATTGGACAAACAGCAGTCCTCGGAGTTGAAGGCTTGCACATTTGTACTGGTAAATCTTAAAATTCCACAAAATCCTCAAATCACAACTTTTCGCTTGAGTCTAGTTTTTTGCAGTGGCGTAGATAGATTTTTGCGATGGGAACGGGGATATGATCTTTTTTTATGTCAATTTTCTTCTACATTTTCTTGACTGGCGTTAAAAACACACTTGTAGCCTCCCTGATTGCCAAAGTGTGTATAAGATCCTATCCTAAAACATAGAGTGGAAATATCAAATTAGATGTCAGTGCTGGAATATGGTTTTAAAAGTGTTTTAACTAATAAAATAAAGAAAATAACTGTAAGGTAAAATGCTAAGAGCTTTTAAATCATTTTGAAAAATTGCTTATAGACAAAGTAAAAAGTTAAGCCAGCATTTAAATTATAATCTTAACATAGGCCAATACGGAACTTTAATTTTGTTTTGTTGCAGAAGCTTAAAATTCCCAATAGAATTCAATTTTCCCTTTATACAGGCTTTGAAAGGCTGTACTTACACACATTTCTAACAGATAATATAAGCAGTTCTCCATGCAAAAGTGTCTTCCCGTGTATATCCGTGTGTCAAGAAAGGGTATTAGCCGACTTTGCTTCTTTTTTTTCCTTTAATTACCACTAAATAATTACTATCCTTAGCTACGCCACTGTTTAATTGATGTTTGACACATAGATTTCGATAAAATTTTCCTAAGTTTACCTCAAGGAGGAAAATTATTTCTTAAATTTAAAAGGTCCTATATGGAATAAATTATCTTAGATTGATTTGAGACCAATTTGAACCAATGCCGTTTGAATTTATAAAAATATTGAAATTTTATGCATAGATCTGATGATAATGGCCTTAAAATTTTGACACAAATATTCTTCAAAATCTTATAAATTTATTTCAAAAAATAAAAAAAAATTGAAATGATACACGCCAATTTTTAATAAAAATTAAAAACATGTGTACCTTTTTTTCAAACTCAAAAACTAATACTACAAAACACTTCCGAAAATTTTAAAGGTAAATATTTCAAAAGTTTGATTAAAAAATTACATGACAATTAAATGATATAACCTCTCACTGTTATCCGTGTCTAATTGTAAGTGAAATTTCTAACAAATAATTTGCTTACAAATTTCATTTTAAGATATCAAAAATTCTACTTTAGACATATTCCAATAAATTTTAGATAACAAAACACTATAAAAATATATTTATTTATTGTTATACTTTAATCAGTCTTCTTATATTAAAGCCACAAAAATGTATACAAAATGTTTCACTTCAACCACCCTAAATAAATTTAGCATTAGTTAGAACAGATATCTGTCATTCTAATATTGAATACCGCAAAAATATTTCACGCTTAATAATGGGCTTGTTTGTCGTACTCTATTTATTTCGCTTAAGTCTATTTATCTAAAACGATTCTACCCTAAAGAAAGTTAAACGAAAGTTGAAGATTTTGTGCAAAAGCCCTTAAGCTGTCGCTCAATTTAAGACCGGAACATTAATCAAAACAGAAATTTCTATATTCAAATATGGTTTACAGATTTTCAAGATACTTTATATTTTGGGGTTGTTAAAATTAGGTTTTTGATTGGGTATTGCACCAGGTGACAATTTAATTGAGAATTCAGACAGTGTTACAGTGTGAAACTTTTAACATTTTGGTAATGTTCTTTCAAGCATATAAAACAGATTGGTTATCCTTTAGACAGGTTTTTGTTTTATTTAACTAAAAAAAACACTACCAGTATTTTATACTCTTGGTATGTAAACATGAGGATGAAATAGCAAAACTTAGGAAAGCTAGTATTGTGTGCATTACAAAACTACAGCACCGTAAAATTGCATCGATTTTAAATCCTAATATGGAAGCATTTACTTTGTAGTTTTCTTCAATGAAACCTTGAAATTTTAGTTTGCTGACACACTTAAATCTCTAAATTGAAATTACGGAATTTAGCTTCCTTGAAATTATGTGAATATTATTTTATGAAATATATTTTGTGCAAAACAAAAACTTACAAGCAATATTTTGTCAAAAATTACACTTGAGGCCATTGACATTGGCTTTAATATTGCTTACAGAACAATCAACGAGTTAAATATTTGAATTTAGAAGAAAAAAATGATAAGAAATTTTTATTTCGATGATAAAAAACGTCATGAAATGCTTCTAAGCGGGAGTTATTACTTGAATTTGGGTCGATTATCGTTGCTCGTGTAGATTGTTTTCTTCTTTTTATTGTTATTCAGAATTAGAATGACAATAAAATCATTAGCGGCTAATTAGGTATAGATAAATAGAAAAAAAACCTGAACTGTCTAGTAAAAGACTAAAATTGACAAAATTAGTAAAAGAAAACAAACAAAGGAGAAAAAATGAAGTTTGAAAACTGAATTTTATGTCAAGTTAATAACATGAAATTGAAGATTTATTTATGCGTAGATTAATGAAAACCAAAACATGCCACCTGTGTATTTTTTTTTGTTTATTTTAAAAACGTGTATAAGATTGTATTTTCCTGGTTTAGGTAGATGTGTGTTTGACAAATTTTATTATAAGTTAAATAGTATCTTAAAATTTATTCCTTAATATTTGAAATTAATAAAAATTTGCTAAAATTGTAAGAATTAATAATGACCCTTTAAATAAAAAGTTAATAAAAATTTTAAGTATGACTTCCAAGTTTTTTTTAAGTTACTTCTTTAAGTTTAGTAAAGATTCCGATTGTTATTACTTAATGGTAGGGCCTATTTTCACTTGCCAGGAGCTTCTAGTAACTTAAGTTACTAGGCAAATAGGGAAAAACTATAAAAGTTATGTTTTATTAGATTTAAAATTTGTTAAATTTAAAAATCTGAATTTTCGATATTATATCTGAATATATAAATTTTCTAATTCGATTTTTGTATTTTTTGTAGATAATAAAACAGCTGTAGATACTATTAATTGGCCAGTTAATGCCTCAGTAGATCAATCATCGTGTATTGTAAACTTTTAGAACAAGTCACACTCTGCTGGGGTTTAGTGCATGCAATAAATTTGTTGACAGTTCAATTTAACAAACATGAATCGAACTATCTTCTTTATATGCTGACATCAAAAGTTGAGGCGATTGGAGATGCTAAGGTACTTACTTTTTACTTTTAATAAATTTTAAATTTATTCAAAATAATGAAAAGTATTATTGGTCATTATAAAATTGGTTTTTGAACCAGAAATTAGACATATAATTGAGTTAGACAGTAATTAAGTAATTTCCTACAGTTTAAATATTGAGCGTTAATACTAACATTTTTAAAAAAACTTGTTAGAGTTTTATTTAGTATACAAAAATTGACGCAATTTAAATTAGTTCGCTTTGTTTCTGTTCACTGATGAAATATACCTTAGTAATGAGCTTCCTTTTTGAATAAATCAAATAAATTTTGAATATTTTCATTTCTTTTTGTTTATTTTATCGCAACTCTTTTTAGTGATATCTTTCATTTTTCACTTTTAGAAAATCAAAATATCGAACTCCACGCAATAATTAATAAATTTGAAACACCAATCAACATGTCGTTCCATTGACATTTAACTTTACAAATGTGTTAACGAAAACTGCAAGTCCTGCTGGAACTGTTCAATTTTCTCACATACAATTTCAGGCTTTCCGTACTAAAACTTCAACTTCATTTTCAAGTGCTCAGGATTGTGAAGGTAAAGATACTCCAGACATTGTACATTGTACATTGTGCTGTTGGGGTAGCATTATGTACTTTGATTTTAATTGTTTTAATTGGGTATTTGGTTGGACGTCGTCAATCAACCGCCAGAGGATATATGAGTTTTTAATTAATTTACGAAAACGATTAAGCTTCTTATTTTTTTTTCTAAGTAATATACATTTAAAATAAATTAAATTTTGTGGTTTGATTTAAATTTTGTGCTATATTCAAATTACACATGCATATACAAAAAAAAGGGAACTAATAGGTTTTTTTTGGCACAATTATTTAAAGAAAGGAAATTCTTATAGATCTTTCTTTTTTGTTTTACCAAAAAAAAAAAAATTATATATATTATATTTCCAGTATTTTCCTTTTATGAGTTTTGTCTTTATTTGAAAAAATTAAGGCTAGTAATTAGGCGTATAATTGTTAATTCAAAATAATTAAACAAAAATCATTTATAAGATGAGTTTTTAACAATAAAAAAGCTACATAAAAAAAAGAAAGAAATTTATTAACTTTTTATTCTTAAATTTAAGGAATTCACATTTGTTCAACTTACCTCTTAAGGTGGGCACCCACTTAGTGCGTATATCTCAGCGGGTAAGTTTTATGACGTCATAGACTCAGGCTAAAGTTCCCCCTCATATGTGGATATTTCAGCGTGAAATTCATTTGACGTCAAAAAAGTTACCCGCTGAGATATACGCACTAAGTGGGTGCCCAACTTTAGCTGTAAACATGGTTTCCTCAATGTGGTTAAAAGTTCAAAATTAAAGTATACCGTTACAATTTAAAAATTACGATTAAGGGTAATAGTGGTTTTAGGATACAAGGAATATAGGATATAATAATAAGAATACATAATAAATAAATAAACATCTTGTTTTTTTTCCATGAATTGTTGAAATTTTCAACAACTGGACGATAATAGTTACCTCTTAATTTAAGGACAATGTTAAAAGTCCAAAATATCTATATAAATTTATTTCGCTCTTCTTTATTTTTAGTTTCAATATCTTGAAAATATAATTTTCTAAATGCGAATTGTGTCGAAGAATTCACACATCTTATGAATATATCTCAGAGTGGATTATTGTGTAGGAAAGAGAAAATGCTGTCATAAAGTATAGAAAAAGAAGAAAATCATTGGATTATTGCCCATAATTTTGGGGATTTAATGGAAGAGTTTCAGTATTACGTCTACACAAGAAAACCAAAAGAAATTCTCTTTACTTTATCAACTTTTCTTAATGTTATTTAAATTCTTAGGAAGAAAGTTTTCAGCCGGCTGTCTAATGCTTGTCATATTCATTTCTATTAAAGTAGATTTTTTGATGTAAAACGTTTGCGGAGCTTTTATTATAATTATTTTCTAGGTAAGTTATATATTTCTGCTTGCAAAAAAAACAAACATTCAAATACTTTTAATCCTTAAAGTATGCAATTTCTTATACGGTCTTAAGTAAAAAAAAAAAGAATTGAACATTTATTGGTTTGTAAATTTAAGTTTTCTCTTTGGCTATTTAATTCAAGCAAAAAATTTATTCCTTTATTCCTATCTGGAATGAAGGAAAATTTAAGGCAAGCAAATGCCAAAGTGTTGAACTTGTTAGCATATTTTTTCTCTAACCAGTAAAATTCATAGAATTATCAAAATTAGGAATTGTTGGAAAGCTGAAGGAAATTAAATTAAACAGCTTTTAAAATGAAAGGAAAAATTTGGGAATATAGTAAACGTAAGTGAAATTTCGAAATATGAGGAACTATGACATTTATTTTATAAAGAAAATTTAATTTCTGAATTGAAGAAATAAAAGTCCTTCAAAATATTGTATTAGTATTGTTTTTTTTTTAGATAAAATTAAAAGGATGTAAAAATAATTTGCGAAGGCTTAAGCACAAAAAGTTTTACATTTCATTTTTTTACTATTTATAGCAATGAGAAAAAATTGTTCAACTGAAAAACGGTATACAAGAAGAAGCACTGCATATAAGAAGAATATATTGGGTACTTGGTAATCAAAAGATTTTCAGAATAATTAAATTAAGCTTCCCGCACACTTTACCACAATATTAGGTGTGATTTGATCATTAGAATTGTTATGACAGCTGTTTGTGTGTGTCAGGAAAAAGCGTTCTGCAAATTTTACGATGGATAAAATATTTATATCAAGTTTTTTAGCCAAAAATTTAACAAATATAATTAGCACTGAATTCATTGGACATTTTCCATATGTTTTTTATTTTTGCTTACCCGACACAAGTTGTGAAGAATGCGTTAATAATGCCTTAGGCATTTGTTGTTTCGTTAAATGCTATGTAAAAGAAAGGGAATATCGAATCCACTTGAGTTTTTTGTAGATAAGGATGTAAGCTGTATAAAAAATATTGATAAGAATCAATTTCATTTTTTCATCCTAAGTTTTTTAAATCTTCACAAAATAATGATCTCAATAAATTTGTGTAATGTAATTTCAATCTTACTACAGTAGTTATTACAATTTTTAATCTTTTTAATGATTCTAGCCAGCTTGAAAAACTTGAAAGCCATCTAATCAACCTAATTTAAGTAAGAGTGCAAAACAGTAGTGATAGTAACAATCAGTTGTTAGTGTATAGTATAATTACTTATATGTAGGTAGTTAGCAGGCTTGTATATATTTTGGATGATAATTAAAAGACTAGTCAGGCAAGAACTTGATTGCTAATTGTATGAACATCACCGAAATCTTTGAACCATATGTGGTTACTAATAAATACTAAGCCTATTGGGTTTATTTAAATCCTCTTTGAAAAACTTCTAAGTTAAGATACACTGAAGATTATACTCAAATTACTTATTCTCAACACATGTAAAGAAAAAGACCAGTGATATTTCAGTTAGAGTCTACTTCTGCCGCATGTTGTAGTTTACTATTTATTCATGAGTAACTTAATATCCTAATCTAAGGCGACAACAACAAAACTCAATTTCTAAGGATAGTAATGAACTAATTTAATTGGTTCAAAATGAGGATGTACACGTTTCTTTTATATTGTAGTTGTCATAAAAAAATATCCAAAGGATCTACAAAGGTATAGATAATATGTTCACGTATCATTTTTACAAACAAATATTTCTTGAACTTGACCACATCAACTAGGGTATATTTAGAGTCCTTCTTTAGTATATTTAGACCATATGCTATTTCTTTCATTTTTACATAAACTCATAGGAATATTCTTAAGCTTCTAAGCACGTATATATGTATATATACTACCTTAAGGCATTTAAGAATCATTGACGAGATAGCTCAGTGATGATTTTGCACAAATGTCATATAAAAAATGTATATAAGATATTCAATGTGTAGGTAATATCAATTGCTGCATGGGATATTTGTAAGCCTGGAAAACTAATACAAAATCTTAGAAATGATAAAGTTACATGATTTGCTTTCGTTGTTTACTCATATCACCTTGTGTTGGTTTAAATTATTTTAGCTATGCTTAAAAATGTAGCCTTGTGACAAAACAGTAACAGAATTAGATTATGAACACTATAAATATCTCTTTGGTGGTTTTGTAAATTTCTTCATGTTTTCCAGGTTTTACTAAAAACATAATCAACAAAACAAAAACAATTTTATGTCATTTTTGTGTTTGTTCCAGAACGATTTTATTTAATTTTAGTTTATTGGGGCAATTTTTACAAAGCGTGTCACAAATAGGAGAGAAAGCTTACTATAAAAGAAAAGAAGACAGAACCGAAAGGCAATGCCTAAAATTCGCGCTATAAATAAAATTGGCTATGAAAGAAATATAGTTTAATGCCAAAATTATGTCAGTGGAGTACTTTTATTCTTTTATTCAGCCCGGAAATATTTCATGTTCAGCAGAATAGGCTAACAAATGATCCCCGAGACAAAACGTACTTTTATCGACTTAGTACTAGCAACAATTCTTTAGCTATCAATAAAATTTATTGCAGCATCTTTGAGTACTTCTACACAAGCTTTTGTTTTTAATTTATGGCACAGAATATTTTTATGCGTAAATTGCAATATATCCTTATTTGATATGACTTTTATTTAAAATTATTTGTAAAACTGTTGATTAATAATTTTTGTAGAGCTGTAGATAATAGAAAGATCTTAAAGTTGTCAAGAAAGGTTTCTTAAGCTTTAATTAAAAAAACCTAAAAACATTTTTTTAAAGTTTTAGCTTTTCCCCCAGAAAGCTGAAAATTGAAGAAAACCTTTTTTTTAGTGTTTTAGGTAGTCTGTATTTTTTTTTTAAGAAATAAATAAACAATTGTAGTTAAATTTTATTAAAGCATTAAAAAAGAGGGAGCTTTAGACTAAAATTCCTTTTAAAAATTAATTATTTGATAGAGCTTAAAGGGGTATTCTAGTCCAGAGACATGAATTTTAGGCACTTTTAGGAGCGATAAAAAAACAAAATATTTTTAGTAATTGTTATTTTGTAAGATATTTATTAATATATTTAAAGAAAAAAAAGAAAAGTGAAAAAATCAAAAATACAAAAAGTTACAGGTTGATAAAATGAGGGGCTTTAAAAATGGCGCGCAATAGCTGCAATCCTCGGAGTAATCTGAATAAAAAAAAAAAAAGAATAATTAATCAGAGAAGTATCACTATCGTAGCAACGAAGATAATTGAAAAAGTTGTGGCTGTTTGACGTCAAGAGACAGGAAATATTCTTAAAGGCTTGAAAATATAAAAAGAATTCGATTTTTTTAAATTTCTAGACTAGAACACCCCCTAAATTTAACTTCATTTGTTCACTTTCTACTTTGTTGTTTAGTAAATTCAAAAAGTAAAATAATGCAATGAAAAAAGTCGAGCATGGTTTTGAAGTGAAATAATTGCAACGGATTGAGGCTGGAAACGATCATTTGTTAGCGCAAAAACTTATCTATTTTGGTCTTACTCAATAACCAAGCAGATAATATACTATATAATATACTTTATACTAGCTATTGTGGGCTAGTGATTCTAGATCCACCTTCAAAAGCAGCGTGAATCTGTTAGGATAGTGATCCTAGAGATTTATCCTATAAAATAAACAAACGATACAATTTCATATACCTATCCAGTTAAATTGTATCTGGATACTTTAACAGAGTCATTACACCATAAAATACAAAATTTAAATGTAAAGTAAGAAAAAATATATAAATTAACATCTGTAGCATTAGCTATCAATTAGATACCAGAGAAACTTCGTTTGAAATTTCTCAACAGTAACATTTCTAGATTAAAATCTAAAAATTTATTAATTATAAATTAAAGCTTATCTCTAGAGAACTCATCTCATTGAAAGTTACCTCTTGTCCAGCAGCTATAATCCATTGTCTAGACTAGAACAGATAATATTTAGCCACAAATTATAATTTCTATTTAATCGAATTGTAAAATTGTTTATATCATAAATAATTGGTTTTTACACTTGAATGCGCCAAAAACAAACAAAGTTTTTCATTAAGATTTAATTTCAGCCATCAAATAGAGACTGAACTGAACGACACTGAATTGCATAAGATTATTAAATTTTTAAATAAGCTTCTAATAACCATGAGTTTAAAATTGTCAAGATAACTAGTAATCCAAATTGGAATTTAGTAACTGAAGAAAACAAGTGATAAGTAACAAGTGTGAAATATCACAAGATATTTTTGGGAAATGAGAATACTGTATTTTAATGAATTTTGAGTGAAGGAGCTACTACTTAAGCCCAGCAGACTAAGGTTTTCCAAAATTAAGTATAAAAATAACAACAAAAATTTTGAAAAGTTTCATTTTGTCCAAAGTGCTATAAAGAAAACATAACAAAATATGTTGGCTAAAAATAATGCGCTTTAGTTTTAAGCTGAAATTATTCAATTAATTTTATTGGTGTTTTTAACTTATCCAAAAAAAGCTCAAATGAGCATGAAAAGCAGAGAAGAAAGTGTTCACAATAATATTGTTATAATTTTACAATTATATTTCGGAATATATTACAATGAACTCAATTGTTGCAGCTAACTCCACTACTGAACTGCTACTTGACTCCTCTTGAATTACTGTACTGCTACTCCACTACTGAACTGCACTTCACTCGACTCTTACTGAACTCAACTGAATTCTACTGGCTGTGACAGCTCCTTATACACTCTATATTCTTCACAGCCTACTAGTAACTCAGCTTACTATGATTCCAAATTCGTAACACTGCCCTCTTCTTAGAAGTTGATCGTCCCGATCAAAAATCTTCCTTTTTATTTATTTTTTATTTTAGTTGCTGTAGTACCGTGCTAGTCGGTCCACGTGTATCACTTTGAACTTTGTTTTAGGAGATCGTTGGATCCTGTAGACCACATCATTTATCCTTGTTATCACGGTGTATGGTCCTTCCCATGGCTGTGATAGTTTTGGTGACTTTCCCTTTATCCGTTTCGGGTTATATAGCCAAACCTTGTCTTTTTCCTGAAATCCAGAGTTATTGCTCCTTACATCGTACCTGGTCTTCATTCGATCAGTAGCTATACCTATGTCCTGTCTTACTTGATGGTGAATGTTTATTAACTTCTGACGGAGGTTCTCTATATAGCTTGGTAAATCTTCATTTCTGCTCGGTGGAATTCCAAACTTCAATTCGCTTGGCAAACGAATTTCTTTTCCAAACACAATTGTTGCAGGTGTGTATCCAGTCGTCGTATGAACGGCTGCCCTGTAAGCCATCAAGAATATCGGTATATGGGTATCCCAGTCTCGCTGATGCTCACTTACTATCTTCTTTAAATGCTCGGTTAACGTTCGATTAAAGCGTTCTACCATCCCATCTGATTGCAGATGTAAGGCCGTTGTCCTTGTTTTCCTTATTCCAAGAAGGCTACATATTCCACGAAATACTTCTGACTCAAAATTCCGCCCCTGGTCTGAGTGTAATTCTCTCGGAACTCCAAATCTGCTAACCCAATTAGATACTATCTGTTCAGTAATTGTTGTGGTCTCCTGGTTTGGAATGGCATATACTTCCGGCCATTTACTAAAATAGTCCATGACTACCAAGACATATCGATTATTGCTATCCGATCTTGGAAAAGGTCCTGCCACATCGATTGCTATTCGCTCAAATGGAGAGCCTACGTTATACAGCTGGAGTTTCCCTTTCAACCTTCTTGTTGGTCCCGTACTAGCAGCGCACTTGGAGCATTTCCTGCACCACTCCTTTACGTCATCCTGCATACTGATCCAGTAAAATTTTTCACGTATTTTTCCTAAGGTTTTATTTATTCCAAAATGCCCTCCTGATGGTCCATCATGCATTTCCTGGAGAATATCATTTGCCTTATCTCGAGGTACTATTATTTGCATTATATAAGATTTTCCATCACTTGATTCCCATTTACGTTTTAATATCCCGTCTTCAATGTTCAGTGATTCCCATTGAGCCCAATAACTTTTACAAGTTTCACTTTCACCAGAGATTTCACACCATTCTGGACGCATTTTCCTTTCTTTCCAGTGTATCAGTAAAGAAATATCGTTGTCCTCCTGTTGAGATCGACGAATCTCTTCGCTATTCCAGCCATTCATAGCTTGAACTGCTACCCTTAATAATTGGGAAGAGGTTTTCTTTTCTAAATGACTGCAATGTTTGCAGTTGATCTTGCATGGTCGGCGTGACAGAGCATCGGCGTTGTGATGCATACTTCCTTTCCTATGTATCACCTCAAAGTGATACCCTTGCAAGCGCTCAATCCATCGAGCTATTTGACCCTCAGGATCCTTAAAATGCAGCAGCCACCTCAAAGAAGCGTGATCGGTTCGAAGAGTAAACTTCTGTCCATATAAATACTTGTGAAAGTAGTTCATGGCCATGACAATTGCTAACAACTCCTTCCTAGTGACACAATAGTTCATCTCCACCTTTGATAGCCTCTTGCTGAAATAAGCCAGTACATGTTCTTTTCCCTCAATGACTTGGGATAGTACAGCGCCAATTCCAGTATTGCTAGCATCCGTATCTAATATAAATGGTTTTCCTGGCTCTGGAAAAATAAGCATTGGTGCTCTACAAAGTTCCTCTTTGATTTTTTTAAAACTTTCTTGGCATAGCGATGTCCAGTTAAACAATTTCTTCTTTTCTATCAATTGATGTAGACTGCCAGCAATCTCTGAAAATTTTTTTATAAACCTACGGTAATACGTAGCTAAACCCAGGAAACTTCTTAACTCAGTTTTATCCTTCGGCACTGGCCAATTTCTTACTGCCTCAATTTTCTCTGGATCTGTCGCAATGCCACCTGCAGATACAATGTGCCCTAAATATTTCACCTGTTTTCTAAATAAATGGCATTTCTCGGGATTTAGTTTCAAATTCGCATTTTTCAATCGTTGTAGCACTTTTTGGACGTTCTCCACATGCTCTTCAAAGGATTTACCAACCACGATAATGTCGTCTAGGTAAACTAAACATGCCGTCCCAATGAGCCTTCGTAAAACACACTCCATTAATCTTTCGAAGGTTGCTGGCGCATTACATAATCCAAATGGCATCACGGTGAATTGCCATAGTCCGTTTCCAACTGAAAATGCAGTTTTTTCTTTTGCGTCTTGTGTCAGCTCAACTTGCCAATACCCACTTTTTAGGTCTAGTGTTGAGAACCATTGGGATCCTGTAAGTGTATCCAAAGTATCATCTATTCGTGGTAATGGATAGCTATCTTTTTTGGTGACGTTGTTTAAAAGCCGGTAGTCCACACAAAAACGTGAACTACCATCCTTCTTCTTTACCAATACTATAGGTGACAGCCAAGGACTTTTTGATTCCTCAATTATCCCATGATCTTGCATAGCTCCAATCAGTTCCTCTACCTCGGCTTGTTTCGCCAAAGGTACTCTTCTTGGTACTTGTCTTATTGGTCTCACCTCCCCAGTATTTATTTCATGTTTGACCACACTAGTTTTACCATAGTCTCCGTCATCTTTTGTAAAAACATCAGCAAATTTTCCTACTAACTCCTTTGCTATGTCATACTGGCATTTGTTCAGATTTTCCCCTAATAATACTGCTGTCGAACTTTCCATTTTCTTTTTATAGTTAGATTCGTTAGAGACTTTTTTTGCGCAAGATATTTGTTTTTCCGGCCCAAATTTGCTCAAGTTCAACCTTCTCCATGGCTTTTGTTTATTAGGTGATATATTCAACTTTCCATTTGGTCTTCCTGGTTCAGCTTCTGCCCCTAAACACAACAGCATTGGTATTTCACGATTTTTATACCTCATTATACCATCCCTGAAATGTAACTGCACATTGTGTGCTGTCATAAAGTCTAGTCCTAGTATACATTCATCCATAATGTCGGCCACTAAAAAATTTTGCACAACCTCTATGGTGTCCAAAGTAATTTTCCGTTGTATCTCTCCGTATACTCTAGCTCTATCTCCAGTTGCTGTCTTCAATTCATAAGTTGTGGTATTGAAAAGCCATTTATTGTTTACGAGATCTGATCTAATAATTGATTTTGAGGCCCCAGTGTCAACTGTGATTGAAATATCCGTGTTGTTAAATTTTCCCATAATCAATAAACTGTTATTTGTCCGTTGTATCCTTGTTATAATGGTTTTGGGGGAATTAATACTACTTCCCAATCCCTCCCCTGTAAGATTGGAACCTTTTAGTTTTCCGGCTGTGTTTGACGCGGGGATGGTCTGGAACTTTCTCCACGATATTCATCGCTTTCTTTTGGCTGCCTGGATCTACAATTTCGTGAGATGTGTCCTCTCTTTTTACAGATCCAGCACGTGATATTTGAGTAATATTTAGTAGGGTTCTTCTGCCGGTCATTTGATACTGTTACCTCACGTACACGAAATATGTTTTTAGATGCCTGTTTAGCTGATTCATAAGCTAGACCAAAAGCTAGTACTTCAGCTGTCGACTTTTTATCTGCTAACCTTACTGCCAGCTGTAAATCACGATCTGCTATCGCGTTCACAAAGGATTCCATTGCAATCTCCTCTTGGAATTCACTACCTTGCTGTGGATAAGATAGGCGTGTTAAACGTTCTATATCCATTTGTAATTCCTGTAAGTTTTCTCCAGGCTTCTGCATTCGATTCCGCAGCTGTATTCGATGCACCTGTTGCAAATGATGATTGCCGTAACGCATTTCCATAATTCTGATTAATGTGTCGTAATCTTCTCGATCTTCTTTGGATATGGTTTGGAGCAATTCTGCTGCCGAACCCCTCAAACCAAGCACTAGTGTTGTCGCCTTATCCCTGTTCGTTAAATCAGAAGTTGCCGCCTCGAATTGGATCTTATAAACGGACCAGGCAGTTTGTCCGTCATAAGTTGGAGGTTTCAACTTTCTTGTGGTTGCATCACAGGAACTCCCCTTTTCCGATTTTGTGCTTTCTAATGCCTCAAGTTTAGCTTTCAATTCGTTTATGGTATGCTGGGTATAATTCATCCTGTCCTCATCATAATCCTTGTCGTCCTCCACTCTTGTATCTACATTATTTTCCGTGCAGTCAAGAGTATGCCTGTGTACCTGAATGGCTTCTTCTTGTAAACGACAATGACTTCGATTTTTTCTTCTACCTCTACTACTCACATCAGAACCACTATCAGATAAATTATTTGCTTCAGAATCCAACACTTTGGTTGGTAATAAATTCTTTTCCGCTTCTATAGCTTCCGTTCTTGCTCCATGTACGACCTCTTTCCACAAATTCAGTAACTCATTTTTAAAATTTTGATTTGTTTCTTCTATCGATTTCAGTCGCTGTTCCAACATTTCTTCAAAGATAGTCCTAATTTGGTCCATTCTGACTGGCTCACCAACAACTTCCTCTTGACCATGTAGATGAAAGATATGTTCTTCTGGGTTCACACCTTCTTTTTCCATGACTTCACGTAGTCTTTCTAATAGTACCGCCTTGTTGCCTGATGTCGGTACTTTTCGCTTTTGCAGTACTTCCTTGACTTCATTGAGAGTCAAGTTTTGGATTCTTTTCTCCATAATATACTCCTAATCCCACTTCTGACACCACTGTTATAATTTTACAATTATATTTCGGAATATATTACAATGAACTCAATTGTTGCAGCTAACTCCACTACTGAACTGCTACTTGACTCCTCTTGAATTACTGTACTGCTACTCCACTACTGAACTGCACTTCACTCGACTCTTACTGAACTCAACTGAATTCTACTGGCTGTGACAGCTCCTTATACACTCTATATTCTTCACAGCCTACTAGTAACTCAGCTTACTATGATTCCAAATTCGTAACAATATTTTTAAATTATAAAAACATTAATTAATAACTTTTGTAATTATCAATATGAAAAGTAAAGCCTTATTTTTTTGGCTTTTTTTATTTTGATTCAGATTTTAGAAGTTGTGAAAAATATTGATTAAAAAGCATTCTCTTGAAACCATTTGCTTTAGAAAACATACTAATTGTAAGCAAATTATTTAACTAGTTCTAGGAATGAAGACATACACAACCTTCGAAGCACATTCAGTTAAGGATCGCTTGATAATTTTGTATGAAGAGATAATCCATAAATGAATAAATCACGGCTGTATTTCAAAACGTAAGTTATGATTCAGCAGAATGTTAGCGTGCTTAATATTCTTCGAGAAATTAATGGAGTTAATAATTCAGATAAATTCAGGAAACTATAAGCTACAAATCAATGCTTTTGAATCTAAACGAAGTTTTGAGGAATTCAAAAGTTATTAACGAAAATGTTTAAACATTTAACTTTTAAAACAATTTTGTATTTCTTTGGTATTTCATTAGAAAATTTAAGGAACCCAAAGTACTTTATACTTCAATATAAGAAAATTTGTCATCAGCTAAACAGTCTGTCATCTTGCTTCAAGTCAATTGAAAGAATCTTTAAATTCAATTCACTTAAACGCTTTGCGATTCAATTTCTGTTGTTGCGTTACTTCATTTTTTGAAGTATCATGATACTTAATTTTCATTTCCTTAATTTTTTAATATACATATATATAAATATTTTTTATTTGTATGTTTACTACAGAAATTCATTTTTATAAAAAAATATGAGGTATCCTCTTTATATTCTTACCAGCAGTCATCAATAACGTGAAGTAAATAAAAATGTTGAACTTGGATAATGGGATTTCTAACTAAATTTGAATGTCTTTCAGCTTCCTCCAAAAATAAAGATAGAAGGCAAAATAGAATTATTTTCCTTTGGGAGAGTATATGACTGGGATTTTCGATATTCAGGAAGGTATATGCTCGATCTATATCAAATTAAGCTAGAAAGCAATTGATCCTTTTTTTATTTTTATTTTTCTATACTAAATTTGTAAATAAATTAACAGATAATAGCATGAATTACATGACAGTAAAGGACATCCTTAAATAGAAAAGGAGATATTTATGTGTGATTGAAAAAAAATTTTTTTTCATAGTCCTTAGACGTCAAGCCTTTTATAATAAATATTTTTGAAACACACAAAAAGTAAGTTTATTGTATACAGGTTGAAGACCCTTACAAGCAAAATGAGAATATTTTTCGGGATTATTTATTTAACATAAATTTTTTGAATTTATTATTTATCAGTTTTGTTTTCTGTTGTTTTCATATGAAGGAAACTTTTAAATATAATAAAAAGTTTCAAAAAATAATTTATTTTATAAGAAAAGATTTTAGGATATTGGAATAGGCTTTTAAAATTACTGTACAAGGAAATCAAAGTAATATGAATTTAATAACTAATTTAAATTTAACTTTATTCAAAATCTTAAAAATAAAATTACAATAAATATTTTTTTTTTTATATTACTCCAAAAAATTTAACCATCTTAAGTTTTTATAATTTGTTAACATATAAATAACTTGAAGGAAATTTCAACGAACAACTTTATTTGGAGTTTAATTACATTTGTTGTATAATAAAGCAAAAGGATAGTACAATGCACAATTTCTAACACAAAGTTTTCATTCCTTGTGTTGTAAATGTTACTTCCAAAGTAATCTCCAATTAATATTAATTTCAAAAATTTAGTCCTTGTAATCCGTGTTCATAGCATATCCATCTCTCATAATAATAATAATAATGATATAAAATCGAAAGCACTAGCGCTAGTCTACTTGGCTTCTTATTATAATAATTACTTTACCAGGTTCAATAACATTCAATTGAATTCTCAAGCTGCTGATTTTTTTATAATTTCACTACATAAAAAGCATTGAAAATTTTTAGCACTTCGTCATTAAGAAAAATTTTTTAATGATGTTTTTCAATTATTTGTCCTCTGCAAAAATATTTTCTCTCAAATACTGTAATAGTATTTGAAAAATGCTTCCAGAATGAATTTTCGGTTCAAATAACTTCAAATTGAAGGACATTTCAAATTAAAACTTATCTTTGGTATGTGATCAAATTGAAAAAAATCAGTTTTCTTTTCTTTTTTTCCAACCTTTGGTTACTGAAAGGCTCACGGAACGAATAGTTTGAGGTATTTACTAATTCTTCAGGACTCCATTCAACTGATATAAGCAGATGATTGAGTAAGGTCAAGATACATGACATTTTAGGTATGCTTTCAAAAAAGGTTGTTTCTCATGTTAATTAGCTCCGAGGTAAAATAATATTTTTTGTACAGTTTAAAATGAAGCCATCATTATTTCAACTTTCTTTCTATTTGGTATATTTTGGAAAGTAAAGTTTTTGTTAGAGAAGTTATTTAAAAGAAAGGTATAAAATATTAGATAGGTGAGAATTAATAAGCCTAATATTACGGTATTAATGTAAGATTTATTATTTCTGTGAAATGAATGAATAAAATTGTTGTTGACATATGTATTTGCTGGAAATCGTAACTACTCTTAGCGCTAATATTGATATCAAAAAATTTGTCCCAATTAATGACCAAATAATTTTTTTATATAAACTCAAGCCGGGCCCAAGGCTAAATTAAAAGCAAGAATGTTTCAGTATTTTCATATATAACTCTTTATGATGCATCTGTTACCGTTTATGAGTAATTTTACGAAGCTTCGTAATTACCCACTGCCCCCTATGAATATATAACTACTGTTCGATTGGATACCCTACTTTTTTTTCTCAATTTGTAATACTGGCTAAAGTTTTTACATGTAAAAAGTACGTTATTAGCTCTTTAACTTAATTTATTAGCTATTTTGACATGAATATCACTTGATAACGATTATAAAGGACATAATTCAAAAATCAGATGGACCTCTTGTCATGATTTAAATTAAAAAGTGATTACAGTTGACGTATCTGCTGATTTTAGTTATTTATAGAAATAAAAAGAAATGAAAAAACTGTTTAAATGTCAGACTATTGGCAAAGTTTATTTCACATATATTCACCTAATATATTGAAACGTTTATTAAACTTTCTCAAAAGTTGGGACTTTACTTGAAGCTACAAACGTTGCCTCCTTGCTTCATTTTTTTGTCTTATGCCTTTTTTTCAATTTGATTTTCTGATTTCGTTAAATAATAAATGCACTGAGTTTAAGTGACTACAACCAAAATATCTGAAACTGTTTCAAATGTATTTTGACTCCAATTCCATTTTCATTTTTTTCAATTTTATCAAAACCTCAACCTAATTGCCTTATGAATTCTTCACAGTGCTTTGTCATCCAAATAAAAGAAAACATTTAAGCTTTGGCCATAAAATATTATTCCATTTTTCCTTATTTCCTATTAAAATCAAAGTTATTTTTTGAATGAATCGAAAAGCAACATAATATAAAAATAGACCTTCAAATAATAAAAATCGTAAAATTATATTTGGAAAACTTAATGTCCTACTTACTCTTAAAAGACGTTGTATAACTCCAATAATAATTATTCAAGAGAATGTATGAAAATTTTCAAAATCAAAACGATAATCTAACAAATAAATCAATAGAGATGCAAACCTTTAAGGACTTTGGTTAATAGTAGTAAAATTGATATGAGGAAAAATGGATTCGAATTTCCTAAAGATAAAAAGTCATAAGTTTGAGCATTATTTTAAAGTAAGCAGGAAAACTAAAAAGGATAAAAATGAGATATACGCTTTATATAAAGAATAATTATTTATTTAAGCTTCTTTCCCTCACTACAGATTTCGAGATATAAATTCTTAGCCTCTAAGCACTATGTAGGTTATTTTCCGATAGTTTCATTAAATTTTTACATTTTGAAGGGAATTTGAATAACTACCGGTATTAAATGGCCGTAAAAATGATTTGAATTGCTTATTAACAAAATATTCTGCATTTAATTTGCATGCTCAAGAAATTCATTAGGAGCTGGAGCTCCCTTTTAAAAAGCAAATAACTTGAACTAAAATCTAAATATAAAGGAAATTTTCTAAATCCAAAATTGTAGAATATTCAATATATTAACGCCAAAAATAATTCCATGGCAAGAAAAGCATTTAAATGCCTTAACATATCCATTTGGGCAAAAAAACTATAATTCATCAGTTCAAGATATTTAAAATCATTCTGTAAAAAACATGTAAATTAAATAATAATTTTTTCATTAAATATCAAAAAACGAGAGTTTCTCAAAAAATCAAAATTGTTAACGATTATTTCAGCAAGAATATCAAAATTGTCTTCAGACTTTTCGTTCCTATGGGTTAATATACAATATTAAACGAGAAAATCATTTTGACATAAAAGCTTCTCAATAAATACAGAAATATAAGATTTTTAAAAGGCAAAACTTTCTGTTCAAGCAATCGAAAGAAATTGCGAGCTTGGCATATTTCCAAAAAAAATTGCACAGCTAGAAGTTAAAAATCATAATTTATTATCTATAGATAAATGCTTTCAAGAATTTATCTAAACTGTATGGATTTCATCCTTAAAAGCAAAAAATATAATTATACAAAACTCAATTTAGTACTTTTTAATAATGACAAAATAAATTAAACTTTTAACTAAAGTATAAAAAAAATAACAACATAATATTGCAGATTTTCGGTCTTGTAAATGCTAGATTTAATAATAGTTCCAAGGCTGACACATAAAAATACAATTTTTTTGGGAAAATTTGACTCTAATCATCTACACAGTTTTTTTTCAAAGAAACATTCATTGCTTGTTAGACTTTTCTACTCTAACCGTGATTAACAGTTTACTTTTGGCCCTTAAATATTTCTCCGTTTTGGCGATAACTTCTTAATCTGCTAAATATTATAGATTTGGGAGCAATTTGAACCATATTTATTGAAATTTGTTTATCGTTTTCACCGAATTATGACAGGGTAGATTGTTTTGGTTCACCAATACTTCTTTAGTCTTTTATAATTTCTTTTATCAACTGCATTACTAGCTCAATACAATACACACTGTTAATGTTTCTTTCTTTCTTAAGGTAGCCATTGAGAAGAGTGCCATCAATACTTTGAGTAAGAAAGATGTAATAACCTTACCAGTTGCTTCTTATAACTTCACTGTGATATATTGACCCACGTGATATTTGATTCGGAAAACGTAAATAAAAGTCTAATATTTTAAGGAGAAATTTTTGTTAAAAAATTAAAAAGGAAATAGTTTCAATGACAATTTTCTGAACCACATTTCAAACTCATTTAATTTTTTAAGAGAATGCTTCTCAAAGAAAAATTTAATTATATTAAAAGTATTTTTGGGTTAAAAAACTAATCAAGCAAAATTCCTGTGCACACTTAGTTATCAAAAATGTAAATAAAAATTGAATTAAATAAATCAATGAAGAAGTAAAAAAATAAGAACAGAGAAAGTAAAATTAAGTCATGGGTACTTCTTCTACAAAATGAAGTTGAATAAATATAAAAAACGAAACACACAAGTGCATAGTGAGAATCAGTGATTAATTAATTTAAATTTGGTTCCAGTAGAAGATTTGTCTCCCGTCATTTAAAGGAATATTTTAGGTTTAATTTTTAATTAAAGGAAAAAAAACCCGACACTCTAAATTTTAATAATTATTATGCATGGATTTTAATAGCTTGAAGTGTTGTTTTTCAAAAAACAAGGAAAAAAGGCAGGCTAGGTAAATGATTTCTAGAACATGCTTAATACTCTTTTCTGGAACCAATTTATCCTTTGTTATTGATATAGTTATAATAAGTAGTAAAAAAGTGATAAATTTGCAATTTTGATTTCATTTTACTATTATCTCATCAGACCTAAGCATAAATTTTGATTGAAAATTTCGAAAATCTTTTTTTAATTATTTCTTAACTTTGAAAAAGTTTCATTCATCTCTTCTGCCCTGAAATGAAATCTAAATATACGTTTAGTATTTTTATACAGCAATAGTGAATAGAGCGCAGTAATTGGAAAAAAATTCAAGTAAAAAACTACAAAGAACTTATTCAATTTTTTTGTTTAAATCTTTTTATGCTATCAACTAAATTCTTTCATCTAGAAAGAAAATTCAAGCTTTTCGCATGATTAAACGCTCATCCTTGACGTTATTCTGTCAAGGAAGGAAATTCCTTGCTAAGCTTTTCATTTCCAATGAACGGCTTTAGCGTTCAAAAATAGAGAAAATTTATTCTATCTAAGGAGTATAACATTTTTGTGGGTACAATATATATTGGATAATTGCTGTAAAGGAAAACTTTAGATAATCTTTTATTAAACGATAAGGAAGAAAGAAGGTGTAGGCCGAATACCTGAAAGAAGATAAGGATTTTGTAAAGCAGGATTATAGTAATTCAAATTATTACTTTCATGGCAAAGAGATACTATCTTCAAATATTTTATAAGCATGGTGAATAAAATAGCGTTATGTATCGATGGAGCGGAAGATATTATTTTTGAATTTCCGACCACTTTGCATTTTAAACATTGAACTGAGCGGAACGTTTAGGTACAATTGTGTTTTGTAGTAAGCCTAAAATGACGTATAATGAAAGAAATGTAAAAATCTGTTAGAATCTTTCTTTATTAAATGAAACAAAGGAAGATTTCAGTTGTGCTTTATTACTTGATAACCTTTTCTATAAAACTTTCTTTCTTTCTATGTTTGGAGATTTTTCTGCACGAAACATAAAATTTTACATTAGGGACGAATTATTTAAAAACGAGGTTTTTTCGTTTATTTTATTTACACATATTTTTTATCCCTATGAGATTTGTATTTTAAGTATTTTTAGGACACTTGGTTTAATTTTGCTCAAAGAAAGGTAATCAAGAGATGTTTAGGAAGAAATATAAATTTCCAAGGAATAAATTTTCAAAGATTAAGGTGCAAATAACTTTTAGTTTGGCAATTAGGATTTTAAGTAAAATCTTCGGATTTTCCAGAATACGAGAAAAGGACGAATTTTCAGAGTATTTTTTTTAAATAAATTTCTTAAACAAGATAAGTAAAGAATTTATTCCCTTAAAAAAGTATACTTAGCGTGTTAGGATTTTAAGTCTTTTAGATATGACCTAGCAGATTTTTCCGAAAGAATCTTAAAAACCTAAAAAATATCAAACCAACAGGAGTAAATGAAAAAGAAAAGTTGTTAAAATTTAAGCTAATTTACAAATTAGAAATTCTACTTAAAAACGATGACAGATTGCTTTGATTTATTTACTTGGTCCAGATTCATGTATGATCATAGTAATCGCTGAAGATCCTCTCATGGTTTAGGGGATGTGTCACTTGATAATGATTAATTGGAGTTCATCTTTTAAGTTCTCAATAAATTGAGTCAATTATGTTAATATTTTTATAAAAATCCCCAACTAAATTAAATATTTCTATAAGAAAATAATTTATATTTGAGTAATTTAAAATAAATTTTAGGAAATAATGCAGCAATTTTTTTTGTAATAATACAATTTCAAATAAGAAAAAGATAAAAATTGAAATTTTTGCTTGCATAGAAAATTTATTTGCGTCTAAGATAAAATAGCGAATTATTTACTGCTTGGCATGAAATTAAAATCTAAAACTGAGAAATTTTTTCTAAAATATTAATAGTGGAAAATAAGCTGCTAAACTCTCTGAAGAAATAGAGATCAGGACAAGACCTGTAACTTTCTAGTGCACAGAATATGACATTTTTGGTTTGGATATACTCTTCTCTATCATTAAAACAGTCCTACTAGAAAAATCTTATGAAATCCAGAAAATAGACTTGACTTTGAGAAAAAATTTTCTTGACTTGAGAAAAGGACTTGAGAAAAATTTTTCATCAGCATTCACTCACTAATAACTTATGTGATGATTGAGTATGTACTGGAAAATTCAGTCCTCATAATGAAATATCTCTATTAACTTTTCTTTATTTTAGTGTAACAGTTATCCTTTTACATAATGTTTAATCATTTTGTTTATTCACAAAGCTTAAAGTTCTATTATTAAAATCAATTGAAAAATATTTTAAACATTAAAATTCGATTTATTCTTTGCCCAGATGAGTTTTTTCATATTTCATTTACCAAGTAAAAAATTTTTGTTGAGGATTAAATAATTTTTAAAACTGTACCAATAGTAAAGGATATAAAAAATCCCTTTTTCTGAATTTATCTGCTTTGTCGGACTTAAAATTATTTATGAAGGTAAAAACTTCGCAATATTCTCTACAGCAACTAATTTTTATTTTTTAGATTTTCCGCTATGTGAACTTTGTTAGCCTTATTTAATTAGAGACAATTTTGGGTTTTTATAAATGCATTTCAAACTTTGTACTAAAGCAGATTCATTTAAATTTCTTTAAAAGAAAATTTTATGATTTTTTAAAATAAAAGGAAAAGAATTTAAGTGGCAACAGACATTCCATAAAATCTCTGATGTTATTTTTATTTAAGGATTACCCAGGAGGTAAGCTTAATTTAATTAGGGGAAAAGAAAAATATGAAGCGTTTACTTAATTATTTTATCATCTTAAGATTGCACTAGTAAGAAAATAAATTCAAAAAGTTTCCTAGGTTTTAAAAAAATCTTAATCGCATTTTACGATATCAGCCTTAAAATATTTGTGTAATGTCGCCCTCGAAAATAAACAAAACTCATTATGGAAGAAAAAGCACCTGGTTCACCTCAAAATTTAAATCATTCCTAAATTACCCAATATAATAGCCGCTGTTAGCCTTTACCTCAAAGTTATTCAACAAGAAAATCAAACTTTTTGGTCCCGATTTATTTACAAAACTTAGCCATAGGCACTTCTTAATACAAGATTGAAAATTTCATATATTTATTCCAGGAGAGTCACTTAGAAATATTCGATTAACTAAAAGCACTTGAGACACTTCAAAAAAGATTTCAACAACAGGAATTAATGTATTTCACAAAAGACCAAAAACTTATTTTACTTTTGAGTTAACAACCACAGTTTATAAGGTAAGCTTATCAAGGATGACGACTAAAATAGAGAAAATTTACCTGTGGTCGTTTCTAGATGAAAATGAATTGCTAGGCAAAAAGTCATTTGAAATTGTTTGGGTGCCGTAAGGTAAGATTGTATTAATGAAAACTGTTGAAAGGAAGTAAACAAGATGGTATTCTGCCAGGAACTAAATTAACAACTAACTAAAGAAGGTACAATATTATTAGAATAAGTTTTGGCCGCTTGGCAATTCTAGAACAACAAAGAACTTCTTAACTCATTTATGCTGAACAATAAAATTTGTGTACTTTTAATGAAAATAAGAAAATTTTGAGGAGTGCTCAATGAGTGTTAGAAGTTTTGCTAGTTTTGTAACATTCTCAAGCCCTTAAAGTTTTCATCACAAATTTCATGGTTTTATTCCTAATTAGAGTAAAAAGCAATTAAAAAATTTAAATTTTTGGTTTAATATTAAAATTATTTCGCCCGTTGATATCTCTTTTTATTAATTTAATAACACACCACAAAGTTATTATTCTGTATAAGTGAGGTTAAATCCTTTTATATGTTTAAGTTCGTTTTGATGTTTAATAAAGTTAGACAATAAAAGTAAAGAATTAAATTTAAGATTCCATTTACAACAGCTAAAAATTTCTAAATATATAAAAGTTAAATTTTTAATTAAATTCTATCCTTATTATTATTACAGTTTATTTTCGTAAATTTAGATTTCCTATTGAGTTTTGAGCAAATTTTGGGAATTTTAATTTTTCAAGAAAAAAATGTCTAACAAAAGCAACAGTCTTTAATTTAAATGTCACAATCGCCTTTTTTAAACAGTTTTTTTCAGGTTAGCTGGTCTAACTGGAGGATGGACAAGTAAACCGGCTTTTTTGTCACGAGTTTCTTTTTTGCATCTTCTTTTGCTATTTCTACGGCCTGTAGCCCTCTTTTTAAGCTTAATACTCTTCTCTCCTCTATATCACCCTTTAGTAGCGAGCATAAGTCAGTGTTGTCAATGACGAGAACCACCCCTAAAGTTCTACTACAATAGCCGCGCATAGCGAGCTTGCATATGATTGACACCTGCTAAACCATGCCAATATGTATCCCAGTGAAAAACATATAATCACGTGACAAATAATAATATAATAGTAATATTATTATTAAATAATTAAACTTTATGGTAGTACATTGAATGAAGAATGTAAAAGCAATTGGTCAAAATTGAAATTTAAAAAGATTATAAATAGTAAAAATTAAAGTGACTTATGTATATGGAAAAAACAAAAGCTAAAACATAATTGTCAATATCCATCGTCAAAAACATTTAATCTCAACAATTAATAATTAAGTCTAGTAAGACTACATGCTTTGAAAACATATACAAACATCTAGTTGGATTGAAAGAAGTCTGTTGCAATTCATATATCCGTTCAGATTATAATACCGTTTAAATAATAGTTTGCCAAAATATGCATAATGAAATGACGCAAGAAATAATGAACTTTCTTAAAAATTCAAGGGTGCTGAAGAATATAACATCCTAACGACTTAATTAATTGTGGATGTAGGAAAGCACTTAAATTATTTATTATAGAAGTCTAAGTAAAATTATTCAAATTAAGAACTATAGTCAGCTGTTGATCTGTATTTCAAAGAATATTCAAAACAATGTCTGAAATCTGTTATATTTCGAAAGTTCACAAATTGATTATTCTACTCATAATGATGTAGGATGCTTTTTCCCCAATTTGTGACAGCCACAAATTATTTTTCAAATAACAAATAGCGCACTCCAAAAAATAAATTGGTTTGACATTTTGATTGATTGAGCAATATATTCAAATATTTTCTAATTTGTTTTTAATCGAGAGTAAAATATGTAACCAGTCTATAATCAAATTTCTTTCTTAGATTTGAATAAGGAATAGAATTTTATAGCTTAAGATATCTTCTGCAGTAGACAATTTAATCTAAATTTGTTTGTAAAAAAATGTAGCTAATAATTTTCGAAAGATAATATCCAAATAATGACATATCTTAATAAAGACTTCAGACTCATCAATCAAAAACGATGAACAAAATTTCTGTATTTGGTACAAAGTAAAAATGCACATAAACTTTTTTGAATTTTTTTATTAGTCTATAAATAGATGTTTGCGTGCAAGGTTTGTTAGTTTCCAGCAATAAACATTCACAAAGAATATTTTTCAATTGAGTTGAGCTAGAACATTGCAATCCAGACAGGGTGGGGTGTCAATTATTTTTCAATGGGTAGCTGATTGGCATTTCAAAAGAAGCAAAAAGTTATTTCCTTTGTAGGACCTTATGATTGTCTTATTTTGCTAATGTGGATATGAAAAAAAAAAAATATTATCACTAATTTTGAGAAAAATTAGCTTAGAAAAAATTTTCTTAGGACTAAGAGCTTTTCTCTAGAAAAATAATTTCGTAAGCTTCACAAAATGATGAATCTTAAATCCTAAAATTCTTTATTCTATTACGGATGAGGAACTTATTATTTAAAAAAGGGTCCTGATCACTTTTTTATTTCAAAAGCTGAACTTATTGGCTTTTTAAAAATAATAAATTCATTATCATGGCTTGATTGGTTTAAAAGTTATGGGCATTCAAGTGGCTAGAACAGGGAATTCTTGAGCAAAAATATACAAATATCCTTAATTAGACATGGTACTATCGTATTACTTGAAGAGGTTTTTCGGAAGCTTATATCAAAAGTATTATGAAATGGAAGTGAAATTTTAGTAGTTTATAGGCCTACAATATATCTCCATAAAGCTGTAAGGATAAAAACTTTAAGCCTTGCAGGATGATAAACACAAAAAATCCCTCATACTCATACGAAATCCCAGAAAATATTTCTATGGACTCTTTTTGAATTAAGAAAGCGTCAAATGAGAGATAGAAGCTCTTACTATTGAATTTATTTAAAGTAAAACATTTACGAAATATTTCTTTTAATTTTGGCTAAGACCTGAAGAGCTTAAGCAGAGAGTTTTAAATTCAAAATTTTATAAGTACTTTGCCGATTGCTATGATAAATTTTATGTTTTTATATATTTGTGTAAATCATAAATCTCAGAGTCTAAAATAAAAAATTTAATTTTCAGCATCAAAAAATTCACTTAATTTAAAAGACAAAAGCTCTAGTTTTTTTTTTTTTTGTTTACTCAGGAAATACAAAAGACAATCAATTTATATCATATAAATTTCAAAATTTTTATTAAAATTAACAAACAATAAACAAAAGAAAAATTTAATTAGAATAATTTTACTTATGAGATGGGATTTCTATAAAATCCTTGAAATAATAGATTTCAGTATTCTAAAGAAATATTCTAACTTCATAACGAAATAGAAAATTGGAAAAACGAAAAACTAAATCAGAGGATTCATCTAAATGCTAATAGCACTTGAAGATATTTCTACAAAATGAAAGTGAAAAGCACAAATCGAATGTAGGATTATGGTTGTATGGGTAATTGTTACACATTCCATTCCGGAAACACAGAATTTATTTTGGTGGCAAGAATATGACAGGAAAATGTTCAATTCTCTTCTTATCCTGAAATTTACAATCAAGTCAAGAAATTCTTTGGATTATGATGTGATAACAAGTCACAATCGGAGTATTCAGCTTTAGATGCTACATTTATTGCACCTGCTGTTTAATATTATTGTTGTGAAAATTGTTTTTACGGCTTTATAGACAAAGATTAAGAAAGATTTTCAAGAATTATTCAAATTATTTTATTTTTGTTTGCTATGAGGACTCATTTTGTTTTCATTATTAAACTATGCATGAAATATTTAATAGATTTGTTTAATGGGCATAAAGTCATTGATAAAGACATAAAAAAATACAAGAAAGTCTAATTGGTTTAATTTTATTTGGTGGATATATTGAAATAACGGGTTCAAAATTTGAGAATTATAGTTTCATTTCATATTTTGCGTCTCCCTGTTATAAAAAAAAAAACCAATAAAAAAACCGTTTTTAATAAAAAGTAAGCTAATAATATTTAAATACTAAGATTTTGCTAAGATTTTAAATACAACTAGCAAAACTTTTAGCCCATAACTTTTAAAAATTCAATTTTATTCTAGTGAAAGTGATTTAGGACCTGCGGCTAAATGATCCTGAAGCTGTTATTGAATTCATTCAAAATTGGAGATGGTAAGACCGATTTTAATGGTGTGTTAGACAAAAACAGCGCGTACTACCACTAAAATTACAAAAGGTAACTTTGGTCTTTATAAGGTCTCAACAATAATTTTTTCATTCTTGTCTTCTTTCAAAAATTTTTAATCGAATCAAATGTCTAAGGAGTTTTTCAAGGGAATAACAAAAAAAATTTTATTTCTTATCCTTTTCTCATATACATAAGTATATCGGAATATTGTTTAAAAATTCGATTTAAGTATCCCCAGAAGCTTTATATAAAATGAAAACGATGCTTATCGTCTTTTATTTTGTTGTTATAAAGTGATTCGTGAATGTATTTTGCTTTAAAAAGGAAATCGCTAAGTAAAATAAATTGAATTTTTATTTCTCTTTGTTAAATACAATTGCATTTTAAATAAGTAAAAATTATTTAAAGCTCGATACTTTCAAAACAAAACACCTTGAGGAATAGAAGGATATGATGCTTTCTACATAAATAAATATTTCTAAAATTAAAAATCAATGTTCATGAGGTTGTCGACAGTAGTAACTTATATTATTATAGTAAGCATTAGAAAAAAATAGCAGTACAAAGGATTGCCAAACATAGTTTATTATCATAAAATTCAAAGAAAGGGAAAGTTAAGAAACTGCAGAAACTAAACTGGGTTTAGCTGGAAACTGGTTGGGTTTAAGCTTTAACCGGTTTAGATTTCAAAAAAAGCAAAAATTATTATGTGATTCTGAACTATCACAGCAGGAACTTTTTCCTTAAAATAAAAATAAGATAGTAAGCGTCAGGTCTAATTTCTTTTTCGGAGACAAACTAACTTGAGGTGTCACACAAATTTGACATAAATAAGTTATTGTTATTATATGATGGTTTTTAGATCTTATGTAATAAAATCTCCAGAGATCACTGTAACTCCCCCAAAATTTCTAAATTAAAACTATTTTAAAGTCTAAATTAACACAAAGAAATAGCTTAGTCCCATAATGAGTCCAAGAGAAATAGATTTCTTCTTAAATAGTTAAATAAACTCTAATGTAGTCTCTACACATTCGGCAATGATGAGCGAATTCAGCAAATGCAGAAGGTGCATTTTCCTTAGTTTGCCGGACTTACATCGAAAAGTATCATTCTAATTGATGCAGCAAATTTTATTCCTTTTATCAAAGCAAAGATATCTTTTTGAAAATAAAGAAAAGGATGTGGATGATACTCTTCTATCAGCTTGAATATTAAAAATGAATAAAAATTAGGTACTTTTATTGGATGCTTCATAGTAGATGTTGAATTTATAATGGCTTGGATTCTTTTACTTGAAGTTGTTTGAAAAAACAAAAGAGTAATTGTAACATTCGGTATACAGAAGTCTTAAAACAACCTGACTCCTTCTAACGTCATCCAACATGCAAGGCTTAAAGTTTTGTAATTTTTATCTTAAATTAAAAAATAAATGCACTAAAGAAATGAAATAGTTTATGACCTTTTTAAAGTGTAAAATCAGTCTGATTGAAAGGATTAATATTTAGCCGACATCTGAAGTCTTGCATTCCCTGCATATTTCATTAATAATTTAAATTCATTGCAGATCTTTTTATTTTCCTGCTCCTTTTTATAGTATTATAATTGTAAGTGACAAATATTAGAAAATTGGCTTATCAGAAACCTGGAGATTTGTCAAATTATATTAATTTATAACTCTACATAAAATTGCTTCAATTTCATTTCATTATTATTCACTCCTTAAAAAGGAACATAAACAAAGTTTTACTGACTCTATGCTTTCAACATTTTATCGATTTTCGGATATACATTCCATGAAAGTACTGCCGTTACAATTGAATAGGGATAAACTACATACATACAAATGTACATATCTATTTTGTTTTCCTCATGCAAAGTTTTTCTTGAGATTGCGTGCATTTTGTATCTGATGTAGACGACAATTTTTCTAATTTATAAAGGAAAATTTGTTTCATTGGCGCCTACTTGGCAAGAGGGTATAACATTTCTGTTTTTCGTAAGCATGTTCCCTTCATGGATTCATTAAGCTGTTTTGATTTTTGGATTTTATGTATGATGAGAAAATTAATAGTTATTAATTATGTGTTCCACATAAACAAACCTGTGTGTGGCTATATTGAGTATTATATTTTACATTCAGGCTAAGAAATGAAAATATGGAAAACTTTAATTTCGCTATGAAACTACAGATATTAGAATTTTAATATTAATAAGAAGATTATTAATAAGAAAATTGCTTGGGAATTTTTAAAAATATTTCTTTTGTCATGATTTTTTCGAAGACTTGAGATATTATTGCTTTGTTCACTTTGTTGAAATTGAAATTGATTCTAGATTTTTATAGATTCTTACTTACCGTGCTCTTGTTCTGGAGAGACTTGTGATCGATTTTTCAAGTACTTGCTGATTGCTTAAAATTTGACTCATCTAAATTGTTTCTATAAAATTGTAAACTCATTAAAAAAATTAACCAAGTAACACATTTAATGGGATTTTGCGACCAAATTCTCAGCTACTTTTGGATAAGGAGATATTGGGACTTTAATCAAAGAACTGAAAGCCGCTTGAATGGCAATGTATAATGCTTTGTGAGAAAAACTTTAACTATTTTGCGATGACTTATTTCATTTGAAATTTGGAAAGCAATCTTTCTAAATAATGGAACAAATTGTTAAATAAAGTTTATTGTATTAGAGATAATAGTGTGAAGAACAAATACGACTTAAAAGGATAAAATGAAAATAACATAAAATAAACTTTTAAGAAATAGTCTTTCATTTATAAATACTTTATAAATACTTATATCTTAAAATTAGTGAACAGAACAAAGAAACTAATTTTTATGTATACTTTTTAATAGTTATTAACTCGTTAGCAATTGCATTTAATACAATTCATTGATTTTAAGTTGACTCTTGGGCAGATAATAATACATAAAATAGGAGCAATTGATGGAGATATTGATAATTATTATGATATAAAATTGTACATAAATCTTCCATAAAACATATTTTCTCCTTCTGTTCCCATTTTATGGCATAAAGAATTATTTTCCTCTCTTAGTTCATATATTTTATTAAGCATCATAGTTAAAGTCTCATTTTTGTTTCATGCTTGTATGCTAAGTTTCCTTGAATAAAAGTATGTGTTAAAATAATAAAAACTATGGATTAGATAAATAAAAAAAAATCATTGAACAATGTACAAAAAATTTTATTGATATTGATTTATTTTGCAAACAGGTAATTTTTATATTGAAATCACTCTAAGTAAAGACAAAGTATTGCCAGACCTTTAACTGTGGTCAGTTATTAGTATTTTGAATAGCGGATGGGACTACAAACTTATATGCTTTATTGTACTTAGTTTTAAAACCATTAATTATTCAAATGTAAATAATTCAATAATAGTTTTTTCTATTTAAATAACTAAAATTCTATTTGCCTTGAAATTTCATTAAATAAATGCTGAATTGGTACAACAATTTACATTTCAATCTGAAATATTTATTATTGACTTGAAAGCTTTTAAACGCTACAAATACTCAACAAATTTGTATTTATAAAATTAGTTATTTTTTCCCCTTAAAAGGTTCTGTAAGAAGTCAACATTTATTAGTTGATAGCTTATGTATTTCCATCTCAGCATTTATTTTATATAATCAAAACTTGTAATTGTTCTTCAAAAATATAACACTACTTCACTTCTATTTTTCTCGTTTTGTATTCGCTAGCAAAATGTTTTGATGATCACAATAAAGTACTACTAGAATAAGATAGAACTCTGTAATTCAGCTCCTAACTACGTTTAATTTCAACAGTTTTCTTTAAAACTTCTTTTGAAACATTGTCCATAAATATTACAACAAAACCACATACTAAGAATGCCACAAATCCTCCAAAAGAGATTGGATGATTTCATCTAATCGACTTAATAAATTGGTGAGTTAAAAGTTAGAGCTTCAATTGGCACAGAAAAATTGTAATTAGATTTAGTTTTTCAATTTTGAAAAGAAGTTCCACAACTGAGCTTTCAAAGGGAAAATATTGCTACTTTGCGTTGAGCCTTACTCTATTAAAAGTCATGTATAAAGAAAAGTGTTTTCCAGCAGATTCCTTAATATATCCGATATAAAGTTCATTCAACAATAAAAAACAGGATTTATAAAAATATCTTCTTTATCCGTTTTTTATGCCAATCCATCATTCACATTCAATTTATTCTACCTTTCTCATTGATTAATCCTTTGAGATTCAAAAGTGAGTTCTCCAAGTTAGTAAGTTCCATTTTGCTATTACTGCTTGAATTACAGAGAAGTATATGTGTGGGAATTTAATGCAATAAGCCAATTATAAAACTTCAAAACTTCCATTAAACTTGAATGAACTGCAAAGCGAAAAAATCAGTCCTCTGAGCAAATATAAGGAATAGACTTGAAAATTAATTGCAGATGAAAAAAGAAAAGTTTTTATTGTACTTTATGTTTTTTAAATATAGAACTAATTTAAGGGTTTTTAATTCGATTTTTTAAGGTCTTTACCGATCATTTGCTGGTCAAAAAACGTGACACGAATATCTGAAATTCAAGTAAAGTTTTTTAATTGAATTAGAAAAAAATGAGTTCTATTAATATTTAGAAAGAATGTCTCTTAAAGAAATTTTCAATAATTTGCTACATGTTTTTAAGCTAGAACAAGTTTTTCTGGTAACTTAGATTGACTTTATTTGATTTAGAGAAACTTGTCTTATGTATTAAAAATCTTCCTTTAATATGAATAAAAAGAGGAAAAAACTAATAATATATATGTTATTTATAAATAATTAATTTTAAAACTGAGGGCAGTTGTTTTAAGCAATATATAACTGTAGACACTGAGTTACTTTGAAATCTAATGGAAACAAAGTGAAGTAAAATTGTCAGTTCTCGCTACCTGCTTTGATAGACATTTAACTTTAGAGGTGTGCAAAAGAATTTGGAAAAAAATTAAATATCTTTAAAGTAAAAGCCTAGTAGAGCTAATGTTTTACGATAAAAGTAAATTCACTAAGTAACAATTCTTTATAGGTATTATTACCTAATTTCATGGAAATTGCCTCTTGTACTGCCTCATGAAAATATAAGACACAGTAGAGCTATCAATTCGAAGTAATAGGAAGTAAGTCAAAGAGACTCCTAAACATAGGAAAACTTCTAAAATTCTAAAAATATTTGGTACTATTACTCATTTTTCTCTAAATTCAAAGGAAAGTTTGAAAACAATAGTTGAATTTAAGATGAAAAAAAATCAAAGAATATTAGAATGAAAAGCCAAAGCTTGAGATGCACAAAAAATATAATTTATTTTGGGAATATTAGCATATCACTTAATAGTGATTCTAGAACACATGATGGCAAAATGTGAAAAATATGTGTCCTAAATGAAATCATAATGACAAAAAAAAGACAACATGTAGAAAACATATTAGCAGACCATAGTTTATGGTAATATGTCTTAGGCTTTCACACTCTACTGATCCAATATATTGAAAAAGATCTCCACTCTCCTGGGTATTTAATAAAGCCATCAATCTTGCTTTATTTGGCTTAAATTAAATACTCCAAAAATAAAGGAGCAAACAGATGAATGTTAGAAACAACAACATAAGTAAAGTGAATGCAAAATTTTAAGTGTACTGCTGTAGGATGCTTAAATAATTCAGTGGGATATTTATTGCACTATTAAGAATTTAGAGAGAAAAGAAACAAGTGTTCTTTATTAATAAAAACGTGAGAAAATTGAAAAGATATATTTCCGAGACAAGATTATGATAAAGAAGAGCAATAACATCCCAAATTCAGAAGCGATTAAAGGAATTTCTGTTATTCGCTATAATAGCATTTTTGGCTAGAAATGTATTTAAGCAACATGCTTTATATTCCGATTTTAAACAGACATTTGGATAATATGGATAGAGAAAAGGTAAATTTAACCAAAAAAATGCCTTTTTTGAGCTCAGATAGTTGATACAGTAATGATATTTATTTTTCAAATCTCTTAAAGACAAATTTTATTGCTGGAATTGTAGACTCAAAATCTACTGAACCAAGCTGAAAGTTTTGTTTGAGTCATCAAAGTTCAATATATCAAAAGTGAACATGTCAAACGATGATGGTTTTGTGTTCAGTAAATGTAGTTGTTCAAAACATTTAAACAATATTCTAATACAACTACAGTTTCGGAGAAAAACAGGAAGCAACATCTTTCAGGTGTTGCTTATACAGTAGAATACTTGAGAATTGTCGACGGACCTCAAATTAGATCAAACGGCAATAACTAACTATACTTTACTTTTCTTTACTTTTGTGGCGTTTTTATTATAGGTTTTAGCTGAAGTTCCTTTGTGTGTATATAACTATGACAAAATTATTGCACTATAAAAATTAAATTTGATCAACTAAATAAATTTATAAAGACAAAAATAGGTTTGACGCAGAGAAAATTAACATTGCATTTATGATTTCTTCGGTCAACTATTGGTCCTTGAACTTGGCTTCGTAATTAATTTCTTGAATAATAACTGAAAGCCTAATTTTAGATATATTTACGTCCTTGAGCTAAGGGTACAAATAGCGTTAGGTAAACGTGTCTTTTAGGGGAATAGTTTGCAATAAAAAAATATGAACAAAAAGCTTTAAAAATATTTTTTTTTGTAAACGACACTAAAATATAAAATTATAGCTTAAAAAAAATATTTCATGAATTTCTTTCGAGGTCTCTTGAGCCTATTTAAAGCTCGACTCGACTCGATTCCTCTATTTAGAACTTTGACTCAAACTGAGATACTTTTATTGCTTTAAATAAAAAATTTAAAAATGAAAATTTATTACAAAAAAATTGCAAATTGCTTTATGCTAATGGTTTAACCTTCAGATTGGCAGAAAACGACCAAATATTAAGTTTTGTTAAATGAAGCCGCAATGATGATTATAATTTCAAACTATTGAACTTTAAAGGGTATTTGTGCATTTTCACTTCATTAACCAATTTGTTTTTACTGCTTTTCGATTCCATTAAAGGATTATTTATATAAAAATATATCCTAACCAACTTATACCGTTCTTATAAATTATTCATAAGTTATAATTGCTTTTGTAATAATCATGCAAACTCCAGTCTATGAATAACCCAAGAACTAATTATCTGGTGAATATTGATAATGACAGCCCATGCGATGAGTTAGGGTTAGAAAGCATGCACATTGATACCTCTTCATAAAGAGAATTGCTTTCCGTTTAACATAACAACAATTAGGTCAATAGAGTCAAATTATCTTTATATTACAACAAAAGCTATTTCCAAGAATTTGTTGTTCAGCTTTTGTATAAAACATTAACCGGAAGGATGTATACGCTAAAAGCAATGTACCATAAGGATGCCAGCAGTCTCACAGATACCGGCGGATGTTATTTTAAAAAAGTAATAAAAGTAAATTTTTGTAAAAAGATGTTGGTATCTTGTTTTCTCTTGAATCATCAGCAGTGTGAACACTTGCCACCTAACATACATTATTATTACAGCTGCATAGGATCTTATTACATTCAAGAAACGACAGGCGCTAGAGTTGTGGTACCTGATACAATGAAAAATATTTCTCTCCGAAACATATGCTTTCATCTTTGTTGAAGGAGATTTACTTGAAATACTCAAAGGAAAGAAAATGATTTTGTGAAGAAGTTGTAGGCTTTGGTTTTAAAATAAAATTGTTTATTTAAGCTGATTAAAGTCCCCCGACCCCGAACAGAAAAGTTTCGTACTGATTTCATCCTGGCTGACCTCCATTCTTCAAAATGAATTGGCCTAAATTAATATAATCTCGCCCATTTACACTTTTGTTGAAAGTTTAACCTGAATTCGAAATAAATAACCTACAAAAATTCATGATTTATTACTACAAACCTTTTCAGGAAGACGAGGTTAAAATTAGGTTCATTTTTTTCTTAAAATGTTGAAACTGAATCCATCTTAATTAATTTAGCTCAAAAAATTTGGCCGTTTTCAAGACATTCTATATGAAACAAGGCACAATCCATATTGTTTGTTTCAGTTTGATTGAGCACATTTTTATCCTAGTTCATCTTCGTTGCTTAAATTTTGCTGTCATATTTGATATATCAGCTGATTCTTAATTTTGAATTAGTCCTTTTAATCTTTAGTACAAAAACGAATTTCCAAAAAATAATTTTCAATATTTTTCTTACTTTTGGCTAATTAAACCATGTTTTTAGAAAAAAAGAAAGCTTCCACTGCCATTTAGCATAGTTTACCAAAGAAACTTTAAAGTTATTAATCAATGAGAGTCAGAAGATGAAATACTCGAATACTTTTTAGGATGCTGATTTAAGCTGACTTAAATGCTTAAAAGGTTTTGACTATCTTTCAATATTTATAAACAGAATAAAAGCCTGTTAACAAGCTTTCACCTATTCCAATTAATCCGAAACTTATATCTTTTAATTTTTGTAAATTTTAATTCTTTTAGCTCTTCCGCATAATTAATTTGTGTGTAAGAGATATTTGAAAGCTGACTATATTAAAGGACTTTCATGATGAAATAGAAAAATATTTTAGAAATAAACAACAAATCAACTTAAGCCAAAACATCTGTGGCTTTCTTTCCAAAATAAACATTAAATGCTGATATATAATCTCTCATACAACAATTTCCTCAATGTGTTAATACTGAAAAAAGATTTTATACTTATTGTCTTTATATCCAATATTCAAAATAAGTAGAAAGAAAGAAATTAGAGGTATCTAACCGTTCTCTTGGAAATAGTAAAAAAATCTTTTCCCTTTCTCTTTCGATTTGTATTTGGAAATAATCTCAATAAATACCGATACCAATAGATTTGAATTATATTCGACGGAAAACTATGACTAAATTAAACTCCGAAAGAAATAATTCACTTAATATATCATAACTAAGATAAGAACTAATGTTAAAAGCAGATTGTCTCACAAAAAAATTTAGACGTATTGACTGGAGTTATCACAAAAATAAGCAAACAATTAATCTGTATCTGCCCAAATGCAACAATTCTGGTAAACAAAACTGGATTATGTACAGAAAATAAACAATAAAAATAAAACGCAAGTTTATAAATTAGGTTTCTTGATCATCAAGGCAGGAAGCAAATGATAAAAATAATGGAAAACCCGTGTGCAATTCCTCATTTTACTGTGATACCAAAGGGTCAACATCATCCTATAAGACGATTGTATTCTTTGATAATGTCTTCACTGCCAATCTAATGAAACTACTTATCTCTACAACAGCATCATCTTACTATGGTGCTTGAATACGATTTGTAAGGACATCGACGTCAAAAAGCAGTAAAGATATCTATCACTATCAGCATATATTTCATCACATATCCATGCCAAATTCACCTTTTCCATTGTTTTTTATGTTTTGTTAAATTTGTAATCAGTTGTGAATTTATACTAATTTCCCAATTTATTGATCGTTTTAATTCTTTATTTAAAGAAGTAGATTTGATGAACATATTTTAAGATAATATTTGTCAATTACTTTTAAACTTCTTTCAATGGAACTTCAGTCATGTGTTTTAGAAGAACTAGGAAAAAAGAATGTTACTTCTAAGCATTGCTTAGGGAATTTAATAAAAACAAGTTTTGAGAACACAAAAATAAATTAACTTTTCAGCTTGTAAAATGTTATTTTTACTTCACTAGATGTAAATTCATCGGTCTAAAGTACAATAAAAGTACCAAATGTAAGCATCTCAAGCTAAGCAGTTTCTTTCTATTTTACAAACAGAAAAACAAAATGCAGAAGAAGTATTTTATCCTGACAGAGTATCGATCTGTAAATAGTTTTGACAGCAAAGGAATATTTTAAATACTCATTCCTTACTCCTTATGATTTACTTACATTAGCACAGTTTCCTCCAATTTGCAGAAAAGACCTTTGTAAGCTTTTTGTTGAATTCGTATCAAGAAACTTTACTTCTTTACAATAGCGTCAACTTTTGTCCTATTGTTCAATATATTAAATTCTAGCCCCTGTTGCTAACATAATAAAAAATGTACAAAGAAAATAGAATTTGTAATTTTATCTTTCTATCATTTTACAAGGATGTCTAGTATCCTGCTGATTTAGCCATAAAATAATTTGAATTGTAAAATTGACATAATCCCTCAAGAATTCTAACCAAAATGAATGACCTAAAGTGGTGGTCTTAGATGAACATTTTCCCATATTTAAAATGAATTTCCTTCTTTCTTTTAAAGTTTATTGAATGGTTTTATTGGGTTTGAGTTGAGAAAAGATCAATTGAAATTTATAGCAAGTGCTTGAAACTTGAATTAGATTTTGGTGAAAAAAAAGAGATCATAAAAAAGGAAGGTTCCAAAATTGAGATGCTCCTTTAAATTCAGTCGACATCGCATAAAAGCACAAGTACAGGAGCAATTTGTGCATAAATTTTAATTTGGTTCTTATTGTTAAGTAATATAACAACCGAAATAAGGGTATTTGCTTGTACTTAAAGTAGCCATTGAATGATGAAATTACTTTTAGCCAATAACAATAAATAATATATTTAAAAAATTTGTTAATGGTATATGCGATTTATTTCTTAGATTTTAATTAAAAGGAAAGGAAACTTAAAAAATTAGCTATGGCTGTGTTTTCCATAAATTAAGAATAAGTAAAATAAATTCATTTGATATTGATTAAAAAAATAAATTAGCTTAAAAAATTTTTATTAAAAAATTCAGATAAAAATTCAGCTTGAAATGATTTTGGTTTTTGGAAAATTTTCAATGAATTTTTTGTTTGAAAAGAGTACCGATATAAAAAAATCATTTTAATTGTAATTTGATTATGTACAATAATAATTAATTATACACTTTTTACTGATGAATCTTAAATAAGTTTGAAATAAAAGCATTGTGCTTTGAGTTTATATAATTTTAGTTTCAATTGAAATAAATTCAAATATAATGTTACATGGTTTTAAGCCAAATACACACACAAATAATTTCCTACGTAATTTATGAAGAATCGCTTAATTTTGTGTCCCTTTAGGCCGTTTCCACAAAGGAAGATATCAAACATTTTGTATCTACAGTATTATTTTTAATTTTAAAATCATTTTTATCCTAGAAAATCATCTGTCATCATCACATCATGAGTCAAAAAGCAAGTGATGTGCTTTGAATCCATTTAAAAAATGACTAATATCAATCCTCACAAATTATTTTCGATAACATAAAAACTAATCCGAAAAATTATTTAAAGAAAAAAAAGTATCATGATATTTCATTAAAGAAATATCTTGCTTAAAGAAATTGAGTTCAAGAAAATACGTTTATTAGTTCTGTGTAAATCTGAATGGTGCCTAATTTTTGTTTGCTAACAATTTTTCATTAATTTTAAAAATTATAATTTTGTCAAGAAGCTTCAAGACAGTAAACTTTTGTACTTTTTAATGGAAAAATAATATTCTATTGACTATATATAAGGATGAATAGTAGTAATAATAGAAAATCATAATCATCAATTGTGTTGTGTTAAAGCACAAACAGAGTATCTTCTTTCTTTTTTTAGTTTTCCTTAAAAATATACAAATCAGAAGTGCATTTTTTCATACAAAATTGGCAATTCTAAAAAGTAATTATTCACAAAAGTCCATCTATCAAATTCCCAAAATTCAATGAACATATTTAATTAAAAAATACTTTTTTGTGAAATTTGGTGTTAAACAAAGCACTTTTTTGTTTAAAAACCCATCGAATTTTATAACTTGGATTAAAGTTTGAAAATAAAACTTTTATATTTTTAACTGTACATGTAAAATTGTACATGTAAAATGCAACATATGAACTTGAAGTCTTTTCAGTTTTTGGGAATTACAAATACAAAGTCTTTTTTATTATAACTATTATAATAAACTTGCAGGATTGCTTTGATTTATCTACACCATTAATTTTTTTCGTACACCTTCATATCCTGCAAATTATATTAACATTAAATAATATTAATTGATATATTAATTATAGTTGGATTATTGCAATACGAGAAATAATAATCATTTAATTATACCATTTTTATTTTAACATTTGAGCATTTTATATACGATATTTTCAACGTTTAATTTTGTTAACTAGAAACCACTAACACCCTAGTCCCACAGAAAAAGAAACTAGTTCTTTCTACGTGGTTTTTTGTCTCAGCCAATCAGAAGTCGCGATGTACGTGGTCTTTTAGATTATAACCTAATCATTTTAACCAGCAACAGGAACATGGTTTTTTGAATTCTAACATTGGTAGCGCTGAAAGGCGAAAAATTTTTACTTTTCGCCCTGTGCTATTTGACACTGATAAATGTCAAGTTTGTTTACTATTTGTCTTTTTAGGGGTTATAGCTGCCATGGATACTGGTATGTATTTTTTAATCTTTTTATATATTTTAATAAATATTTATTTTAATTTAATAAATGTACAAGTGTAGGACATATTCTCATGAAAAAGGGTATTATGTTTGCAGTTGGGCTTGCAATTAAGCAGAATGCATCACATATAACTATTGAAATTTTAAGTTATAGAAATGGATGATCCTACAAACTATAAAAAGCATACGTTTAATCGGGAAGCTGTAAGTAATTTGCATCCCAGTTCAATGACAACTAATAGTTTTTATATAATATTTAATTGGAACATTATAATTATCAATTTATTTTTCAGATTGAAAAGATCAATGAATCAATTTTAAATAATAATAAGAAAGAATAAGAATCTGATTTTAATAGGATTGTAAAATTTTTGAATGAAAATGGGCAAATTTCAGAAGAGGTATATTTAATTTCCGATATCTTTAAATAAAAACCTAATTTTATAATTTTAAAATAGAATATTGATGATATTTTATGCTCTGAAATAAAGTCAACAAGCGAAATTCATTTCAGAAGGACAAATCTTTAATTGCTGCAGGCTTTAGAGAAAAGTCTCATTCTAATGAATATGAAGGTGCTAGGAGAGTTCGGCAAGGTTTACGAGATCTTTATTAAGAATAGGAAATATTTGTTAATAATTCAGAAAAATTAAATTAAATGCTTATTTTAATAAACTTGTAAAATCTTTTTTTGATATAAATAAAAATATTTGCTGAATTGTTTTTAATGTCTACTAATTTCTTTAAGCTCATACTATTTTTAAACAACAATACTGGCCTTTCAATTATATTTAAATAATTGATTCTATTTACAATTAAAGAAGTTTTTAGATATTTAACTAACACAATAAGGCAAACTACGATGGTTTTATTAGTTAATTTAGTTATGTATAATCGGTTTTTTTAATGCACTGCGTCTATATCGCGTGGGCTCCTGATATCTTATGTTTGTTATTTGGATTTTGATTCTCTCCTGACTCCAAGGCAAACATTTTCGTTTTTTCACTGAAAGAAAGTTTTTTTGGTACAGAATGATATGTTCTCTGTTTGCTCTTGTAATCTTCACTTTCATGGATCTCTGTACCAAAAAAAAGCCAGACAAGGCGGCTTCACCGCATGACCTAACATAGGAATACTAACGCTTATAGGGAACTTATCACTGGATCTTCACTCCCGCACACGTCACACTCACACACTTAGATAATAGTACTAATAAATTAATTGTAAATAGATTAAGATTGTAGTAAACACTAGAAAATTAAAAAAAAAAAAAAAATTTGTAGTTTTTTAAAAAAACATTATATTTGTTAAGTAATAAAACAGCTGACAACTTAGTTAAGCAATTTAGGAACTAGAAGAAAAATTATTTTTGATGTATAACAATCATAAACTTTAATTAATAATAATTTATCTTGAGGTAATAAACCTCCTTTAGGCTTATCAAGAATTTTTTCTCCATCCAAAATCCAAAATTTGCTTAATTCGCTATAGTTATTTCAATATAGTTAGTTTTATTTCTTATTTCCTAAAATATGAACACACAAATTAGTTATAAAAAGTTTGATTAATTTAAAAACATCCACCTTTTAGTTCTTTAATTTTATAAAATTTAAAATTTCTTTCATTTTGATAGTAATTTAAAATTTTTCACAAAAACAAATCAAAAATTCTATACAAAATAAAATCAGCTGTTTCTTGACAGCTCAGTTCAAAAAACTAGATTGCTCTGTGTGTCATGGGGTTAAAAGAACTAGGTTCTTTGAAAAGATTAGGTTTAAAAGAACTAGTTTCTTTGCTCTGTGTGACTAGGGTGTAAGACTTATGTCGCTTTTCAAATTTAATCCCAAAATGAAATAAAAATTTTTTTGCTTTAACATATTATCCTCCTCACCCTGTTAACTGGTTTGAAATTTTCACTGATTAGTTCTGAGTTTCTAAATTACCAGCTCCTTAGCTTCCTTTTAATTTTCTTCCCACTGTATTTAAAATTCAATAATAATCGATTAAATTTTTAACTACAATATGAGTAGCATTATTACATGTTGTAATATTTTTTAAAATAAAACTTGATTGGTTCAATAAAATTCACATTCAATTAAAAGGACAAACACTTAAAAAATTACAGTATCATATGGGATAATATTTGTGTTGAATTTTTTGTCCTGTCCGTTATATTGATCTTTCGTACTTTCTATTTTCACAAAATTTTTTCAAATTCAAATTTGTTTGCTGAACAAAATTTTATTCAACCAATCCCGTACTGAATGTTCATAGCTTCATTCTGGTATTGTTTGGTATTCTCTAAATGTTATAAGAGTGAAAAAAGGCTCAAATTTATAATTCAATTAATTGAAATTGAAAAAACTTCACTAATTATTACAATTAGAATGAAAAATTTATTCATTTAACGAAATCCATTCAAATATGTACTTGAATTTAATTTTCCTATTTCAAGGTTTTGAAATGTAGCAACTTTAAAATTAAAGAAAAGCTTGTAGTTAAATTAAACTCAGCGTCACTTGTTTAAATGAAATATACAAATAAATTATTTGAGCAAAAGAAAAAGAACGAATTTTAAATAATTCGATGCCTCTCAAACTTATTTTATACTTATATACGCACGCGTTCTTTCTAAATCTTCCCATGACAGCGATTTGATGCTATCAACACGTTTTTCAGGTATTTTGCAGACAAAGCATCTATTTCAGTAGAACTTTATTCACACAGCAGGAGGCTCAATCCTTTCTGCTAACATAAAAATTCTCAGGATAATTGTACAGCAGGAGTCTTTGGATATAAATATACCACAGCAGTACGATACAGTTACACTAAAGAATGTGATCTGGGTCATAGCCCAAACTCTTAAAAAATTCTATGATGGTTAAAGTTAAATCTTCAATAGAAGTTGCCATTTGTGTCTTTATCACAAAATAGTATCCTCCTTTCGATTTCTATTTGGAGACATTGCGTGCCTTGAATTACAAGTTAGTGAAAATTGGCTGCTAGAAAAAAAGGAAAAAATGTCGGCAAGAGAATTTCTTTATCTCAACCAAGACTGAGAGTTGGATTTTTTCCTTTTTTTTACTTTTCTAATATATAGAAAATTAAGCAGGAATGTTTTGAATGAAGCGTTAACATTGACTTTATTTAATACCCATGTGAATAGAGTAACAATTGCTTGAAATAAAATAGGCTTTCCATAGTATTGTCCGTTAATTAATGTCAAAGCTTCCTTTGCTCATGTAAATATAGACAACTATAATTGATTGACTATACCTAAAATAATATAAGGATAAATTGTGTTGCAGGATATTTTTTTGCTACTTTTCACAATGAGCAAAGTTCAATGGTAAAAGCATAAAAGCCTTCCTTTTAATTGGATTTTGCATTAGAAACTTATCAGTGGAGTATCGTATTTCCTTATAGACTTTTCAAATTCAAGTTTGATTCATTTGAGAATTTTTAAATCCCAATTTCAATGGCAACAGCTATTGGTGTTATTTTTGTTTCGTTAAGAGGCTTACATATTTTATGTCTTGTAGAACTTCAATTTGGCAAACTAAATTACTTCTAGAATATATCAAAAAGGAAACTAAACTGTATTCTGATAATAACTTTAATTAATTAATAAGTTTTAATTGCTTTTTTCCATAACATAGACCATCTTTTGTCAACATAAAAGTTCTGCCTAAAATGCATTGGTAAATAACACTTAATTGTGTAATCGGGCATCACTTTGAAAAACAAAATATTTTCTTGAGTTAGTAGAAAGTATTCAATTATTATGAGAATAGAGTTATCTAAAAAGGATTAAAATAGATTTAAAAGTTTCAGCAAAAATATTTTAGTCATTACCATTAGAATGCGAAAAGTTGTGCATTTTTGAAATTGTGAAAATTTTAAAAATGTTAAGATTTTTATGTTTCTAGACTTTTAAAACATTTCAATACAAAAAAAGCTTTGAAGCAGTAATGAAATGCTGATTTAAGCACCAATAAAAATGGACAAACACAATAAGTACCTAACAGATAACATTTAAAAATCAGCTTTTAGTTGAAATTTTTGACAAAAAACATTGCGCTTCATTCAACAATCTTAATTATGCTTTGCAATGAATTCCAAACTCTTTCAGAGCGTTTACTTCACAAATATTTTATTTGAAGTGATTGTAATATTAAATGACAAGTGTATCTCACAAAAACTTTGGATACCAATATATTTTGAACAATATTTTGTAAAAATATTTTTGCAGAGTAAATAAATATAATAATTTCTTGTGATTTCTCTTTATTTATTAAAAATGTATAAGCACCATCTTTTATCAGTATTAATATGTTTAGTTTCGTATATTTTATTAATTCATTCAAAACTTAATTATTATTTGCTGGTAAAAGAGGGATAAACAGCACATTTTTTCTTTTATATGAAAAGTAAGTATCTATTTCACATTTCAAGTTTCATATCTTTTAAAAATTGAAAACTCATTGTTGAAGCTTAACGTATAATATTAAAAGCGTGTTTGATTTTGGCCTACATGTTATTCCGTTTGATGAGCTTTTTATAATATTTAAAATCATACAAAACATTATTTAAAATTAGCAGAAGGAGTTTTCGCAAATTAAATCAAGAAGATTTTTACTCAATAAAACTCAATCAAAATTTGATTTATGTATAATATCTGAAAGTGATTTATTTCTGTTCAAATCCTAAATACTTCTAGGCTACATGAGCAAATCACATGTGGTTACGATTTTCATACCCTTTTCACTTTTAATTAGGTATCAGAACACATCAAATTTGGTTTTTGCAATTTTTTTTCAAAAAATAATTGTGTACATTTTACAGAAACCTCTCAATTAATTAAATGGGTAAATTTTGAGATTAAAAATTACCATATTCTAGGAACTGCTAAAGTTTTATATCTCATATGACACAACTTTTTGGAAAAGTCAAATATCATTAATTTCTTTCTTCCATGATAGAAATAAAATGTACACAAAAAATGAAAAACTGAAAATAAAAGTGGAAAACGCAACGATAATTTCAACTATTTTAGTATCTAGTAACAATAAAGTTAATGAAGATTGGAGTGGATTACAAATGAAATTTTCCACTTGGTAAATTTTCATATAGAAGTATGAATTAAAACCAAGAGTAAAATTTCGGCATCAGTATTCTTTAGCTTCTCACTAACCCTATAACTAGGTTTAATTATAATTTTCATTGGATTATTTCTACTCTCGACTATTGCCAACAAAATGGAGCCATAATAGCTCTCAGGTTGGCACTTAAGTTTATTAATTTTATTATGAATATAAATTTCATTATATTAACATCTATGAAAAATTTTTCTAATATACAAAACCTAAATAAAATATTATTTTTTGATTAAGAAAAATGAAAAAACAAAAATAATAATGAGCTACAATAATATAATTGCAATTTATCAAACAATTGACTCTATTGTTGCAATTAAGCTCACGTACTAGCACCATTGCTTCCTACTAAATCTTTTGGGGTGTCTCCATTAGATTGCCATTATGTGAAAACTTTATGTGGTTACTAATGAGTAGACAACATTAGCAGCTAATTAAAGAGGTCATTAATACTGGAATAGTACAGTCGAATGTATTTTAAAATCTTTTCGAAAATATTATATATTACTTTGATATAAAAAAAGACGAAAAAAAATAAGCTTATAAAAATAAACTTAATATAATTGCAGTAAATTTTATTAACTTCACTAAAGTATTTACTAAAATTCTTTGGTATTTACAACCTTGCACAGAATTTCAATGAATTCTTTATTTTTAAGAAAGTTATTCCTAGTTATTAGAAGTTTTAGACAAACACCTAAAGTCCCCGTGGAGTTTGTTATAACAACCCATTTCCATCAATTATGATCAAATTAACAAACTCCTTTTTATAGACTTGATGCGTATTTTGTTTTATTTTATTACAAAAATAAAGATCTTTTTCAAACGTTATTATGTATTCACAGGTTAATGATTAAAACTTTAACATTTCTCTTTTCAATCACTTATATAATGACTTCGTCAACTTTAAAGAAATTTTCAGAAGCAGATACTTTAGCTCACTACACTTAAATTCTAATCAAATAAACAATTAATTAATTGTCTAAATTTGAATCTTTCTCCTCTTTTAAGTTTTGGAGCTTAGCAACCTATCCAAATATTTTCATAGTAATAAATTTAAGTTTAATTATTAGATTATTCTCATGAAAAAGTTGACTTTGTGAGCAAATTATCAAATACAATAGGAATATACATTTAGACTGCCGTCTTTCATTTATTTCTGAAATTTTGGCACTTTTTATTGATAAACTAGCTGACCCAGCAAACGTTGTTTTGCCAAATCAAAATTATTCCTAGGATTATTTTAGTAGAAAAAAATGACTTACTTATTGTCAGTGTGTGAGATTGCGGTATATATGAGTGAAAGAGGCATGGAGCGCTGTGAACAATGATGGAATATATGAAATACTAAACATTTATATTTTTAATGCATTGTAATTTATTTTTTTAAATTATATATATCCCTAATCATAATAATTTTACTAAAAAACAATATATATCCCTTAACGCAATAGAATGTACAATATTTTTTGTTGATGGGATATCTTAAGCTAGCACAAACAAACTGGATGGTTTGCCCACTCGAGAGCATGACAGGTATAATTTTCCATGTGAAAAACATGGTGTGATCAAATCTAAGCTACAAACAGACTTCGTTTGGCCTTGAGACTTATTGATAGTCATCGCAAATGCCAATCTTATTGGAAATTAAAGACGTTTAAATTGAATTGGCACACCTGTGGGTATAATAGGGGTCCGTGGTAGTAATATATTTTCACCTCGAAATTTTCCGTTTAAAATGATGGCTTCGACAAGGTTTTTCATTAACTTTTTAATAACTAATCACGTGCCATGCAGCATTCACTAGCAAATCACTTCAAATGAAGTCTTTGTGTGGATTGGTTTCAAATGAAGGCACAAAATCTTGATTTCAAATTTTGAGCTGTTTTGAGATGAGTTATAAATATTGAATTTATCACAGAAATAATATGACAATTATTTCAATAAGGAAAAAAGTATAAAACGTACTTATCACCTATTCATGTTGGCTTGGATGGAACTGGTATGCAAATTATTGTACTACAGTCAGTACAATTTCCTTCCACGATTACAGAATAATTGAAAAGAGGATGCTTTCTATAAGTTTTTTTACTACAATAGCATATAAAGTACTAGGGGGTTCTTAATATTTTGCATTTGTCTATCCAGGATAGAAAATATTTGCCTATTTTTTGCCTCTTAGCAAAGTTCTCATAAAAACATATTTTTAGTTTCTTCTAAGATCTTCAAACCACCCCTTGCTTTATTAGATCAACAAATTTTATCCAATCTTTTTCGAAGCATTTTAGTTATTACAATCAAAAAGATTTTTAATTTTCAAATCGAAAATTATAATTCAGCATAGAGTTAAAACCTCTTGTAGGCTGTAACTTACCTAAAAACCCAAAAGAATACATTTTATAATTTGCAAGTTTTCTTTCTTCTAAAGCTCATTTATCTTATTAGAAACCCTAATTCTGTATCTTTTTCTTTCTGGAATTTAATTTAAGAAATACTTGGGAAGAATGTCTAAGAAAATTTCATTGTGGCTATTGAAGTGTTTACCAATTTAATTGATTTCCAAATAACTGTAATTATAATGTTTGACACCAAATTGGGCTCAAGCAAAAAACCATAGAATTTTGTTTCTTGATTTCCTCTCCATCAATTTTCTTACACTACAATTTCTTTAAAAGTGGCTAAAACAAGACAAATTACAAGATAAATTGTTGACGTGACAGCTCCTTAAGCCCAAACGTAGTCCTGCAATTATTTATCCATTGCGTTCAATTTTAAGGGCTTGAACCTTAAACAACTTTACCGGAAAATTGCTCTGGGAGTCGTTAACGATTAATTGCAAACGCGGAGATAGGGGTAGATTCCTTACCAGCTAGATAACTATGTATATGTGAACACTTCCGGTTGTTTAGTTTTTTTTATAAATATAACTCTAGTGTATTTAATCTATTAACAATTTATTTTTTTAGATATCTTTTGCATTAAAGCTGTCTTAAAGTCATAATTTAAGGAGATTGGAGCTATATCAGTTTTGAAGAAAACAAAGTTTCTGTTAAAACTTTATAAATTCCTTTAAAGACCTTTTTAGTAGAATATATATTCACTTATATACCTCACTGATGACTTGAAAAATTTGACATGAAGAATGAGGAAGGTACTTAAGTGTTAAAGTTGTCTTAGAACTTTATTCACGAGAGGAAAAGTTGGCTCGTTATTGTGTTACATTATAGAGTTACATGCATAATAATAGAAGAACCTCTTCAAAGACTTAATAACACTCTTTATTATCCTTGAGGTGAACTTGAAACTTAAATTGAACGATATAAACTAAAATTTGACTTTAGAAATTACAATTTATTATTTTGGTTTTATCTTTTAATTAAAAAGTTGATTTTAACCATTTAGGCTTAGATAGACAGCAAATTATTTATACAAGCAATTCTTACAGTTATAATATAAAAAAATGTTAAAATGTTTTAATTTAAGAATAAAAATTTGAGCAGTAGAAAACTAGCCTTGCTCAGTTCAATCTACTCAAAAAATTGTTGAAAGATTATCTGGTCTGCATTTCTATAAAACTCATACGTTGTTGAACATTTTATCCCTCTGATATGAAAAACAATAATTTAAAAGTTATTTTCCGTGAGCAATTAATATGAATTTCCTAGAAAAATTGTAGGGAATTATTGTCTTTCTTTTCGGTGTACCTAGAAGTAAATAAGCGCTTTAATAATCCGTCTAGCACAGAAAACAGGCATTTCTATAAAAGGCTTAGGTAAAAATGGTACATTAGGCCTTTACTATATACAAATATGGGCATTTTACAAGAAAACTTAATGTCATTGCTTTGATAAGACATGCAAACAAATAAGAGTAAGTGAGAGCAGTGTAGAAAAATATTATAACATTAGAATTAATATTTATAAAAATGATGGTGAAAACAAGGTTTGGGCTTAGTAAAAAATTTAGGCAGGACTTATTAGTAAACTGATTCAGATTTTTGCTTAGACAAAGAAGTTAAAAGAATTAAGGAAATTTTCTTTTACTTAACCAAGTTATTAAAATAAAGTATGTATATTAAAGAACGTGGATCTTAGTTTGGTCCTATATATTCAGTTTACTTCTCATTTCCTTTATTTGAAATTAAAAATCAATAGACACTAGACAAAGTATAAACATGAGCAGTCGAAATACTATGAATAAAGTAACATAAATAGATGAAATTTATAGTTCTGGCCTACACATTAGGAAAACAAAAATTAAACTTCCATATGTAAATACCATATAAAAGACACAATTCTTAAAACTATATTCTAAAAATTTGATGGTAAAAAAGAATCTGCTTATGAATCTATTTATATATGATCCTTTTATATCCTTATATGAATGCTACTAACCTTCAATATACTGGAAATCACCCAAAGCCAATGCAAACGATTTATTGTTTGTTTGTTCTTCTTCTTCTTATTTTACTCTTGTTATTAAAACAGAACTTGTCGTCCCAGATTCAAAATATAGAATAGAGAAAACAATAAAAATATGGTTCCTTTTGTTTTATTTCATTTTCTATTTGTTTTTTCTTGGAAGGGCACCATTTCATTTAAAGCTAAAATTTTAGTTTATTCTCTTGTATTAGAATTCGGAGGACATCTTTCTATCGATTCAAATACAGAGCCCTTGGCACAATATTGTTTGTTACATTTATTTTTATTTAAAAAACAAAAATAAGAAACTTCGTATACAAAAAATAAAGCAAACAAAAAATTTAGTTTTTATAGTACTGTAGCACAATTGAGTTTTGATATTATTTAGGATTACTGAAAAAGTTGCGGGGCCATGAAGTCATTTTACTTAAATGGGGTGGGATAATAGGACTTATTTTATTATTGCTATTTATTGAACAGAATAAATGGATCTAAATGTTTGAAAATTTTTTAAATTTGAAAAAGGATAAACATTTTTCGATATTATTAGATTCAAAACACAAGAATGTGTTAAATTTGAAATACTTTTAAGAATAATAAACACATAATATTTGTATCCCTTTTTATTTCTTAAAATGTTAACACTTTTAGTCTTTTTTTCTACTATATAACCATATTTTGAAAACCGTTAATTTAAAAAATATCACCACTGCAAAAAATGGTTGTAAGTTTGTAATATAAAAATATCCTAAGCAAAAATAGTTAAATCCCTTTTTACTTAAAAGATTTTCTGAGTAGCCTTTTGACCTTAGTAAATGCAAACATTTCAAAAAATTTTGACAATAATAAAACCCAGGATAAAGTAGGATTATTAGTTATTTTATAACTGGATATATGGTCAAGCCTTTTGAGAACTCAAATTAAAATATGCAGCCAAAAATCGAAAAACTTGAACTCGACTTAAAAAAACTGTTAATGTGAAACCAGCTTATTTGAGCCAAATAAGTTAGTGTTGATAAACGTCAAATGAGTGACGCCCGGTTTCAAAGTACGGGCTTAAACCTCGCCCAGCTAAAATCCGTGACTTTAAACCCGCTCAAATTGCTAAGCGCATTTCACAGTGCTACTTTTGGAGCTTAAGCGTGATTAATTTCAGTCCGCAAGAACTTTTGAGTTTAATCCCATACTATGAAACCGTGTGTTAGTGTTTAATACTAGGATCATCTTAGAAAAAGACGAAGAATAATTTTCTCTTACAGTCCATTTCTTGATAAAGGCAAGTGCCTATTACACTTACAGCAATTAAACTCACAAAAGAAAATTCCTGAATATAACAAAAAATCACATAATATATAAAAGATTTGCATTTGGACCAAAGCTTAAGAAAGTATTCCTTAAATTAACTAAAATCCTGCATGCATCAAATGATGCTACTATTATAAATTATAATTCAAAACACGTCCAGCAGCCACTCGAAATTTAAGCGTGCTCAAGAGTTAGCTAAAGGATACAGGAATACATCCTCTTATTTATACTGTTTACCTTGTGGATGCTATAAGCAATTCACTTCTTTTTTATATCTAACCAAGTAGATCTTATATGCATTGCAAAACAGAACAATCGTTAAAGGGTACATCCTCATTTTCATGAAGTTTTGTTGCACTAAAAGATACTGTCATACAATTTTTCCAAGTTTCATGCATAATGCCCTATTGTTATATCATTTAGATTAAAATATGCCACAATATTCGATCTGATTATGCTATTATAATGCAATATATCGAGTTATGCTATAAAAATGATATTATGTATTCTTATCATAGCTACATACCAATAAAATAGTTGTTCACTATCAAAAATTCATATTCCAAGCAAATTGGTGACAAATTCTTCAACTAAAAGTGCATACATTGGTGTTGCATATGCGATTTTTCGATTTTATATATGTGCGGAAATGGAATTGAAATCATCAACCAACATATCGAATTATTATGAGAACTGAACGTGATTTGGTTAAAGAAGTGTAATAATTGGAAAAGCTTGAAATAAAAAATTAAATTGTAGATGCCAATTGTAGCCTTTGGCCTATTGATTTTTTTAATTAAGTCCAAATATGATTTTAATGAAGACTGTATTATGTGGCTAAAATTAGTGGCTTAAATTTTTTGAATGGCTTATAAAAATATACAAGGATATTAACGAGCAAATATTTGATAACCTTTAAAGTATTTAATAATTCTTTCATTACAAAAATCTAAAGAGGAACCCAAAAAATTTTTCCAAATAACTTACTACTGCAATAAAGTTAGGTTTCACTAAGCTTGAACTTCGAAGTAACTGTATCTATAAAATCTAAAAATAAGTGATAAAGAATGAAAGGTAAAAATGGTTTGTATATTAATAGCTTTACTGCAAAACACCGACTAAATTTAGCTGAAACATACTAGATGGCAAAAATTAATTCAAAGCAGTTTAAAAAGGATTTAACATCCTACTCTAATCACATCAATTTACAAAACACAAATTTTAAGTTTATTTATTTGAAAAAATGACAATCAAAAATAATTCTACCGTCTAAAATATCTTTTCTAACAAATACAATTTTGAATATAATAAAAAACATAATTCAGGAGCCTAGAACTTAAACTATCAGATCAAGGATGCAAGTGAAGAAATGTTCAGTAATCATTAATTTTTTTCTGGTCAATTAAAATCTTAAATGCCCCTAAATACAAGGACATAATGCTATATGACGCTATAAAATTACATTGTGAACCGATAATTAAGGAAATTTACTATAAACAGAGAATTTAAATTTAGCATAGAGTTTTAAACTTGAGGAAAGAAATATTTATGAAAGGAATAAAATTTTACAATTAGAGAGTGCTTAAAAAAATAGTAATACCATGATAAAAAAAACAGTAACAACAAAAAAAGTCGCAATGGAAAATGCAAGATCTCTTGATAAGCAGCAAAATATTTACTGTTGAAAGACTAGAAATCTTTTATTTTCATTTTCCTTGGTTTGAGAATTTTATTTTATTGTAAAAAATGGAAATGCAAATCTCCAAACTTTCTTAATTGCTTAGACGATAAGGAATGAGACATTTTGTTGATCACACAAAATCTGTTCGTTCGCTCTAATACTACTAATTACGTTTGGCAAACATAACGTTATTTTTAAATTTTTTCAACAGTATTTACTAAAATGAATGAATGCCTTTAGTTCACACTATTTTAGAATGAGAGAATAAATTAGTTTTTAGGAAAGATTTTATTCTTTAAAATGAATAAACCTAAAATGGAATTTCTTTTCCTATGCTAAAAGAATTAATAGTAAATTAAGAACATGAAATTATGCTTTTATTTTACTCTCCTTCCTGGTTTTTGAGTTTTCTTGATTTACAATTTATGAGTACCTATGAACTTTGCTCAGTCATTGTTTACGTATTTTATATTTACGAGACTCAATGATGTTTACTTCACCTATAGGGGTTGTTTTAAATTCTTCTGCCCCTTATTTAATTAATTTACAGGATTTTTAATTTGTATACAGGAAAAAATTACTGGAATTTCCTTAATTTACCCCCTCAAATTTTATAAGGCGACAAATTAAACCTTACACACTCAAAATTATTTTATTAAATAACAACAAAAGCTTTCAGGATATTTGTAATTTCCAATCAAAAGTTAGCAGCTCTAACCAATTATTTGAAAGACATAAAAAAAATTAAATAAAAAATCTGACCTTCACCATTTAGTTAATAAAAAAGTTTCAAATATTTTGAATGCAATTTAGTCAGTTGAAACTCCATATCCTGATTTGATGAATCCGATACACAGAATAACAAACAGAGAACTCTAAGACTTTAAAACTTACTTAAAACCTAAAAACATTTTTCTATCAATCAATTTTATTTTTATTCGAAAAATTTTTCAAAATCTTTTGAATTTTTCTACCTTTTATCTACAAAAAGCTTTTAGGGGAAAATTTTGATGAGAAAAAGTAATTCAGTTACCAAGAATATCTTATTTTACAAAAATAATTTGGTAAAATTGAATCAAAAAATTTAAACTTTTCACTTCTTAAGGTTTCCAAACATTTTCGAATATTTAATCAGAAGTTTTTATTTCAGTTTGTATTTTCTTTAGATAAAAGAAAATGTTAGTTTTAGATAAACTAAAGTATTTTTTCTACAATTGACAGTAAGAAGTATCCTATTTCGGTAATTTTCAATTTACCTTTAGGACTCTAATTGTAAGTAAAAATGTAAAGCTGAAATTAAATATAAATGGTAACATAAAATCTGCTATTTCGAAGAGTTCAAAAAGCAAATTTCGACGATTTACATAGAAATTGTCAGTCTTTATCTTTTCCCATTTAGTATTTAGCACAAACAAAAACCAAAATTACATATTTCCAACAATAAACATAATTCGCTAGTTCGCACAGCATCATCACTCAGATAGAATTTAAAATAAAAAATATTTAATACCAAGGTGCGAACACGTATTTATAGAACATTTTTTCTAAATAAATTGCTTGTGCTATATTTAGAGCTAACTATTAGGACAATATCGAGAATTTTCATAATAAAACGCACTTTACTTAAGATTTAGGAAGTTTTAAGAATAAAATTTTTTTAGATAAATATTCTAAAGATTACAAATAAAACATCATTGAGTGCATTGTTGTCCATGCCAAAGAAAAAGAATCTAATTTCCATTAGCTTTAGTTAATGAATAAACACAAAAAATGCATTTAAGGTATTTTTTCGATGCTTTTGACAACATGTGTTGAAAAAGTAAAAATTAGTTAAGTAATTATTTAGCAACGAATGTATATAGATAAGAAATAATATCACCTCTATCCTTTTTGAGATTTTAAAAATATTGTACCAAAGTTAGATTATGTTGAGTTAGAAATTTTAAAACTTTAACAGGCAATAGAATAACAGTTTCATATTTTGATACCATAAATTAAAGGCGCTCATATTTTATTTTTAAAACACTTTCCAAGTACTGTAATAGCTCCACGCAACTGATAAAGATCAAATATTGACTTAAAAAAATATTAAATTGTTCTATTGTCATAAACCTAAACATAAAAAAATATGAAAAAAGATATTTAAAACACATGCTAAGATAGAATAGAAAGTGCTAAACTTTTATCTAGAAATGCTATTAAGACTTCAAGAATACACAAATGTTTTATTTTTAAGAAAAATTATATTAAATGAATGTTGGTTCAAAACGCATAAAAACTTTCAAAAATTTAACTACAATTATGAGATCAAAAGTTCATAATAATTTCAATTTTCTATATTTTTGAATAATGCTCTAATCGACCTTTAACTATTCACGAAGAAATATTTGTCAACCCATACGACGTTTTGTGGTTCATAAACCCCAAGTTAAGGGAAGCGTGTGATGTGATAAAACAACAAAACAACAGCAAAATGCTTTAAAAAAAAGCTACTTTTGCCATCAAAAGTCTTGTTTCACAAGAATATATGAAGAGAGACTTTCTATTTTTTCTAAAATAAAAACAAAAGAAATTTTTATGTCTTAAACGTTATTTGCATGGGAGCTAAATAAAATAATACTCCAAATCCACAGGCCTTTTTTTAAAAATTTTCACTTTTTATGGAATTCATGGCAAGTGGCAAATGATTTAATGCTTTTGAATTTGGTTTCATTTAATATTTTTCTATTTATTATCTTAAAACACATTTTATCTTTTTTTTTTAACTTATCAAATAAGAAAAAAGAAAAAACCTTTCAACTGTTGTGGTTGAATAAAAGCAATATGCACATTTTTTGTATGTTCAGTTAAATTTTTTAGTAAAGAAATTGTTGATTTTATTTAATCAGACTTTAAGTTGTGCAAAATGTTCTTTACCAAGTTTTTAAGGCTGACCTGTTTTATTATATTCTCACAATGTATCAAAAAAATTAAAGTCCAATATGAGAATCACTATGGCAGTTTAATGAAAGAACTGCCAAAGGATGGATTAAAATGTAAATTTCAAAATTTTAAAGTATTAATCGAATCCGGATCAACTCTGTCCTTGTGCGTTGTTGAATCAAATAATAGGATTTTCGGAAAATTATAACTTTATCTGGAAAATAAAAATTAAACTTTGAAAAATTTCATTTTTTTTATAATCTTTTATGAGAATAAACATATCTAAAGTACATATATCAAAGCTTTAATAGATTATATTGATACTGAATTTAAGCTTTTTTAACATTTAAATGTCTTTTAGAATATATCTAACCATTCCCAAGCTCTATTTTTGCTCTGAAAGGCATCATTGACGGGGATTTCTTACTTTTTGGAAGAGACAAACTCAACGAAAGTTATTTCGATAGCTGTGAAATTTTTATTTGAGGTTATATTAACCCCATAATAGTCAAGTATTTATTAAAGCATTTATATCAAGTATAAATTGAAAGTTATCTATGACACAGACACTAATACTAATACTCTAATGATCATATATCGTTTTTATTGATAATACTTTACATCATTCAAATTCGGAAGCGCACGGGCGAAATAATAATTTTTTTAAAGCTGCTGATTATCTGCCAATAATGTCATTTGAGTTCTGACAGTGCTTTCGTTCGAAAATTTTGATTTTAAAACGGATTTTAATTTTAAGACAAGTTCTGATTTTATTTAATAATTAGTTTTATGACTGCTTACAAATAAATTATAAAAAATTACAAAATGCGGAAGAAACACTTTCGTAAAATGTTAGCATTATATTCATCGAACCAAACTAGAAAAATTATTTTGCTGCAAAAAAGGCAACATTTATTTAGGGAAGCTCATTTTCCCTTTCAAAAGGTTCGAATTAGTACTAGAAGAGCCCGATGGTTGTACTTTATATATTTACTGAAACAAAAAGGGATTGGTCATGTGTATGTGATTTTATGAAGAAGGGTTAAATAGTCAGTATTTTGGAAAGAACACGTTAGGTAACTTTCCGATAAAATATTCAGAAATTTTTCCCGAACATACATTCGCTCTTTTATCTGGAAGCTTAAGATCACTAGAAAAAAAATACGGACTGGCGTAAAGCAATTCTACTAGAGAAAAAAATAGGCATAGCGTTGTGTTCATTAGCTTCCTCTACTGAATATAGAACTATTGGTTATTTATTTGGCCTAGGGAGAACTACGGCCAGAATAATGGTTTTAGATTTCTGGTTGTCAAAGTGTATGGAGGCTGTTTTAGTAATTTTTGCCCGTATTGCAAAAAAAATCAAAGAATAAAATAAGGCTTTCATCAAAGTAATGGAGTGACCGACGGCTGTCATATAAAAGTAAAACCTGCAAAAGTAAAAGCGTCATATTACCCTAACTATAATTTAGCGTATTCAGTTTTTCTATTTGCGGCTGTAGACAACCACTACCGCTTCATGTATTCAGATATTGAAACATCAAGGAAGGTAAATGATTCAAATATCTGGGAAGCATCGAATTTAAGACAGTTTCACTTGCATAATGAACTATTTTCAACTTTCAAATTTAAAATTAATTATTAAAATTATATAAACACTGACCATCTCTAAAGATTACTATTTATTATTCAAGATCAGCATAATATAAATCATATTGGTATGATTCAGTTGTCAAACAGCTAATACGGATTCTCCATTGGGGGTTGTAGAGTGTATTAAACTTTTTCAAATGTTTAATTCATACTATAAGACACGCTCAGTACAGTTATATTGTTTTTGTAATGTTATACTACACTTTAGGTATGGCAAAAACAAGTTTATAGAATTTCATTTAAAACAAACAAGTTAAACAATCATTGACTTTGCTTCATTATTTTTTAACTAACATTTAACAAACGTAAAGAATTTTACCAAATAACCATTTGCTAACGTTCGTTTTAGGTACAATCTTGTAAGTCCGTGTTGTAGAGTTGTGACTCAACTTTAACAAATAGAGATTCTTAAAAGCTAATTAATAGATTAAAATTGCAAAATGTCTGAAAACAACAATTTATTATTTCCATCCATCAAAACATTTAAGAGCATCTTATTATGTATACCACCAACCTTTTTCTTTTCCAATTTCGTTTATTTCTCTGAAACAATCTAATTTTAATCATTACAAGGAAGCGGCTTAGCTCATTCTTTTTGAAAATTAAAAGCCTTTAATTGAAAATATACGAACATACAAAGTTAAAGGTTATCATCATTTTGATATTCAATTATAATTACTTTGTTGCGAAATAATATTCATTCAGAAATTATTTTAAAATTAGTTCCATTACTATCCTCTTGGAACCAAGCAATTGTATTTATTATTCTTTTGAGCGTCAAACGTGACTCTCATATTTAAATAATAATAACTTCAATTCAACATTGAGCATTGTTTTTTTCAAGTAGTGCACAACACTAAAATTCAGAATAAATTTGCAATTACTTGCATGAAATTCTTTATTCTCCTTTTGGCTTTTATTTTACACCAATGCAAAAAATCAAAAGGACTTTTGAATTTGATATTTATGGAATATTTTACAATGTATAACAATGTCCTTACTTATTTTATACAGTTAAAAATCTTAGTCCAAAGAGAAAATTTGATACTTTTAAATTCATGAAATTTATCTCATCTATAAAAATCAATAAATGATGCATACTGATTCCTCCTCCATACAATTATATTAAATTTTTGAATCTTTAGGTCCTTAAGACTTAAGGGCATATGTAAATTTCTTGCACTAAAATTTCTGATAAGCTTTATTTGCATTTAACATTTTAATAGCTGCATGTTTTCTTGAGTTTTACGTTGCAGATTTGGTATAAGCAACAAGTGTCCCTTTTGTAAAATTCTACGAAATATTTACTGACTTTTGTTTTAGAATGAAAATTTCACATTTTCTGTGAAGGTAATAAATTCAAAAATACTCATCTTACTGTCTCCAGAACATAGAAGGATATTATCCTGAGAAACATAATATTTACAAATGAACTTCAAGGATCCACATCTTAGAAATGCAGCTCCTGATAAATTTTGTTGTGCCAAAGGGGATTCAATAAGATAGAAAAGGAGTTTACCTAAAAATTTATTACTTCTCAGGAAATCTTAGAATCCCCAAAACACTTTTAGATGAAAGAAGTGCATTTTCTAAGGGTGAAGATTTTCTTTCTCCATATTAATTAAATAAGCTCAAAAATTTTCATAGATTATAACATTTTTATCTCAACTTATTTACACAAGTGATTCAAATTTATTTTAATTGCAGACTACGTTCAAGACAAGTTATTAAAAATCAGTCACCTGAGCCCTATATAAATAAGCTAACACTTCTAGTGGTAGTTTATCCTTATTACCAGAACATTAATTACCTTTGTTATTACAAAGCCTTCTCGCATTCAACAAGAATCAGATTTATTTAGGATCTAGAAGATATCCATATAAGATCACATTCAACTAAATGAGTAGTTTCCTAAGGATATCAAATTAATGTACCACTTTATTGTACGTGTGAGATAATTACCTAAATTTAATTTATTTTTAGATGTATACAAAAAACCATAGGTACATAGGAGAACTAAATGAAAAGATATTATAGTATTCTGTTCAATAATGCTGTAACTTAATCTCTAGTGGCGGCAATTAACTTGAACTTGACACCTGACAATGTTGGTAATGGAAAGGTATATAACAATTTTTAGAGTTTAAAAAGATAACAAAACGCATTTGGTAGTAGTGTTACCATATGTAATTAATATATATTAAATAAAAGCACATTGTCAGAGACACAAATTTCGAATTGACGGATATCTTTGACTGCAAATTTTTCTTTATTCCATAATATATAAAAAAAAAGTTATAAATCTATTGTTTAACGTGTTCTCGTCTTTGAAATGTGTGTTTTATTACCACTTTTCTATATCAAAGTTTTGGAATAACAAACCTTTTTGACAGATTCTTATATAACAATGTTTTTATATATTCATAAAAATATTTTTTCTAATTTAAAAGGAAATGTATACTCTTGCTTCTATTAGCAAATACCACAAAACTTTACCTTTACCTTTAAATTAGAGTAGAACTAAACTAAGCGAAGTTTTTCAATTGAAAATTAATGTATTCTATTTTTAATTGAAAAACAAATATTTGTCGCTTTATGTAATTTCAGTATTTTTTCTACTCTAGCAGCAAACTTCAGTAGTACTCCAAGTCAAATAAATTTTACCTCAAGCAATTATAGTTATTAATAATAAACTACAAATTATTATCTCCAAGGCACAGGATTATAGTATTTAAAATGAAATTTGCACTTTAGTAGCGTCGTATAAATATCACCTTCTCTAAATACAATCTCAAATTCAAAAATATTCTTAAGACTTTAACTCCCCAAGGAAGAAGTTCTAAGATATTCCATTCCACTTGTCAGACGAAGGCACAAAACCCATCTGGATGTTCAAAAATATATTAACAGAACAGCACACCATATACGGGTCCTTCTGGGCCACAAAAATTTAGCCAAAGGATAACATTAACAAAGGCAAATAAATTGAAATGATTGAAGTCCTTGTCCTTTTTAGAAATCAAAAGCAAATTTTGACCTGCTAGTTACACTGAACAGAAGGAAAATCAAATAAATAAAATTGCACATGACTTAAATGTTGCTCGTTTCAAAGGAAGAAGTGTTACTACAGTAAAGCCTTAGAAGTATCTTCGTTTAGATTGAAGATTTCGATAGCTGCCATGAGCACAATAACTGGAATTTCAGCAAAATAAAGAAAAAGAAAAAACAACATAACTACAAGACATTGAAGTCAAGCTAGGCACTGACAATGATGAGATTATTTCCAGATGTAAGTCACTTAAATTGCTTGGGATATTCTTTTGCCTAACAAAAGCTTAAAATTGTCGAAAACCAGGAACCAGTTTTTTTTAGGGATGCTGTAGCTTTCATTTGAGATATGGACAATAAAAATTGTGGATGGATATTTTCATTGTCCGAATCTCTAGGAGGTGAGCACCTTGCAATCATCAGCCTTTGGGCTAGTTATTTTTTCGAATAAACTATTCACAGATAAAAGAATGTTAGGTAATCCCTAGAAATGTTGCTGCTGTTAGTGTTTTAGTACTTTTGGAGATTTATAAAAAAAAAAAAGAATTGAAGAGACCCGAAAATATTTCCTCCTCTTTTTTTTTGTATTGTGTAAAAATAAGGGTATATAAAATCTGTTGCTTATATGTTTTGGGATACAAAATTAGGCTTCCAGCTGATTAGTTTTTGATTGAAGAATAGAAAGAAAAAAATGTAGAGTTTGGGGAATAGTTCGCTGTAGATCCAAATTTATTTCACGAAAGAAGATTTTTATGATTGATTTTAATGAAAAAGGGTTCTTATGAATTGAAAAGAGAGTTTTTAATTTGAAGTAGATTCTTAGTAATACATAAAATTTTATCTTAATCAAAAAATAGAAAACAAAAGAAACCAATTTTTTTTATGTGACATCATTTTACTTTTTGTATATTTATAATGAATCGCATTCGGGCAGAACTATTTAAACTTAAGCCTAGTGGTATATTGTTAAGTTTAATCTTAAGAAACTTTCATTTCTTTAGCTTTTAAGTAAGCAAACAAAAACATTTAGAAAAATGGTAAAAGAAAATTCTTCACACTTGGAATGTTAAAAAGAAAATTTGAGGTCATTCTTAAGCAATTAGTCTATGATTCTTAATTGAGTGAGATAAGAAAAGTTATTACAATGTTACTTTATAACAATACATTCGTCAAATTAAGAAAATTTTAAATTGCCTCGTAGAAGCTTAGAAAATTCTAATTTCAAACGAAAACTTCTCAAACAAAAGTGCTTAGAAAAAGAATTTTGCCCTAAATTGCATAAAACAATCGGTTTTGGTCTTATTGTTGTCTTTGTTTTTCTGTTGGGAGTTACTGAAAGTCGGCTGATAGCTAATTTTAAAAATATTTCAATATATCTTTTGTCAAAGAAAGTTAGCAATTAATATTTACTGGGTAAGAATTAAGAAGAGGGCTAAGAAGTGAGTCAAAGTAACTAAAAAAACTCAGAAAAAAAAGTTCTTTAAGCATTAATGGTGCCGCGATAAGTAATTTTTACAGTGCTTGTCTTTTTGAAGGAAACCGAAAATAATTGCAATATGTCTTTGGTTTAGTTTGGATTATGCTAGATATTAATCGCTTCCATTTTTACGAGTTATTTAACTAATAAAAAGCTATAACTTAATTTCAAATTTTCTTTTTTTAGATAGATTGACAAAGCATTTTGTTAGTATAAACCTATCTCAATCTTTTGGCTACCACCATGTCTTTAAATTTTTGACAAACAATACAGTATACTAGGGTTTGTTGAAGACAGGATTAAAATGAAGCCTGAATTTGATCTCTAGAGTATTTTACACAAATTTAATTACAAAATAATTAGTGTAAATACTTTTACACGTGCAGTGTTAATGAAGTTGAGATGCATGGTAACATGTTCTCTATTGCTTATTTTATAGATGTTGTGCATAATCACAGAGCCTTATTTTTGTAATAAAATAAAATCTCAATAAAAGAATAAGCAATTCAAGAAAAAATGCTACCATAAAAGAAAAATCCTTAGCAAAATAATTTAGTTATTTTGGGGCCCTGCATTTCACAAAGCTTCAACTTCATACAATTGTGAAAAGGACATTTGAATGAAAAAAAGGCTTACTATCCAATTAATTACAATATCTACAGCAATATAACTTTTTATTAAAGCAATGAAATCTAACAAATAAATGAAAATAATGCTGCTTAAATATTTTGTTAAAATACCCAGGACGTACTGAATTACATAACTTAAGGTGAATTGAACAGAATTTTCAAGATATTAAATATTTAGTGCTTATGTATCTCATTTTATTTCATACATATATACTCGTATATAAAGTTTCTAGAAATGAATTCCTTTTAGTTTATGAATTGTTAATAACAAAATTTCTCTATGGTTCCCCTAGTATAGAAGCTGATATTATTTTAAGTTAATTTCATGAAAAAACCACAAAGATATACCTGAGCTTTTCCATAGAAACTTCCATGACCCTAATCGGTAATTAGAGATTTGGAAAAATGGTCCAATTCTAATTTTGTTCTTCTTCTTTTCTTATTATTAGAACAGGAAAATAACTCAAAAAGTGAATAATGTGCTTTGAAATCTTTTGCTTTTCTTGGATATTATCTCTTCAAATTAGTCAAAATAATTTTCTAATTTTAATTTAGTATTTGATTTATGAAACAAATTTTTCAATGACAAAACTTTTAAACATACGCAAAGTACATATATCTCAAAAATACTTTATTAATGCCGAATGAGAAAAAAACCATATGTAGCTATTATTTGTTTTAGTTTTACGTAGAAACTCCTTAAACATTTTAGTTTTCCAAAATTTTGAATTTATCAAAATGAAGAGCAGCTTCCTTTAATTAGTTTTTCTTTCCTTTCATCCAAAGCTTTGTCAACCATTGTGATAGTTTTAATCTCTTCAACATTCTTCTAAGAACAGTAAATAGTAGTAACCTACTTTTGCAGGAAATTTGCAGTTACTTTTGTTTTTAAGATGTTACTTTAGTTTATTATCCTGAAAACTTTCTTCATGGTTTTCCCTCAGTTCGCCTTTGTTATGATTCCAACTATATTGAGCGCATACATTTCTTCTACTTCTCGAATTAATTTAAAATTCTCATTAGGAAGGCTCCTACTGCTGTTTCGGTTATTCAAATATTCTTTAATTTGGCAGGCTTAGAGATATGTAATTGAAAAAAAAAGTTTTTATTCTTTATACTACATTCCGTTTACCCTAAAAGGCTCATTATTTGATTATTAACTTTTTAATATTGCACTGCAGCTCCAATTAAACAAACATAATATACAATCTTATTGTTAGTATACAAGAATATACACATAATCTTACTGCTTCAAAGATTTCGCTTTCATTAAAAGTATCTAAAACAACTGCTGTCAACGTCACTCAATTATACATCCACATTTCGGACATTTTTACGGGACTAACTATAATAAAAGTGTATGAGAAATTCTTCTCCTCTTCTGAGAAAACCAAGTAAAACGAACTAAGGAAAAAAACAACCGAAGAAGATATGACTAAACACTAAAGGCTTCTTACATGGAAAACTTCTATAAGAATAGGAAACGAAAGGAATCTAAGAAAATACTAAGATAAGGAAAACAATTTTTTTAATCAAAAATGTGCCATATAAATTCCACGTAGCAGCTTCGGAATTTTCGTTAATATGCAACTAAGCAGGTTTCTTATAATACACACCAAAATGCCTAAATAATTTGAGACAGTAATATTTTAGGGATTTCATGTTATTAGAAAAGTCATTATACAAAAAGTGTCTAAGCATGCATCAAATATAAAAAGATTTCGTTGAATAAAAACATTTATAAAATTGAATTAAGTAGAAATTTGTCATATCTATGTTATTCCTTAAGAATTTTAATAAAAAAGGTGAATAACCAATTAATGTGCAGTTTTTTAATTATAGAAAAAAAATTACAATTACAAAACTGGATTTTGAAAATGTTTTGAAGTAATAAAAAGATTAAAAATATGAATTGGAGCATAAAAGTGCAATCAAGTTTAATGGGTAAATAAACCAAAGTTTACAGTAGTTAAGCAAAAAAAAGTGGAGTATCCATAAAGCGTTAAGATCCAAGAGTAATTACTGTAAAGCATTCCGTGACTATTGTAAATTTTTGTTATTTTCTAGAATTCTAAATTGGAATTGTTTTTTATGGTTTTCATTTTCAGCATTTAAGGCCACCATCGTATGTAGCTATAAAACATTTTGGCTGCTTTATACACACATTAGGCTTTTGTATAATCTTAGTAACATTCACATTATGAATAGTGTGAAGCATTTAACCATTAAAACACCTGATATTAAAGACTTGGAATAAAGAATGCTGAATTTTTACGAAACCACAAAGGATTTACTTTAAACTGAAAAAGGGCAAATTTTGCTATTGCACCGTTTTCAATAATACCAATTTTTGATACGCTGAATCGCTAAAAAAAGCACTTATATTAAATTTCATATAATGAGAACAAACTCATATATAAAATTATCGTAGGGAGCCTATTAAATCTTTCCTCTTAGAATAACCACACCCACTTAAAGAAATTTTAAATATGCGAGTTCCCATGAAATGTGACATTTTTCTAATTCTATGTAATTATGTAAAAATGGCTAAAATAAAAGCTAATTCTTTGTGTGAATAGTGGTGAAATATGAACTATTCTGTTTGATGACCAGATTGACAACAGTGAGTTTTGTTTAGCGTTACAATAAATGAATTTTTGTAATATAATTGAAGAACAAAATTCGATATCAATAAGTATGAATTCCATTTGATCACATAATCTGAGTCGTTTGGTCTTAAGCCTTAAGCACAGCCCGATGTATTCACCTTATGACTGCAAACAACCTGAATACAGGTGCTTTATAGCTAAAATTAAATTCACAATGAATTGTTGCTGTTAATTAATTTGTGCTTGTAAGATCACTAAACAAAAAAATGGAATCTTCGTTAATCATTAATTTATCTACAAAAAAAGCAACATTGTGAATTGATAAACAAATTTTAAATTCAATTTGAAACAATGACATCTAAAAACCATAATGAGTGCATCAACCCCTCCCTGAGCCTGCTCTGTGTAATCTGCATGCACCTTACCCCTTTTCAACTACACTTACAACATAGTTGCATTACTTCTCAGTTGTATTAAATAAATTGCTGAATACGAGAACCAATGGGAAGCAAATTTCCTCTTAAACACCATTAATTCAGCAGAATTGAGAGTTGTTGGGCATGAATTTTTGTTCGGTCATTTTCTCAGTGTGTTGTCAACTTTGCTTTGAGTATATTCGAGGGAATTTTACGGCAATCAGTGAAACTCGTTTTATATTTTTTCGCGAAATTTTATCATTTCTTTTGAGTAGAGATTTTAATGAATTTCATTTTTATATTCTAACACAAGAATGTTGACTTGTGTTTGAGATCTTAGAAAAATAGTGAACAAAGGAAGAAGAAACTTCTTAAGAACCCGCTATCAAAAAACATACAAATACCTGTAATATTTACAGGATGTTGTCGGGAGTTCTTCTGGAATAATAATTTCGATATAGAACGTTTCCAGAAAATTTAGTTTAAAATTTCTTTGTGGCTACTTGCCTTAGAATCCAATGAATGCATGGATGGATTACCAGTGATTAAAAATTTGGTAGAGTGTAAATATTCCGGTAGAATGATTTTGAGTGCCGCTTATTTTGCGAAATCTATAATTTGAAATAGTAATGTACTCAATTTTCTTACGGTATATAAAATATTGTTTAATAGTTTCACAAAGTAGTTGCTAGCGAACCTTATCTAAAAGTCTCCTAAGTGTCTAACAATGTTGAAAAAAGGGAAAATATTAATATCTTAACCGTAAAGTATTGTTCCAGAGCTCTTTATATCTTTTATTGGCTTCCTAACTTTTAATTATTAAAAGCGCAAAGGCTGGAACGCTTACTTAAAAAGAACTATAAAAAATTGTATTAAAGCTAAAGCATGACTAATCCAATGAAATAATTACTCTTTGTTAAATTGGGAATAATTGAAGTATCCTGGACATGGTTAAGACATGATAATAAACATTTATAGCTCGTGATATCAAATAGCTACTATCTATTATCTTAATTAAGGTATCGCAATTTAGAAATTAAACCATATTAAAACATAGAAAACGAAACATATATATACGTACTATTGGATTAAAGAGAAACATATTCGAGGAATAGACAAAGAAAATATGTTAGTAACATCTGTTAAACCAAATTCAGGTCCTCCAAGTCGGACACCATCAATTTTAGATAGTCCAACTCTGGCACGTGTTGAACGTGCTCGACTTAGATTGGAAGCAAGCACCGTTATCGGTCAAAAAGAAGATAGTCTTGAACGAAGTTTATTGGATCCTAAGGTGAGTTTAATATATTTATATTCATTTCTAATTCTTTCTATCTGAAAACAAAGACAACAAAAGGTAATTTGTTTTACCAAAATTGTTCTGCTCTAGATAGGTTCACATTTATTTATGTTTAGTTTTATTTGATTAAAATAGAAATTTTCCTAAGCTACTTTTAAGCAGAGAATTTGATCTATTTGAAAAATTTCCGTAATTGTTGATTTCGATGTGGAATTTTTCTTCTCATTTTGAATTCAAATAATTTATATGAATTCTTAGCTAAAATTTTTGTTAACCTAAGATTTCAAAATATTGTAATTGAATATAATAAAAGTTATTTACTAGAAACACTAATTAAAAGTGTCTAAATAAATGTCTAATGACTGACAAAAAAATTATAAAATCTTTAAACTTGTCCCCAAATGGGCAAGTCTCATGTTTTAAATTATTGAATTTTGTACTGACATTATTGTTCAGTTTTTGGCAATCATCCTAGACATGTGCACTAAGTAATTTGTGTTCTATTGTCCAAAGTTTTAATGATCGTAAATCGAACAAAGTAATTACCACACAATAAAGTTCATTCTCTTTGTTCGAACTTGAAAAATCTGAAATTCTCATAAAAGTTTCTTTTGATAACTAGAAAAAGGAAGTAAAAGAAATATTAAAAATCTTATCTTCCAAATGTCACTAATTTTAGTAACTTCTTAAATTTAGCACATTTAGTATCTAAAAATTTATAATAATTTTTAAAAGAAAAGAAGAAACAAACAAAAGTATTTTCGTGTAAGAAGAAGGATCATGTATTTTGATTACAGTTTCTCACTTTTGGCCAGGAGAAGGCATCACTTGTAATGATAAGGAATTGTTGTATCTTAAAGTATTTATCATGTCAATCTCAAGTTCAAAGGAATCATTTATAGATATTTATGAGGGATTAGTATGGATTATATTTCAGTGTACTTCGTCATCGATGTCATAACCTATAAAGTTCTTTCAAGGAAATAGGACTTTAACGATATTTCGATTCAATGCCAAATAAGTCAGACTAATTAGGATATTATACTTATATCCAGATATAATTTTGGCAAAATATTTTTCATCCAGCAACGGAAGATTTTCTTTGATAGACACCGTCAAACACACACAGAACAAAGGCTATTTATGGCGAAACGTTGAATCTATTAGCTATGTGCTTGGCATTTATTCCGTCAGCGCTAATATCGAGGAAGCTTTTGCTAAAAATAGTTCGTTCTGTTACATTTATAACTGGATACTTGTTCATTTGTGACTGGATAGACTAATAGTATTGTGTTTATTAGTAAAGCTATTTCTATTTCTGCTAATCAAGCTTTGACATACACTTTTCCTATCATTTATTGTATCCAAATTCAGCTTTGCTCAGGAAACAACGTGTGTTAAAAATTGTTATATGAGACATAAGTCATCATGTGTGGCTGTAAGTAAGCGGGATCCTTCACCTCAGAAAATTGATGATCCAAAGAGAAACTTCCCAAACTCGTGTGAAGTATGTGCCGAAGGATTTGCACGATGTTTTTAACAATTAGTAACACTTCTTATTCTAATTTAGGTTTCCATATATACACGGCGAGTTTTTTGGCTTCATTTTTTGACCGTAGGGCACTTACTTCCAGTTGCAATCGTGCCAACCGGTCTTTAGATATGAAGTGTACTTTTTTTTTGCAATGACCTACTGTCTATATAGTTCATTTTTTTGTATAAAAAATTACATAACATTACATGGCCAGACTGACTCAGAGAGCCCATTGCTTTAAATTTTGAAGCAAAAAAACTGCAACTTTGTTGTTAAAACTCTGAAAAGTGAAGCAACTAATTTTTCGCCAAAGACAAAATGTATCACATTGATTTTTCGCCATCTAAAATTACAGAATTTATATTATTTTTACCAAACAAAATATTCTATTTTGAATATTCTTCTTATTAGAAAATATTTTGAGAATCAAATCAATTCTCTTTGTAAATGATGATAATAAAAAAATCGTCAGGCATCAGACTGAAAATGAGGTAAAATATCAGAAAGGTAACTCCTTAATATTATTTGGAAATGCAGAATGAATACAAATCTATGAAAATTATCATGAGCTGAAGAATGTAGTTGAATACTAACCCGACAAAATGAGAACATGACTAGTCTCGTGGCAAGGCCCCTCAGATTTTAGTCATAATAATTTTGATTTCTTTCTTCTTTTTTTTGAATATTAGGAACTTCTTTAGAATATAAATCTAGAGGTCTATAGGCAGTCTTTGTTAATATCAGAAGAGTACTAGAAAAATAAATAATTTTTACAATGAAAAATTTTTGTATGAATTTCGTAAGTGATTTCTGAATGTACGAGTATGTAGCGCTTTGTTAGAAACCTTAACTCAAGCATTAATTTGCGTTCAAGTAACAATGATCAAGGAAGACGGCTTCGTAATGACGTAATATAAAGATCCAAATCTGAAGAGATGAAACTGGAGGTAAAAGTAATTTTACGATAGTAAAAATTCTATGGCTTTTGAGTTATATTAACTTTAACTAAACTTACCTTCAAAAATTTTATACATTCTATCAAAATTCGATTGATAGAAAACAAAAATCTCATATCCTTGTTTGGTTCCCAGTTCTTCAGTATAATGGAAAACAATAAAAATTATAAATGATACAAAGTATAATAATAAATATTAATTATATCATAACCACAAAGACAAAATTTCGGCAAAAAACTTGATTGCATTTATGTCCTAGCTAAAATGTCATTTTTGTTTTTGCTACATATTTTCAAATTTTATATTAAATTAGTATATTACAACATTCTTCTATACACAATTTTTATCATACCCAAAGCATTTCTCATCGATTTTATCATTCCTAAAAAGAAACTTTGAGAATTTTCGTAATAATAAAATGAACCCTTTTCGTTAATACAACAAATCTTACACAACCTCAAAAAAAAAAGAAAATTATTAAAATTATTTCATTAATGAAATAAAATTAGAGAGCTCGCTAATTACTAAAATATTTTTTGATGATAGTAAGTAAGAAACTTTTGTTTCTGTGTTAAAAACCAAAAAAAATGATAGACAGGAAGAGGAATCTAATCTAATCTGAAAACAGCCATTTCCCTTTTTAAAACACTCCAACTGCCAACATTTAACTTTCGTTGGCTATTCTTATCGTTTCCATTTAACGCCTAAGGCTGTTGTAGGGAAAAGCAGCTTGAAAAAGAGGGTTGCGACAGCAGAAAAGCTTTTATCATGGATAACACGTCGACTTAAGAAAATTCCGAGTGTACAAATTGCCCATTAATTATAATATGATTAAAATTCTTGTGAATTGAAAGCATTTATATAAAAATATAGTCAGCTTTTGTGTTTTATATTTTCTATTTATACGGAAGTAAAATGCAGTTTTCGAAAACAAAACATTTGTTTTTTAAAGCATCACATTGATTAGGTTTTCGGTTTAAATTAGAAATACGCAATAAACAAATTTTCACAGCAAACCAGTGCAAACTTGTACTCATTTTTATTTCATATTTTATCTTTGGGAAAAAGCATTGAACTGGTTTTCATATTTATTTTGTTGCTTCTTTTTTTGGGTTAATTGAAAGCTATCCAAAAATGTTTAAGATAAGCAAAAACAAAGAGAAATACGTGGGGGAAATTTTGAATATGATAAAAATTATTTAAGGTTATTTGCTTTTGTCTATGCTAAAACGAGATTTCGGAATTGTTTTCTTTCATGGTTAAATTTTTGTAGTTTATTATTTCCATATTTGTCAGAATATCATCAACGACAAAAAATTTAATTTGATTAATTATTTAAATTACGATTCAAATTTTTTCAGGGTTAATGACGAATTTGTTTTTTTCTATTGTGTCTTAAATTAGTGTAGCGTAAAGAAAAGTCTTTCTATAAAATAAAATTCAAAAAAAGCCACAATTTATTGCTAAAATATTGGACAAACAGCAGTCCTCGGAGTTGAAGGCTTGCACATTTGTACTGATAAATCTTAGAATTCCACAAAATCCTCAAATCACAACTTTTCGCTTGAGTTTAGTTTTATGCAGTGGCGTAGATAGATTTTTGCGATGGGAAGGGGGATACTATCTTTTTTTCTTCTACACTCTCTTGACTGGCGTTATAAACACACCTGTAGCCTTATGGTGGAATGAATTATCAAATTAGATATCAGTGCTGGAATATGGTTTTAGAAGTGTTTTAGCTAATAAATTAAAGAAAATAACTGTAAGGTAAAATGCTAAGAGTTTTTTAATCATTTTAGAAAATTGCTTATAGACAAAGTAAAAAGTTAAGACAGCATTTAAATTATAATTTTAACATAAGCCCATACGGAACTTAAATTTTGTTTGGTTGCACAAGTTTAAAATTCCCAATAGATGTCAATTTTCCCTCTAAACAGGCTTTGAAAGGCTGTACTTTATACACATTTCTAACAGATAATCCAAACAGTTCTTCATACAAAAGTGTCTTCCCGTGTATATCCGTGTGTCAAGAAAGGGTATTAGCCGACTTTGCTCCTTTTCTTTCCTTTAATAACCACTAAATAATTACTATCCTTAGCTACGCCACTTTTTGATTGATGTTTGATACACCGATTTCGATAAAATTTTCCTAAGTTTACCTCAAGGAGGTGAATTATTTCTTAAATTTAAAAGATTTGAGAAAACCAATGCCGTTTGAATTTATAAAAAGATTGAAATTTTATACATAGATGTGATGATAATGGACTTAAAATTTTGACACAAATATTCTTCAAAATCTTATAAATTTATTTTAAAAAATAAAAAAAAATTGAAATGATACACGCCAATTTTTAATTAAAAACATGTGTACCTTTTTTTCAAATTCAAGAACTACTACAAAATACTTCAGAAAATTATAAAGGTAAATATTTCAAAAGTTTAATTAATAAAATTACCTGACAATTAAATGATATAACCTCTCACTGTTATCCGTGTCTAATTGTAAGTGAAATTTCTAACAAATAATTTGCTTACAAATTTCATTTTAAGATATCAAAAATTCTACTTTAGACATATTCCAATAAATTTTGGATAACAAAACACTATAAAAATATATTTATTTGTTGTTATACTTTAATCAGTCTTCTTATATTAAAGCCACAAAAATGTATACAAAATGTTTCACTTCAACCACCCTAAATAAATTTAGCATTAGTTAGAACAGATATCTATCATTCTAATATTGAATACCGCAAAAATATTTCACGCTTAATAATGGGCTTGTTTGTCGTACTCTATTTATTTCGCTTAAGTCTATTTATCTAAAACGATTCTACCCTAAAGAAAGTTAAACGAAAGTTGAAGATTTTGTGCAAAAGCCCTTAAGCTGTCGCTCAATTTAAGACCGGAACATTAATCAAAACAGAAATTTCTATATTCAAATACATGGTTTACAGATTTTCAAGATACTTTATATTGTTAAAATTGGGTTTTTGATTGGGTATTGCACCAATTGAAAATTCAGACAGTGTTACAGTGTGAAACTTTTAACATTTTGGTAATGTTCTTTCAAGCATATAAAACAGATTGGTTATCCTTTAGACAGGTTTTTGTTTTATTTAACTAAAAAAAAACACTACCAGTATTTTATACTCTTGGTATGTAAACATGAGGATGAAATAGCAAAACTTAGGAAAGCTAGTATTGTGTGCATTACAAAACTACAGCACCGTAAAATTGCATCGATTTTAAATCCTAATATGGAAGCATTTACTTTGTAGTTTTCTTCAATGAAACCTTGATATTTTAGTTTGCTGACACACTCAAATCTCTAAATTGAAATCATGGAATTTAGCTTCCTTGAAATTATGTGAATATTATTTTATGAAATATATTTTGTGAAAAACAAAAACTTACAAGCAATATTTTGTCAAAAATTACACTTGAGGCCATTGACATTGGCTTTGATATTGCTTACAGAACAATCAACGAGTTAAATATTTGAATTTAGAAGAAAAAAATGATAAGAAATTTTTATTTTGATGATAAAAAACGTCATGAAATGCTTCTAAGCGGGAGTTATTACTTGAATTTGGGTCGATTATCGTTGCTCGTGTAGATTGTTTTCTTCTTTTTATTGTTATTCAGAATTAGAATGACAATAAAATCATTAGCGGCTAATTAGGTATAGATAAATAGAAAAAAAACCTGAACTGTCTAGTAAAAGACTAAAATTGACAAAATTAGTAAAAGAAAACAAACAAAGGAGAAAAAATGAAGTTTGAAAACTGAATTTTATGTCAAGTTAATAACATGAAATTGAAGATTTATTTATGCGTAGATTAATGAAAACCAAAACATGCTACCCATGTATTTTTTTTTGTTTATTTTAAAAACGTGTATAAGATTGTATTTTCCTGGTTTAGGTAGATGTGTGTTTGACAAATTTTATTATAAGTTAAATAGTATCTTAAAATTTTTTCCTTAATATTTGAAATTAATAAAAATTTACTAAAATTGTAAGAATTAATAATGACCCTTTAAATAAAAAGTTAATACAAATTTTAAGTATGACTTCCAAGTTTTTTTTAAGTTACTTCTTTAAGTTTAGTAAAGATTCCGATTGTTATTACTTAATGGTAGGGCCTATTTTCACTTGCCAGGAGCTTCTAGTAACTTAAGTTACTAGGCAAATAGGGAAAAACTATAAAAGTTATGTTTTATTAGATTTAAAATTTGTTAAATTTAAAAATCTGAATTTTCGATATTATATCTGAATATATAAATTTTCTAATTCGATGTTTGCGTTTTTTGTAGATAATAAAACAGCTGTAGATACTATTAATTGGCCAGTTAATGCCTCAGAAGATCAATCATCGTGTATTGAAAACTTTTAGAACAAGTCACACTAAGCTGGGGTTTAGTGCATGCAATAAATTTGTTGACAGTTCAATTTAACAAACATGTATCGAACTATCTTCTTTATATGCTGACATCAAAAGTTGAGGCGATTGGAGATGATTTTCCAAATGCTAAAGGTACTTACTTTTTACTTTTAATAAATTTTAAATTTATTCAGAATAATGAAAAGTATTATTGGTCATTATAAAATTGGTTTTTGAACCAGAAATTAGACATATAATTGAGTTAGACAGTAATTAAGTAATTTCCTACAGTTTAAATATTGAGCGTTAATACTAACATTTTTAAGAAAACTTGTTAGAGTTTTATTTAGTATACAAAAATTGACGCAATTTAAATTAGTTCGCTTTGTTTCTGTTCACTGATGAAATATACCTTAGTAATGAGCTTCCTTTTTGAATAAATCAAATAAATTTTGATTATTTTCATTTCTTTTTGTTTATTTTATCGCAACTCTTTTTAGTGATTTATTGTTAATAATCTGAAATTAGTATTATGGATAGAAATTTAATCTAACCTCATAACTTAAATTGAATTTTTGATTAATAATATCATTTGTACATAAAACCCATGTCGTTAGGTCATCAAAAGTAGCAGCTGTGACTGTGAAAGCACTAATTTCAATTTCAATTTCAACACTTTTATTAAAAGCTTTTTGAAATTAATTAAAATAGTATTGGAAAAAAAAAACAAAAGAAAAAATTGCAATTTTGTAAAAAACGAATTTTAATATATAGGGATCTTAATATGTACTGTGATGCTTAGATTTATTGTGACTCCGATAGACATGCCTATTCAACTCCCATATATACACGAGATCTTTCCCGTGGTACAATCTCTGTGAGGCCCACATTTTCCTCTCTTGGCTTTAAAGCTGACGGAAGAGAGTATGCTATTTTACTGATCTTGTCATCATATTTTACTATTTTGAAGTTTATTGGATGTTAAACAAACATTATAACAGTAATATAACCAGTAATATAAACATTTTTTACAAACTAAAATATATCTTTCATTTTTCACTTTTAGAAAATCAAAATATCGAACTCCACGCAATAATTAATAAATTTGAAACACCAATCAAGATGTCGTTCCATTGACATTTAACTTTACAAATGTGTTAACGAAAACTGCAAGTCCTGCTGGAACTGTTCAATTTTCTCACATACAATTTCAGGCTTTCCGTTCTAAAACTTCAACTTCATTTTCAAGTGCTCAGGATTGTGAAGGTAAAGATACTCCAGACATTGTACATTGTGGGTATTTGGTTGGACGTCGTCAATCAACCGCCAGAGGATATATGAGTTTTTAATTAATTTACGAAAACGATTAAGCTTCTTATTTTTTTTCTAAGTAATATACATTTAAAATAAATTGAATTTTGTGGTTTGATTTAAATTTTGTGCTATATTCAAATTACACATGTATATACAAAAAAAAGGGAACTAATAGGTTTCATTTGCACAATTATTTAAAGAAAGGAAATTCTTATAGAGATTTCTTTTTTGTTTTACAAAAAAAAAAAAAAAATTATATATACATATATATATTTCCAGTATTTTCCTTTTATGAGTTTTGTCTTTATTTGAAAAAATTAAGGCTAGTAATTAGGCGTATAATTGTTAATTCAAAATAATTAAACGAAAATCATTTATAAGATGAGTTTTTAACAATAAAAAAGCTACATAAAAAAAAGAAAGAAATTTATTAACTTTTTATTCTTAAATTTAAGGAATTCACATTTGTTCAACTTACCTCTTAAGGTGGGCACCCACTTAGTGCGTATATCTCAGCGGGTAACTTTTATGACGTCATAGACTCACGCTAAAGTTCCCCCTCATATGTGGATATTTCAGCGTGAAATTCATTTGTACGTCATTTTGACGTCAAAAAAGTTACCCGCTGAGATATACGCACTAAGTGGGTGCCCACCTTTAGCTGTAAACATGGTTTCCTCAATGTGGTTAAAAGTTCAAAATTAAAGTATACCGTTACAATTTAAAAATTACGATTAAGGGTAATAGTGGTTTTAGGATACAAGGAATATAGGATATAAGAATTTAGGATATAAAATAAGAATACATAATAAATGAATAAACATCTTGTTTTTTTTCCATGAATTATTGAAATTTTCAACAACTGGACGATACTAGTTACCTCTTAATTCAAGGACAATGTTAAAAGTCCAAAATATCTATATAAATTTATTTCGCCCTTCTTTATTTTTAGTTTCAATATCTTGAAAATATAATTTTCTAAATGCGAATTGTGTCGAAGAATTCACACATCTTATGAATATACCTCAGAGTGGATTATTGTGTAGGAAAGAGAAAATGCTGTCATAAAGTATAGAAAAAGAAGAAAATCATTGGATTATTGCCCATAATTTTGGGAATTTAATGGAAGAGTTTCAGTATTACGTCTACACAAGAAAACCAAAAGAAATTCTCTTTACTTTATCAACTTTTCTTAATGTTATTTAAATTCTTAGGAAGAAAGTTTTCAGCCGGCTGTCTAATGCTTGTCATATTCATTTCTATTAAAGTAGATTTTTTGTTGTAAAACGTTTGCGGAGCTTTTATTATAATTATTTGCTAGGTAAGTTATATATTTCTGCTTGCAAAAAAACAAACATTCAAATACTTTTAATCCTTAAAGTATGCAATTTCTTATACGGTCTTAAGTAAAAACAAAAAGAATTGAACATTTATTGGTTTGTAAATTTAAGTTTTCTCTTTGCCTATTTAATTCAAGCAAAAAATTTATTCCTTTATTCCTATCTGGAATGAAGGAAAATTTAAGGCAAGCAAATGCCAAAGTGTTGAACTTGTTAGCATATTTTTTCTCTAACCAGTAAAATTCATAGAATTATCAAAATTAGGAATTGTTGGAAAGCTGAAGGAAATTAAATTAAACAGCTTTTAAAATGAAAGGAAAAATTTGGGAATATGGTAAACGTAAGTGAAATTTCGAAATATGAGGAACTATGACATTTATTTTATAAAGAAAATTTAATTTCTGAATTGAAGAAATAAAAGTCCTTCAAAATATTGTATTAGTATTGTTTTTTTTTTAGATAAAATTAAAAGGATGTAAAAATAATTTGCGAAGGCTTAAGCACAGAAAGTTTTACATTTCATTTTTTTACTATTTATGAGAAAAAACTGTACATAATTTTCAACTGAAAAACGGTATACAAGAAGAAGCACTGCATATATAAGAAGAATATATTGGGTACTTGGTACTGGTAATCAAAAGATTTTCAGAATAATTAAATTAAGCTTCCCGCACACTTTACCACAGTATTAGGTGTGATTTGACCATTAGAATTGTTATGACAGCTGTTTGTGTGTGTCAGGAAAAAGCGTTCTGCAAATTTTACGATGGATAAAATATTTATATCAAGTTTTTTAGCCAAAAATTTAACAAATATAATTAGCACTGAATTCATTGGACATTTTCCATGTTTTTTATTTTTGCTTCCCCGAAACAAGTTGTGGGGAATGTGTTAATAATGCCTTAGGCATTTGTTTTTTTTAATATTCCATTGTTTACTACAATCTTAATCTAATTACAATTAATTTATTAGTACTATTGTCTAAGTGTGTCTGACGTGCGCGGGAGTGAAGATCCAGTGATCAGTTCCCTATAAGCGTTAGTATTCCTATGTTAGGTCATGCGGTTTCTTGCGGTGAAGCCGTCTTGTCTGACTTGTTGTGTCCAGCAGTAATACAGCTTCTATGTTAGGGTGATGGTGGAGTCTTTTTTCGTGTTTTGCAGCGTGTTCTTGGATGACTTCTTTAACCCATTTTATTTTTAGATCTTCGTGTAACTCTTTGTTTGTCACGTATCGGAATGCGTTAGTTATTAGTCGTAGAATCTTTTTTTGACAAGTTTGAATGGTTTTTATGTTGCATTCATGCGTACATCTCCATAGCTGTATTCCGTATGTCCAGATTGGTTTTATGATTGTCATATATATTAATCTTTTGTTCCTTAGATTCAGTTGCGATTTGTATCCAATTAACCAGTAGTACTTCCTTATTATTTCTTTGATTTGTTTGGCCTTCTGTCGCACATGAAATTTCCAATTTAATTTGGAATCTAGATGTAGACCTAGGTATTTAGCTGATGGTTCCTGCGGAATTTGTTCTCCATTGATATATATATGCAAGTTGTCTACTTTTTTCCTCAGCGTGTATGTAACGTGAGTAGATTTGGTTCTATTGAGTTTGATCTTCCAATCTGTGGTCCATTTGCTGACTTCATTTTGTGTAGTTTGTATTTTTTCCACTGCTTTGACCTGCGACACTTCGCTTGCTAGGATTACTGTGTCATCTGCAAATGTACCAACGAATGTATTTTCTGAAGTAGGTAGATCTGTAGTGTATAAGAGGTACAACAGCGGACCTAGCACGCTACCCTGCGGAATTCCTGCTTTCATTGTGTAAGTGTTTGACATAGCCTCTTCATTTATTACTCTATATTTGCGGTTTGTGATGTAGGATTCTAGTAGTTTACACAGATTCCCTGGCAACAGCAAGCTCATTTTGTGAATCAGTCCTTTATGCCATACTCGATCAAATGCTTGTGAAATGTCTAGGAATACTGCTGTGCAGTATTTTTTTTCCTCAAATGCTTGTTCGATTATACTCGTGACTCTATGAACTTGATCAATGGTTGAGTGTCCACTTCTAAATCCGAACTGGAAGTCAGGAACGTCTATGTATGGCTTAAGTCATTTTATTAGTAGCTTTTCGAACAATTTTGCAATTGTTGGTAGAAGCGAGATTGGTCTATATGAGCAGATGTCCTCAGCTGACTTATCTGGTTTTTGTATCATAATTATCTTGGCTGTTTTGAAACTTTCCGGAACATATTGAAGTCTTATGCATGCGTTGTAGATGTATGTGAGCAGTGTAATTGCTTTTGCAGGTAATTCTTTGAGCAGCTTGGGAGATATTTCATCCACTCCGGATGCTTTCTTAATATTGAGATTGTTATCTATCTCAAGAGCTATTTCTGTGGCTGATATTTTTTTAATTATTTTTGATGGTTGGTATATTGGAGTTGTGTTTATATTGGAGTGTACGTCATGTGGAGTAAATACTGTTGATAGATATTGTGCAAATAGCTCTGCCTTTTCGTTGTTTTGCAGACCCATTTTCCTTGCTGATTCCTTAATGGGGGTATTCTACGTTGTTTCGTTAAATGCTATGCAAAAGAAAGGGAATATCGAATCCACTTGAGTTTTTTGTAGATAAGGATATAAGCTGTATAAAAAATATTGATAAGAATCAATTTCATTTTTTCATCCTAAGTTTTTTAAATCTTCACAAAATGTTGATCTCAATAAATTTGTGTAATGTAATTTCAATCTTACTACAGTAGTTATTACAATTTTTAATCTTTTTAATGATTCTAGCCAGCTTGAAAAACTTGAAAGCCATCTAATCAACCTAATTTAAGTAAGAGTGCAAAACAGTAGTGATAGTAACAATCAGTTGTTAGTGTATAGTATAATTACTTATATGTAGGTAGTTAGCAGGCTTGTATATATTTTGGATGATAATTAAAAGATTAGTCAGGCAAGAACTTGATTGCTAATTATATGAACACCACCGAAATCTTTGAACCATATGTGGTTACTAATAAATACTAAGCCTGTTGGGTTTATTTAAATCCTCTTTGAAAAACTTCCAAGTTAAGATACACTGAAGATTATACTCAAATTACTTATTCTCAACACATGTAAAGAAAAAGACCAGTGATATTTCAGTTAGAGTCTACTACTGCCGCATGTTGTAGTTTACTATTTATTCATGAGTAACTTAATATCCTAATCTAAGGCGACAACAACAAAACTCAATTTCTAAGGATAGTAATGAACTAATTTAATTGGTTCAAAATGAGGATGTACACGTTTCTTTTATATTGTAGTTGTCATAAAAAAATATCCAAAGCATCTACAAAGGTATAGGTTATATGTTCACGTATCATTTTTAGAAATAAATATTTCTTGAACTTGACCACATCAACTAGGGTATATTTAGAGTCCTTCTTTAGTATATTTAGACCATATGCTATTTCTTTCATTTTTACATAAACTCATAGGAATATTCTTAAGCTTCTAAGCACGTATATATGTATATATACTACCTTAAGGCATTTAAGAATCATTGACGAGATAGCTCAGTGATGATTTTGCACAAATGTCATATAAAAAATGTATATAAGATATTCAATGTGTAGGTAATATCAATTGCTGCATGGGATATTTGTAAGCCTGGAAAACTAATACAAAATCTTAGAAATGATAAAGTTACATGATTTGCTTTCGTTGTTTACTCATATCACCTTGTGTTGGTTTAAATTATTTTAGCTATGCTTAAAAATGTAGCCTTGTGACAAAACAGTAACAGAATTAGATTATGAACACTATAAATATCTCTTTGGTGGTTTTGTAAATTTCTTCATGTTTTCCAGGTTTTACTAAAAACATAATCAACAAAACAAAAACAATTTTATGTCATTTTTGTGTTTGTTCCAGAACGATTTTATTTAATTTTAGTTTATTGGGGCAATTTTTACAAAGCGTGTCACAAATAGGAGAGAAAGCTTACTATAAAAGAAAAGAAGACAGAACCGAAAGGCAATGCCTAAAATTCGCGCTATAAATAAAATTGGCTATGAAAAAAATATAGTTTAATACCAAAATTATGTCAGTGGAGTACTTTTATTCTTTTATTCAGCCCGGAAATATTTCATGTTCAGCAGAATAGGCTAACAAATGATCCCCGAGACAAAACGTACTTTTATCGACTTAGTACTAGCAACAATTCTTTAGCTATCAATAAAATTTATTGCAGCATCTTTGAGTACTTCTACACAAGCTTTTGTTTTTAATTTATGGCACAGAATATTTTTATGCGTAAATAGCAATATATCCTTATTTGATATGACTTTTATTCAAAATTATTTGTAAAACTTTTGATTAATAATTTTTGTAGAGCTGTAGATAATAGAAAGATCTTAAAGTTGTCAAGAAAGGTTTCTTAAGCTTTAATTAAAAAAACCTAAAAACATTTTTTTAAAGTTTTAGCTTTTCCCCCAGAAAGCTCAAAATTGAAGAAAACCTTTTTTTTAGTGTTTTAGGTAGTCTGTATTTTTTTTTTAAGAAATAAATAAACAATTGTAGTTAAATTTTATTAAAACATTAAAAAAGAGGGAGCTTTAGACTAAAATTCCTTTTAAAATTTATTATTTGATAGAGCTTAAAGGGGTATTCTAGTCCAGAGACATGAATTTTAGGCGCTTTTTAGGAGCGATAAAAAAACAAAATATTTTTAGTAATTGTTATTTTGTAAGATATTTATTAATATATTTAAAGAAAAAAAAAGAAAAATGAAAAAATCAAAAATACAAAAAGTTACAGGCTGATGAAATGAGGGGCTTTAAAAAATGGCGCGCAATAGCTGCAATCTTCGGAGTAATCTGAATAAAAAAAAAAAAGAATAATTAATCAGAGAAGTGTCACTATCGAGCAACCAGGATAATTGAAAAAGTTGTGGCTGTTTGAAGTCAAGAGACAGGAAATATTCTTAAAGGCTTGAAAATATAAAAAAAAATCGATTTTTTTAAATTTCTAGACTAGAACACCCCCTAAATTTAACTTCATTTTTTCACTTTCTACTTTGTTGTTTAGTAAATTCAAAAAGTAAAACAATGCAATGAAAAAAGTCGAGCATGGTTTTGAAGTGAAATAATTGCAACGGATTGAGGCTAGGAACGATCATTTGTTAGTGCAAAAAACTTATTTATTTTGGTCTTACCCAATAACCAAGCAGATAATATACTATATAATATACTTCATACTAGCCTTGTGGGCTAGTGATTCTAGATCCACCTTCAAAAGTAGCGTGAATCTGTTAGGATAGTGATCTTAGAGATCCTATAAAATAAACAAACGATACAATTTAATATACCTATCTAGTTAAATTGTATCTGGATTCTTTAACAGAGTCATTACACCATAAATTACAAAATTTAAATGTAAACTAAGAAAAAATATATAAATTAACATCTGTAGCGTTAGCTATCAAATAGATACCAGAGAAACTTCGTTTGAAATTTCTCAACAGTAACATTTCTAGATTAAAATCTAAAAATTAATTAATTATAAATTAAAGATTATCTCTAGAGAACTCTCTCATTAAAAGTTACCTCTTGTCCAGCAGCTATAATCCATTGTCTAGACTAGAACAGATAATATTTAGCCATGAATTATAATTTCTATTTAATCGAATTGTAAAATTGTTTATATCATAAATAATTGGTTTTTACACTTCAATGCGCCAAAAACAAACATAAAGTTTTTCATTAAGATTTAATTTCAGCCATCAAATAGAGACTGAACTGAACGACACTGAATTGCATAAGATTATTAAATTTTTAAATAAGCTTCTAATAACCATGAGTTTAAAATTTTCAAGATAACTAGTAATCCAAATTGGAATTTAGTAATTGAAGCAAACAAGTGATAAGTAACAAGTGTGAAATATCACAAGATATTTTTGGGAAATGAGAATACTATATTGTAATGAATTTTGAGTGAATGAGCTACTACTTAAGCCCAGCAGACTATGGTTTTCCAAAATTAAGTATAAAAATAACAAGAAAAATTTTGAAAAGTTTCATTTTGTCCAAAGTGCTATAAAGAAAACTATAACAAAATATGTTGGCTAAAAATAATGCGCTTTAGTTTTCAGCTGAAATTGTTTAATTAATTTTATTTGTGTTTTTAACTTATCCAAAAAAAGCTCAAATGAGCATGAAAAGCAGAGAAGAAAGTGTTCACAATAATATTTTTAAATTATAAAAAAATTAATTAATAACTTTTATAATTATCAATATGAAAAGTAAAGCCTTATTTTTTTGGCTTTTTTTATTTTGATTCAGATTTTAGAAGTTGTGAAAAATATTGACTAAAAAGCATTCTCTTGAAACCATTTGCTTTAGAAAACATACTAATTGTAAGTAAATTATGTAACTAGTTCTAGGAATGAAGCCATACACATCCTTTGAAGCACACTCAGTTAAGCAGCACTTGATAATTTTGTATGAAGAGATAATCCATAAATGAGTAAATGACGTAAGTTATGATTCAGCAGAATGTTAGCGTACTTAATATTCTTCGAGAAATTAATGGAGTTAATTTCTAATAATTCAGATAAATTCAGGAAACTATAAGCTACAAATCGGTGCTTTTGAATCTAAACGAAGCTTTGAGGAATTCAAAAGGTATTAACGAAAATGTTTAAACATTTAACTTTTAAAACAATTTTGTATTTCTTTGGTATTTCATTAGAAAATTTAAGAAACCCAAAGTACTTTATATTTCAATATAAGAAAATTTGTCATCAGCTAAACAGTCTGTAATCTTGCTTCAAGTCAATTGAAAGAATCTTTAAATTCAATTTACTTAAACGCTTGGCGATTCAATTTCTGTTGTTGCGTTACTTCATTTTTTGAAGTGTCATGATACTTAATTTTCATTTCCTCAATTTTTTAATATAAATATTTTTTATTTCTATGTTTACTACAGAAATTCATTTTTATAGAAAAATATGAGGTATCCTTTTTATATTCTTACCAGCAGTCATCAATAACGTGAAGTAAATAAAAATGTTGAACTTGGATAATGGGATTTCTAACTAAATTTGAATGTCTTTCAGCTTCCTCCAAAAATAAAGATAGAAGGAAAAATAGAATTATTTTCCCTTTGGGAGAGTATATGACTGGAATTTTCGATATTCAGGAAGGTATATGCTCGATCTAGATCAAATTAAGCTAGAAAGCAATTGATCCTTTTTTTATTTTTATTTTTCTATACTAAATTTGTAAATAAATTAACAGATAATAGCATGAATTACATGACAGTAAAGGACATCCAGATATTTATGTGTGATTGAAAAAAATTTTTTTTTCATAGTCCTTAGACGTCAAGCCTTTTATAATAAATATTTTTGAAACACACAAAAAGTAAGTTTATTGTATACAGGTTGAAGACCCTTACAAGCAAAATGAGAATATTTTTCGGGATTATTTATTTAACATAAATTTTTTGAATTTAATATTTATCAGTTTTGTTTTCTGTTGTTTTCATATGAAGGAAACTTTTAAGTATAATAAAAAGTTTCAAAAAATAATTTATTTTATTAGAAAAGATTTTAGCATCTTGCAATGAGCTTTTAAAATTACTGTACAAGGAAATCAAAGTAATATGAACTTAATAACTAATTTAAATTTAGCTTTATTCAAAATATTAAAAATAAAATTACAATAAATATTTTTTTTTTATATTACTCCAAAAAATTTAACCATCTTAAGTTTTTATAATTTGTTAACATATAAATAACTTGAAGGAAATTTCAACGAGCAACTTTATTTGGAGTTTAATTACATTTGTTGTATAATAAAGCAAAAGGATAGTACAATGCACAATTTCTAACACAAAGTTTTCATTCCTTGTGTTGTAAATGTTACTTTCGAAGTAATCTCCAATTAATATTAATTTCAAAAATTTAGTCCTTGTAATCCATATTCATAGCATATTCATCTCTCATAATAATTATAAAGATATCAAATCGAAAGCACTAGCGCTAGTTGACTTGGCTTCTTATTATAATAATTACTTTACCAGGTTCGATAACATTCAATTGAATTCTCGAGCTGCTGATTTTTTTATATTTTCACTACATAAAAAGCATTGAAAATTTTTAGAGCTTCGTCATTAAGAAATCGTTTTAATGATATCTTTCAAATAATTGTCCTCTGCAAAAATATTTTCTCTCAAATATTGTAACATTATTTGAAAAATGCTTCCAGAGTGATTTTCGGTTCAAAAAACTTCAAATTGAAGGACATTTCAAATTAAAATTTATCTTTGGTATGTGATCAAATTGAAAAAAATCAGTTTTCTTTTCTTTTTTTTCAACCTTTGGTTACTGAAAGGCTCACGGAACGAATAGTTTGAGGTATTTACTAATTCTTCAGGACTCCATTCAACTGATATAAGCAGATGATTGGGTAAGGTCAAGTGATTAGGATTGATGTTCTGTTTTTGGTGTTTGTGTTGACATAGAAGATACATGACATTTTAGGTATGGTTTCAAAAAAGGTTGTTTCTCATGTTAATTAGCTCCGAGGTAAAATAATATTTTTTGTACAGTTTAAAATGAAGCTATTATTATTTCAACTTTTTCTCTATTTGGTATGTTTTAGAAAGTAAATTTTTTTCAGAGAAATTATTTAAAAGAAAGGTATAAAATATTAGATAGGTGAGAATTAATAAGCCTAATATTACGGTATTAATGTAAGATTTATTATTTCTGTGAAATGAATGAATAAAATTGTTGTTGACATATGTATTTGCTGGAAATCGTAACTACTCTTAGCGCTAATATTGATATCAAAGAATTTGTCCCAATTAATGACCAAATAATTTTTTTATATAAACTCAAGCCGAGGCTAAATTAAACGCAAGAATGTTTCAGTATTTTCATATATAACTCTTTATGATGCATCTGTTACCGTTTTTGAGTAATTTTACGAAGCTTCGTAATTACCCACTGCCCCCTATAAAATATATAACTACTGTTCGATTGGATACTCTACTTTTTTTCTCAATTTGTAATACTGGCTAAAGTTTTTACATGTAAAAAGTATGTTATTAGCTCTTTAACTTCATTTATTAACTATTTTGACATCACTTGATATCGATTATAAAGGACATAATTCAAAAATCAGATGGACCTCTTGTCATGATTTAAATTAAAAAGTGATTACAGTTGACGTATCTGCTGATTTTAGTTATTTATAAATAAAAAGAAATGAAAAAACTGTTTAAATGTCAGACTATTGGCAAAGTTTATTTCACATATATTCACCTAATACATTGAAACGTTTATTAAACTTTCTCAAAAGTTGAGACTTTACTTGAAGCTACAAACGTTGCCTCCTTGCTTCATTTTTTTTGTCTTATGCCTTTTTTCAATTTGGTTTTCTGATTTCGTTAAATAATATATGCACTGAGTTTAAGTGACTACAACCAAAATATCTGAAACTGTTTCAAATGTATTTTGACTCCAATTCCATTTTCATTTTTTCAATTTTATTAAAACCTCAATCTGATTGCCTTCACAGTGCTTTGTCATCCAAATAAAAGAAAGCATTTAAGCTTTGGCCATAAAATATTATTCCATTTTTCCTTACTTCCTATTAAAATCAAAGTTATTTTTTGAATGAATCGAAAAGCAACATAATATAAAAATAGACCTTCAAATAATAAAAATCGTAAAATTATATTTGGAAAACTTAATGTCCTACTTACTCTTAAAAGAAGTTGTATAACTCCAATAATAATTATTCAAGAGAATGTATGAAAATTTTCAAAATCAAAACGATAATCTAACAAATAAATCAATAGAGATGCAAACCTTTAAGGACTTTGGTTAATAGTAGTAAAATTGATATGAGGAAAAATGGATTCGAATTTCCTAAAGATAAAAAGTCATAAGTTTGAGCATTATTTTAAAGTGAGCAGGAAAACTAAAAAGGATAAAAATGAGATATACGCTTTATATAAAGAATAATTATTTATTTAAGCTTCTTTCCCTCACTACAGATTTCGAGATATAAAAGACGACTGTTTAGTTTAGAATGTTTAACTACATATTATTCTTAGCCTCTAAGCACTATGTAGGTTATTTTCCGATAGTTTCATTAAATTTTTACATTTTGAAGGGAATTTGAATAACTACCGGTATTAAATGGCCGTAAAAATGATTTGAATTGCTTATTAACAAAATATTCTGGATTTAATTTGCATACTCAAGAAATTCATTAGGAGTTGTATCAATAGTTTTAACTTACATATTCAATTAATTATGATTGACAAAGGGATACGCTAGTAAATTTCATAAGTAAAGTTTATAGTATGACTAAATATTTTTTTTACACCTATTCCACTGACAGAGATAATCTAACATATATCTAACACAAAGTGGTTAATTTCGACAAAGCTGGTTTTTTTTTCAAACAAAGTTACCAGAAATATATTATATTATAATCTTAAAACATTTTATAATGGAGCTCCCTTTTAAAAAGCAAATAACTTGAACTAAAATCTATAAAGGAAATTTTCTAAATCCAAAATTGTAGAATATTCAATATATTAACGCAAAAAATAATTCCATGGCAAGAAAAGCATTTAAATGCCTTAACATATCCATTTGGGCAAAAAAACTATAGTTCATCAGTTCAAGATATGCAAAATCATTCTGTAAAAAACATGTAAATTAAATAATTTTTCATTTAATATTAAAAAGCAAGAGTTTCTCACAACAATCAAAAGTGTTAAAGATTATTTCAGCAAGAATATCAAAACTATCCTTAGAATTTTCGCTTTTTTTTTGCTTAATATACAATATTAAACGAGAAAATCATTTTGACTTAAAAGCTTCCCAATAAATACAGAAATATAGGATTTATAGAAGGCAAAACTTTCTATTCAAGCAATCGAAAGAAATTGCGTGCTTGGCATATTTTCAAAATCAAATTGCACGGCTAGAAGTTAAAAATCCTAATTTATTATCTATAGATAAATGCTTTTAAAAATTTATCTATACTGGATGGATTTCATCCTTAAAAGCAAAAAATATAAGTATACAAAAGTCAATTTAGTACTTTTTAATAATGACAAATAACAAATTAAACTTTTAACTAAAGTATAAAAAAAATAACAACATAATATTGCAGATTTTCGGTCTTATAAATGGTATAGATTTAATAATAGTTCCAAGGCTGACACATAAAAATACAATTTTCTTGGGAAAATTTGACTCTAATCATCTACACAGTTTTTTTTCAAAGAAACATTCATTGCTTGTTAGACTTTTCTACTCTAACCGTGATTAACAGTTTACTTTTGGCCCTTAAATATTTCTCCGTTTTGGCGATAACTTCTTAATCTGCTAAATATTATAGATTTGGGAGCAATTTGAACCATATTTATTGAAATTTGTTTATCGTTTTCACCGAATTATGACAGGGTAGATTGTTTTGGTTCACCAGTACTTCTTTAGTCTTTTATAATTTCTTTTATCAACTGCATTACTAGCTCAATACAATATACACTGTTAATGTTTCTTTCTTTCTTAAGGTAGCCATTGAGAAGAATGCCATCAATACTTTGAGTAAGAAAGATGTAATAACCTTACCAGTTGCTTCTTATAACTTCACTGTGATATATTGACCCACGTGATATTTGATTCGGAAAACGTAAATAAAAGTCTAATATTTTAAGGAGAAATTTTTGTTAAAAAATTAAAAAGGAAATAGTTTCAATGACAATTTTCTGAACCACATTTCAAACTCATTTAATTTTTTAAGAGAATGTTTCTCAAAGAAAAATTTAATTATATTAAAAGTATTTTTGGGTTAAAAAACTAATCAAGCAAAATTCCTGTGCACACTTAGTTATCAAAAATGTAAATAAAAATTGAATTAAATAAATCAATGAAGAAGTAAAAAAATAAGAACAGAGAAAGTAAAATTAAGTCATGGGTACTTCTTCTACAAAATGAAGTTGAATAAATATAAAAAACGAAACACACAAGTGCATAGTGAGAATCAGTGATTGATTAATTTAAATTTGGTTCCAGTAGAAGATTTGTCTCCCGTCATTTAAAGGAATATTTTAGGTTTAATTTTTAATTAAAGGAAAAAAAACCCGACACTCTAAATTTTAATAATTATTATGCATGGATTTTAATAGCTTGAAGTGTTGTTTTTCAAAAAAACAAGGAAAAAAGGCAGGCTAGGTAAATGATTTCTAGAACATGCTTAATACTCTTTTCTGGAACCAATTTATCCTTTGTTATTGATATAGTTATAATAAGTAGTAAAAAAGTGATAAATTTGCAATTTTGATTTAATTTTACTATTATCTCAGACCTAAGCATAAATTTTGATTGAAAATTTCGAAAATCTTTTTTTAATTATTTTTTAACTTTGAAAAAGTTTCATTCATCTCTTCTGCCCTGAAATGAAATCTAAATATACGTTTAGTATTTTTATACAACAATAGTGAATAGAGCGCAGTAATTGGAAAAAAATTCAAGTAAAAAACTACAAAGAACTTATTGAATTTTTTTGTTTAAATCTTTTTATGCTATCAACTAAATTCTTTCATCTAGAAAGAAAATTCAAGCTTTTCGCATGATTAAACGCTCATCCTTGACGTTATTCTGTCAAGGAAGGAAATTCCTTGTTAAACTTTTCATTTCCAATGAACGGCTTTAACGTTCAAAAATAGAGAAAATTTATTCTATCTAAGGAGTATAACATTTTTGTGGGTACAATATATATTGGATAATTGCTGTAAAGGAAAACTTTAGATAATCTTTTATTAAACGATGAGGCAGAAAGAAGGCGTAGGCCGAATACCTGAAAGAAGATAAGGATTTTGTAAAGCAGGATTATAGTAATTCAAACTATTACTTTCCTGGCAAAGAGATACTATCTTCAAATATTTTATAAGCATGGTGAATAAAATAGCGTTATATATCGATGGAGCGGAAGTTATTGCTTTTGAATTTCCGACCAGTTTGCATTTTAAACATTGAACTGAGCGGAACGTTTAGGTAAAATTGTGTTTTGTAGTAAGCCTAAAATGACATATAATGAAAGAAATGTAAAAATCTGTTAGAATCTTTCTTTATTAAATGAAACAAAGGAAGATTTCAGTTGTGCTTTATTACTTGATAACATTTTCTATAAAACTTTCTTTTTTTCTATGTTTGGAGATTTTTCTGCACGAACTATAAAATCTTACATTAGGGACGAATTGTCTGATTATTTAAAAAAAAGAAGTTTCTTCGTTTATTTTATTAACACATATTTTTTATCCCTATGAGATTTGTATTTTAAGTATTTTTAGGACACTTGGTTTAATTTTGCTCAAAGAAAGGTAATCAAGAGATGTTTAGGAAGAAATATAAATTTCCAAGGAATAAATTTTCAAACACTAAGGTGCAAAAGACTTTTACTTACGCAATTTGGATTTTAACATAAAGGAAAAATTAATATTCTTCAAGTAGATTCTTTGGATTTTCTAGAATACGAGAAAAGGACGAATTTTCAGAGTATTTTTTTTAAATAAATTTCTTAAACAAGATAAGTAAAGAATTTATTCCCTTAAAAAAGTATACTTAGCGTGTTAGGATTTTAAGTCTTTTAGATATGACCTAGCAGATTTTTCCGAAAGAATCTTGAAAACCTAAAAAATATCAAATCAACAGGAGTAAATGAAAAAGAAAAGTTGTTAAAATTTAAGCTAATTTACAAATTAGAAATTCTACTTAAAAACGATGACAGATTGCTTTGATTTATTTCCTTGGTCCAGATTCATGTATGATCATAGTAATCGCTGAAGATCCTCTCATGGTTTAGGGGATGTGTCACTTGATAATGATTAATTGGAGTTCATCTTCTCAATTCTCAATAAATATAGTCAATTATGTTAATATTTTTATAAAAATCCCCAACTAAATTAAATATTTCTATTAGAAAATAATTTATATTTGAGTAATTTAAAATAAATTTTAGGAAATAATGCAGCAATTTTTTTTGTAATAATACAATTTCAAATAAGGAAAAGATAAAAATTGAAATTTTTGTTTGCATAGAAAATTTATTTGGCGTCTAAGATAAAATAGCGAATTATTTACTGCTTGGCATGAAATTAAAATCTAAAACTGAGAAATTTTTTCTAAAATATTAATAGTAGAAAATAAGCTGCTAAACTCTCTGAAGAAATAGAGATCAGGATAAGACCTGTAACTTTCTAGTGCACAGAATATGACATTTTTGGTTTGGATATACTCTTCTCTATCATTAAAACAGTCCTACTAGAAAAATCTTATGAAATCCAGAAAAAAGACTTGACTTTGAGAAAAAATTTTCTTGACTTGAGAAAAGGACTTGAGAAAAATTTTTCATCAGCATTCACTCACTAATAACTTATGTGATGATTGAGTATGTACTGGAAAATTCAGCCCTCATAATGAAATATCTCTATTAACTTTTCTTTATTTTAGTGTAACAGTTATCCTTTTACATAATGTTTAATCATTTTGTTTATTCACAAAGCTTAAAGTTCTATTATTAAAATCAATTGAAAAATATTTTAAACATTAAATTTCGATTTATTCTTTGCCCAGATGAGTTTTTTCATATTTCATTTACCAAGTAAAAAATTTTTGTTGAGGATTAAATAATTTTTAAAACTGTACCAATAGTAAAGGATATAAAAAATCCCTTTTTCTGAATTTATCTGCTTTGTCGGATTTAAAATTATTTATGAAGGTAAAAACTTCGCAATATTCTCTACCTCAACTAATTTTTATTTTTTAGATTTTCCGCTATGTGAACTTTGTTAGCCTTATTGAATTGCAGACACTTTTGGGTTTTTAAAATTGCATTTCTAACTTTGTACTAAAGCAGATTCATTTAAATTTCTTTAAAAGAAAATTCTATGATTTTTTAAAATAAAAGGAAAAGAATTTAAGTGGCAACAGACATTCCATAAATTCTCTGATGTTATTTTTATTTAAGGATTACCCAGGAGGTAAGCTTAATTTAATTAGGGGAAAAGAAAAATAAGAAGCTTTTACTAAATTATTTTATCATATTAAGATGTTACTAGTAAAATAAACTCAAAAAGTTTCCTAGGTTTAAAAAAAGTCTTAATCGCAATTTACGATCTCAGCCTGAAAATATTTGTGTAATGTCAACCTCGAAAATAAACAAAACTCATTATGGAAAAAAAAGAACCTGGTTCACCTCAAAATTTAAATCATTCCTAAATTACCCAATATAATAGCCGCTGTTAGCCTTTACCTCAAAGTTATTCAACAAGAAAATCAAACTTTTTGGTCCCGATTTATTTACAAAACTTAGCCATAGGCACTTCTTAATACAAGATTGAAAATTTCATATATTTATTCCAGGAGAGTCACTTAGAAATATTCGTTTAACTAAAAGCACTTGAGACACTTCAAAAAAGATTTCAACAACAGGAATAAATGTATTTCACAAAAGACCAAAAATTTATTTTACTTTTGAATTAACAACCACAGTTTATAAGGTAAGCTTATCCAGGATGGCGACTAAAATAGAGAAAATTTACCTGTGGTCTTTTCTAGATGAAAATGAATTGCTAGGCAAAAAGTCATTTGAAATTGTTTGGGTGCCGTAAGGTAAGATTGTATTAATGAAAACTGTTGAAAGGAAGTAAACAAGATGGTATTCTGCCAGGAACTAAATTAACAACTAACTAAAGAAGGTACAATATTATTAGAATAAGTTTTGGCCGCTTGGCAATTCTAGAACAACAAAGAACTTCTTAACTCATTTATGCTGAACAATATGAATTTGTGTACTTTTAATGAAAATAAGAAAATTTTGAGGAGTGCTCAATGAGTGTTAGAAGTTTTGCTAGTTTTGTAACATTCTCAAGCCCTTAAAGTTTTCATCACAAATTTCATGGTTTTATTCCTAATTAGAGTAAAAAGCAATTAAAAAATTTAAATTTTTGGTTAAATGTTAAAATTATTTCGCCCGTTGATATCTCTTTTTATTAATTTAATAAAACACCACAAAGTTATTATTCTGTATAAGTGTCAGGTTAAATCCTTATTTATGTTTAAGTTCGTTTTGATGTTTAATAAAGTTACACAATAAAAGTAAGAAATTAAATTTAAATTGCATCTACAGCAGCTAAAAATTCCTAAATGTAAAGCAAAATTTTATTTTTGCCCAGTTATAAGTGTTTGGTAATATTTTATGCTCTAATTGAGTATTAGTAATTTTATATTTTAGATTTTATTAATAACACTTAATTGTTTTTGGACTTTGATTTTTTTTTGTAAAAATTTTTTTAATAAGTTAAATTTTTAATTAAATTCTATCCTTATTATTATTACAGCTTATTTTTGTAAATCTAGATTTCTTCTAGATGGTACTACATTGAATGAAAAATGTAAAAGCAATGCTTTGGTCAAAATTGAAATTTAAAAAGATTATAAATAGTAAAAATTAAAGTGGCTTATGTATATGGAAAAAACAAAAGCTAAAACATAATTGTCAATATCCATCGTCAAAACCATTTAATCTCAACAGTTAATAATCAAGTCTAGTAAGACTACACGCTTTGAAAACATATACAAGCATCCAGTTGGATTGAAAGAAGCCTGTTGCCATGCATATATCCGTTCAGATTATAATACCGTTTAAGTAATAGTTTGCCAAAATATGCATAATAAAATGACGCAAGAAATAATGAACTTTCTTAAAAATTCAAGGGTACTTAAGAATATAACATCCTAACGACTTAATTAATTGTTAATGTAGGAAAGCTCTTCAATTATTTATTATCAAAGTATAAGTAAAATTATTCAAATTAAGAACTATAATCAGCTGTTGATATGTATTTCAAAGAATATTCAAAACAAGGTCTGAAGTCTGTTATATTTCGAAAGTTCATAAATTGATTATTCTACTCATAATGATGTAGGATGCTTTTTTCCCCATTTGTGACAGCCACAAATTAATATTTCAAATATCAAAAAGTGTAACCCAAAAAATAAATTGGTTTGACATTTTGATTGATCAAGCAATTTATTCAAATATTTTCTAATTTGTTTTTAATCGAGAGCAACATATGTAACCATCTTATTAGATTCAAATAAGGAATAGAATTTTATAGCTTAAGATATCTTCTGCAGTAAACAATTTAATCTAAATTTGTAGCTAATAATTTTCGAAAGATAATATCCAAATAATGACATATCTTAATAAAGACTTCAGACTCATCAATCAAAAACCATGAACAAAATTTTTGTGTTTGGTACAAAGTAAAAATGCACATAAACTTTTTTGAATTTTTTTATTAGTCTCTAAAAAGATGTTTGCGTGCAAGGTTTGTTAGTTTCCAGCAATAAACATTCACAAAGAATATTTTTCAATTGAGCTGAGCTAGAACATTGCAATCCAGACAGGGTGCGGTGTCAATTATTTTTCAATGGGTAGCTGATTAGCATTTCTAAAGAAGCAAAAAGTTATTTGCTTTGTAGGACCTTATGATTGTCTTATTTTGCTAATATGGATATGAAAAAAAATAAATATTATCACTAATTTTGAGAAAAATTAGCTTAGAAAAAATTTTCTTAGGACTAAGAGCTTTTCTCTAGAAAAATAATTACATTTAACTCTTTCTATTGAAATTTCGTAAGCTTCACAAAATGATGAATCTTAAATCTTAAAATTCTTTATTCTATTACGGATAAGGAACTTATTATTTAAAAAAGTGTCCTGATCACTTTTTTATTTCAAAAGCTGAACTTATTGGCTTTTTAAAAATATTAAATTGATTATCATGGCTTGATTGGTTTAAAAGTTATGAGCATTCAAGTGGCTAGAACGAGGAATTCTTGGGCAAAAATATACAAATATTCTTGATTAGACATGGTACTATTGTATTACTTGAAGAGGTTTTTTGGAAGCTTATATCAAAAGTATTATGAAATGGAAGTGAAATTTTAGTAGTTTATAGGCCTACAATATATCTCCATAAAGCTGTAAGGATAAATACTATAAGCCTTGCAGGATGATAAAGACAAAAAATCCCTCATACTCATACCAAATCCCAGAAAATATTTCTATGGACTCTTTTTGAATTAAGAAAGCGTCAAATGAGAGATAGAAGCTTTTACTATTGAATTTATTTAATGTAAAACATTTACGAAATAATTCTATTAATTTTGGCTAAGACCTGAAGAGCTAAAGCAGAGAGTTTTAAATTCAAAATTTTATAAGTACTTTGCCAACTGCTATGATAAATTTTATGTTTTTATATATTTGTGTAAATCATAAATCTCAGAGTCTAAAATAAAAAATGTAATTTTCAGCATCAAAAAATTCACTTAAAGCTCTAAATTTTTTATTTTTTGTTTACTCAGGAAATACAAAAGACAATCAATTTATATCATATAAATTTCAAAAGTTTTATTAAAATTAACAAACAATAAACAAAAGAAAAATTTAATTAGAATAATTTTACTTATGAGATGGCGTTTCTATAAAATTCTTGAAATAATAGATTTCAGTATTCTAAAGAAATATTCTAACTTCTAACTTCATAAATAGAAAATTGGAAAAACGAAAAACTAAATCAGAGGATTCATCTAAATGCTAATAGCACTTGAGAAGATATTTCAACAAAATGAAAGTGAAAAGCACAAATGGAATGTAGGATTATGGTTGTATGGGTAATTGTTACACATTCCATTCCGGAAACACAGAATTTATTTTGGTGACAAGAATATGACAGGAAAATGTTCAATTCTCTTCTTATCCTGAAATTTACAATAAAGTCAAGAAATTCTTTGGATTATGATGTGATAACAAGTCACAATCGGAGTATTCAGCTTTAGATGCTACATTTATTGCACCTGCTGTTTAATATTATTGTTGTGAAAATTGTTTTTACGGCTTTATAGACAAAGATTAAGAAAGATTTTCAAGAATTATTCAAATTATTTTATTTTTGTTTGCTATGAGGACTCATTTTGTTTTCATTATTAAACTATGCATGAAATATTTAATAGATTTGTTTAATGGGCATAAAGTCATTGAAAAGACATAAAAAAATACAAGAAAGTCTAATTGGTTTAATTTTATTTGGTGGATATATTGAAATAACGGGTTGAAAATTTGAGAATTATAGTTTTATTTCATATTTTGTATCTCTCTGTTATAAAAGAGAAACCAATAAAAAACCCGTTTTTAATAATAAGTAAACTAATAATATTCAAATACTAAGATTTTAAATGCTACCAGCAAAACGTTTAGCCAATTACTTTTAAAAATTCAATTTTATTCTAGTGCAAGTGATTTAGGACCTGCAGCTAAATTATCCTGAAACTTTTATTGAATTCATTCAAAATTGGAGATGGTAAGACCGATTTTAATGGTGTGTTAGACAAAAACAGCGTGTACTACCACTAAAATTACAAAAGGTAACTTTGGTCTCTATAAGGTCTCAACAATAATTTTTTCATTCTTGTTGTATTTGAAACATTTTAAATGGAATCAAATATCCAAGGAGTTTTTCAAGGGAATAACAAAAAAAAGTTTATTTCTTATCCTTTTCTTATATAAGTACATCAGTATATTGTTTAAAAATTCGATTTAAGTATCCCCAGAAGCTAAAAATAAAATGAAAACGATGCTTATCGTCTTTTATTTTGTTGTTATAAAGTGAATCGTGAATGTATTTTGCTTTAAAAAGGAAATCGCTAAGTAAAATAAATTGAATTTTTATTTCTCTTTGTTAAATACAATTGCATTTTAAATAAGTAGAAAATATCATAGCTCCATACTTTCAAAACAAAAACACCTTGAGGAATAGAAAGATATGATGCTTTCTACATAAATAAATATTTCAGAAATTAATAATCAATGTTCATGAGGTTTTTGACAGTCATAACTTATATTATTATAGTAAGCATTAGAAAAAAAATAGCATTACAAAGGATTGCCAAACATAGTTTATTATCATAAAATTCAAAGAAAGAGAAAGTTAAGAAACTGCAGAAACTAAGCTGGGTTTAGCTGAGTTTAGCTGGACACTGGTTGGGTTTAAGCTTTAACCGGTTTAGTTTTAAAAAAAAGCAAAAATTATTATGTGATTCTGCACTATCACAGCACGAACTTTTTCCTTAAAATAAAAATAAGATAGTAAGCGTCAGGTCTAATTTCTTTTTCGGAGACAAGTTAACTTGAGGTGTCGCACAAATTTTACATAAATAAGTTATTGCTATTATATGATGGTTTTTAGATCTTATGTAATGAAATCTCCAGAGATCACTATAACTCCCCCAACATTTCTAAATTAAAATTATTTTAAAGTAACTCGAGTCTAAATTAACACAAAGAAATAGTCCAGAATGAGTCCAGGAGATTTCTTCTCAAATAGTTAAATAAACTGTAAAGCAGGATATTCACTATAATATGAATCAATGATTCGGCTCTCTCAGCCCATATAAAGTATATGGCTGAATCATTTGTGAGTAAAATATTCAACATGTTGAATATTTTCTCTCTTATTCGTGCTTTCCATATACTTTAAATGGGAACTAAGAGCCGAATCATTGATTCGGAAATATAGTGAATACCCCGCTTTAAGCTCGAGTCATATACGAGTAACAAATAACATACACTCCGTGTACTTTGAATTCCACCCACTTGAAGTTGTTTGAAAAAACGAAAGAGTAATTTTAACATTCGGTATACAGAAGTCTTAAAACAACATGACTTTTTCTAACGTCATGCAACATGAAAGGCTTAAAGTTTTGTAATTTTTATCTTAAGTTAAAAAATAAATGCACTAAAGAAATGAAATAGTTCATGACCATTTTAAAGTGTAAAATCGCTCTGATTGAAAGGATTAATATTTAGCCGACATTTGAAGTCTTGCATTCCCTGCATTTTTCATTAAAAATTTAAATTCGTTGCAGATCTTTTTTATTTTACTGCTCCTTTTTATAGTATTACAATTGTAAGTGACAAATATTAGAAAATTGGCTTATCAGAAAGCTGGAAATTTGTCAAATTATATTAATTTATAACTCGACATAAAATTGCTTCAATTTCATTTCATTATTATTCACTCCTTAGAAAGGAACATAAACAAAGTTTTACTGACTCAATGCTTTCAACATTTTATCGATTTTCGGATATAAATTCCATGAAAGTACTGCCGTTACAATTGAATAGGGATAAACTACATACATACAAATGTACATATCTATTTTGTTTTCCTCATGCAAAGTTTTTCTTGAGATTGCGTGCATTTTGTATCTGATGTAGACGACAATTTTTCTAATTTATAAAGGAAAATTTGTTTCATTGGCGCCTACTTGGCGAGAGGATATAACATTTGTGTTTTTCATAAGCATGTTCCCTTTTCATGGATTCATTAAGCTGTTTTGATTTTTGGATTTTATGTATGATAAGAAAATTAATAGTTATTAATTATGTGTTCCACATAAACAAACCTGTGTGTGGCTATATTGAGTATTATATTTTACATTCAGGCTAAGAAATGAAAATATGGAAAACTTTAATTTCGCTAACTACAGATATTAGAATTTTAATATTAATAAGAAGATTATTAATAAGAAAATTGCTTGGGAATTTTTAAAAATATTTCTTTTGTCATGATTTTTTCAAAGACTTGAGATATTATTGCTTTTTTCACTTTGTTGAAATTGATTTCATTATGACTACACATTGGTCAAAACCTTTAAAACATTCGAATCGATTGTAATATATTTTGGATTCTAGATTAAAAGTACTTTTATAGATTCTTACTTACCGGGCTTTTGTTCTGTAGAGACTTGTGAACGATCTTTCAAGTACTTGCTGGATGCTTAAGGTTTGACTCATATAAAATGTTTCTATAAGATTGTAAACTGATCAAAAAAATTGACCAAGTAACGAATATGATGGGAACTTACACCAAATTCTTAGCTACTTTTAGATGAGGAGATATTGGGACTTTAATCAAAGAACTGAAAGCCGCTTGAATTGCAATGGATAAAGCTTTGCGAGAAAAACATTAACTATGGTATAAAGAATTATTTTCCTCTCTTAGTTCATATATTTTATTAAGCATCATAGTTGAAGTCTCATTTTAAAGTTTGTTTCATGCTTGTATGCTAAGTTTCCTTGAATAAAAGTATGTGTTAAAATAATAAAAACTATGGATTAGATAAATAAAATAAAAATCATTGAACAATTTGCAAAAAATTTTATTGATATTGATTTATTTTGCAAACAGGTAATTTTTATATTGGAATCACTCTAAGTAAAGACGAAGTATTGCCAGACCTTTAACTGTGGTCAGTTATTAGTATTTTGAATAGCGGATGGGACTACAAACTTATATGCTTTGTTGTACTTAGTTTTAAAACCATTAATTATTCAAATGTAAATAATTCAATAATAGTTTTTTACTATTTAAATAACTAAAATTCTATTTGCCTTGAAATTTCATTAAATAAATGCTGAATTGGAACAACAATTTACATTTCAATCTGAAGTATTTATTATTGACTTGAAAGCTTTTAAACGCTACAAATATTCAAAAATCGTGTATTTTATTAAATTAGTTATTTTTTTCCTTTTAAAGGTTCTGTAAGAAGTCAACATTTATTAGTTGACAGCTTATGTATTTCCATCTCAGCATTTATTTTATATAATAAAAACTTGTAATTGTTCTTCAAAAATATAACACTACTTTACTTCTATTTTTCTCGTTTTGTATTCGCTAGCAAAATGTTTTGATGATCACAATAAAGTACTACTAGAATAAGATAGAACTCTGTAATTCAGCTCCTAACTACGTTTAATTTCAACAGTTTTCTTTAAAACTTCTTTTGAAACATTGTCCATAAATATTACAACAAAACCACATATTAAGAATGCCACAAATCCTCCAAAAGAGATTGGATGATTTCATCTAATCGACTTAATAAATTGGTGAATTAAAAGTTAGAACTTTAATTGGCACAGAAAAATTATAATTAGTTTTAGTTTTTCAATTTTTAAGAAGTTCCACAACTGAGCTTTCAAAGGGAAAATATTGCTACTTTGCTTTGAGCCTTACTCTATTAAAAGTCATATATAAAGAAAAGTGTTTTCCAGCAGATTCCTTAATATATCCGATAAAAAGTTCAATCAACCATAAAAAACAGGATTTATAAAAATATCTTCTTTATCCGTTTTTTATGCCAATCCATCATTCACATTCAATTTATTCTACCTTTCTCATTGATTAATCCTTTGAGATTCAAAAATGAGTTTTCCAAGTTAGTAAGTTCCATTTTGCTATTACTGCTTGAATCACAGAGAAGTATATGTGTGGGAATTTAATGCAATAAGCCAATTATAAAACTTCAAAACTTCCATTAAACTTGAATGAACTGCAAAGCGAAAAAATCAGTCCTCTGAGCAAATATAAGGAATAGACTTGAAAATTCATTGCAGATGAAAAAAGAAAAGTTTTATTGTACTTTACGTTTTTTAAATATAAAACTAATTTAAGGGTTTTTAATTCGATTTTTTAGGGTCTTTGAAACTACTAAAACTGCGGGCAGTTGTTTTAAGCAATATATAAACGCAGACACTGAGTTACTTTAAAGTCTAATGGAAACAAATTGAAGTAAAATTGTCAGTTTTCGCTACCTGCTTTGATAGACATTTAACTTTAGAGGTGTGCAAAAGAATTTGGAAAAAAATTAAATACCTTTAAAGTGAAAGCCTAGTAGAGCTAATGTTTTACGATAAAAGTAAATTCACTAAGTAACAATTCTTTATAGGTATTATTACCTAATCTCATGCAAATTGCCTCTTGTACTGCCTCATGAAAATATAAGACACAGTAGAGCTATCAATTCGAAGTAATAGGAAGTAAGTCAAAGAGACTCCTAAACATAGGAAAACTTCTAAAATTCTAAAAATATTTGGTACTATTACTCATTTTTCCCTAAATTCAAAGGAAAGTTTGAAAACAGTAGTTGAATTTAAGATGAAAAAAAAATCAAAGAATATTAGAATGAAAAGCCAAAGCTTGAGATGCACAAAAAATATAATTTATTTTGGGAATATTAGCATATCACTCAATAGTGATTCTAGAACACATGATGGCAAAATGTGAAAAATATGTGTCCTAAATGAAATCATAATGACAAAAAAAAGACAAAATGTAGAAACCATATTAGCAGACCATAGTTTATGGTAATATGTCTTAGGCTTTCACACTCTACTGATCCAATATATTGAAAAAGATCTCCACTCTCCTGGGTGTTTAATAAAGCCATCAATCTTGCTTTATTTGGCTTAAATTAAATACTCCAAAAATAAAGGAGCAAACAGATGAATGTTAGAAACAACAACATAAGTAAAGTGAATGCAAAATTTTAAGTGTACTGCTGTAGGATGCTTAAATAATTCAGTGGGATATTTATTGCACTATTAAGAATTTAGAGAGAAAAGAAACAAGTATTCTTTATTAATAAAAACGTGAGAAAATTGAAAAGATATATTTCCGAGACAAGATTATGATAAAGAAGAGCAATAACATCCCAAATTCAGAAGCGATTAAAGGAATTTCTGTTATTCGCTATAATAGCATTTTTGGCTAGAAATGTATTTAAGCAACATGCTTTATATTCCGATTTTAAACAGACATTTGGATAATATGGATAGAGAAAAGGTAAATTTAACCAAAAAAATGCCTTTTTTGAGCTCAGATAGTTGATACAGTAATGATATTTATTTTTCAAATCTCTTAAAGACAAATTTTATTGCTGGAATTGTAGACTCAAAATCTACTGAACCAAGCTGAAAGTTTTGTTTGAGTCATCAAAGTTCAATATATCAAAAGTGAACATGTCAAACGATGATGGTTTTGTGTTCAGTAAATGTAGTTGTTCAAAACATTTAAACAATATTCTAATACAACTACAGTTTCGGAGAAAAACAGGAAGCAACATCTTTCAGGTGTTGCTTATACAGTAGAATACTTGAGAATTGTCGACGGACCTCAAATTAGATCAAACGGCAATAACTAACTATACTTTACTTTTCTTTACTTTTGTGGCGTTTTTATTATAGGTTTTAGCTGAAGTTCCTTTGTGTGTATATAACTATGACAAAATTATTGCACTATAAAAATTAAATTTGATCAACTAAATAAATTTATAAAGACAAAAATAGGTTTGACGCAGAGAAAATTAACATTGCATTTATGATTTCTTCGGTCAACTATTGGTCCTTGAACTTGGCTTCGTAATTAATTTCTTGAATAATAACTGAAAGCATAATTTTAGATATATTTACGTCCTTAAGCTAAGGGTACAAATAGCGTTAGGTAAACGTGTGTTTTGGGGGAATAGTTTGCAATAAAAAAATATGAACAAAAAGCTTGAAAAAAATATTTCATGAATTTCTTTCGAGGTCTCTTGAGCCTATTAAAAGCTCGACTCGACTCGATTCCTCTATTTAGAACTTTGACTCAAACTGAGATACTTTTATTGCTTTAAATAACAAATTTAAAAATGAAAATTTATTACAAAAAAATTACAAATTGCTTTATGCTAATGGTTTAACCTTCAGATTGGCAGAAAACGACAAAATATTAAGTTTTGTTAAATGAAGCCGCAATGATGATTATAATTTCAAACTATTGAACTTTAGAGGGTATTTGTGCATTTTCACTTCATTAACCAATTTGTTTTTACTGCTTTTCGATTCCATTAAAGGATTATTTATATAAAAATATATCCTAACCAACTTATACCGTTCTTATAAATTATTCATAAGTTATAATTGCTTTTGTATATAACCATACAAACTCCAGTCTATGAATAACCCAAGAACTAATTCTGGTGAATATTGAAAATGACAGCCCATGCAATGAGTTAGGGTTACAAAGCATGCACATTGATACCTCTTCATCTCTTTAATTGCTTTCCGTTAAACATAACAACAATTAGGTCAATAGAGTCAAACTATCTTTATATTGCAACAAAAGCTATTTCCAAGAATTTGTTGTTCAGCTTTTGTATAAAACATTAACCGGAAGGATGTATACACTAAAAAAAATGTACCATAAGGATACCAGCAGTCTCACAGATACCGGCGGATGCTATTTTAAAAAAGTAATAAAAGTAAATTTGTGTAAAAAGATGTTGGTATCTTGTTTTCTCTTGAATCATCAGCAGTGTGAACACTTGCCACCTAACATACATTATTATTACAGCTGCATAGGATCTTATTACATTCAAGAAACGACAGGCGCTAGAGTTGTAGTACCTGATACAATGAAAAATATTTCTCTCCGAAACATATGGTTTCATCTTTGTTGAAGGAGATTTACTTGAAATACTCAAAGGAAAGAAAATGATTTTGTGAAGAAGTTGTAGGCTTTGGTTTTAAAATAAAATTATTTATTTAAGCTGATTAAAGTCCCCCGAACAGAAAGGTTTCGTACTGATTTCATCCTGGCTGAACTCCATTCTTCAAAATGAATTGGCTTAAATTAATATAATCTCTCCCATTTACACTTTTGTTGAAAGTTTAACCTGAATTCGAAATAAATAACCTACAAAAATTCATGATTTTTAGAAAAAAAGAGAGCTTCCACTGCCATTTAGCATAGTTTACCAAATAAACTTTAAAGTTCTTAATTAATGAGAGTCAGAAGATGAAATACTCGAATACTTTTAAGGATGCTGATTTAAGCTGACTTAAATGCTTAAAAGGTTTTGACTATCTATCAATATTTATAAACAAAATAAAAGCCTGATAACAAGCTTTCACCTATTCCAATTAATCCGAAACTTATATTTTTTAATTTTTGTAAATTTTAATTCTTTTAGCTCTTCCGCATAATTAATTTGTGTGTAAGAGATATTTGAAAGCTGACTATATTAAAGGACTTTCATGATGAAATGGAAAAATATTTTAAAAATAAACAACAAATCAACTTGAGCCAAAACATCTGTGGCTTTCTTTCCAAAATAAACATTAAATGCTAATATATAATCTCTCATACAACAATTTCCTCAATGTGTTAATACTGAAAAAAGATTTTATACTTATTGTCTTTATATCCAATATTCAAAATGAGTAGAAAGAAAGAAATTAGAGGTATCTAACCGTTCTCTTGAAAATAGTAAAAAAATCTTTTCCCTTTCTCTTTCGATTTGTATTTGGAAATAATCTCAATAAATACCGATACCAATAGATTTGAATTATATTCGACGGAAAACTATGACTAAATTAAACTCCGAAAGAAATAATTCACTTAATATATCATAACTAAGATAAGAACTAATGTTAAAAGCAGATTGTCTCACAAAAAAATTTAGACGTATTGACTGGAGTTATCACAAAAATAAGCAAACAATTAATCTGTATCTGCCCAAATGCAACAATTCTGGTAAACAAAACTGGATTATGTACAGAAAATAAACAATAAAAATAAAACGCAAGTTTATAAATTAAGTTTCTTGATCATCAAGGCAGGAAGCAAATGATAAAAATAATGGAAAACCCGTGTGCAATTCCTCATTTTACTGTGACACCAAAGGGTCAACATCATCCTATAAGACGATTGTATTCTTTGATAATGGCTTCACTGCCAATCTAATGTTTCTTATCTCTACAACAGCATCATCTTACTATGGTGCTTGAATACGATTTGTAAGGTCATCGACGTCAAAAAGCAGTAAAGATATCTATCACTATCAGCATATACATTCATCACATATCCATGCCAAATTCACCTTTTCTATTGTTTTTTATGTTTTGTTAAATTTGTAATCAGTTGTGAATTTATACTAATTTTCCAATTTATTGATCATTTTAATTCTTTATTTAAAGAAGTAGATTTGATGAACATATTTTAAGTTAATATTTGTCAACTATTTTTAAACTTCTTTCAATGGAACTTTAGACACAGTTGATTAGCCCTTCAAGAGTATCATTTCCTGTAAAAAATCTAATGCAGTCATGTGTTTTAGAAGAACTAGGAAAAAAGAATGTTACTTCTAAGCATTGCTTAGGGAATTTAATAAAAACAAGTTTTGAGAACACAAAAATAAATTAACTTTTCAGCTTGTAAAATGTTATTTTTACTTCACTAGATGTAAATTCATCGGTCTAAAGTACAATAAAAGTACCAAATGTAAGCATCTCAAGCTAAGCAGTTTCTTTCTATTTTACAAACAGAAAAACAAAATGCAGAAGAAGTATTTTATCCTGACAGAGTATCGATCTGTAAATAGTTTTGACAGCAAAGGAATATTTTAAATACTCATTCCTTACTCCTTATGATTTACTTACATTAGCACAGTTTCTTCCAATTTGCAGAAAAGACCTTTGTAAGCTTTTTTTTGAATTCGTATCAAGAAACTTTACTTCTTTACAATAGCGTCAACTTTTGTCCTATTGTTCAATATATTAAATTCTAGCCCCTGTTGCTAACATAATAAAAAATGTACATAGAAAATAGAATTTGTAATTTTATCTTTCTATCATTTTACAAGGATGTCTAGTATCCTGCTGATTTAGCCATAAAATAATTTGAATTGTAAAATTGACATAATCCCTCAAGAATTCTAAGCAAAATGAATGACCTAAAGTGGTGGTCTTAGATGAACATTTTCCCATATTTAAAATGAATTTCTTTTTTTCTTTTAAAGTTTATTGAATGGTGTTATTGGGCTTGAGTTGAGAAAAGATCAATTGAAATTTATGGCAAGTGCTTGAAACTTGAATTAGATTTTGGTAAAAAGAAAGAGATCATAAAAAAAGAAGGTTCCAAAATGAGATGCTCCTTTAAATTCAGTCGACATCGCATAAAAGCACAAGTACAGGAGCAATTTGTGCATAAATTTTAATTTGGTTCTTATTGTTAAGTAATATAACAACCAAAATAAGGGTATTTTCTTGTACTTAAAGTAGCCATTGAATGATGAAATTACTTTTAGCCAATAACAATAAATAATATATTTAAAAAATTTGTTAATAGTAATATGCGATTTATTTCTTAGATTTTAATTAAAAGGAAAGGAAACTTAAAAAATTAGCTATGGCTGTGTTTTCCATAAATTAAGAATAAGTAAAATAAATTCATTAGATATTGATTAAAAAAATAAATTAGCTTAAAAAATTTAATTAAAAAATTCAGATAAAAATTCATTTGAAATGATTTTGGTTTTTGGAATATTTTTAATGAATTTTTTGTTTGAAAAGAGTACCGATATAAAAAAATCATTTTAATTGTAATTTGATTATGTACAATAATAATTAATTATACACTTTTTACTGATGAATCTTAAATAAGTTTGAAATAAAAGCATTGTGCTTTGAGTTTATATAATTTTAGTTTCAATTGAAATAAATTCAAATATAATGTTACATGGTTTTAAGCCAAATACACACACAAATAATTTCCTACGTAATTTATGAAGAATCGCTTAATTTTGTTTCCCTTTAGGCCGTTTCCACAAAGGAAGATATCAAACATTTTGTATCTACAGTATTATTTTTAATTTTAAAATCATTTTTATCCTAGAAAATCATCTGTCATCATCACATCATGAGTCAAAAAGCAAGTGATGTGCTTTGAGTCCATTTAAAAAATGACTAATATCAATCCTCACAAATTATTTTCGATAACATAAAAACTAATCCGAAAAATTATTTAAAGAAAAAAAAGCATCATGATATTTCATTAAAGAAATATCTTGCTTAAAGAAATTGAGTTCAAGAAAATACGTTTATTAGTTCTGTGTAAATCTGAGTGGTGCCTAATTTTTGTTTGGTAACAATTTTTCATTAATTTTAAAAATTATAATTTTGTCAAGAAGCTTCAAGACAGTAAACTTTTGTACTTTTTAATGGAAAAATAATATTCTATTGACTATATATAAGGATGAATAGTAGTAATAATAGAAAATCATAATCATCAATTGTGTTGTGTTAAAGCACAAACAGAGTAGCTTCTTTCTTTTTTTAGTTTTCCTTAAAAATATACAAATCAGAAGTGCATTTTTTCATACAAAATTGGCAATTCTAAAAAGTAATTATTCACAAAAGTCCATCTATCAAATTCCCAAAATTCAATGAACATATTTAATTAAAAAATACTTTTTTGTGAAATTTGGTGTTAAACAAAGCACTTTTTTGTTTAAAAACCCATCGAATTTTATAACTTGGATTAAAGTTTGAAAATTGTACATGTAAAATGCAACATATGAACTTGAAGTCTTTTCAGTTTTTGGGAATTACAAATACAAAGTCTTTTTTATTATAACTATTATAATAAACTTGCAGGATTGCTTTGATTTATCTACACCATTAATTTTTTTCGTACACCTTCATATCCTGCAAATTATATTAACATTAAATAATATTAATTGATATATTAACTATAGTTGGATTATTGCAATACGAGAAATAATAATCATTTAATTATACCATTTTTATTTTAACATTTGAGCATTTTATATATTTTCAACGTTTAATTTTGTTAACTAGAAACCACTAACACCCTAGTCCCACAGAAAAAGAAACTAGTTCTTTCTACGTGGTTTTTTGTCTCAGCCAATCAGAAGTCGCGATGTACGTGGTCTTTTAGATTATAACCTAATCATTTTAGCCAGCAACAAGAACACGGTTTTTTGAATTCTAACATTGGTAGCGTTGAAAGGCGAAAAATTTTTACTTTTCGCCCTGTGCTATTTGACACTGATAAATGTCAAGTTTGTTTACTATTTGTCTCTTTAGGGGTTATAGCTGCCATGGATACTGTTATGTATTTTTTAGTCTTTTTATATATTTTAATAAATATTTATTTTAATTTAATAAATGTACAAGTGTAGGACATATTCTCATGAAAAAGGGTATTATGTTTGCAGTTGGGCTTGCAATTAAGCAGAATGCATCACATATAACTATTGAAATTTTAAGTTATAGAAATGGATGATCCTACAAACTATAAAAAGCATACGTTTAATCGGGAAGCTGTAAGTAATTTGCATCCCAGTTCAATGACAACTAATAGTTTTTATATAATATTTAATTGGAACATTATAATTATCAATTTATTTTTCAGATTGAAAAGATCAATGAATCAATTTTAAATAATAATAAGAAAGAATAAGAATCTGATTTTAATAGGATTGTAAAATTTTTGAATGAAAATGGGCAAATTTCAGAAGAGGTATATTTAATTTCCGATATCTTTAAATAAAAACCTAATTTTATAATTTTAAAATAGAATATTGATGATATTTTATGCTCTGAAATAAAGTCAACAAGCGAAATTCATTTCAGAAGGACAAATCTTTAATTGCTGCAGGCTTTAGAGAAAAGTCTCATTCTAATGACTATGAAGGTGCTAGGAGAGTTCGGCAAGGTTTACGAGATCTTTATTAAGAATAGGAAATATTTGTTAATAATTCAGAAAAATTAAATTAAATGCTTATTTTAATAAACTTGTAAAATCTTTTTTTGATATAAATAAAAATATTTGCTGAATTGTTTTTAATGTCTACTAATTTCTTTAAGCTCATACTATTTTTAAACAACAATACTGGCCTTTCAATTATATTTAAATAATTGATTCTATTTACAATTAAAGAAGTTTTTAGATATTTAACTAACACAATAAGACAAACTACGATGGTTTTTTTTAATGCACTGCGTCTATATCACGTGGGCTCCTGATATCTTATGTTTGTTATTTGGATTTTGATTCTCTCCTGACTCCAAGGCAAACATTTTCTTTTTTTCACTGAAAGAAAGTTTTTTTGGTACAGAATGATATGTTCTCTGTTTGCTCTTGTAATCTTCACTTTCATGGATCTCTGTACCAAAAAAAAGCCAGACAAGGCGGCTTCACCGCATGACCTAACATAGGAATACTAACGCTTATAGGGAACTTATCACTGGATCTTCACTCCCGCACACGTCACACTCACACACTTAGATAATAGTACTAATAAATTAATTGTAAATAGATTAAGATTGTAGTAAACACTGGAAAATTAAAAAAAAAAAAAAATTTGTAGTTTTTTAAAAAAAACATTATATTTGTTAAGTAATAAAACAGCTGACAACTTAGTAAAGCAATTTAGGAACTAGAAGAAAAATTATTTTTGATGTATAACAATCATAAACTTTAATTAATAATAATTTATCTTGAGGTAATAAACGTCCTTTAGGCTTATCAAGAATTTTTTCTCCATCCAAAATCCAAAATTTGCTTAATTCGCTATAGTTATTTCAATATAGTTAGTTTTATTTCTTATTTCCTAAAATATGAACACACAAATTAGTTATAAAAAATTTGATTAATTTAAAAACATCCACCTTTTAGTTCTTTAATTTTATAAAATTTAAAATTTCTTTCATTTTGATAGTAATTTAAAATTTTTCACAAAAACAAATCAAAAATTCTATACAAAATAAAATCAGCTGTTTCTTGACAGCTCAGTTCAAAAAACTAGATTGCTCTGTGTGTCATGTGGTTAAAAGAACTAGGTTCTTTGAAAAGATTAGGTTTAAAAGAACTAGTTTCTTTGCTCTGTGTGACTAGGGTGTAAGACTTATGTCGCCTTTCAAATTTAATCCCAAAATGAAATAAAAATTTTTTTGCTTTAACATATTATCCTCCTCACCCTGTTAACTGGTTTGAAATTTTCACTGATTAGTTCTGAGTTTCTAAATTACCAGCTCCTTAGCTTCCTTTTAATTTTCTTCCCACTGTATTTAAATTTCAATAATAATCGATTAAATTTTTAACTACAATATGAGTAGCATTATTACATGTTGTAATATTTTCTAAAATAAAACTTGATTGGTTCAATAAAATTCACATTCAATTAAAAGGACAAACATTTAAAAAATTACAGTAGCATATGGGATAACATTTGTGTTGAATTTTTTGTCGTTGCCGTTATATTGACCTTTCATACTTAATATTTTCACAAAAGTTTTTTCAAATTCAAATTTGTTTGCTGAACAAAATTTTAATCGACCAATCCCGTATTGAATGTTCATAGCTTCATTCTGGTATTGTTTGGTATTCTCTAACTGTTATAAGCGCGAAAAAATGCTCAAATTTATAATTCAATTAATTGAAATTGAAAAAACTTCACAAATTATTACAATTTCAATGAAAAATTTATTTATTTAACGAAATCCATTCAAATATGTACTTGAATCTGATTTTCCTATTTCAACGTTTTGAAATGTAGCAACTTTAAAATTAAAGAAAAGCTTGTAATTAAATTAAACTCAGCGTCACTTGTTTAAATGAAATATACAAATAAATTATTTGAGCAAAAGAAAAAGAAGGGATTTTAAATAATTCGATGCCTCTCAAACTTATTTTATATTTATATACGCACGCGTTCTTTCTAAATCTTCTCATGACAGCGATTTGTTGCTATCAACACGTTTTTCAGGTATTTTGCAGACAAAGCATCTATTTCAGTAGAGCTTCATTCACTCAGCAGGAGGCTTAATCCTTGCTACTAACACAAAAATTCTCAGGATAATTGTACAGCAGATACAAAGATACCACAACAATACGATACAGCTATACTAAAGAATATGATCTGGGTCATAGCCCAAACTGGTAAAAGATTCTATGATGGTTAAAGTTAAATCTTCAATAGAAATTGCCATTTGTGTCTTTATCACAAAATAGTATCCTCCTTTCGATTTCTATTTGGAGACATTGCGTGCCTTGAATTGCAAATTAGTGAAAATTGGCTGCTAGAAAAAAAAGAAAAAAATGTCGACAAGAGAATTTCTTTATCTCATCAAGACTGAGAGTTTGTCCTTTTCTTTACTTTTCTGTTATATAGAAATATACAGAAAAAGTGTAAATATATACATAGTATGTAATACAATTATCTTAAGCAGGAATGTTTTGAATGAAGCGTTAACATTGACTTTATTTAATTCTCATGTGAATAGAGTAACAATTGCTTGAAATAAAATAGGCTTTTCATAGTATTGTCCGTTAATTAATGTCAAAGCTTCCTTTGCTCATGTAAATATAGACAACTATAATTGATTGACTATACCCAAAATAATATGTGTTGCAAGAATTTTGTTGTTACTTTTCACAATGAGCAAAGTTCAATGGTAAAAGCATAAAAGCCTTCCTTTTAATTGGATTTTGCATTAGAAACTTATCAGTGGAGTATCGTATTTCCTGAAAGACTTTTCAAATTCAAGTTTGATTCATTTGAGAATTTTTAAATCCCAATTTCGATGGCAACAGCTTTTGGTGTTATTTTTGTTTCGTTAAGAGGCTTACATATTTTATGTGTTGTAGAACTTTTTGGCAAACTAAATTACTTCTAGAATATATCAAAAAGGAAACTAAACCGTATTCTGATAATAACTATAATTAATTAATAAGTTTTAATTGATTTTTTCCATAACAAAGACCATCTTTTGTCAACATAAAAGCTCTGCCCAAAATGCATTGGTAAATAACATTTAATTGTATTTAATTGCACTTTAACATAAGCACACTAAATTAACGTAATAACAAATGACTGAATTCTAACTTTAAAAAATAAATGTATCTCAATACCTGCCACGTGCTGGCACTGTACGTGTAAGCAATCAACTAACCGGAATTAACTGGCGCCAATACGCCAACAACACAGTAGGAGTAAAAGGTAAATGTATTTGTCGTGCGAGATATATGATATCGATTATTTTACACTTTAACGGGCTGCAGATCGTTATTCTATGAAATAACTAGTTAAACCATGAAATACAAGAGAGTTTTACACTTTAACGGACACGATCAGTTATTCCATGGAATAACTAGGTATTCTATGAAATAACGGATTTCATACTTTAACGGTAACATCAATATAAAAAAAGCTTTGATGCAGTAATAAAATGCTGCCCCAATAAAAATGGACAAACACAATAAGTACCTAACAGATAACATTTAAAAAATCAACTTTTAGTTGGAATTTTTAACAAAAAACATTTTGTGCGCTTCATTCAACAATCTCAATTATGCTTTGCAATGAATTCCAAACTCTTTCAGAGCATTTACATCACAAATTATTTATTTTAAGTGATTGTAATATTAAATGACAAGTGTATCTCACAAAAAGCTTAGATACCAATATATTTTGAACAATATTTTGTAAAAATATTTTTGCAGAGTAAATAAATATAATAATTTCTAGTGATTTCTCTATATTTCTTTATTAAAAATGTATAAGCACCATCTTTTATCAGTATTAATATATTTAGTTTCGTATATTTTATTAATTGATTCAAAACTTAATTATTATTTGCTGGTAAGAGAGGGATAAACAGCACATTTTTTCTTTTATATGAAAAGTAAGTATCTATTTCACTTTTCTAAGTTTCGTATCTTACGTATTTGTTTTTAAAACTTTTAAAAATTGAAAATTGATTTGGTAACCAAAAATTTATTGTTAAAGCTACCGTGTAATATTAAAAGCGTGTTTGATTTTGGCCTACATGTTATTCCGTTTGATGAGCTTTTTATAATATTTAAAATCAATCATAACATTATTTAAAATTTGCAAAAGGAGTTTTCGCAAATTAAATCAAGAAGATTTTTATTCAATAAAATTTAATCAAAATTTGATTTATGCATAACATCTGAAAGTGATTTATTTTTGTTCGAATCCTAAAGGTCTTCTAGGTTACATGAACAAATCACATGTGGTCATGATTTTCAAATTTGGTTTTTGTAATTTTTTTTCAAAAAATAATTGTGTAGATTTTACAAAAACCTCTCAATTAATTAAATGGGTAAATTTTAAGATTGAAAATTACCATATTCTAGGAACTGCTAAAGTTTTATATCTCATATGACACAACTTTTTGGAAAAGTCAAATATAATTAATTCATACGTTCTTCCATGACAAAAATAAGATGTACACAAAAAATGAAAAACTAAAAACAAAAGTGGTAAACGCGACTATAATTTCAACCATTTTAGTATCTAGTAACAATAAAGATAATGAAGATTGGAGTGGATTACAAATGAAATTTTCCACTTAAGTAAATTTTCATATAGAAGTTAGAATTAAAACCAAGAGTAAAATTTCGGCATCGGTATTCTTTAGCTTCTCACTAACCCTATAACTAGGTTTAATTATAATTTTCATTGGATTATTTCTACTCTCGACTATTGCCAACAAAATGGAGCCATAATAGCTCTCAGGTTGGCACTTAAGTTTATTAATTTTATTATGGATATAAATTTCATTATATTAACATCTATGAAAAATTTTTCTAATACGTAAAACCTAAATAAAATATTATTTTTTGATTAAGAAAAATGAAAAAAACAAAAATAATAATGAGCTACAATAATATAATTGCAATTTATCAAACAATTGACTCTATTGTTGCAATTAAGCTCACGTACTAGCACCATTGCTTCCTACTAAATCTTTTGGGGTGTCTCCAAGTTTAATTATTAGATTATTCTCATGAAAAAGTTGACTTTGTGAGCAAGTTATCAAACACAATAGAAATATATATTTAGACTGCCGTCTTTCATTTATTTCTGAAATTTTGGCACTTTTTATTGATAAACTAGCTGACCCAGCAAACGTTGTTTTGCCAAATCAAAATTATTCCTAGGATTATTTTAGTAGAAAAAAATGACTAACTTATTGTCAGTGTGTGAGATTGCGGTATATATGAGTGAAAGAGGCATGGAGCGCTGTGAACAATGATGGAATATATAAAATACTAAACATTTATATTTTTAATGCATTGTAATTTATTTTTTTAAATTATATATATCCCTAATCATAATAATTTTACTAAAAAACAATATATATCCCTTAACGCAATAGAATGTACAATATTTTTTGTTATCCCATCTTAAGCTAGCACAAACAAACTGGATGGTTTGCCCACTCGAGAGCATGCCAGGTATAATTGTCCATGTGAAAAACATGGTGTGATCAAATCTAAGCCACAAACAGACATCGTTTGGCCTTGAGACTTATTGATAGTCATCGCAAATGCCAATCTTATTGGAAATTGAAGACGTTTAAATTGAATTGGCACACCTGTGGGTATAATAGGGATCCGTGGTAGTAATATATTTTCACCTCGAAATTTTCCGTTTAAAATGATGGCTTCGACAATGTTTTTCATTAACTTTTTAATAACTAATCGCGTGCCATGCAGCATTCACTAGCAAATCACTTCAAATGAAGTCTGTGTGTGGATTGGTTTCAAATTTAGACACAAAATCTTGATTTCAAATTTTGAGCTGTTTTGAGATGAGCTATAAATATTAAATTTATCACATAAATTATATGATCATATTTTCAGTAAGGAAGAAAGTACAAAACAAACATAACACCTATTTTTGTGGGCTTGGATGGAACTGGTATACAAAATATTGTACTACGGTCAGTTTCCTTCCGCGATTACAGTATAATTGAAAAGAGGATGCTTTCTATAAGTTTTTTTACTACAATAGCATATGAAGTACTAGGGGGTTCTTAAGATTTTGCATTTGTTTATCCAGGATAGAAAATATTTGCCTATTTTTTGCCTCTTAGCAAAGTTCTCATAAAAACACATTTTTAGTTTCTTCTAAGATCTTCAAACCACCATTGGCTTTATTAGATCAACAGACTTTATCCAATCTTTTACAAAGCATTTTAGCACAAAGCTTTTTAATTTTCAAATAGAAAATTATAATTCAGCCTAGAGTTAAAACCTCTTGTAGGCTGTAAATTACCTAAAAACCCAAAAGAGTACATTTTATAATTTGCAATTTTTCTTTCTTCTAAAGCTCATTTATCTTATAAGCAGCCTCAATTCTGTATCTTTCTCTTTCTGGAATTTAATTTAAGAAATATTTGAGAGCCTTAGAAAATTTCATTATGGCTATTGAAGTGTTTACCAATTTAATTGATTTCCAAATAACTGTAATTATAATGTTTGACACCAAATTGGACTCAAGCAAGAAACCATAGAATTTTGTTTCTTGATTTCCTATCCATCAATTTTCTTACACTACAATTTCCTTAAAAGTGGCTAAAACAAGACAAATTACAAGATAAATTGTTGATGTGACAGCTCCTTAAGCCCCAACATAGTACTGCAATTATTTATCTATTGCGGTCAATTTTAAGGGCTTGAACCTTAAACAACTTTACCGGAAAATGCCTCTGGGAGTCGTTAACGATTAATTGCAAACGCGGAGGTAGGGGTAGATTCCTTACCAGCTAGATAACTATGTATATATGAACACTTCCGGTTGTTTAGTTTTTTTTATAAATATAACTCTAGTGTATTTAAACTATTAACAATTTATTTTTTTAGATATTTTTTGCATTAAAGCTTTCTTAAAGTCATAATTTAAGGAGATTGGACCTATATCAGTTTTGAAGAAAACAAAGTTTCTGTTAAAACTTTATAAATTCCTTTAAAGACCTTTTTAGTAGAATATATATTCACTTATATACCTCAGTGATGACTTGAAAAATTTGACATGAAGAATGAGGAAGGTACTTAAGTGTTAAAGTTGTCTTAGAACTTTATTCACGAGAGGAAAAGTTGGCTCGTTATTGTGTTAGAAAGTTACATGCATATAATAATAGAAGAACCTCTTCAAAGACTTAATAACACTCTTTATTATCCTTGAGGTGAACTTGAAACTTAAATTGAACGATATAAACTAAAATTTGACTTTAGAAATTACAATTTATTCTTTTGGTTTTATCTTTTAATTAAAAAGTTGATTTTAACCGTTTAGGCTTAGATAGACAGCAAATTATTTATACAAGCAATTCTTACAGTTATAATATAAAAAAATGTTAAAATATTTTAATTTTTAATTTAAAAATTTGAGCAGTAGAAAACTAGTCTTGCTCAGTTCAATCTACTCAAAAAATTGTAGAAAGATATCTGGTCTGCTTTTCTATGAAACTCATGCGTTGTCGAAGATTTTATCCCTCTGATATGAAAAATAAGAATTTCAAAATTATTTCCCCTGAACAAATCCAGTAAGAAAATTCTCGGAAATTCTTATTAATCAAACAATGTAGAAGAAAACAAATTGATGGGAACTTTCTTTTCAGTGTACCTAAAAGTAAATAAGCGCCTTTAATAATCCGTCTAGCACAGAAAACATGCCTTTACTAGATACAAAACTGGGCCTTTTACAAAAAAACTTAATGTCATTGCTTTGATAAGACATGCAAACAAATAAGAGTAAGCGAGAGCAGTGGAGAAAAATATTATAACAATAGAATTAATATTTATAAAAATGATGGTGAAAACAAGGTTTGGGCTTAGAAATAAATTTGGGCAGGTCTTATTTGTAAACTGATTCCGATTTTTGATGAGACAAACAAGTTAAAAGGATTAAGGAAATTTTCTTTTACTTAACAGAGTTATTAAAATAAAGTATGTATATTAAAGAACGTGGATCTTAGTTTGATCCTATATATTCAGATTACTTCTCATTTCCTTTATTTGAAATCAAAAATCAATAGACACTAGACAAAGTATAAACATAAGCAGTCGAAATACTATGAATAAAGTAACATAAATAGATGAAATTTATAGTTCTGGCCTACACATTAGGAAAACAAAAATTAAACTTCCATATGTAAATACCATATAAAAGACACAATTCTTAAGACTATATTCTAAAAATTTGATGGTAAAAAAGCATCTGCTTATGAATCTATTATATATGATCCTTTTATATCCTTATATGAATGCTACTAACCTTCAATATACTGGAAATCACCCAAAGCCAATGCAAACGATTTATTGTTTGTTTGTTCTTCTTCTTCTTATTTTACTCTTGTTATTAAAACAGAACTTGTCGTCCCAGATTCAAAATATAGAATAGAGAAAACAATAAAAATATGGTTCCTTTTGTTTTATTTCATTTTCTATTTGTTTTTTCTTGGAAGGGCACCATTTCATTTAAAGCTAAAATTTTAGTTTATTCTCTTGTATTAGAATTCGGGGGACATCTTTCTATCAATTCAAGCTCAGAGCCCTTATGGCACAATATTGTTTGTTATATTTATTTTTTTTTAAAAAACAAAAATAAGAAACTTCGTATACAAAAAATAAAGCAAACAAAAAGTTTAGTTTTTATAGTACTGTAGCACAATTGAGTTTTGATATTATTTAGGATTACTGAGAAAGTTGCGGGGCCATGAAGTCATTTTACTTAAATGGGGTGGGATAATAGGACTTATTTTATGATTGCTATTTTTTGAACAGAATAAATGGATCTAAATGTTTAAAAATTTTTGAAATTTGAAAAAGGATAAACATTTTTCGATATTATTAGATTCAAAACACAAGAATGTGTTAAATTTGAAATACTTTTAAGAATAATAAACACATAATATTTGTATCCCTTTTTGAAAACTGAAAACTGAATTTAGAAAATATCACCACTACAAAAAATGGTTGTAAGTTTGTAATATAAAAATATCCTAAGCAAAAATAGTTAAATCCCTTTTTACTTAAAAGATTTTCTGAGTAGCCTTTGGACCTTAGTAAATGCAAACATTTCAAAAAATTTAGACAATAATAAAACCCAGGATAAAGTAGGATCATTAGTTATTTTATAACTGGGAATATGGTCAAGCCTTTTGTGTATAAGATGTGAGAACTTAAAATAAAATATGCAGCCAAAAATCGAAAAACTTGAACTCGACTTCAAAAAACTGTTAATGTGAAACCAGCTTATTTGAGCCAAATAAGTTAGTGTTGATAAACGTCAACTGAGTGACGATTAATGAAACTTACGCGCGGTTTCACAGTACGGGCTTAAACCTCGCCCAACTAAAATCCGTGACTTTAAACCCGCTCAAATTGCTAAGCGCATTTTACAGTGCTACTTTTGGAGTTTAAACGTGATTAATTACAGTCCGCAAGAACTTTTGAGTTTAATCCCATACTGTGAAACCGTGTGTTAGTGTTTAGTACTAGGATCATCTTAGAAAAAGACGAAGAATAATTTTCTCTTACAGTCCATTTCTTGATAAAGGCAAGTGCCTATTACACTTACAGCAATTAAACTCACAAAAGAAAATTCCTGAATATAACAAAAAATCACATAATATATAAAAGATTTGCATTTGGACCAAAGCTTAAGAAAGTATTCCTTAAATTAACTAAAATCCTGCCTGCATCAAATGATGCTACTATTATAGATTATAATTCAAAACACGTCCAGCAGCCACTCGAACTATAGACGTGCTCAAGAGTTAGCTAAAGGATACAGGAATACATCTTCTTATTTATACTGTTTACCTTGTGGATGCTATAAGCAATTCACTTCTTTTTTATATCTTACCAAGTAGATCCTATTTGAATTGCAAAACAGAACAATCGTTCAAGGGTACATCCTCATTTTCATGAAGTTTAGTTGCACTAAAAGATACTGTCATACAATTTATCCAAGTTCCATGCGGAATGCCCTATTGCTATATCATTTAGATTAAAATATGCCACAATATTCGATCTGATTATGCTATTATAATGCAATATATCGAATTATGCTATAAAAATGATATTATGTATTCTTATCATGGCTACATACCAATAAAATAGTTGTTCCCTATCAAAAATTCACATTTCAAGCAAATTGGTGACAAATTTTTCAACTAAAAGTGCATACATTGGTGTTGCACACGCGATTTTTCGGTTTTATATATGTGCGGAAATGGAATTGAAATCATCAACCAACATATCGAATTATTATGAGAACTGAACGTGATTTGGTTAAAGAAATGTAATGAAAAGTTTGAAATAAAAAATTAAATTGCAGATGCAAATTGTAGCCTCTGGCGTATTGATTTTTTTAATTAAGTCCAAATATGATTTTAATGAAGACTGTATTATGTGGCTCAAACTAGTGGCATAAATTTTTTGAATGGCTTATAAAAATATACAAGGATATTAACGAGAAAATATTTGATAACCTCAAAAGATATTTGTAATGTATATAATAATTTTTTGTTACAAAAATCTGAAGAGGAACCCAAACAATTTTTTCAAATAACTTACTACTACAATAAAGTTATTTTTCATTAATTGTAAGTTCAAAATCGGGGTAAAATATTTCGACTGTGTCTATAAAAGCTAAAATAAGGAATGAGAGGTTAAAACGGTTGGTATATTAAGAGCTTTACTGCAAAACACCGACTAAATTTAGCTGAAACTTATTAGATTGCAAAAATTAATTCAAAACAGTTTAAAAAGGATTTAACATCCTACTCTATTCACATCAATTTGCAAAACACAAATTTTAAGTTTATTTATTTGAAAAAATGACAATCAAAAATAATTCTACAGTCTAAAATATCTTTTCAAACAAATACAATATTATAAAAAACATAATTCAGGAGCCTAGAACTTAAACTATCAGATTAAGGATGCAAGGGAAAAAATGTTCAGTAATCATTAATTTTTTTCTAGCCAATTAAAATCTTAAATGCCCCTAATTACAAGGACATAATGCTATATGAGGCTATAAAATTACATTGTGAACCGATAATTAAGGAAATTTATTATAAACAGAGACGGGATTCCAAGCAGAACCTTAAAGGCAAACTTATGATATATCTCTCATTAATAAAACCAATATGGAGTTATGATATTCAGCTTTTGGGATGTTCTCGGAAGTCTAACCCAGTCTTAACCCTTAACGGTCCAATGGCGCCATATAGGCGACATGACAATTTTACTTACTGGGTCCAATGGCGCAATATAGGCGACATGACAATTTTACTTTCATATGTTGCAAACACCTCGAGGACGCGCTGATACTGAACAAGATTTGCAGCGATTAAATGGTAAGCTCCACATCATTCGCAGTAGAACTAAAAGAGACTGCATAGTATGCTCGAATCGAAAGGTTTCAGGGGGAAGACGAGAAACAAAATTTTATTGCGACACTTGCACCGAAAAACCCGGAATTCATATTGGAGAGTGCCATACTCTCAAAAAATATAAAATTTAAATAATATTGTTAGTATTATTATCCTCTATATATATTAATAAACTTTCCCTAAAATAAAAATATTTCTTTGATTTAAAAACGTTTTACAGCTTCTCTTCTATGAAAAATAGCTGGACCTGGTGGGAGGTAAACTTGAAATACTTCCGGACCGCTAAGGAGTTTTAATAAATTTTCACTAAAATAATAATATTTCGTTTTGATTTACTTGATTTACTTGATTTAGAAATATTTTACAAGTTCTTTTGTATCAAAAATAGCTGGACCTGGTAGGAAGTAAACTTGAAATACTTCCGGACCGTTAAGGGTTAATACAAAGAAGTCAGAACAAAATCTTACGACTTATCACAAACGCTTATAGATATTTAACTAATGATGAGCTACATGAAGACCTGAAAATCCCACGCGTTGAGGAGGTAATAAGGGAATATGCTACCAAGCATGAAAAAAGATTACTAACCATGTCAACACTGAGGCCATCCAACTAATGGACACCACCAACAAAATTAGGCGACTGCAGCGGGTCAAGCCACACGAATTAACATTTGGGATAAATTAATTAATTTTAATTAACTGTGAAAAAAAAAAAAAAAAAAAAAACAGACAACAAATCTATTTTTTTGAATCTATATTTTTGTTTATTAGATTAGAATCTAATCATATTTGATCTAATTTAACTAGCAACAGCAACGTGGTTTTATGTATTTTGACATTTGGTAGTACTGAAATGTGAAAATTTTTCCTTTTTACCATGGTTATTTAACACTTAATGCCAAATATTGTTTATTGTTTTTGTTGTTTTTCAGGTGATTGTATGGATATTTGTTAAACTTTAATTGATGCATTTAAATCTGAAGATCCTTGGAAAATGACATTGAATGATTTGATATAATGGTTAGTAATTATATTAAATGTTTGATTATGAAAAAAAGTCCAATAAATAATTGGTTTTCTGTGTTTTTAATTTTTTTATATATCTACAACCTAAGCTTTTTATTTCAATTTTAACACTAAACCTACCGACATTTAATGTATCATGAGCGGTCAAACGACCGCTTAGAAAAATATAGAAAGAGATTGACATCTTGACAGCTCAGTTCAAAATACTAATAGATTGTCTTTGTGTGTCATGGGGTAAAAGAACTCGGGTTCTTTAAAAAGGTTAGATTTCAAAAAACTAGATTCTTTCATATCCTTGACTAGGGTGTAAGACGATAAGAATTGAGATAAATGGCAGTTGAGCACACAAAATATGTTCGTTTTCTCTCAAATTTTTTCAACCGAATAAGACACTAAATTTGATTTTGGGAAAGATTTTATTCTTTAAAATGAATACACCTAAAATATGTTTTTCCTCTATTAAAATAATTAATATTAAATTAAGAACATGAAATTATGCTTTTATTTTATTCTCCTTGCATGTTTTGTGTGTTTTCTTGATTTATAATTTATGAGCAGGTATGAACTTTGTTCAGTAATAATTTACGTATGAATTTATATTTACAGGGCTCAATGATGTTTACTTCACCTATAGGGGCTGATTTTAAATTCTTCTACCCCTTAAATAATTAATTTACAGCATTTTTAGTTTGTATACAGGAAAAATTTCTAAAATTCCCTTTATTTACCCCCTCAAATTTTATTAAGAGACAAATTATACCTTACACACTCAAAATTATTTTATTAAATAACAACATAAGCTTCCAGGAAATTTGTAATTTTTAATCAAAAGTTAGCAGCTCTAACCAATTATTTGAAAGACATAAAAAAAATTAAATAAAAAGCCTTCACCATTTAGTTAATAAAAAAGTTTCAAATATTTTGAATTCAATTTAGTGAGTTGAAACTCCTTACCCTGATTTGATGAATCCGATACGCAGAATAACAAACAGAGAAGTCTAATACTTTAAAACTTACTTAAAAACTAAAAACATTTTTCTATCAATCAATTTTATTTTTATTCGAAAAATTTTTCAAAATCTTTTTAATTTTTCTACCTTTTATCTACAAAAAGCTTTTACGGAAAAATTTTGATGAGAAGAAGTAATTCAGTTACCAAGGATATCTTATTTTACAAAAATAGTTTGGTAAAATTGAATCAAACAATTTAAACTTTTCACTTTTTAAGGTTTCCAAATATTTTCTAACATTTAATCAGAAGTTTTTATTTCAGTTTGCATTCTCTTTGGATAAAAGGAAATGTTAGTTTTAGATAAACTAAAGTATTTCTTCTACAATGAACAATAAGAAGTATCCTATTTCGGCAATTTTCAATTTACCTTTAGGACCCTAATTGTAAGTAAAAATGTAAAGCTGACAAATTTAATATAAATGGTAACATAAAAACTGCCTGTAACGAAAAGTTTAAAAAAGTAAATATCGACGAGTTAATAGAACTTGTCAGTTTTCATCTTTCCCATTTAGTATTTAGGACATAGACAAAAACCAAAATTAAAAATTTCCAACAATAAACATAATTCGCTAGTTTGGTTACACAGCATCATCACTCAGATAGAATTCAGATAAAAAAATGTTTGTTACCGAGGTGCGAACACGTATTTATAGAACATGTTTTCTAAATAAATTGCTTATGCTATATTTTGAGCTAACTATTAGGACAATATCGAGAATTTTCATAATAAAATGCAATTTACTTAAGATTTAGGAAGTTTTAAGAATAAAATTTTTTTAGATAAATATTCTAAAGATTACAAATAAAACATCATTGAGTGCATTATTGCCCATGCCAAAGAAAAAGAATCTAGTTTCCATTAGCTTTAGTTAATGAATAAACGCAAAAAATGCATTTAAGGTAATTTTTCGATGCTTTTGACAACATGTGTTGAAAAAGTAAAACTTAGTTAAGTAATTATTTAGCAACAAATACATATAGATAAGAAATAATATCACCTTTATTCTTTTTGAGATTTTAAAAATATTGTACCAAAATTATATTATGTTGAGTAAGAAATTTTAAAACTTTTACAGGCAATAGAATAACAGTTTTCATATTTTGATACCATAAATTAAAGCCGCTTACATTTTGCTTATTTTCTTAAAACACTTTCCAAGTACTCTAATAGCTCCACACAACTGATAAAGATCAAATATTGACATAAAAAAATATTAAATTGTTCTATTGTCATAAAGCTAAACATAAGAAAATATGAAAAAAGATATGTAAAACACATGCTAAGATAGAAAAAAAAGTGCTAAAATTTTATCTAGAAAAGCCTTCTAAGACTTCAAAAATACAAATAAATGTTTTATTTTTAAGAAAAGTTATATTAAATGAATGTTGGTTCAAAAAGCATAAAAAACTTTCAAAAATTTAACTACAATTATGGGATCAAAAGTTCATAATAATTTCAATTTTCTATATTTTTGAATAATGCTCTAATCGACCTTTAACTATTCACAAAGAAATATTTGTCAACCCATACGACGTTTTGTGGTTCATAAAGCCTAAGTTAAGGGAAGCGTGTGATGTGATATAACACAAAATAACAGCAAAATGCTTTAAAAAAAGCTACTTTTGCCATCAAAAGTTTTTTTTTTTTTTTTTTTTTTTTTTTTTTTTTTTTTTTTTTTTCACAAGAATATATAAATCACCTCCAGACAACACGATAACGAAACAAAAATCAATAACAAAAGTCAAAGAACTACAACAATCAATGAATCAACCTGATATACAATCATCTAAAATAGAACATGTTAATAAAGTTAAAAGCTACCTACCTCCACCAATATTTGTAAGCAATGTCTTCGATTTCAATACGTTCAGAAAAACAATATTAAAAGAAAAATACGAATCTATCCAGTTTAGAGCGCTCTCTAACAACAACATCAAGATCACCGTCAGTAGCGTAGATGACTACAGAAAAATGAAAAAAACATTAGAAATATACAAAAACGATGCAACAAACACCATCAAAGACAAACCTATAGAATACCACACTTACCAACTGAAAGATGAACGTTCATACAAATTCGTTATAAGAGGACTACCCTCTAGCATTGATCACGAAGAGATCGAAGCTGAGTTAAAAATCCTAGGCCACGAGGTTAAATACATATCAAACATATTCAAAACAATCACGAACAATGAGAATGTCAAAGAAAAAATCAGATTCCCACTGTTCTCAATAGAGATCAATCCGAAAGAAAATAATAAAGATGTCTTCAACATTAAAAATATAGCTCAGTGCAAAGTGTCAATTGAGCCACCTAGAAAAATAATGAGTATTCCACAATGTACCAACTGCCAGCAGCTTGGACATACCCAAAGATTCTGCAGCAGAGAGCCAATATGCGTTAAATGCGCACAAAAACACCACTACAAGGAATGTGACAAAAAGCGTGAAACCAAGCCAACGTGTGCACTATGCAAAGAAGTAGGCCATACAGCCAACTACAAGGGATGCCCAGTATATCAAGCTAAAATTAAAAGCATTATACCTAACAAAACGACAGCAGTACAAAGATTACAAGCATCAAAAAGCATCAAATCTAAGACAGTACCCATTGACATATCTAATCAAGTAAGTGGTATGTCATATGCACAAGTAACTAAAGTATCTCTCAACAAACAAGATAGTAATAAGAGAACAGACAACAACAATACTGTAGCTACTAGTGGTATTGAAATCATCTCCCTTCTCAATGACATAAAGAGCGCGCTAGACCTATTAAATCTTAGGGTCGACGCCTTGGATATTAAAAATAAAATGCACAAAAAAGATACAAAAAAAAATACAAAAACGTGTAACAACCAAAATGAATAATCTACCAATAAGACTAATCACATGGAATCATGTGATTAGTCTTATGTCATGTGAATAATCTACCATAAGACTAATACCAATAAGACTAATCACAATGGGCTGATTGCAAGAGCCCTGGAGCTTGAAAATTATCTCCATTCAAACCAAATCGACCTAGCGTTAATTTCAGAAACGCACTTTACCAACAAAAACTACGTCAAGATAAAAGGCTACAAGACATACTGGACGGTCCACCCTAGCGGTAGGGCTAGAGGTGGTACAGCAATAATAATAAAAGAAAATATAAAACATTACCTTCTACCAGCAATATGTGAATATCACATACAAGCAACGATAGTATCTATAGATTACGACTCATCTACCATCAATATAGCAGCTGCATACTGCCCGCCTAAACATCAACCCACACTGAAACAATACAAAGAAATACTACATCAACTAGGACCCAAATTCATAATGGGAGGAGACTTCAACACAAAACACACAGCATGGGGTTCCAGATTAATAACGCCTGGAAAAGGAAATGAGCTACTAAGAGCCATAAATGAACTTAAATGTACTTACCACTCAACAAAAAAACCAACCTACTGGCCAACAGACTCGAAGAAAATTCCCGATCTACTAGATTTCTATATAATAAGAGGAATATCATCTAATTACATCGAAATAAAAGAAGTAAATGACTTATCATCAGACCATACGCCCGTGCTTCTTACAGTAGGAATTAAGTACTTGATTAAAGAAAAAAAGAATAGTCTGATAAACAAACACACGAATTGGGACGTGTATAGGACCAATCTAGAAAAGCATTTAGATTTAAAAATAAAACTTAAAAGTAAAGAGGACTTGGAAAAAGCTACGGACTCATTCATCAACAAAATCAAAAAATCAGCAGCTATAGCAACACCATTGATCAAAGAAAAACAAAACATCACAAGCAATATGATGTACACGACAGAAATTAGAAATCTAATAAAAGAAAGAAGAAAAGCACGCAGAATTTGGCATAGTAGCAGATGCCCTGCAGATAAGAATGTCTTCAACCACATAAGCAACAAAGTTAATTTGCTTATCAAATCATACAAACTGGACAGTTTCAACAGATACATACAAGACCTAAGTTCTACTAAAGATAAGAACTACTCGTTATGGAAAGCTACAAGAAGCATAAAACGCCCATTAAACCGCATTCCACCATTAAGAAACCTCCTTGGAAAATGGATATGCAAAGATAGGGAGAAAGCAGAACTGTTTGCTCAATATCTGGCATCAGTATTCCAACCTCATGACATCTCATCTAGAGTATCAACTAAGCCGAATTATCAGCCTGATCAAGCAATTAAAAAATTCACTCCTATGGAAATTGCAAATGAGATTGATAAAAATCTCAACACAAAAAGGGATAGATAATATTTCACCGAGACTGTTAAAAGAACTTCCTGCTAATGGAATCATCATGCTTACATACTTGTACAACGCTTGTGTAAGACTGCAACACATACCAAGTAACTTTAAAATAGCCCAAATAATAATGATTAAAAAATCAGGTAAACCAGGTGAAGAATTAACATCGTATAGACCAATATCTCTCCTACCAGTTATATCAAAGTTGTTTGAAAAGCTGATAATCAAACGAATTGAACCATACATAAACATCCCCGATTTTCAGTTCGGCTTTAGGAGACAGCATTCTACTATAGATCAAATACATAGAGTTACAGACTACATAGAAAAGGCCTTCGAGGAAAAAGAAACACTGCCCTGCGGTGTTTCTTGACGTCTCTCAAGCCTTCGACAAAGTATGGCACAAAGGTCTAAAATATAAAATGAGCAAAGTGTTACCACACAACCTTTGCAAATTACTTGAATCATACTTATCAAAGAGATCATTTAGAGTCAAACATGAAAATGAAATATCCAACAAGTACGACATAAAAGCAGGAATACCTCAAGGCAGTGTCCTAGGACCACTACTCTACTTACTATATACTGCGGACATCCCCATTAAAGATGGGACCTGCATAGGAACATTTGCTGATGATACAGTGATCTTAGCAAAAAATAAATCGCAAGAAAAAGCAGTCGCGAAAATACAGTATACATTAGATGAAATAAACAAATGGTCTGAGATTTGGAAAATAAAAATAAACAGGTCCAAATCAGTCAATGTAACATTCTCCTTAAGGAAAGCAAACAACAACCTAAGTCTTTATCTGAATAACGAACAGATTCCTCAAGCAGATAATGCTAAGTACCTTGGTTTACACCTAGATAGAAAACTTAACTGGAAACACCATGTCAAGCAAAAAGCTATTCAACTGAAACAACTAACAATTTATTACTACTGGCTAGTTGGAAAATTCTCCCAATTGGACCTGAAAAGCAAAAGACTGATTTATACAGCAATATTTAGACCAGTGTGGACATATGGTATCCAGATCTGGGGATGCACCAAAAAAACCAACCTAGAGGCAATACAGAAATGTCAAAATAAACTTCTTCGAATTATTACAAATGCTTACTGGTACGTTACCAATAAGGAATTACACGAAGACCTAAAAATCAAAACTATTAAAGATTCAATCCAAGACATTGCAGCTAAACATGAAAAAAGATTGGTTCACCATACAAACTTGAACATGAAACAAATATTGGACACAACAAACTTAAAAAGAAGACTAAAAAGAATCAAACCTTATGAACTTAGATTGTAATAAACTCAGGGAGCAATTAATGGATTACCCTTCCACACCATATAATTAAGTAGTCAATAAATAGTTACTAAGCACATATCAACTAAGCTAATAAATTAAGTTACACTTAAGATTGTAGCAAACGAAACAAAAACGAAAAAAAAAAAAAAAAAAAAAAAAAAAAGAATATATGAAGAGAGACTTTTTTTTTTTTCTAAAATAAAAACAAAAGAAATTTTAATGTCTTAAACGTTATTTGCATGGGAGCTATATAAAATAATACTCCAAATCCACAGGCCTTTTTTGGAAAATTTTCACTTTTTATGGAATTTATGGCAAGTGGCAAATGATTTAATGCTTTTGAATTTGGTTTCATTTAATATTTTTCTATTTATTATCTTAAAACACATTTTATTTTTTTTTTAGCTTATCAAATAAGAAAAAACCTTAATATAAAATATAATAATAAAATTGAATAAAAGCCATATGCACAGTTTTTGTATGTTAAGTTAAATTTTTAGTGCAGAAATTGTTGATTTTATTTAATCAGACTTTAAGTTTCACAAAGTGTTCTTTAAATGCTTTTAAGGCTGACCTGTTTTATTGTATTCTCACAATGTATTCAAAAAATTAAATTCCAATCAGAGAGTCACTATGGCAGTTTAATGAAAGAACTGTCAAAGGATGGATTAAAATGTAAATTAAGATTTTAAAGTATTAAACGAACCCGGATTAACTCTGTTTTTGTGCGTTGTTGAATCAAATAATTGGGTTTTCGGAAAATTATAACTTTATCTGGAAAATAAAAATTAAACTTTGAAAAATTTCATTTTTTTATATAATCGTTTATGAGAATAAACATATTTAAAGCATATCAAATATTGATTATATTGATACTAATTTAAGCCTTTTTAACAATTAAATGTCTTTTTAAAATTATCTTAGCATTCCAAAACTCTATTTTTACTCTAAAAGGCATCATTGACGGGAATTTACTTTTTGGAAGAACAAAACGAAAGTTATTTCGATAGTTCTGAAATTTTTATTTGAGGTTGTATTAACCACATAATAGTCAAGTATTTATTAAAGCATTTATATCAAGTATAAACTGAAAGTTATCTATGATATACATATATCAAATAAATCATTTTGTCTCCTTTTGTCAAGCTGTTAATATTAATATTGACAAAAAGTTACATAGTGGTCACATAGGCACTAATAGTCTAATGATCATATATCGCCTTTAATTATAATACTTTAAATCATACAAATCAGGAAGTGCACGGGCAATATAATAATTTTTTTAAAGCAGCTGGTATTACGTCATTTGAGTTTTGATTTTAAAATAGATTCAATAGATATAGGTACAACTATTTTAATTTAGTTAATTTTTCCCCGCATTGCAAAACAAAATCAAACAAAAAAACAAAACTTTAATGGATATCTAAAATTAGGCTTTAATCAAACTAATGGAGTGACCGGCTGTCATATAAAAGTAAAACCTACAAAAGCAAAAGCGTCATATTATACTAACTATAAATTAGCGTTTATAGAATTTCATTTAAAACAAATAAGTAAGACAATCATTGACTTCGCTTTGTTACTTTTTAACTAACTCTTAAAAAACTTAAAGAATTTTATTGATATTCGCTTTACAAATTTTGGAATGTATGACTTCCTTCAAGGAATATAGATATTTTGACTAACATAATTTGATTAGGATGGCTTTCAGACTATTTGAAATAACCATTAGCTAACCTCTGTTTTAGGTACAATCTTGTGAGTCAGTGTTGTAGAGTTTTGACTTAATTTTGACAAATAGAGATTCTTAAAAGCGAATTAATAGATTAAAAATGCAAAATGTCTGAAAACAGCAACTTACTATTACTATCCATTAAAATATTTAAGAGCATCTTCTCATGTATACCACTAATCCTTCGCTTTTCCAATTTCATTTATTTTTCTGAAACAATCCAATTTTAATCATTCCAATTAAGCGGCTTAGCTCATTCTTAACAGGCTTTAATTGAAAACATACGAACATACAAAGTTAAAGGTTTTCATCATTTTGATATTAAATTATAATTACTTTGTTGCGAAATAATATTCATTCAGAAATTATTTTAAAATTAGTTCCATTTTACTATCCCTTTGGAACCAAGCAATTGTATTTATTGTTCTTTTGAGCGTCAAACGTGACTCTCATATTTAAATAATAATAACTTCAATTTAACATTGAACATTGCTTTTTTCAAGTAGTGCACAACACTAAAATTCAGAATAAATTTGCAATTACTTGCATGAAATTCTTTATTCTCTTTTTGGCTTTTATTTTACACCAGTGCAAAAAATCAAAAGGACTTTTGAGTTTGATATTTATGGAATATCTTATAATGTATAACAATGTCCTTACTTATTTTATACAGTTAAAAATCTTAGTCCAAAGAGAAAACTTGATACTTTTAAATTCATGAAATTTAATTCATCTATAAAAATCAATAAATGATGCATACTGATTCCTCCTGCATACAACATTAAATTAAATTTTTGAATCTTTAGGTCCTTTAAGACTTAAGGGCATATGTAAATTTCTTGCACTCAAATTTCTGATAAGCTTTATTTGCATTTAACATTTTAATAGCGGCATGTTTTCTTGAGTTTTACGTTGCAGCTTTGGTATAAGCAACAAGTGTCCCTTTTGTAACATTCTACGAAATATTTACTGACTTTTGTTTTAGAATGAAAATTTTACACTTTCTGCGAAGGTAATAAATTCAAAAATACTCATCTTACTGTCTCCAGAACATAGAAGGATATTATCCTGAGAAACATAATATTTACAAATGAACTTCAAGGATCCACAGCTTAGAAATGCAGTTCCTGATAAATTTTGTTGTGCCAAAGGAGATTCTATAAGATAGAGAAGGAGTTTACCTCAAAATTTATTACTTCTCAGGAAATCTTAGAATCCCCAAAACACTCTTAGATGAAAGAAATGCATTTTCTAAGGGTGAAGAATTTCTTCTCCAATATTTTTGGAAAAATTAATTTAGATATTAAATAAACTAAAAAATTTTCATAGATTATAATATTTTTACCTCCATTTATTTACACAATTGATTCAAATTTATTTTAATTGCGGACTACGTTCAAGACTAGTTATTAAAAATCAGTCACCTGAGCCCTATATAAATAAGCTAACACTTCTAGTGGTAGTCTATCCTTATTACCAGAACATTAATTACCTTTGTTATTACAAAGCCTTCTCACATTCAACAAGAATCAGATTTATTTAGGATCTAGAAGATATCCATATAAGATCACATTCAACTAAATGAGTAGTTTCCTAAGGATATTAAATTAATGCACCATTTTATTGTACGTGTGAGATAATTACCTAAATTTAATTTATTTTTAGATGTATACAAAAAACCATAGGTACATAGGAGAACTAAATGAAAAGATATTATAGTTATTCTGTTCAATAATGCTGTAACTTAATCTCTAGTGGCGGCAATTAACTTGAGCTTGACACCTGACAATGTTTGTAATGGAAAGGTATATAACAATTTTTAGAGTTTAAAAAGATAACAAAACGCATTTGGTAGTAGTGCTACCATATGTAATTAATATATATTAAATAAAAGCACATTGTCAGAGACACAAATTTCGAATTGACGGATATCTTTGACTGCAAATTTTTCTTTATTCCATAATATATAAAAACAAAGTTATAAATCTATTGTTTAACGTGTTCTCTTCTTTGAAATGTGTGTTTTATTACCCCTTTTCCATATCAAAGTTTTGGGATAACAAACCTTTTTGAGAGATTCTTATATAACAATGTTTTTATATATTCATAAAAATGTTTTTTCTAATTTAAAAGGAAATGTATATTCTTGCTTCTATTAGCAAATACCACAAATCTTTACCGTTACCTTTAAATTAGAGTAGAACTAAACTAAGCGAAGTTTTTCAATTGAAAATTAATGTATTCTATTTTCAATTGAAAATAGAAATATTTTTCGCTTTATGTAATTTCAGTATTTTTTCTACTCTAGCAGCAAACTTCAGTAATACTCCAAATCAAATTAATTTTACCTCAAGCAATTATAGTTATTAATAATAAATTACAAATAATTATCTCCAAGGCACAGGATTATAGCATTTAAAATGAAATTTGCACTTTAGTAGCGTCGTATAAATATCAACTTCTCTAAATACAATCTAAATTCAAAAATATTCTTAAGACTTTAACTCCCAAAGGAAGAAGTTCTAAGATATTCCATTCCACTTGTCAGACGAAGGCACAAAACCCATCTGGATGTTCAAAAATATCTTAACAGAACAGCACACCATCTTATACGGGTCCTTCTGGGCCACAAAAATTTAGCCAAGGGATAACATTGACAAAGGCAAATAAATTGAAATGATTGAAGTCCTTGACCTTTTTAGTAATCAAAAGCAAATTTTGACCTGCTAGTTACACTGAACAGAAGGAAAATCAAATAAATAAAATTGCACATGACTTAAATGTTGGTCGTTTCAAAGGAAGAAGTGTTACTACAGTAAAGCCTTAGAAGTGTCTTCGTTTAGATTGAAGATTTCGATAGCTGCCACGGGCACAATAACTGGAATTTCAGCAAAATAAAGAAAAAGAAAAAACAAAATAAAGGATATAAAAAAAACAACATAACTACAAGACAGTAAAAATCAAGTTAGGCATTGACAATGATGATATTATTTCCTGATGTAAGTCACTTAAATTGCTTGGGATATTCTTTTGCCTAACAAAAGCTTAAAATTATCGAAAACCAGGAATGCTGTAGCTTTGAGATATGGACAATAAAATTTGTGGCTGGATATTTTCATTGTCCGAATATCTAGGAGCTGAACACCTTGCAATCATCAGCCTTTGGGCTAGTTATTTTTTTGAATAAACTATTCACAGATAAAAGAAAGTTAGGTAATCCCAAGGAATGTTGCTGCTGTTAGTGTTTTAGTACTTTTGGAGATTTATAAAAAGAAAAAGAATTGCAGAGACCCGAAAATATTTCCTCTTCTTTTTACTTTTTTTGTTTTATTTTTGATGTTGTATAAAAATAAGGATATATAAAATCTACTGCTTATATGTTTTGGGATACAAAATTAGGCTTCCAGCTGATTAGTTTTTGATTGAAGAAAATAAAGAAAAAAATGTAGAGTTTGGGGAATAGTTCGCTGTAGATCCAAATTTATTTCACGAAAGAAGATTTTTATGATTGATTTTAATGAAAAAGGCTTCTTATGAATTGAAAAGAGAGTTTTTAGTTTGAAGTAGATTCTTAGTAATACATAAAATTTTATCTTAATCAAAAAATAGAAAACAAAAGAAACCAATTTTTCTTTATGTGACATCATTTTACTTTTTGTATATTTATAATGAATCGCATTCGGGCAGAATTATTTAAACTTAAACCTAGTGGTATATTGTTAAGTTTAATCATAAGAAGCTTTTATTTCTCTAGCTTTTAAGTAAGCAAACAAAAACTTTTAGAAGAATGGTAAAAGAAAATTTTTCACACTTATTATAATATTATATATTAAGGAAAAAAAAAATTGAGGTCATTCGTAAACAATAAGTCTATGATTCTTAATTGAGTGAGATAAGAAAAGTTCTTACAATGTTACTTTATAACAATACATTCGTAAAATTAAGAAAATTTTAAATTGCCTCGTAGAAGCTTAGAAAATTCTAATTTCAAACGAAAACTTCTCAAACAAAAGTGCTTAGAAAAAGAATTTTGCCCTAAATTGCATAAAACAATCGGTTTTGGTCTTATTGTTGTCTTTGTTTTTCTGTTGGGAGTTACTGAAAGTTGGCTGATAGCTAATTTTAAAAATATTTCAATATATCTTTTGTCAAAGAAAGCTAGCAATTAATATTTACTGGGTAAGAATTAAGAAGAGGGCTAAGAAGTGAGTCAAAATAACTGAAAAAACTTCGAAAAAAAAGTTCTTTAAGCGTTAGTGGTGCCGCGATAAGCAATTTTTACAAAGTGCTTGTCTTTTTGAAGGAAACCGAAAATAATTGCAATATGTCTTTGGTTTAGTTTGGATTATGCTAGATATTAATCGATTCCATTTTTACGAGTTATTTAACTAATAAAAAACTATAACTTAATTTCAAATTTTCTTTTTTTAGATAGGTTGACAAAGCATTTTGTTAGTATAAACCTATCTCAATCTTTTGGCTACCGCCATGTCTTTAAATTTTTGACAAACAATACAGTATACTAGGGTTTGTTAAAGACAGGATTAAAATGAAGCCTGAATTTGATCTCTAGAGTATTTTACACAAATTTAATTACAAAATAATTAGTGTAAATATTTTTACACGTGCAGTGTTAATGAAGGTGAGATGCATGGTAACATGTCCTCTATTGCTTATTTTAGAGATGTTGTGCATAATCACAGAGCCTTATTTTTGTAATAAAAGAAAAATCCTTAGCAGAGTAATTTAATTATTTTGGGGCCCTTCATATCACAAAGCTTCAACTTCATACAATTGTGAAAAGGACATTTGAATGAAAAAAAGGCTTACTATGCAATTAATTACAATTTCTACAGCAATATAACTTTTTATTAAAGCAATGAAATCTAAAAAATAAATGAAAATAATGCTGCTTAAATATTTTGTTAAAATACCCAGGACGTACTGAATTACATAACTGAAGCTGAATTGAACAAAATCTTCAAGATATTAAATATTTAGTGCTTATGTAGCGAATTTTATTTCATACATATATAAAACTTCTAGAAATGAATTCCTTTTAGTTTATGAATTTTTAATAACAAAATTTCTCTATGGTTCCCCTAGTATAGAAGCTGATATTATTTTAAGTTAATTTCATGAAAAACCACAAAGATATACCTGAGCTTTTCCATAGAAACTTCCATGACCCTAATCGGTAATTAGAGATTTGGAAAAATGGTCCAATTCTAATTTTGTTCTTCTTCTTTTGTTATTATTAGAACAGGAAAATAACTCAAAAAGTGAATAATGTGCTTTGAAATCTTTTGCTTTTCTTGGATATTATCTCCTCAAATTAGTCAAAATAATTTTCTAATTTTAATTTAGTATTTGATTTATGAAACAAATTTTTCAATGACAAAACTTTTAAACATACGCAAAGTACATATATCTCAAAAATACTTTATTAATGCCGAATGAGAAAAAAAACCATATGTAGCTATTATTTGTTTTAGTTTTACGTAGAAACTCCTTAAACATTTTAGTTTTCCAAAATTTTGAATTTATTAAAATGAAGAGCAACTTCCTTTAATTAGTTTTTCTTTCCTTTCATCCAAAGCTTTGTCAACCATTGTGATAGTTTTAATCTCTTCAACATTCTTCTAAGAACAGTATCAAGTAGTAACCTACTTTTGCAGGAAATTTGCAGTTACTTTTGTTTTTAAGATGTTACTTTAGTTTATTATCCTGAAAACTTTCTTCATGGTTTTCCCTCAGTTCGCCTTGGTTATGATTCCAACTATATTGAGCGCATACATTTCTTCTACTTCTCGAATTAATTTAAAATTCTCATTAGGAAGGCTCCTACTGCTGTTTCGGTTATTCAAATATTCTTTAATTTGGCAGGCTTAGAGATATGTAATTGAAAAAAAAGTTTTTATTCTTTATACTACATTCCGTTTACCCTAAAAGGCTCATTATTTAATTATTAACTTTTTAATATTGCACTGCAGCTCCAAATAAACAAACATTGTGTATGGTATACAATCTTATTGTTAGTATACAAGAATATATACACATAATCTTACTGCTTCAAAGATTTCGCTTTCATTAAAAGTATCTAAAACAACTGCTGTCAACGTCACTCAATTATACATCCACATTTCGGACATTTTTACGGTACTAACTATAATAAAAGTGTGTGAGAAATTCTTCTCCTCTTCTAAGAAAACCAAATGTTAACGAAGTTAGGAAAGAAACAACCGAAGAAATGTTAGCCACTAATAGCTTCTTATATGGAAAACTTCTATAAGAATAGGAAACGAAAGGAATCTAAGAAAATACTAAGATAAGTTAAACAATTTTTTTAATCAAAAATGTGCCATATAAATTCCACGTAGCAGCTTCGGAATTTTCGTTAATATGGAACTAAGCAGGTTTCTTATAATACACACCAAAATGCCTAAATAATTTGAGACAGTAATATTTTAGGGATTTCATGTTATTAGAAAAGTCATTATACAAAAAGTGTCTAAGCATGCATCAAATATAAAAAGATTTCGTTGAATAGAAACATTTATAAAATTGAATTAAGTAGAAATTTGTCATATCTATGTTATTTCTTAAGAATTTTAATAAAAAAGGTGAATAACCAATTAATGTGCAGTTTTTTAATTATAGAAAAGAAATTGCATTTACAAAACTGGGTTTTGAAAGTGTTTTGAAATAATAAAAAGATTAAAAATATGAATTGGAGCATAAAAACTGCTATCAAGTTTAATGGGTAAATAACCCACAGGTTACAGTAGTTAAGCAAAAAGTGGAATATCCATAGAGCGTTAAGATCCAAGAGTAATTACTCCAAGGCATTCCGTGACTATTGTAAATTCTTGTTATTTTCTAGAATTGTAAATTGGAATTGTTTTTTATGGTTTTCATTTTCAGCGTTTAAGGCCACTATCGTATTTAGCTATAAAACATTTTGGCTGCTTTATACACACATTAGGCTTTTGTGTAATCTTAGTAATATTCACATTATGAATAGTGTGAAGAATTTAACCATTAAAACAGCTGACATTAAAGAGTTTATTGAATGAAGAACTTTCACTAAGGTTCACTAAGGTGTGAAGAATTTAACCATTAAAACAGCTGACATTAAAGAGTTTAATGAATGAAGAACTTTCACTAAGGTTTCAATTTAGGAATAGAAAAAATTGCAAAATATGCTTTTCAGTTTTATAAAAGAAGAAAACGAAAGATGCCTTAAATTATAAAAATGAAAAATTTTATAAAAATTGCTGAGTTTTTACGAAACCACAAAGAATTTATTTTAAACTGAAAAGGGCAAATTTTGGTATTGCACCGTTTTCAATAATACCAATTTTTGATACGCTGAATCGCTAAAAAAAGCACTTATATTAAATTTCATATAATGAGAACAAACTCTTTTAAATAAAATTATCGTAGGGAGCCTATTAAATCTGTCCTCATAGCACAACCACACACACTTAAAGAAATTTTAAATATGCGAGTTCCCATGAAATGTGACATTTTTCTAATTCTATGTAATTATGTAAAAATGGCTAAAATAAAAGCTAATTCTTTGCGTGAATAGTGGTGAAATATGAACTATTCTGTTTGATGACCAGATTGACAACAGTGAGTTTTGTGTAGCGTTACAAACAATGAAATTTTGTAATATAATTGAAGAACAAAATTCGATATCAATAAGTATGAATTCCATTGGATCACATAATCTGAGTCGTTTGGTCTTAAGCCTTAAGCACAGCCCGATGTATTCACCTTATGACTGCAAACAACCTGAATACAGGTGTTTTATAGCTAAAATTAAATTCACAATGAATTGTTGCTGTTAATTAATTTGTGCTTGTAAGATCACTAAACAAAACAATGGAATCTTCGTTAATCATTAATTTATCTACAAAAAAAGCAACATTGTGAATTTATAAAAAATTTTAAATTTTATTTGAAACAATGACATCTCACATCCATAATGAGTGCATCAACCCCTCCCTGAGCCTGCTCTGTGTAATCTGCATGTACCTTACCCCTTTTCAACTACACTTACAACATAGTTGCATTACTTCTCAGTTGTATTAAATAAATTGCTGAATACGAGAACCAATGGGAAGCAAATTTCCCCTTAAACACAATTTATTCAGCAAAATTGAGAGTTGTTGGGCACTTATGAATTTTTGTTCGGTCATTTTCTCAGTGTGTTGTCAACTTTGCTTTGAGTATATTCCAAGAAATTTTACGGCAATCAGTGAAACTCGTTTTATATTTTTTCGTGAAATTTTATCATTTCTTTTGGGTAGAGATTTTAATGAATTTCATTTTTATATTCTAACAAAAAAATGTTGACTTGTGCTTGAGACCTTAGAAGAATAGTGAACAAAAGAAGGAGAACCTGCTATAAAAAAACATACAAATACAATAATTTTACAGGATGTTACCGGGAGCTCTTCTGGAATAATAATTTTGATACAAAACGTTTGCAGAAAATTTAGTTTAAAATTTCTTTGTGGCTGCTTGCCTTAAGCCTTGTACAGACCAATGCGTTTTTCATTCGCACGCCGGACAAGATTGTAAAACGGGTGATGTATTTGCTCTAGCTATAGCTAGAACAAAATTGTTTTGTTTTTGTTTTTGTCAGTAAAAGGACACTTTATGGCCTTCAAAATTTTTGTTGTATTTTAAATTTTAGTTCTAATGGAAATTTTTGTTGTATTTATATTAAAAGGGATAGGAAATAATGATTTTATTACTTTTAGAGGTACACCAAAAGTTTTGAAGGCCACAAAATGCTTCTCTAAAAGTAATAAAATCATTTCTTATCCCTTTTAGAATAAGCACTACAAAAATTGAAAGTAAAAGAAAAATTTTGAAGGCCATAAAGTGTCCTTTTACTGACAAAAAACAAAAGCAAAACAATTTTGTTCTAGCTATAGCTAGAGCAAATACATCACCCGTTTTACAATCTTGTCCGGCGTGCGAATGAAAAACGCATTGGTCTGTACAAGGCTTTAGAATCCAATGAATGCATGGATGGATTACCAGTGATTAAAAATTTGGTAGAGTGTAAATATTCCGGTAGAATGATTTTGAGTGCCGCTTATTTTGCGAAAATTATAATTTGAAATAATAATGTACTCAACTTTCTTACGGTATATAAAATATTGTTTAATAGTTTCACAAAGTAGTTGCTAACGAACCTTATCTAAAAATCTCCTAAGTGTCTAACAATGTTGAAAAAAGGGAAAATATTAATATCTTAACCTTAATATCAAACTTAAAGTATTGTTCCAGAGCTCTTTATATCTTTTATTGGCTTCCTAACTTTTAATTATTAAAAGCGCAAAGGCTGGAACGCTTACTTAAAAAGAACTATAAAAAATTGTACTAAAGCTAAAGCATGACTAATCCAATGAAATAATTACTCTTTGTTAAATTGGGAATAATTGAAGTATCCTGGACCTGGTTAAGACATGATAATAAGCATTAATAGCTCGTGATATCAAATAGCTACTATCTATTATCTTAATTAAGGTATCGCAATTTAGAAATTAAACCATATTAAAACATAGAAAACGAAACACATATATACGTACTATTGGATTAAAGTGAAACATATTCGAGGAATAGACAAAGAAAATATGTTAGTAACATCTGTTGAACCAAATTCAGGTCCTCCAAGTCGGACACCATCAATTTTAGATAGTCCAACTCTGGCACGTGTTGAACGTGCTCGACTTAGATTGGAAGCAAGCACCGTTATCGGTCAAAAAGAAGATAGTCTTGAACGAAGTTTATTGGATCCTAAGGTGAGTTTAATATATTTATATTCCTATCTAATTCTTTCAATCTGAAAACAAAGACAACCAAAGGTAATTTATTTTACCAAAATTGTTCTGCTCTAGATAGGTTCACATTTATTTATGTTTAGTTTTATTTGATTAAGATAGAAATTCTCCTATTCTACTTTTAAGCAGAGAATTTGATCTATTTGAAAAATTTCCGTAATTGTTGATTTCGATTTGGAATTTTTTGTTTTATTTAAAATTTAAATATTTTATATGAATTCTTAGCGCAAGTTATTTACTAGAACGACAAATTAAAAGTGTCTAAATGAATGTCTAATGACTAACAAAAAAATTATAAAATCTTTGAACTTGTCCCCAAATGGACAAGTCTCATATTTTAAATTATTGAATCTTGTGACATTATTGTTCAGTTTTTGGCAATCATCCTAAACATGTGCACTAAGTAATTTGTGTTCTATTGTCCAAAGTTTTAATGATCGTAAATCGAACAAAGTAATTACCACACAATAAAGTTCAATCTCTTTGTTCGAACTTGAAAAATCTGAAATTCTCATAAAAGTTTGTTTTGATAACTAGAAAAAGGAAATAAAAGAAATATTAAAAATCTTATCTTCCAAATGTCACTAATTTTAGTAACACACATTTAGTATCTAAAAATTTATTATAATTTTTAAAAGAAAAGAAGAAACAAACAAAAGTACGTATATTTTCGTGTCAGAAGAAGGATCATGTATTTTGATAACAGTTTCTCACTTTTGGCCAGGAGAAGGCATCACTTGTCATGATAAGGAATTGTTGTATCTTAAAGTATTTATCATGTCAACCTCAAGTTTAAAGGTATCATTTATAGATATTTATGAGGGATAAGTATGGATTATATTTCAGTGTACTTCGTCATTGATGTGTGATGTCCTTCATAACCTAGAAAGATCTTTCAAGGAAATAGGACCTTAACGATATTTCGATTCAATGCCAAATAAGTCAGACTAATTAGGATATTATACTTATATCCAGATATAATTTTGGAAAAATATTTTTCATCCAGCAACGGAAGATTTTCTTTGATAGACATCGTCAAACACACACAGAACAAAAGCTATTTATGGCGAAACGTTGAATCTATTAACTATGTGCTTGGCATTTATTTCGTCAGCGCTAATATCGAGGAAGCTTTTGCTAAAAATAGTTCGTTCTGATACATTTATATCTGGATACTTGTTCATTTGCGACTGGATAGACTAATAGTATTTTGTTTATTAGTAAAGCTATTTCTATTTCTGTTAATCAAGCTTTGACATACACTTTTCCTATCATTTATTGTATCCAAATTCAGCTTTGCTCAGGAAACAACTTGTGTTAAAAATTGTTATATGGCACATAAGTCATCATGTGTGGCTGTAAGTAAGCGGGAACCTTCTCCTCAGAAAATCGGTGATCCAAAGAGAAACTTCCCAAACTCGTGTGAAGTATGTGCCGAAGGATTTGCACGATGTTTTTACCAATTAGAAACACTTCTTTTTCTAATTTAGGTTTCCATATACTCGGCGAGTATTTTGGCTTAATTTTTTGACCGTAGGGCACTTACTTCCAGTCGCAATCATGCCAACCGGTCTTTAGATATGAAGTGTACTTTTTTTTGCAATTTCCTACTGTCTATATAGTTCATTTTTTTGTATAAAAAATTACATAACATTACATCGCCAGACTGACTCAGAGAGCCCATTGCTTACAATTTTGAAGCAAAAAAAACTGCAACTTTGTTGTTAAAACTCTGAAAAGTGAAGCAACTAATTTCCAGCCAAAGACAAAATGTATCACATTTATTTTTCGCCATCTAAAATCACAGAATTTATAATATTTTTACCAAACAAAATATTCTAGTTTGAATATTCTTCTTATTAGAAAATATTTTGAGAATCAAGTCAATTCTATTTGTAAATGATGATAATAAAAAAATCGTCAGGCATCAGACTGAAAATGAGCTAAAATATCAGAAAGGTAACTCCTTAATATTATTTTGAAATGCAGAATGAATACAAATCTATGAAAATTATCATGAGCTGAAGAATGTAGTTGAATACTAACCCAACAAAATAAGAACATGCCACGAGACTAATAATAGGCCCCTCAGATTTTAGTCATAATAGTTTTGATTTTTTTCTTCTTTTTTTTTAATATTAGGAACTTCTTTAGAATATAAATCTAGAGGTCTATAGGCAGTCTTTGTTAATATCAGAAGAGTACTAGAAAAATAAATAATTTTTACAATGAAAAATGTTTGCATTAATTTCGTAAGTAATTTCTGAATGTATGTAGCGCTTTGTTTCTCCCTTAGCTCATTAACGCATTAATTTGTGTTTAAGTAACAATAATCAAGGAAGACGGCTGGGTAGTGACGTAATATAAAGATCCAAATCTGAAGAGACGAAACTGCTTTACCTACAGCAATTTTGCGATATTAAAAATTTTATGGCTTTTGAGTTATATTAACTTTAACTAAACTTACCTTCAAAAATTGTATACATTCTATCAAAATTTGATTGATAGAAAACAAAAATCTCATATCCTTGTTTGGTTCGCAGTTCTTCAGTATAATGAAAAACAATAAAAATTATAAATGATACAAAGTATAATTATAAACATTAATAATATCATAACCACAAATTTATGAATTTCTTTTCAAATCAACTTTTCCATCTCTTCGCAGAGACAGTATGAAATTTCGGCAAAAAACCTGATTGCATTTATGTCCTAGCTAAAATGTCATTTTTGTTTTTGCTACATATTTTCAAATTTTATCTTAAATTACTATATTACAACATTCTTCTATATACAACTTTTATCATACCCAAAGCGTTTCTCAGCGATTTTATCATTCCTAAAAAGAAACTGAGAATTTTCGTAATAATAGAATGAACCCTTTTCGTTTATACAACAAATCTTACACAAGCTCAAAAAAAAAAAGAAAATTTTTAAAATTATTTCATTAATGAAATAAAATTAGAGAACTCGCTAAAAACTACCAAAATATTTTTTGATGATAGTAAGTAAGAAACTTTTGTTTCTGTGTTAAAAACCAAACAAAATGATAGACAGGAAGAGGAATCTAATCTAATCTGAAAACAGTCATTTCCCATTTTAAAACACTCCAACTGCCAACATTTAACTTTCGTTGGCTATTCTTATCGTTTCAATTTAACGCCTAAGGCTGTTGTAGGGAAAAGCAGCTGGAAAAAGAGGGTTGCGACAACAGAAAAGCTCTTATCATGGATAACACGTCGACTTAAGAAAATTCCGAGTGTACAAATTGCCCATTAATTATAATATGATTAAGATTCTTGTGAATTGAAAGCATTTATATAAAAAATATAGTCAGCTTTTGTGTTTTATATTTTCTATTTATACGGAAGTAAAATGCAGTTTTCCAAAACAAAACATTTGTTTTTTAAAGGCATCACATTGATTAGGCTTTCGGTTAAAATTAGAAATACGCAATAAACAAATTTTCACAGCAAACCAGTGCAAACTTGTACTCATTTTTATTTCATATTTTATCTTTGGGAAAAAGCATTGAACTGGTTTTCATATTTATTTTGTTGCTTATTTTTTTGGGTTAAATGAAAGCTATCCGAAAATGTTTAAGATAAGCAAAAACAAAGAGAAATACGTGGGGGAAATTTTGAATATGATAAAAATTATTTAAGGTTATTTGCTTTTGTCTATGCTAAAACGAGATTTCGGAATTGTTTTCTTTCATGGTTAAATTTTTGTAGTTTATTATTTCCATATTTGTCAGAATATTATCAACGACAAAAAATTTAATTTGATTAATTATTTAAATTACGATTCAAATTTTTACAGGGTTAATGACGAATTTGTTTTTTTTCTATTGTGTCTTAAATTAGTGTAGCGTAAAGAAAAGTATTTCTATGAAATAAAATTCAAAAAAAGCCACAATTTATTGCTAAAATATTGGACAAACAGCAGTCCTCGGAGTTGAAGGCTTGCACATTTGTACTGGTAAATCTTAAAATTCCACAAAATCCTCAAATCACAACTTTTCGCTTGAGTCTAGTTTTTTGCAGTGGCGTAGATAGATTTTTGCGATGGGAACGGGGATATGATCTTTTTTTCTTCTACACTCTCTTGACTGGCGTTATAAACACACTTGTAGCCTTCCTTATGGTGGAATTATCAAATTAGATATCAGGGCTGGAATATGGTTTTAGAAGTGTTTTACCTAATAAATTAAAGAAAATAACTGTAAGGTAAAATGCTAAGAGTTTTTAAATCATTTTGGAAAATTGCTTATAGTCAAAATGTTATAAATTTATTTAAAAAAAAAAAAAAAAATTGAAACTAGCTGCGATACTCGCGAATTTTTAATAAAAATTAAAAGCGTGTGTTACTTTTTTTCAAATTCAAGAACTACTACAAAACACTTCAGAATATTTTAAAGGTAAATATTTCAAAAGTTTAATTAAAAAATTACATGACAATTAAATGATATAACCTCTCACTGTTATCCGTGTCTAATTGTAAGTGAAATTTCTAGCAAATAATTTGCTTACAAATTTAATTTAAGATATCAAAAATTCTACTTTAGACATATTCCAATAAATTTTAGATAACAAAACACTATAAAAATATATTTATTTATTGTTATACTTTAATCAGTCTTCTTATATTAAAGCCACAAAAATGTATACAAAATGTTTCACTTCAACCACCCTAAATAAATTTAGCATTAGTTAGAACAGATATCTGTCATTCTAATATTGAATACCGCAAAAATATTTCACGCTTAATAATGGGCTTGTTTGTCGTACTCTATTTATTTCGCTTAAGAATATTTATCTAAAACGATTCTACCCTAAAGAAAGTTAAACGAAAGTTGAAGATTTTGTGCAAAAGCCCTTAAGCTGTCGCTCAATTTAAGACCGGAACATTAATCAAAACAGAAATTTCTATATTCAAATATGGTTTACAGACTTTTCAAGACACTTTATATTTTGGGGTTGTTAAAATTGGGTTTTTGATTGGGTATTGCAGCAGGTGACAAATTAATTGAAAATTCAAACAGTGTTACAGTGTGAAACTTTCAACATTTTGGTAATGTTCTTTCAAGCATATAAAACAGATTGGTTATCCTTTAGACAGGTTTTAGTTTTATTTAACTAAAAAAAAACTACCAGTATTTTATACTCTTGGTGTGTAAACATGAGGATAAAATAGCAAAACTTAGGAAAGCTAGTATTGTGTGCATTACAAAACTACAGCACCGTAAAATTGCATCGATTTTAAATCCTAATATGGAAGCATTTACATTGTAGTTTTCTTCAATGGAACCTTGAAATTTTAGTTTGTTGATACACTCAAATCTCTTAACTGAAGTTATGGAATTTAGTTACCTTGAAATTATGTGAATATTATTTTATGAAATATATTTTGTGAAAAACAAAAAACTTCCTAGCAATATTTGGTCAAAAATTACACTTGGGGCCATTGACATTGGCTTTAATATTGCTTACAGAACAATCAACGAGTTAAATATTTGAATTTAGAAGAAAAAAATGATAAGAAATTTTTATTTTGATGATAAAAAACCTCATGAAATGCTTCTAAGCGGGAGTTATTACTTGAATTTGGGTCGATTATCGTTGCTCGTGTAGATTGTTTTCTTCTTTTTATTGTTATTCAGAATTAGAATGACAATAAAATCATTAGCGGTTAATTAGGTGTAGATAAATAGAAAAAAAACCTGAACTGTATAACGTGTGTCTAGTAAAAGACTAAAATTGACAAAATTAGTAAAAGAAAACAAACAAAGGAGAAAAAATGATTTATAAGTTTGAAAACTGAATTTTATGTCAAGTTAATAACATGAAATTGAAGTTTTATTTATGCGTAGATTAATGAAAACCAAAACATGCTACCCATGTATTCTTTTTTTTGTTTATTTTAAAAACGTGTATAAGATTATACATATTTTCCTCGTTTAGGTGGATGTGTGTTTGACAAATTTTATTGTAAATTAAATAGTATCTTAAAACTTATTTCTTAGGCTGCGTTCACAGTGAAAGCTGGCGCTGGCGCTGGTGCTGGTTGCGAGATTGTTGCAGAAAAACTTATTCATAGTGGCAGCTGGTAGCTGAGCTTGTTTATAAGCGATAAATTTGTGTACAACAACATTAAAATGAAAGAAAGAAGGGGATTATCATATTGTTTCGGCTGGTAAACGTCATGTATACATATATTTTGTTGCTGAAATTAAAATGCATTGGTTAAATTTTATTTGAAATTATCCCAAAATTGTTTTATATTTCCAAGAAAAAAATTCCTTCAAATTTTTACCTTGAAAGGATTATATTTACATATAGGATGCATAGTTTTCTTTCTAATATTCTTAGAAAATATTTATAAAAGATTTTGTAACCTTTATGGAAATTCATATGTTTTATGGAAGGAGTTTTCAAAACATGTATTTCAGGATTTTAATATTATATTAGTACCTGGAAGCAAATTATATTTAGTTTATATGGGCATAAGTCTAGACATTTGAAGGAGTAAAAGTTTTTATCAGATTTCTGCAGTCTACTTCACAATATATTGCCTGAAATAAGAATTTTTTAGATATATCAACATGAAATTTATCATAATTTAAATATAATAATTATTCTAATAACTACAATTTTATCAGCTTATATAGTAATTATTTTAATTTAAATATAATTAAAAATCATTATCTATTATAAACACTTAATCTAAAAAAAATATTAATTAATTGAATTAAAACAAAAAATTAATAAAATGGCTTCCATCTTTCCTCTTGTTGCTACATACAAATTTTGAACTAGCTCCGCTATATGATGTCACATGAAAATGTTTCGTATACAAGCTATACGAACCATCTTCAAAGCATGGCATCAGCTCAAACCAGCTTGTCAGCCAGCTTTTACTCTGAACACATTAAGCTGGTTGCTTTGATTTGCCTTTAGCCACTTTTCTCGCAACCAGCACCAGCGCCAGCGCCAGCTTTCACTGTGAACGCAGCCTTAATATTTGAAATTATTAAAAATTTACTAAAATTAAATAAAAAGTTAAAACAAATTTTACGTATGACTTCCAACAGTTATATTTACATGTAGTCTTAAGCCATTAACAATCCATAATGTTTAGGCCTGAAAAGTACCAAACAAGAGAAAAGTTTAAGTATTCGGCCTGAAATGTGAGCTTGTGGGTTTAATGCGCCATATCATATAGAACCTTAAACCTCTTCTGAATGACTCCCAAGAATTATTTTAGGTATCACAAATAACCTCTCAAAATTAGGCCCATTTTTTTAAATGTAAATGTATAAATGTATTAGTTACCTTAGCAAAAGGGTCCCTTCTGTATCTCTTGGTATTATTGAACATTTGAGACATTTCATACGATCTTCAAACGTTTTTTTTCGCTGTTATATATTTCCATAATACATAACCCTTAAGCCTTAATAAGCTGAAAGCCTCAATTTTCGTTAAACATCACACAAACCTTGATTAACTTTTTAATTGATTTACTTTCTTAAGCTCTAAGTAAAATATTTTTATCAAAATCTATGAACTTAAAAAAGTTTTGGTAAGTAACATCACCGGTTAGTTGACGTTTTCACATTTGAATTTTGTTCATTAACTACTTTGAAAACGGAAAAACCATTAACAATGAATATTTTATTACATTATTGTTGCATTTGAATGAAAAAATTACAAAACAACGAGTTTATATAAACAAGAAAAACTTTCTGCTTGATTGAGTCTCTGCCGTATTCACCGTGTTTGACTTCTCCCAAATCTTAAAAACCTATTCCAAGGAAGAGATTTTGCTCGTATAAAAAAATTTTCCTTGAAACTGAAGTATATTTTAATACTCAAAATATAATCTGAGAAGTAATGTATCACCGCTCATGACTTACTATACTAATCATATGTTATGACATTTCTTTATATCTTATTCTTTACTTTGGTTTCGCTTTTAGTTAAGGCACAAGAAAATGCCTCTAGGGACTCACAATGCATCTTACTTATGCACATACAGCAAAATATTGAAAAATGTCAAAGAAACTTTTTTGCATTTCCTTCTTACCCTGTTGGAGACGAATGAAATCTCGAAATATGTGAAAGATATGAAGAAAAAAAAGCGCGAACCAATCAATAGAGAATTGAACATGATTTGGAAATATTATTTCAGCATGAGTTAAATCTTGTGTTAGATGCTTAGAGTTATTAAAATTAATTATTTTAATTCCTTTTAAAGTAAATACGTATCACATGTATTTTGTAGTGTCAAAAGGAAAACATTTAATTTACAACCCATTGAATATTGGGACTTGAGAATGATATCATTCTCGAACTGAAATATTTGCAGGGTGCCCAAGTATAATGACACTATTTTATATGCAAAGAGTGTGTCACATAAGACTCATAAGATTATGTTTTATATCGTAAAAATTCTTCAAGAACTTGGCTAGCAGCAACCTTAAAGTATGAAAAATATGAAAAATTCCAAATAAAGCAAAACCTCACAAGCTATTATTTTACAAGAAAACGAAATTAAATATGAGTAATTTCAAAATATTTAATACTTTTCATTCCAATGATTCAAAATACATAAATTTTCATGAGAAAATCAGCAAAGGAGCAAAAGTAATATTTTCACCCATATTAACACCATCAACTCTTTTTTGAAGGAAGAGTAAAATCCCTATTCTATATATATATATATATACATTAATACAGGATGACATAGCATATCCTTTTGATTCCTACAGCCACTCGGAAAGTGGAATTTCAATTTTTTGATGTTGAACTCCGATAATACCCTCAGGTATTTGAAACTTGTGAACATTTTTCAAAAAAAATAAAGAATTAAAAAAATTTGAAAAACAAAAATCAAAATTGCTCCCTTAAAAAATAAAGTAAGTTACCAAAAAGAGTCAATTTATTTAAAGTTAACCTTAAACCTTATTCAATACAAATATCAATTGATTAATCAGCAAAACTGACATCAGTAAAAAGAAAATAATCTTTATGAAATAACAATCAATCAGGATTGATGTTTACAGAATGCTTCATTACAAAGTTCACAAACTTCAGTGAGATAAAATAGGTTAAATTTAATTGAAAAAAATTACATAAATTGAGGGTTTTAAGGTTTACGGCCTTCACTCATGCATTTATTTTTTTTATTCATTGTTGATCATCCTTTCAGTGTTAATTCTTGTATTATAAAAAAAGATTAACACCAAAACTAAAATCAAGGATAAAATTTTACATGGGTGGATAACCGCATAAAAGACATTTCTGTCGTATTCTTCTAAAAATATTTAAGGAGAATGATCTCCTTAGAAACAAGCATTTGAGTTTGGACGGAATGAAAAAACAGCATCCTGCTTCAAGAAAATTACAGTTGGAAAACGCACTGCTTATTGTGCTCAGAACTTAACTGTTTTACACATTTACAATGTCTTGAATTTTTTTATGCTTTTAAAAATAAATTCCTTTGCTCCTTGCTCTCAAACAACAACAGCAATGAATATAGTTTTAAAAATATGTTAAAATAGTTAAATAACCACGAGAGTCAGAAAAAAAACAAAGTAAGAGGAAAAAGGACTAATATGAGTATAAGTTTTTTATTTTTCCAGCTTCAGAGTTTCGAAACCTATCAGAGTAATACAGTTAAATTATATTTATCCCTACAAACCTTTTTTTTTAATTTGATATGGAAGTCAATTTAAAGAATTTATAAATATCGTTTCTTGTAATGAGTATAATGGATTTTAATCAGGTAGAACTTGACAAAATATCTTCGTCATCTTCAACAAATTTATGTATTTTCTTACTTGTATACCTGCTACAAAATTTATCTATAAATTTGTCAGGTGCAGTTATTGAAGTTATAAAAAATTTATACTTTCTGACATATAAAATGATAAAAAAATACAGTACATAATGCCGCACTTCGGAACAAATGTATCAACATTAAACCTGGCGAAAGTAACAAAAAAACATTTAATTTAATGACAAATCTCATTAACTGAAAATTCAATTGAAAAAACTGCAGCAAACAAAACGACAAAAGTGAAAAAACATGTTTTCAACATGTGAAATCATCTTTAAACTTGACCGATATAAAAAACAATTCTGTTATTTTCTGTTACATTTAGGCACAAAATTGTTATTAGTCAGAAAACACTTCCATTCCAATAAACTAGAATCGAAATCTGAATTCAAAAGTAACTGTTTAAATAGTTCTTTAATTTGTCTTATCTCTAAAGTTCACTAAAAAATTTTTAATAATTAAGTACTTTAAATTTTTTTATGGAATTTAGAATTTTGATAAAACTAAAACTAACGATAATTTTTAATAAATAGGTGAAAAATGTAAATGATAAAAGATTAAAAAATTCCTCCCAGGCCCATTTTTGAAACCAGGGAATTTTAAAGTGATAAATTTTTCCCATTTAAGACTACTTTTGGTATTTTAGATCGGTATAGTGGGTCTATAGCTTCAAATACTTCGACTTTCTATTGTTCACACGGAATAGGACAGAACTTTACAATTTTGGCTTCGTTTTTGACCTAACTACCTGAGACTGATTCAGACTCTTCAGATACGATTCTGGACTTTAGCTAATAGCTAGAGATTTTGGTAGTAAAAATACTTTTGGGAATTATTAAATGATTACTAATTTATTGTCGAAGACATGAGAGAGGATTTCAATTTTTAAACACATGTGTTTCATACTTTTTTATTATTTTTGCTTCAATACGAGGTTTATATTAATAATTTCTTTAGTTTTAATTTAATGTCACTAATTATAAAATAAATTTTTCAATTTATTGAAGACCGTAAAGATTTGCAAAATTATTAGTAAAAACCTCTAGTATTTCGTTAAAAGAAAGATAAATTTTAGTGTACCTTCTTTTTTTAGTTCATTAATTTAATGATGTGATCATAGATAAAGGTCTATTTTTAAAACAATTTTTTTAGTTATAGTTCAGGTATAATATTTATTCTAAAACTCTTTGGACTATTTAAACGTTCCATTTCCACTATCGCATTTGTTTCCTGCTAGTTTTATGTTATCCGATTCCTCAATTTTAATGTCTTCTAGGGATTTTACTGAACTAAGAGCAATATCGACTTGACCTTGAGCGAATGTTTTCTTTTCGAGATAGTCTACTGGTCTTCAATGCTTCCTTGCTATTTATGTACTCTTCTAGCCCATGATGAAACTATGGGGAGCATCGTTTTTCCAATAATATCATAATTGAATTTAGGGGGAAATTGTATTTATTTTGGTTCAAAATATAACGCATTGACATAAAAAAGCAGCTTACGATTTCCTAATTAAAATCTCAATAACTCATTCTGAAGTAGGTAAGAATTTAGTCTCAAGACTCTCCTTTATTTGCACGTAGAACTGTGAAAGGATTAATTTTTTGACAAAAACAGATAAAACTACTAGACAGGCAAAATTTGAAGTAAGCTTATCAAATATCGATCACAAGCTTCTTCAGAACAAAAATCAAGTTAAATAAAAGTCTATAAAAGGAAATATTTGCCTTTGTTGTATTCTTAACAGCTCTTGAAATTTAGAAAGTTATCTTTTTTATTATTTTTTCCTAAATTGAAAAAATTAGATTAAAGACAGGTGTTTTATTTTTTATGAATAAGGTGAGCAGTCGCCAATTAGGAGAGTTTAAGAGTTTTAAAATGTGATATTCAAATTCCATATTCCTATTTCATATATTTGTTTTTGATTTTCTTCCGTTTTTAAGATTTTTCTTTGAGTTTTAAAAGTTTTTGCTTACAAAATAAAAAAAGTTAGCTCTTAAGAAAATTAAAAATTTTCCAATATGTTTGGCTTCTTTTGCGCATTTTTATACAATTTATTACTTATCTGTCATAATTTTGTTAGTTTTAATTTTTATTTTTTCAAACAAAATTCATCTAAAATAATCTTTATGTAATCCCCAAAAAACTATTATTAGTTTTTCCCATCATCAAATTTGGCATTGATTGCTTATTTATTAGTTTATTTTTTAATAGTTTATTTTTTCAGAATTAGTGACTGTTTATGATATTTTTTTAATAAATACAGAAAACACTGTTGAATAGAGGTAAAAAAAAGACTAAAATAATCTTATAATTTTTGTTTTTGAAAATTTTAATGCATTCTCCTACTACAATCGTTCGAAATGACAAAGAAAATTTACTATACAGATGCATCATTAATTAAAAATGTATAAATGATTTGGTTAATGGAGGCAAAAGATGCTCTGAAAATTGATTAAGATAGCTCAATAATTTTGAAAACCATATGTTTTTTATTTTTTAAAAGCTTGACATTTTAATTTGACTTTCAAAACTCATTTTTGGAATTAGTGATAGCTAAATTTATCTTAAAAATAGCTCGCTCAAAAGAAATAGTTTCATGAATATACCTTTTTAATTGGAATATGTTATATATACATACATGAAAAAAGAATTGAGTTAATATAAGATTCTATAAAATATTAACTAATAACTTTGGCTTATCATGGTGCTTTCTGGCGAATTTCATGATTTCCCATTGAACAAAATATTTGATTTTGTATTAGAAAACCTCGAAGGCTGAATTTTTATTGGAAAAGAGTGCCAAAATTTTGTTTAATTGCCCGAAAAATCTATTTCTAATAATAGCAAATAGTGTCAGCATTTTTTTTATATTAAATAATTTTTACTTGTATAAAAAATATGATCATTGCTTGTATGCTATGTAAAATAATTTTTCTTCTTTCCACATTTTTTTTACCTTGTTGAAAGACAAATATTTATAAATTGGTTTGACGAAATTTTTTTCTTTGCGTCCGTAGAGAAAAACTTTTGGTTACCATAAACACTATTTTCTGTATTTATCTAAGTTTTTCCCTAGCTTGCATTGAAATTTATGGCACATTTCACAATCGATACTATACCTGGATATTTACAGTTGGATACCTGATTCGAAATATTGGATGATGATTTCATACTATTCGATCTGAATTATGTATGATTTCATACTAAATGTCCTGAAAATGTTGAACTTTTCATGTGTCAGAAACACTATAATTGTTTTAAGCCTGTAGATTCGTTTGTAGATTCTGTAAAGTCTGTATAAAAATTACTTGGAACTTGTTTCCTTTGACTGCCATGGTGTTGTACTTTCTGAATTTTTATTAAACAGTAAATAAAGAAAATTATCTATAGGTTTTGAGGGGTTTATGTGAATATATCTGACATAACAGGCTAGATTTGTAGAAAAATAATTCTTGGATTATGTGATTTCAAATCGAACAACAACTGTGACCGAATACAAAGATAAAAACTCGATTAATACCACCTGATATTTAAGTTGTAAGCAACAGTTTGGCTGGCATAATTAATATAATTGACCAATTTTATTTATTTTTTCCCTGAAGCTATGACCTTAATCATCATTTTTTTTTTTTGTATTTAAGTTTTTTAAAATTTTTCAAGAAAAAGAAATTCCAGGAGGATTTTACGAGCATTAATTCGAAGCTCAATTTAAGTTACTTCTTTACGATTAGTAAAGATATAGATTGTTATTACTTAATGATAGGGCCTACTTTCACCTTGCCAGAGGCGTCTTGTAAGTTAGAAATAATTCAGCAAATAGGGGGAAACTACGAAAGTTTGATGTTGAAAATATCACTGACTTTTAGCAATTAAAAATTACCAATTATAAAAAATTTTTCAAGCATTAAAAATTATTCATAAGCAAATTTAAGAAATTGTAAGCATATTTATCACTTATTTTAAATTTTAGGTTAGAAAATTATGTCCTCTTTTTGTTTTGCTAGCCAGCGTGTTTCCTGACCACTAACGTATCAGGTATTCGTAGCAGGTTTGCCGCACTACAGGTGTTTGCATGTGTCCAAGGTTTTAACTTTCATTTACAATTTGGAAAGACGAAAATTTTCTTACCTCCCGCTTCCTTTCCTCCCTATTGGGCTTATCTCTTATTTTTTACTCTAAAAAAAACACTATAAATAACCCGCTTAAGCCATTGGACAGTGTAATTCGATATTTTGGACCTTGTTCTGGTCTATTTTTCTAAAAACTTTTAAGCAGCTTGCTTCGTTCATTTGAAACTGAAACAATTGTTTTTCTAATTAAATATACACTTTTATGTAAATAAAAAATTAAATAATAAAAAACTATTGCAGTTCCTTCTAAAAGTTTTATATGAAATTTCAAAATTTACTTCCTTGAAGAATTGAAAAAAATTCTTCCTCGTAGGAGAAACATTTAAACTTTTATGGACACTAAAAATAATGTATTTCAATTGTTTTATATGAAATATGTTAATTTCTATTCTTAAAATAAAAAAAATATTACATAATTTTTTTCTAAGTTTCAAAAATATTTAAAAACATTTATATTTTTTATATACTACAATTATTGCTCTCTAGTTTTTTTGCGCTTTTAATGGCTTTACGCCAAAAGAATATATACCACCATCATTTTACATATACCATACAGCCAGCTGCTTTGTGGTAATATATAAAAACATTTATGTATATATTTTTTTACTATTTTTTATAGATAGGTAATTTTTTTTGTATTTAAAACAACAAAAAATCAATGTGCAGTGACATGAGACTGTGTGCTTTTTATCGAAATCTTTTTAAGCAAAAATATGTAAGTTACTACTGACTCTATTGTTCATTGTTTTAGTGATTGTTCCAGTCATTGTTCCTTAAAACTGAAATATAAACAAAAAAATAAAACCTATCAAACTTGAGAACAATTGCATAAGACAGGAATGAAACGATTGTATAAAGTGTACTTTAAGTTCAAATTCAATTGTACACACACTGTCTTCATGTCTACAGCTGACTCTTCCTAATATAGATGAAACTCCTTAGAAACAATGCCATCCGGACTATGACTCATACCAAATAAAAAAAAAAAATTCATTCGCATAAAACACAAAAAAAATATTGCAAAAAACTGCATAAATTAAAATATACAACATAAAAATTTTCTGCATTCAATTGCAACAACGGAGCATAGCGATCGTAATCTTACTATGTCAGAATAATTTCCTCTTTGAATTACATGCCTCATCCATGTCTATACAACGTGAAATTCTTTTAGATAAGTTTACCGTTATTTATTCCCTATAAGTGCACCTACATTGTGGATGATGATTCGAACCGGTTTCTTTTGAGAAACACGCAAAATATAATGACATGCTATTAGTCATAATTTGAAGATATAAACAAGTCAACTCATTACTTTTTTTTTACCTAAGCAGAGGATGTATCATACAACAACAACAACAAAAAATTTATGAATAATATTTTTGAAATTTTTTGAAATATTCACCTAATGGAGTTTCACTTCTTTTATTTGTTTATTTTTGTGATGTTTAAAGTAAAAATAAATGAGAATTGATTAGTATTAAAAACGGTGAAAGTTACCTTGAAATTTCGGAATAATAATTGAAAATAATCTGCAATTTACCATTGTAATTTTTGTAGAAAATGTTTTCATTCTTTTTTGTTGGTTTTATCTATTGAATATTAAAATAAAATTTAATGTGGCTTACAATTAGTCACATGATAACTTTCAATATGCAGTTTTCAAGGTAAGATTGGTGTATAACTTGCTGTGTTCAATGTCATCAATTTCTGAATAACCTGTGATTCTGTCATTTTATATATTACAATAATTTAAGGTCATTTAAACAAGCTTCTAAAACTATTTATTTGAATTCATGTGAATCACATTTGAAGATAGCTAAGCAAATACCAAGATTTTTTGTTTCTTGCAAATTTTGATGAAAATTTAATGTCAAAAATCACAGAATGGGTAAGTCATCAATGAAAGAAGACTAGTTTTTAGGAAAAATATCGATAAATTTTACTAGAAAGGAGAACCACAATTCCGTGTATTTGACATAAATAAAAATTATTTTTCTAAAATGAATATCTTTTGATTATGATAAAAAGGAAAAGAGAAGTTTCGTAATTTTCTGTAACACAAGAACATATCTGGCAAGTTTTGTCTCAACCTGAATAAAATTAATTGCATTAATTTGTATTTTCTTTTTTTCTTTATAAAAAGTGAATTGTTTTAAAATTTTAATAGTGCTAAGCTTTTCTTTGTTTAAAACCCATTTTTGTTCAGTTTTGTGATCATCGGACATAAAACTTCGAAATTTTGAATCAAATTTCCTTGGGCGACAAAGTGATTTTATATGTTCTTGAGATCAGCTATTCATAAAAATATGAATTACTTTAATGTCTGCGCCTCCCGAACTATATCGTTTCTAATTTTCTAATTTTTTTCTCAACTAAATTAAATCTCACATTTTACACTTTGCAGATATTCACACTAATTTGGTGAGTTTTTTTTTAACTCAAACATAAGCCCTCTTTTAGAAGGTTTGTAATAGCCCTTTTTCGCGCCTCAAAACTCCTATAAAACCGCTGTCAAAAACACTAATCTAGACACAGCCATAATGTTTAGATCCAAAGAAAAAATATATGCCTCAAAGAAAAGCAATTTTAAGGCAAATTTCTAACCTTGAAAACTACAAATTATTTTAATATCAGTTCTCTTGAATTTGTAATTTATCTACAGGAGCGGGTGTGCTTGTTTAACTCAAACAATAGTGGGTCAGTATTTTACTTCCGTAGGAACAATGGAAGTATGTTCCGGTTGTGATTACCCATTTGCCATATAAATTAAATACAATAATTTTCATCAGGGACAAAAATAAAACACTTTCACATGAAAATTAAATAAATTATTCAATTTTAGTTATTTGATTTCCAATAAAATATTTGCAAAATTGAATATATTTTTTTTGTCTTGTCTTCGTGAAACCATTTCAAGACAAAAATGAAAGTGATTTAAAAAGTCCAGTTATATCTGGACAAGATATCCAAGACCACAAGACGTTCAAGTAAAATAGTTTTTTCTTATTCTTCTTGTTGACGATAAATGTTAGGAAATATAAAGATTACTATCAACGTATTGAAAGACTTTTTATTTTATTTCTAGAAATAAATAAATGCATCATGGCTGATAATTAGACATTCCGTTTTAACGTTTTGCGATTATTTTTGAAAGTTAAATCTTGAGAAATCTGGAAACAAGTAGCATTTGATTAGTATTTCTTAAGTTAACGGTATTATTTTACTAATGTGAAACTTATTTTAGCTACACTAACAAAACAAAATTAAACTAGCCGATTTGATAATTGAATGTTATTCATCGTACGGTAAATACACATATATATATGTATATATATATATTTGCTGTTAGTTTGATCAGTTAATCTAATAGACACTGGGAATTTTTTGTTTTTTATGTGCATGCTACAAGTTTTTTTTCCGTTCGCTGTGCTTGGTACTTGGAGCAATTAAAAAACGTGTGAGACAAAAAGGCTTGTCAAATGTCAGATTATAGTGTGAATAAAAGAACTTGTTATATCCATAAAACACCTAATTGTGATGACTAGTATTACGCCAAGTAACTAATTAAAAAATTTTAGTTACACAAGAGCCGTGAGAACTTTAATTTTGAAAGAAAGTTTTTAAGTTTGTTTTTATAAATATCCTTAAGAAATAGCGAGTGCTATACTCATTATTAGTTTTTTAACAAAATTTTTTTCCTTGTTTATTGTTGATTGAATCGCTCCTTTAAACAAAACAAATTAATAATGTGGTGTATTTTTTACGTCTAAATGTTAAAAACATTTGCTCTGGCACTTCTCTCTTGGTCTCAGCAAAGGAGAACAGAAAGAGAGCAGTTTCTCTTGACCAATGTCCTTACTAAAAAATTAGCCTATTTTGTAGCAGGGATACAAATATCTTTATAGCACATATATTGCATTTGAATTGGGCCATAAAAGCCTATTTTTTCACACTAAAATAATCAAATTCAAATCAAATTAAATGTATGTTTGAAGGTTATGTGTACCTCAACACTAAAAAAAGGAAAATAGGTGGAAGGCCTTTTAGCGTGGTATCCAATTATTATTAAATAAAATTATGTAGTTGTTGTTATACACGATGCTAGGATATTAATCGATTCTCTACCAATGAAACCAAAACATCATAAAAGCAATAGTTTGCAAATTTAATTATTGTCTTTCTTTTTTGTAAATTATCAGAACAAATTAAATGATAAAAATATATAAAAAAAATTCACATGTAACTGACTATGTCAATGATTAAACGTACAGAGAGTAGATTCAACTAATTTAAAAGGGAAAGCGATGATTACCAAGATAGAAACTCAACTGAATGTTTGTCATAAAAATTAGAAACTTAGTGCCATAATTACCAGTAATAACTATTTAATGACTCATTTAACTTTTATGTCATTAAATATATTTTTCACATAAGTTTCATGGCAATTTCCTTATTTCAGTGAAAAAAGAACTTTTCTAATAGAAAAACTTTCCATTTATGATTTGCTAACGAGGCCAAAATTTTTAATATAGTAATAAAACTATCTAAACATAATATGAAATATATTTGATATTATAGATAAATAGATCTAGAGTGCATTCAAAAACAAAAAATCGAGAATTGTTTTTGAGTAGAGTGTTTAGTATAGTTCAGTATTTAAACGCCATATTGATTTGTTTTCTAAATGTATTAAAAACTTGCCGCTTTATCTATTACCTCAAGTATTTGCGTTTAAAATTCAGAAAAATGCTTAAATCAATATAAATTAAAAATCTTATTATTTGCTTGTTTAACAAATTAACAGTTTTTTTCCATAATAGTAAAGAATAAATATTTACAATTATCTGCGATATCTGCAATATCAATTAGCTGATTATTCCGAGCTTATGTATATAAATGAAAAGAAGTTATGCTATTTCTACTATAATAAATAAATTATTTTCTACATATGAGTGAAAAGAGTATTTTATCATACTTAGCACATCAGTGAAAAAGTTCTAAGATTGCCATATAAATTTACATATTTTAGGAAATCCGGGTTTATTCACAAAATATAATCTCCTTTAACTTTAATCCATTAATTCCCACGCTTTTTCAATATTTCTAAAAGAACTTGGTAGGACAACTTATTTTTTTGCATTAACCTAGTCCCTTAACAGTAACTTCTTCAAAAGTAGCGTTATTGAACCTGATTGTCATGAAATTTTTATGTTTTGTCAAATTTTTTACTACTTTTAAATTATATGAATTTGTGAGAAGTCATGCCATCTATGTGTTAACCTTGGGATTTACTAAATGATTTGCTATAAATAAAACTGAAGTTTTGAATCGTTGACACTTCGTTACTTTTGGTTCTGATGTGAGTCGTTCAGAAGCCAATGTGGATAAGTCCAAAAAATCCAAACTGAGAAATTTAATGTTTCTTAATACATTCATAATACATAGCACATGCGGAGGCTATTAAAAAAAGGGTTTTTTGACCAACAAAAAATGAAAATATGAGTAAATCCTTTTAAGACTAAGAAATATATTATTTATTCTATTAAAATTTGCAAAAATCAAAAAATATGAAAAAATGGAAATTGAGAAAATTAATGTTTCTTAATGCACTCATAATACATAACACATGCAGGGGCTATTAAAAAAAGGGTTTTTTGACCTAAAAAAAATGAAAGTATGAGTAAATCCTTTTAAGACCAGGAAATATATTATTTATTTTATTAAAATTTGCAAAAATCAGAAAATATGAAAAAATGGACTTATCCACATTGGCTTCTGAGCGACTCATGTAAGACTGGAGAGTGTGTGTTTTTGAGCTTTTTTCTATGTGCTCAGCTCTAACAATAAGTGGCGATTTTAATTGATCAAAGCTTTTAGCAAACATAGATATTTTCATGATTGTATTCAAATTCATCGTACTAGACAAAAAATGGTAATTGGTTTTTTATGCTATGAGATAACGAACTGCCAGATTTACAATCAAATGAGGGATTTCCCGAAATTCCTTCTTTTTTTTATCCTGAAATTAAAAATTACTCTAAAAGGCGAATTAAGAATGATGAACGGTTCTACTTAATAAAAAAGGCTTCATTATTTGTTTAACATCCCGACCCCGACTTTTGCTGAATCAGGTAAGGTGTAGTAAATTTCCAGAATAGATTTTGGTAGTGAAAAAAGTGTCATACATATTGAGTGAACCTAAGGCACTTGGTTCCTATTGTAGCATTATTTTTCAACTTTACTTCATTATCTTCGGCTAATTTCAATTGATATACTTTTATTTCAAACTTTTTTTATTTCTTGAAATTCATTGAAAAAACTTTAAATTTAAATAAAAAGGGCTAAAAAGTCTTAAAAAGAAATACGAAAATATTGTCATATGGAATTATTTTTCTCGTTTTTGATAGTAAAATTCGGAGTAAAACCTTATTTTGTAATAATATAAAATATGCTTGCCAGATTCTGTCAGTAGCTAAAAATCTTAATTGAAATGCAAAAGCTATAAACAAGATAATTTTTATAAAACAGAACATCATACTTTCAACACTAAATTTATTTATAGAAGAATTTTAAAAATGAGGTATATTAAGTACGAAACGTAATTAAAAAAAAAAAAATTAGAAAACTCTAATACCTTTGATTCTTATTTCACTAAATAAACTATCAAACAACGCAAAAAATTGAAATATCTTGAACTATTTTTCTTGAAAAAACTTTGGAAATCTTAACAAATTCACATAAAACCAATCATATATTAATTTTCATAAATAAGTTATGCTTACAGTTAAAAAATTTTTCAGCACTATTTTTGTATTGAGAGTAAAATATCTACAAAATTTTAAGGTTTTTGTTCTTCTTTTAATATTTGCCAAAAAAGAATTTAAAAAAGATCATTCAAAAAGAATTTTATTTCCAGTTTTTGTTTATCTTCAAAGCATAAATACAAAAATACATTTTAAGAAAATTAACCTGAAATGTAAGTAAAAAAATTCCATTGTCATTATTCTTTTCTATGACAGATACTTCTTGTGGTAGATTTTGATTTTTGTCTTTTGTATAAAAGAGAAAAAACTGGTTTCAATGGAACAACAGAGTCACGTTTATCCAAAGACGTAGAAGAAGATCAACAATAATGCAATAAAGAGTCCTGGGGTCGAAACCAAATAAAAGATTTATAGTGTCTAAAATCCATGCTGTATTCAACATTAATCCTAATTTAGTGAAGTCAGTAAAAAAAAAATTAGCCAAAAACTATCAAAGGATGGTTTAGCAGGACTCATGTAGTGCTGTAGACGTTAATCAATTAAAAAAATAACAAAGCAAATTAAGAATTCAATTTTATTTTAAGTTAAGAGGAAATGAAATATTTTGAGCAAAATTGCAAAATAAAAGATAATTAACAGTTATCTTCAATGAAATTAAAAAGAAAAAACCCAAATTAATTAACAATATTTTCAGTAAAGTAGTATTGCAAGACTTCATTTGTTATGAAGCTTGTTCGCTGTCTTTCAACTATTGTTGTATCCTTGTAATCCTTATTTTCTTTTTATGGACATGCTTTCATATGGGCATTAAATTTAAAATTTAAAATTATAATTCACTGTTACATAGCTTTTCTATAAGACATAATTTTTCAAAACTCAAAACGTCTCAAAGTTTATTTTAAAAAAATATCTTATTCTTTTTTATAATATTTTCGAAATTTTATGTTTCTTAGAAACTCCTAAATTCAAAGTATTGAAACGTTAACTTAGAAATTCTGAAAATTAAACTCATTTAGTAAAAAGTTTTATTTGCCATCGTTTTAATTTAACTTTTATAGCTTTTTTGATCACTTTTGATCTAATGGTATCCAGAGTTAGAGATGGCAAGCTACAAAACACAATAATTTATGTAGTAAAAGCAGCAATAACGCCAGTCAAGACAAATAGGTCGAAATTATCGTTTCCTGCATGAATAAAGGAATTAACTATAATTAGTTTTATTTCATTTTTGAGAAATAGATCAGCATTTCTTTTATTATAATTATTGACTAAGTGCAGGATTCGTTTTTTCTTGTTCAAAGTGTTGGCTTAATGGTCACAGTCAAGGAATTTTTAAAATAGGCTTTGATGTTCTTTACTTTAAATATTACACGAATGGTAGAGCGATTTTAAACATACACACTAAAGCTAGAAGCAAAGGATATAGTTTCGGTTTTCAAGCTTTTCTGACGTAAATTTAATTAATTTAAATCGCAAAAAACTCAAAGTCAAGAATTAAGTTTTTCCAGCGTGTGCTTAGCCTTAGTATAAAAAGAAAAAATAAATTAACTGACGCCAACATTAAAACAAAAATGCATTAAAATTGACAATTGCAATCAAATTTCGGTTTATTTCGAAACTGCATTAAAATAATCCGTTTGATTTCAAAATGACCTTCTAGAAGTGTTTATTATACCTCCACAGATAATAATTAACAGCAAACTATATTTTGTATACATTTGACTAACAAATTACTAATTCAATACTGAAGTTTTTTCATGGATAGAAAATTAAATTTATTTAAATAAATATCAAAAATTGTTAGCTTCCCAAATAAAATAACAAAGTAAAAAAGATTGTTTTGAAGTATCAAAACATTTGTAGTTCATTAGTTACCTCCTCATTAGTTTATGGATAAATTAATTTAAAAATATTTAAAAATTTTCTTGATAATATCACGCGAAATGTACCAAAAAAAGAAAATAGGAATACAAATTAAAACTGATTGTGGTTAAGCATAGGTAAAGTTTATAGTCGTTTAACTTCAGGATTATTTGATAAAATATTTTATATATTCCACCAGGGAAAACCATACTTCAGATTTTGACTGAAAAGTAGCTATGATGGCAACGCTCAACACATTAACCTTATTCTTTGAAATAAAATAAAATCTTGGAAGCCAGGGCAAGATATTCTAAATTTTAGTGACTAACAGAAGCAAAAAAGGTTTTAAAAATTGAATTTTTATAATAGAGTTTGTAGTCAACAAAATTTCAATTTCCACATACGTTAATTTAGCAACTGTTTAGTTAATTATTTTTTGTAGCCAACAAAATTGAGTTTTTTTATCTTTGAAGAAATTTCAATCCTAAAATTTGATTTAATAAAATATTATCAACAAAATTTTGTTAACTTTTAGGAATTGAATAATTTGTGCGAAAAATAAAACCAAAAAACTAACTAAGAATAGGGACGAGAAAGTTTTTTTTTGTTGTTGTTGTTTTCTCACACTCAAAAGTTAATCTTATGTCCTATAAAACAAAAAACATTCAAAGTTAAAGTCTGTTATACAAAAAATGTACTAAATTTGATACTTAGCTAAAATAAATCCTATTTCTATTTACAAAGGAAACAAAACCCTGCCCTCCATTATATCCTTTTCCTATATTTATTTATCCAAAAAACAAAGTTTCTTTATTGTAATTTTCTAATACCCAAAAAGTTTTTTCATCAGCCAGAATAACTTTATGTCTAATATTGAAATTTTATTGGGAAAAGGAAAACTGTAAATGTGACAAATTTCTTCCTAAAATATCATTATAAATCGCAAATGTTTTCTCGAGGATATTATTTTATTTAATCAAAAAATATAAACATGTAATGATTCTTATTGCTTAAATGAGATGTTAAGTCAAAAAGAAACTAAAACTAAGCAACAAGCTACACCCTTAAAATTTCGATAAATTTATATATTAGGAATTTGACCTTCATTAACGAATGACTTATTGTTAGTGAAAGATAACATCAGAATTTTAGAGAATTGTAAAAATACAATAGAAGTCATCAATTCTTAGTGTCGGCTAAGAGTTCCACGTAACTAAATTACGAAGAAAAAGGGTAACAGCTTAGCCATGGCAATATAAGAATAAGACATCCAGAAAATATCAGTAAAAAACACATTAAGGATATAACTTCTAACAGGTTTATACATATACCGAAAAAAAATCCAGACAGGAGACAATACATTTTGAAATGTTAGCTTATGACCTGTCAACGTTTATTTTCAGCTTAATTTTGCCATCATCCAAAAGCAATTTATCGAACAGAACAACTAAGTTCTTTCTTTTATTTTAATTTGTGAGGTTTTTGTTGTTGTTACTTTGTTTGTGTTTCAACCAATTAAATAAAAACTTGTCTAAGTGGTTTTTAAAAGGGGAGCAACGATTGCAATCATTTCATAGGAAGCACAAAAATCGCATCATTTCCGCATCATAAAACAAAAATTCATTGCTGTCAGAATTGATGAATTCCTTTTTGGATTTACTGTTCTGAAAATAGAATTGTTAAAAGGCGTCCTACAATATTATTTACAACACTAAACAAATCGACGACGTCAGGAAAAAATCTATTCTTGAATTTTAAAGGTTTGCTTTCCGTTTAACTTTAAAATTGAGTCAACATGTATAGTTTTTTATGTTTTTTCTTGTCTTTTGGTTTTACAAAGTAAGCAGCCACCCACCTACTTAATTGGCAAAAAATATTATGGGGGAAAGTAATTACCGACAGACATTTAGTGAATCCTTGAAATTTTTATCGTTATAAACCCTTTCATGTTGAGCTCTATACTATTTAAAGTTGTGTACACAAATGGAGTGTAATAAAGTAAATTTTTATTAAGAATATTTTGTTCAAAAATAAACACAAAAATGCACTAATGAATTTTTTTTTTTTGTAGCCTTTCTAAATTTTAAATTGGCTAAAGAACTATTAAAGGCAGGAAATAAGAAAATTGATACAGCATTTAGAAACTCTTTTGACTTTCAGTTTTTAATTTAAACAGAATAAAGAAAGGTCTAAGGTCAAACTGCTTTAGGCATTTAAACAAAAAAATCATGTGATGCATGTATAAAAATAAATTTAACAGGTTTTTCTTCTGTAGTTTCTTGATTACTATTTTTAAATTCTAGATGTTTTGTATATAGTTGTAAAAAAATTCAGTTTTTTATAGAAAATTGAAAATTTCAATTTAAATTCTGATTTGAAATTATTTAATAACTTACCAACAATAGATCTGAGCTAAATATTTCAACGCTTTCAGAGTAAATCTTAAAAACTAATATTTTTGTTTTTGGCTACAGAAGTTTTCAATATGAAAAATTTTATTTTCTTATTCTCAGTGTGCGTCTTTTTGATTTGCTCAAAAAATTTTACTTTATTTATACTTGGTGCAGATACTTTTAGAATAGATCCAGACAAGCACTCATAATAAATAAGAAAATTGCACTTTAAGTTGTATGCAAAAGTTTTATTCTATTTTTTAATACATTTTCAAAAAGACTTGAAAAAGGAGGAGTGTTTCGTGTTATATTTCAGTCGTTCCCCAAAAATTGTAGCGTTTTTTCAATCAACGCAGTCGGAAGAATATATGACCAAAATTTTGTAAGGATCGGCTTATTAAATTTTAAAGATATTATCAAAAAGTGATGTAATAAGTGTTGTTTAAGAGAAATGTGCGACTTAAAGTTTTTTTATGAAAAATTGTAAAAAAATCTTTTGTCTGCAGTCCGTAATTATATCTATGATGGCAAAGACCTACATCGTATTGGCAATAAGCAAACTTATAATTAAACTTGAAAATGTCACGCAAAATACTCAAAAGTATCGAGAAAATACAGTTGGGATTTTTGGAACTTCTGAAAAACCAACATGCTTGCGATAAAAGGACGCAAATTGTTGCTATATCTGAATTCAATGGGAACTAGTGTATATTTCCACCGAATGCCTATGAGTTCTAGGCATAAAATCAAAAAAATTGTGCTAATTTTATCCTATAAAAAATTGACTTTTTTCTAGTGCATATGAAATGAAATAATAACAAAGAGGTCTCGTAAAAAAATCAAAAAAAAAAAACAAACGAACAGCTGCTTATGAAATTGTTAGTTGTGAAAGAAAAAACTGCTTCCACTACAAGGGAAAGAAGCTACAAACCTGATCTATTATATTCCTCAAGATGTTATCAGGTTCCCAACATAATAGCAACAGTTTCTTTATACAAAAAACATAAACATGTAACAATTTATTATATTTAGGGCTCTGTGTGCCTTTTACTGTTAGGTAGAAAGCGCACAATATCAAAAACTAAGGATGTTTGGAAAATCAAAAAGCTCTAAAGTTTTTACTCGGTTTGTTTATTTTCTGTTATGGAATTTCTTTAAAAAAAATTGGAAGAAAATTTTTAATATTTCTTCTAAATTGCAAAAATGTGCAAAAAGTTATTGGGAAAATGTTAATAATAGAAAAATATTCTAAATATTTCAGAAGTTTTATTACTCATACCACATTATTAGGTAAAATAGTATAAATTGAATGAGATATAAAAATCAAAACAAATAACAATTTTATTAGATCTTTATGCGCTTCAAGAAAATATTTTTCTTATCCTAAAAACTGACTTTGAAAGTAACAAAATCCAACTAAAGTGGCTATTTAAAGCATTATAAGCCACTCCCTTGAATTTAACGCGAGAGGAATATAATAAATCAAAACCAAATGCATTTGGTTTATTGAATAACATGAAGTAAAAAGAAATTTCACTACGCTACATCATTGGCCCATGACTCACTTGATTTATGGATTTCGTGTTGAAATTCTTTAATAGGGAATACTTTATAAGCCGAAATCTATACAATCATGATGGTTACTATCTAAATTAATTAAGCTACTTGTTAATTTACGCCTTGACAAACTAAAGAAAATAAAAATTTAAAATTAGTCCAGGGTAAACCATTGTTGGACAATGCTGGTCATGATTTCTTTGTGTTTTTAATTACACACATACTATATACATATGTATATAAATTTTGCGTTTTTAAATATTAATTTTAATTGACGCAATCATATGACTCAAACATGCTCAGCTCAAATTTTTTATTGAAATTTTTTCTTTTTAAAAACACGTCAAGCATTTTCTTGCGAGATATAAAATTGAAGCCAAAACATGTTTACTTAGTTTTTATTTTGATTAAGTTTTTGCTTTTTTGCTAAAATGTCAATAGCCTAAATATTTACACAAAAAATATTTAGGTCAGGCAACGAACTTAGGGCAAATAGAGTTTAAGTATCAATTAATTAAGAAGTACGCATCTTTCTATGATAAAAACTATTTTCGTTCTAATTTTGTTCTATTAAATTGAAATTTGGACACGGTGATAAGAAATTAATCTCTTTGTTTTCGTTGAAAAATGTTTCTTGCTGCCTAGTTTTTGATTTAGTTTTACCTTTTAAGCCTTTAACATCTTTTTTCGAAAGTCGAATTATATTTTTAAAAAGTATTTTTAAAATTCTTTTTGCTTAAATTGTATTAGAGCTACAATTGAACATAAGACAGAATATTAGTAGAATCAGGCAGTGCATTTCTATGCTGCAAAACAACTTTCCACTTTTACAAAGCTAAGAAATATTAGTTATAGTGCTAAGCAAGATAAATTATAATTTTATAATAACAAAGGCCAAAGATTACGCCCACTATAACTGAATAAGACAGCTAAACCTGCGTTCAATATTGTGAAATTGGCCAATGATATAGTCTGCCCAGAACATCTAAAATATTGTTATCGTACTTGAAGATGTTGTTATAATTATCGGTGCGGTATCGATTATATCAAAATGCTGTGTCTAAAAAAGAGGGCTGGCTACAGGCGTTGTTGTGACTTTTTATTTTCGATTCTATTCAAATTCGGCCTAATTATACCAAAGTTTTTTTAATATATCTCTAACATTAGTCATGTGTTTCGTTTAAGAATAAAATGTTAGCCGACAAGTTTTATCAGCTAAAACTTTTTCATTTATGAATCGATTTTGGCATCAGTTGAGCTTGAAGCTTATACTCTGTACTCGGTTTTACGATGCTGAGACAATATTCGAGTGTTATACATCTCTAGATTCACGTATCTGAGCCATAGTACTGAGCTGGTGTATTGCTTGAATAGGACATTTCATCGGCACAAACGATTGGCCTTTCTGAGAAAATAATATTGAATAATGAATAAAGTAAATTTTATAGCCTACTTTGACAAACAACTACTACTATAACCATTTCTCTATTTACTATAGCTTTAAAGCAAATATTAAAATTATTTTCTACAAAAGAAAGAATATGACTTCCAACACAACAACAGTGTCAAAAATTTTGCAAATTAATGATAATATTTTTTAAATTTTTTGTCCTCTCATGTAAGATTTTTAAATGTCAAGCTTAAAAATTCGCTGAAATTTATACCGATAAACAACGTTTTTATTTTCTTGTCTACTATTTTAGTATTTTTTGGGATGTTAGCTTTAAAGTTTATAAAATTCAATAACAAAACAGTCGTATAAATAAATAGATTACCATTAATTTATTTCAGAATAGAAATAATAAATGAGTATTATTTGAATACTTCTCATTAATACACGAAATTAAATTTTGTTGACAACAATCCCTTTAAATCGTTCAAAATGATTTTCCTTTGCAAATATCTCTTTCTAAAACTTAATCAAAAATTTCCTAAAAGGCTTTACACAGTTTTATATCATGGATGATATAAAAATTTTGGTTTTCCGAGATATAAAAATAATATCAAATGAAAACACATATTATGGTATATTAATTTTTATTGGTCAAAAATATTGATACGAATCCCAAAACGTTTTAGAGAATTTGTACAAGATCTGGAGATTAATTTTCCTTCCTAATCCTGTTTATTTATGAATACAATAGGCCGACTTAAAGCCAAAGTGTAGGGATCTACACCTGAATAGTAAATACCTGTGTCTCAAATTCAATAGCGTTATGATTATTAACAGCACAAAAAAACGCTAAAAATATTATTGAAAATAATTTATTTATTGGAAAGACATTTATGTTTTTGAAACCTTTAGATGGAATTATATTTCTGAATTTTTGATAGAATTATAAAGAAAACTCTTATAAAATCCTAATATCAACTCTTCTCCATTTTTGTCGTGCTTTAAGCTAGTTTCACGTTAAGTGCCAATGGGACACAATAATAATTAAATTGTCGTCCTTAAATTTTATAGATATATATAGTTCTTTTTTTTGTGCCCTTTTTTATTGAGAAATATTTGCAAAAATTCCCAGCTGAACCATTTGTCTGTAGTCAAACTACAAACTGAATATTTGATATCAAAATGCGTTGTCCTGAGAACATTAACATGAAGAAAAAAATTTTATTTGTTTTTGGGGTTTTTTAGGCTAAGCTTGGGTGATGCTTTAAATTCCATAACATTCTCATGGGAAAGTCCATATCAAATAATGGATAAAACGACGAAAAGTAATGATACCTTAAAGAGATTTGATCCTTTTTTCAAAGTCTTTATTATAATTTTTATTATTATTATTATTATTATTTTTCTTTAGGGTTTTCAAGAATTTCATTTTAATTTTCCTGAATGATAGCAACAAAACATGAAAATTTCAAATTAAAATAAAAAACAAAATTGGATAAATATGATTTATTATTCTTAGTACCAGCTTTGCCATTCTTTAGTTGAAGAGTGATTTAGTTATAATATTTTTAAATTTGATATAAAATTACTATAATAAATCATTAAGATTTTGTTCTATTCAATTCCATTCAGAAAATATTTAAAAATAAAAATATAAACAACAACAACACTTAACATGATTTCTTGTTTAAGGAAGACATTCATACATATACTTTTTTATATTACACATATCACATAAGTTCCATTAAGGGTTGTAAATATACATTTTGGCAATTTTAAGTACTTTTAATCAAAAGAAAAAATATTTTAAGCATGCATAAAGCTGGAAAATTTCTTGTTGTTGATATTACATATAAACATACACAAAAGGTAACTAAATTAAGAGATAAATTTTTCCTAAAAAGGAACATCACTAATCATTTCTCATATAATTTTTATGTTGAATTTTTTCTTACACATATTCCATATCCTTCATTGTGGCACATAAATGCAGGAACAATTTTTTTATTAACATTTTTGTAAATAAACCATCCCTTTGTAATATACGTAATATATATATATGTATGTATATATCTACAATCCATATTCAGATATTGCCTGAATTTCTTATATAACTAAATAATATATAGGACGCGACTAGAGTAATTTTGTTGATTATGAATCCTTCTCCTCTATATTTTCTAGAATGAAATATTACATATCTATATCCTTTGATAAAATATTTATTATATTGTCTCAAAGGAGAATTTATTAACCGTTTTTATATGCATATTTAAATATATATTTATATATAATTCTTTCTGTTTTTTACAGCAATCTTTATTGGCTGGTAGAATTCCTGTAACAGCTATGAGTGGACCCATTAAACGTGGATTACTTTGGCAACAACGCGATCGTCTTTTTTCACGATGGAAAGAAAGGTAAATAAATGTCAAAAATTTTTTATATTAAAATTTTAATTTGAAGTCTTTCGTACATGAATTTATTTTATATTTAAGTCAATTGGAAATTGTTCTACAAAAAATTCAATTACAATCTATCTATCACAATTGATATTATATTATTCTTGAATGGTATTCGTAATTAAAAAATACTAAAACATCATCTCATTATTTATTAACCCTGAAATTTTTTGAGGTTCGTGACTGCTTTTTAAATAAACAAATTTAATACTAAATTTATTCCTAACAATCTAACTAAATGGACACAGATGACGTCACAAAATTAGCATCTTTATTTTGTTATTTAAAACTGAACCGAGCTGTGTAAACGTTCTTAACTTTACTTAATCTACATTTTATTGATCATTATCTTTTTTTATATCTTCGTCTTTTAATAAACTAGTACACCAGGTGCAATTTAATCATTTCAACATTTATCAGTCTAATGATTATTCAATAGTAAAATTTTGTATCTTCTTTTTACTTCTAGATACTTTGTTCTTACCCGAGACTATTTACATTGTTTTAAACGAGCATCAGGTTCTTCTGCTGACAGAATATCAGACATGGGCCAATTCATATTTAAAGTAAGTTTTAAAAAATTTGTTTATTTTTCAAACCGTTTGTATAAAAATAACGTTAAAATATTTGTGATTCAAATGAGATGAGAGAGAGTTCAGTTTTTCATCATAACATTTAGTAAACAACTGATAAAATATATAATTTTAAATATATTGAAATTAAGATCTTTGTAAGGCAAGGTGGAGAATTTTCTGAACATTAAAATAATTTAGGTCTTGTTATTAAATACCTTATTACCCTGAGTGGCCTTTCTTTAATATGATAGTTGTTATACGAACCAAAATAAATTCAAAAAGGTTCTTTATGAAAAATAATTTGCAAGAAGAAGAAGAAAATCCAGTTGAAGCTTAAGCAAAGTTATACCAAATTCTAATTTCATCTCTCAAAATAAAAATTAGTAAGGAAATATAGGATAAGAGGAGCAAAATACCCAGAGGCTTAGTTTAGAATAAATTTTATTGCATTTTATAGTCCGTAGTTTTTTTTTCGAGTTTTGGGTCTAGATCTATTCATACCTAATAAAGTGCCTTGAAATGCCTACAATCACCTATAGGCAATTATTATTTTAATCATTTCATTATTTTTTCTTAAATTACTTATATATTAGCGTCATTGGGACTTTTTCACAATAAGGAAATATTCATTAAGAAAAATTATACATATTTAAAGTTGCTAGATTACATTTTTGTCTGTCTCCATCATATTTCTATTTAAAAAAGCACAATTGACTGCATGAGGACGTTCTAGCCGGAATATGACATGATTAGCCGTTTTGGGTGGTTTTCCATAGAAAAAAAGAAACAGGTCACATGACAAAATCCAAAATATTTGTATAAATAGCATAAGTCAGTTTTCGACCCTATATGTTCACGCAATTCATAATTTTTTATATTATATATGGGTTAAATTCACATATACACAAATAAAAAATACATAACTTTGCCATAATCATGTCATGTTGGATATATTCACTGCAGGTAACCTATGACAACAAGGGAATTCAAATCACGTGGAAGATTTGTATCAAAGACTTCAAGAGTAACAATAAAAATATTCTAGTTCCTTTTTTAATTTGGTGTACGGAGATATCCTACGCTCGAGCCTCCAGTTTTTTGCAAATTCAGACCAGGTGAATTAATGTCATATTCAGCTGCTAGTTGTATTTAAATATACTTATTAATTGCATCAGCTAAGCAAATTTTAATACATAATACATGTTGTTCGGAGCAAAATAAAAGCTCGAGTGATTTAGTTTTTAAAAAACAAAAAAGAGAAAAACAAAACTTTCGATTTCTATTGAAGGAACTGAAACTGTTGCATAATGCAGCATTGAGGTGAACATTAAAACAATTTGCTGCGTGTATAGTTGCCTAAAAGATTAAGAAAAACGAACGATTGGCTGCTCTCAGCTTACATATTTAGTTGCTCTTTACTTTTTGATGAGAGTCGAACTTTTTCTATAAAAAAATGCTTGCAATAGAAGCAAAACTGTTTGATATATCTAAAGAAATTACGACACAACACCGATCTAGTTTGTTTTCGACAGGATATAAGGATATTGTAGGTCTACGCGTCGCAGTCCACCGCACTTAATACACATATTTAATTACCCTATACATAAGTATACTAAAAACTTTAATAATAATTATTACAAATGGTCTTAATCATTTGGCATAGTCTTAGCAAGGACATTCTTCATGTACAAAGTAATCAATTTTGTAGAGGGGAATAAGATATTGAGAAAGTTTTATAGGGTATACTGTGGGTCATAAATCCTTCAACAAATATTTCTACAAACTAGTAAAAAAATGTACAAATTTTAAAAGGTGAGTGTTGAGCACTCAACCCACTTTCTGTTTGATTGAGACGTTTTCCTATTATTTTGAAAGCGGCTTACGGAAAAGTAAGCAAAAGAGCTTGTACCATTCTAGATTGAAAAATAAAGTGTGGTCGCACTAGCTACTATTTCAGCAGTTACTTTACCGTTTACCGTTTTCTAAAAAAAACCGTTTTTTAATTCAAAATTCTGTCAAGCGTTTCTAAATTCTTTTAAGTTGCTACATATTTGGTTAAATAAATTTATTTATTTTTTTCAAAGGAAAAAGTGAAATAAATAAAGGATCAAACTTAAAAAATTAAACAAAAAATAATGGCCCTCTTCTCAAATCAAATATTTGGTTTTTAAAATGAAATTCTTTCATTCTGTTTGGTAACGCTAACAAATAAAACTTAATAAAATTATTTAATGCTAATATGCTCCACCCCAAGTTGGTTCTATTTAATTTCAAACAATTTCAATGCTAATTGAAATGACTCACTCGGTAGTCGAACGTGGCGAATATTAAAAATTCTTTCCGCGTATACCATTTAGAACTATTAAAGCCGACTAAGGATCAGTTTAATTGACAATTCTATAAAAAAAAAACAAAACTTCTTTTTTTGAATTGGTTGAGACAATGATTGCTGGTTGCTATTATTAAAAATTTATTATTATACTAAATTCAACAAACGGATATTTCTATAATTTCAATCATAAAAGAAATTATAGTTTTTAAAAAGTTTAATCATAAAAAGTTTTTTTTTTGTTATTTAATTTATCATGAGCAGGAAGCATGCCATTTTTTTTACTATGTAAGCAGAATTAATTATTTTTTATATTCGATTGGAACAGGAACAATGGTTCTTTTCAAACCAATAATAAAAAAGAATACACTTAAAACGATTGCCTATAATGAATAGAAAACTTTCGGTATTTATTTTTTTTATAAAATTTTTATTGATAAAAGAATTAATTAGAGAGAATACTTTTAAAATTTAATTTTTAATATCGCAAATTCGAAATTTTGATGAACTTCTGTACACCTTTTACCAGGCGTATAAAAACATAAATTAAACTTATTTATTAAAATCCGGTATTTTTGGACTTTTTCTTTTCAATTCCTTTCCTTTGAAACTTTAATTTATTTTTCTATTTAAAAAAAAAATAATTCAATTTCAGTGTGGATAATAAAAAGATCTAATAATATAAAAATTCACAAAAATATATACTTTAAAGCCCTGACTATTTCGTTTTCTTTTTGTTTTTTTTTTTATATTTTATTTTCCACAAAGTCCTCAACAAAACACCTTTAAAACCAACATAGAAAATATACGATGAGAAACTTTCAAAAGGTCATAAAACTAAGCTAGATACTTACGGTCGTTGAAAAATCGTAAAAAAATGTCAAAATAAAAAATATTGAGAAAAAAAAACCATTAAGTGGGTGTTAAAAACCGATGTCATCTCCTAACATTCATTATATAACCAGGATTCTAGGATTTTGGAGCACATAATATTTAATTATTTCTAGTTTTGAGTAATTCTACATTGGGTAATATTTTCGCTTTTTTTTTAGGTCAAACTAGTTGACGTAGAGAAGGTTGAATGGCTAAATAGACGTTCTTATAGCGCTATAGGTTTACTTCTTGGACGTGAAGGCAGAGTTTTATTACGTTGTGAGCATGGCCTTGAAGATTGGTTTGAGTTATTAGAGGTAAGATTAGTATAATTATAAAAATTCTGTCATTATTATACTTTTATGCTATAATTAATCAAGTAGAATTCATTTTAAAAAAATATCTTTTTATGAACAAAATCAAATAAAATGTTTACCTAAGCTATAAGGCTTTTAAGATACCAAAAAGTTATACAGTTATAAAATTAATTATACAGAGTTAATTTAATAAGACTTAAGACACAAATCAAGGAATGTAATTCTTCGCAATATGTTCATTAAACGTTCATTAAATATATTTCTCTAATTCTATTCTAATATTAAATTTAAATGATATCTTTCTTTGAGTAAATAAGCTATAATTATATATTTGAAAGGACTTGAGATTCGTTTGTATAAGAATTCAATTTAATTCCCAAAAAAAATCTTAAGATTATCTCATATCACATCTATTGAATTTTTAAAATTAAGGCTACTTTAATTACAGTATGAATTAACAAATTCGAGTAACAATTCTACTTGATAGTAACTTGAAACAATAAGGAGAATTCCAAAATCTATACAGTTCATTAAACAAAAGCAAACCTATTTTCCGGACAAAATAAAAGCTAACAACATTTAAAAAATTTGAATTTATGAAAATTGTATAGAAGCACTGGCATATACTAAAATTGAGTCTGCATTTGTTGAATGTTGGTATGGAATAATATTCAGAGAATTAAAGTATCTATCCCTTCTGTTAAAAGACGTTAACAGTTTTATACATATCAATTGGTTGACCTGACTCGAAATATTTCAAACAATTCAAATAAATGGCTATTTATCATTACATTTCAACTTGCATTTTATGCAATATCACATCAATTCCTTGTCACAAAGAATGAAATGGAACATGAAAATTTAGGGACTGTAAATTAAAATTGAAAACTAGCTTGAAAAACTCCCGGAACTGATGCAGGAATATCTTCTACAATGAAAAATCCATATTATTTATGAAAATCAACAACTTCAAAGCGAAGACTTTTAAATGATTTGCTATTGAGTTTTACAGTACTGTGAGTTGTGCTGCTTTTGCTCTTTTGTGAGCAATGACAAAACGAATTTCGTATGTTGGTTAAACAAAATATCATTTAAATTCATTATTGACTTCAAATTTCTTTATTTCAAATCTCCTCGGTTAAAAGCAGAAAGTTTGGGAGGATTTTCGGAATTTAAATAAAGTCGTACACTTTTATCATCAAAATTAAGCATTTGCTGGACAAAATATTTTTAAAAAATCCTCAAAATTGTATTACATGGAATATGTTTAACATATTTTATATGAATTTGAGTTTCAAAAAAAATATACTTTCGAATATTAACCATGAATTTTTTCAGGCAGCGTGTTATTTTTCTACTACTACTAGTAAAGTAGGTGACGGTATTAGAAGATATGGGTAGATATTTTGTATTGAGAACAGTGTATATAGTCTGTTCGAATTGTATATATAAATACAGCCTTTAAATGTCTGTATACATTCAAAATTGAAACTTTATTGTATAACTTCAGGTTTTGTAACAAAATAAAATTAAAATCTAACAAAAATAGTACTTAAATCCTTTATTTTTGATATGCATTTAAACAGAAAGAAAACAATAATAAATATTTAAACATTTTAGATTAATGTAATTTATATCTTTTTAATTTCATTTTAAAACTAAATATTAATAATATTTCCGACTTAGATTCTTGCCTGAATTTGAAATTCAATCACAGTCACAACTGCCTTTTTAACTTAGGTTGAGTTATTTAGTCTTTTATATTTCGGGTTAGTACTAAATTGGAACAATGATTTCCCATACTATTCCTTATCTTAATCATATTCAGCTATTCAATCTTACATTTATCTTTTATTTCCGATGTAAATTTCTTAAAATTCATGTTTTTAATTATTTCTTCTTAAAATTAAAGTTATTTTCGTTTTTGGTTTTAGGAATGTACCCTTACTAGCAAAGAACGCAGAAATGCATTAAAAATCACACAAAATCCAAGATCACGTGCATCCCTGGCGGCACCACCATCGCATGCATCAATTCAAGCTAATCATTTTGGCTTAGGTGGAACATATTCGAGTGCAATAGATGATTGGCTTATGACTAGACATAAAGCGGCTAATTCAACAAATCCATTTCTATTTTCGGATTCAGTACCAGATTTAAGTGCTATAAGTAATGAAAATCATACAACAAATGGTATATCAACAAATCATTCAACACCAAAACGTATACCATATTCGAATAATAATTTGAATGGAAGATATACAAATACCGTTTATACAAATCAAAGTAATTCCTATACGAATGGTTTTTATGCATCACCAAGACGAATTTTGATAAATAGTTTTGGTAGTAATAATATTGTTAATGAGGAAGATGAAAATGAAGTTCAGCTAAGACGCTTTAACAGAAATAATAATGAAAATGGTAATAATTGTAACGATGATAAAGACTGGATGTATAGAAAACCAAAAGGCCCTAATGATAATCGACACTCAAGTAAGTTGCTTATCATGTTTAGCAACTTTCGATAATTTTTAACTACCATCTTGATTAGCTTAAGCTATAGATTATTTTTTTTGTTTTTTTTTTTACTTACCTTTTAGATTTCTTGTATAGCAGTCAAATGCAAGTTAAGTGCATATATTAGGATTTGCTATTAACAGAAAAGTAGGAAGATTAATAATAATAGCTCATTATCGAATTCTTTCATTTCTTTGTTGTTGTTTTTGTTTTTTTTGTTGTAGTAGAATAGATTAATCTGAAGCAATTTTACAATATAATGTGTTCTAGCTTTAGAGTTTTTGATTAATAAATTCAAAAAGGTTAATGTCCTAAACATGCAAGAGAAAATCAAAAGAATATTTATTTTATGGCAACTTCTTAAGATAACAAAACTCTTAATAGAAATTTAATTAAATTTCATTTTTTTTTTCTTTTGTAGTCCTAACAGATGCAGAATATTCAGCATGTGATAGTGGTCTCGATACACCTCCATCAACACATCGTCCATCAAGCTATCGTGATGCTAAATATCCAAGTCCACGCGATTCAACAGAAACAACAGTTAGTTCATCCCGTGGTACATTACTTGGCTCACCAGCTAGTAGCATTCGTGCTAAATATATAACACAAACAGTTAATAATAGTAATAATTTATTAAATGGTGGCCAATCACGCTATAGTATACAAGAAAAAATTTTAAAAATACGCAACGAAGAAGATCGTTGTGCATCAATTAAAGCAGCAAATCGTCTCAATCATAATGAATTATATGATCCAAATCAAAATCGTTATTATAAATTAAATGGGAATCATATAATTAATAGTAATGGTAATGCCAATAATGGTAACAATAATGGATCGGTTATACTAAGAGAAAGATATCAACATCCAGCACTAGTTGCTATTATAAATGAAGCACAGGGTTTGAAATATAGAGGTTTGTTATTTAAATGCTTTATCATATTTTTTAAATTAAATATCTGCTTTTTTCCGTTTTTAGATCGTTCATACTCTGACTGCCAAAAATGTCCCAGACGTTCAATTAATAACAATCCATCACCGAGCCCGAGACGTGCAGCTTTTTTTGGTACACCTACTCGTGTCTAAAAAATGTTTTCATATAAATATATACATATATATATATACATAATTTACTTTTTATTATCATTTTATTCGAATATTTAATAATCAAATAAAATCAAATTTAGGAAATATTGTTAAATAATCAACAAATATTCTTACACAATAAAACATCTATACATTCAAACTTTATAACGTAATTATTGCATTATGAAAAAAATTAACTACCGCGCATCAACGATATTTATATTATTGTCCCAGAAATTGTTGTTTTTGTATTAAAATGAAAAACTATGCTAAACATTTATATTTTTGCAAAAGGAAACTAATCAAACTGCAGATAAATGTATTGAAAATAATTGATTTTACTTAATGTCTTTTAAATTCTGTATTTAAATAAAAGAATTTTATATCAAGTTTTACATGTAAGCATTTTTTTACTTTAAGTTTTTACATTTTTACGTTTAACGCGATTTTTTCAAAGAATTTCTTTTCAAAGAATTAGATTAATGAGTTTTGTTAACAAGTGAAACAAAATTTAGGGTTCTGGATATTTATCGTTTTCCTCTATTGATAAGACCCTTACCAGTGTATTTTTTTATCGTTGTCAATGCAAGAATTCTTTGAAAAAATCGCGTTAAAGGTAAAAACAGTTTTACGGGATATTATGTGACATTAAACGCCTATTCTCAGATTATTTCATCTCTGGATTAATATACATACATATATTTTCTCTATTGATGCATAATTTGAGAATATAAATAAGTCTAAATGAATGGCAAACGATGAATATCGCAAATTGGCTACCAATATTCTTCAATAGGCCGATAATGAACACAAAAGTTCTATAAAATATGATAGGTCATTTGCACCGAACGAGTACGGACGAATTTGCTTACAAAAACTCCATTTAAGAAGAATATATAAAAAAATTTAGCTCTCATTTGTGTTATAAGAAAAAACTATCTACTCACCAGATGTTACGGATAATTCAACTTTCTGTATCAAAGCTTATCTGCCCGTTGCGGATTTCTGGACCAATAAAATTATGGCATTATGCATAATTACTCACCATTTAGTCGCTTGTTATAATTCATCTACACCCTAAAACTAGCAAAATAATTTTCGTTCCAGATGATGCTGGTATCAAAAGAGTTAAAAAAAAAAATTAAGATAGATTTCGTTTTTATATTGTATGCCTCTATAGTAAATTAGGAGAGTTTACTTTTATAAAGCCTTTGAAGTATGCGTAAATTTCTAGTAAACATATCAGTTAAGGCCCAAACACAATGAACGCGGCGCGCAAACACGATTTTTTGTGAAGTTGTGCACAAAACCAGAGCGCGGTTACTTAACACAATGCACGCGGCGCGGTTGACATATATTAGCGACTTTTGTAGCAAAAAAAGAGACGACTCTGCGTCTAGCTGGATTATTTTACTAAAAGCGAACAGATGGCCTTAAAACCGCTTTTTAATAATCATCCAATTAGTCCATTTAAAACACTGACTTTTTAATGTAAAAAGCATCGAAAATATTTTCTTAAGCACAACATGAAAAGTAAACAACAAATATGTCATCTATTTAATTTTTGCTCAAAAAAACCACGTGTCAAAGTAGAAATTAGGTCTACTTTTAACGCGGCTTTCTTCCAGCGCGGCGCACATTGTGTCAGCTCCGATTTGTTTGTATGGATTCTACTTTGCCGTTTGCGAACCGCGTGCATTGTGTTTGGCCTTTAGTTGTGTTAGTAAAGCTAAAGTTAAAGTTTGATATAGGATCCGTCGTAAAGTGACTACACACCCTCTGCTTATTATACTTATCGCCTGTTAAAGTTTAAATATTAAAAGACAGCTCTCTTCTATAAAGATTGCTACTCTTGTAAAATTGTGTTTATTTTATTTCCTAGCCTGGGATTCTGTCTCGGTGAGAAGTGAGAATGAGAATGAGAATGTCATATTTTGACATATTTGCCATATATTATATGTCAAAATTCGATATTCTCATTCTCACGCCAAGCTCTCATTGAGACAGAATCCCAGCACTGGAGTGAGTGGAGTAGAACAAAAACAAAGCAGTTTTAAGCTTTTTCTTATAATTTCTCTTAAATTAAATGTTAAGAAGTGTGCTAGTAATAATAATAAATAGAAATGATTCACTGATCTCAAAGGTATGTATATGTTTTATGTTAAAGGACGATCGTTTAGAAACTGTGTAGATACCCAAATATTACCCTAAAATAATTGGTCTATGATTACAAATTGGTAGGTGTTACAAATGGCATCAAAATTTCAAAGGGCTCACTTAACATAAAATTGGTGAACCCAAACGTAAGAACTTAATTAAGTTAAAAGGAAGCTTTAGGATATGATAGAATATATACTAGGTTGTTAAATATTTGGTAGCCCAGACTATAAAAAAGCCAGCAAAATTCTTTAATACTTACTTAAGGTTGAAATATTTCCCAAACAGCTTTAATATGTCAGTTAATAAGTCCAAAGCGTAACAAATATAATAATAAATTCTTGTTTTTGCAAAATTCAATTTTATCAATCTGTTTTATTTTATGGTTACATTCATGGCTTTCTAAGACTTCAGGGAGTTAGAAATATGAATGCATATATTTGTTTGTTTATGTACTGCCCAAGTGTCAAAATCAACTTACATCTACAGCACAGACTCCTGAAAAATAAAGCAGCCATCCTGTTTTTCAAAGCCATAACTAAGTAAATTATAATATTTTATATAAGGAAATTAATTGTTTCTACTGTCAACATAAGACAAAATATGCGTAGCCGTACTGAAATGGTAACTACAACATTTGTTGATTCAGCAGAAGAGGATGACGACTATGAACAGGATTCAGAAGAGGACTGGAGACCTGTAACAAATAATAAAAACAAAAAAAAATCAGTAAAACGTATCAAAGGAGGTAGAAATAAACGTAAGGCCAATAGTAGTAGCTGTGATTATGATAAAATTGACATGAAAAAACAAAAATATAATGCAACCAACACAATGGGAAAAGAACAAAATAAATTTTCAACAATAACTGATAAATCTCAGCTAGTTAAGAAAATTGCAAAAGAAAATAATTTACCAGATAAAAATGGTATATTCACTTTATATCTTTTTAAAAAAGATTTGGACAAAGATTTTAAGCAAAATCCTCATTTATGCTTATGGAGACGTGATAGCTCAAGTTTATTACAAAAATTTATTCGAATCAAAACGAGTAATATGGAAGAACTTTTATTTACATCAACATCAGTGGTAAGTATTCCTATATTTATATATTTAGTTGTTAAATATTCGAAGTCATATTCTACTACAATAAAAACCTCAGATAATTTTAATTTTTCTTTTCTTTACTACTAAAATTGGTAATTTTTATAAAAAAAGTGTGGCCATCGAATATAACCACTAACTGTCATGCTGGGTGTGTTTCATGTCTTCAAGTAATCATGAATTTTAAAAGCATTTTAAAGTCTAAAACAGAAACACATTTTTACTAGTTTTATGTTTCTAATGTAAGTATTTTATGGCTTAGAAAAACCCAAATCCAAAAAATATTTTCCTTTGCACTTTCTTGCAAACTATGAGTAACAAAGTAATTAAGGATTATTTGTTGCGGTACTTTCTTTAAAAATACATAACTTACCTGGCAAACAAGAACATCTTGATAGGTCCAATCAAAATCTTTACATAATTTTTCTAATAAATGTGTTTCAATTATTCCATTTTTCAATTCTTTATTCAGTTGTGTAATAGAAACAAACTGCAAATTATTTTTACGTTGAAGTGTAGCATCCCGTTTACATCATTCAATTAAATAATAGCATTTCAAGCGGTTAAAAAATAAGAAATTGTTTGGCTACAAATAAGATAAAAAGATAATAAAAATTTACCTTTCCTTATCATAATTGAATTTATCGATATTTTCGATAAATTCATTATACATTTCAGAAAGTGTTAGAATTAATCCTTGATGTCCATTTTTAATTTCTTTATCAAAATAACTTAAAGAAGATTCTGGATTTGAATCCGTTAATAGCATTGTTAAAGTATCTTCACAATATTGAAGAAAATTAATCAATAAAATAATATTTAGAATTTAAGTCTTTTATAAAAAAAGAAAAGATCTATAAAAAAAAATCACCAATTGCTACCAATCATAGCAATTATTAGCAAAAATAAAAAAAAAGTTAATAGCAAGAGGCATAAATAAACACTAAAAATCAACTGTAAACAATAATAACAGAAATTAGCAATATTTAAGTTTAACTCACAATAATAAACAATATTCCACTAAAAAAAGCAACCTACATTAAAAAAAACTTGTCAACCAGATTAAATATAATTAAATCGGCATCTGAAGCCGCTGCTGTAGCAGCTACAGACGCTTTGATCTGCGCTAGGCTTTAGACGTCCATAGTTATTTTCGTCAAACGAGACCCTCACGACTATCATGAAAGGATCATATTTTCGTTAAATGGGTGTCTTAAGGGGGCTATTCACTATAATTTCCAAAAAATGTTAGAAAACTTTTCCCACAAAACGTTACTTCCATATACTTTATATGGGACGAGAAATGCATACATCGGGCACAATTTTGTTATTATCGTGAATCATATCGTTTTCTTATTCGCTAAATCATGTGAGAATGCTATCATTTTCAAGTTCTAATGTTTGTAAAGTAAACAAGTTCAAAAGGAAGGTACTCAAATGCTTTTTTTGGTAGCTTCATTTTTCACAGTGATATATTTAAAATGTTTCGGTACAATATATGTTATCGAATTATAAACAAAATTTTTCTGGCGAAATCCATGGCCTCTAAGAGCAATGTTTTATCGCTAACTTATGGATTGTAGCAAATTGTGGTCATAAATTTTGAAATGGAGCCAGTTAGAATGAACGCAATGTGTCTATTTACTGTTCACATTTTTCTTAATTCCTTAGCGAAGATAGCTTAGCGGATTTGCATTCGTATGAAACACATCTTTAAATTTTCTTCTTTGCATATTTATTGTGGTTATTTTTTTTTCGTTTAAATTTTTGCCAGAGCACAATGATAACACTCTACTGGATGATAAAATAAACTTCTTTTCCTTTTTATATTCCTACTATTAGCTTGCAAAACGTATGTAAAAATCTTCAATTGTTAATAAAATCTTTTCTATTCATCCAATCAAGTTCAAATAAATTTTTTTGAGCTGGGAGTGGATGACAATTGATGTTAATATAGTTAGTTCAAATATTAATTCATTAATTATATTTAATAAACTAATTTTTAGTTTTATATGAGAGAAAAGCTTCAGAAAACTGAATGAAACAAATTCTAAATTCAGAAAAAGGAAAAAAAGATTTCACTGAATGGAAATGAATAAGAAATATAAGTAGTAACTTTAAAAAACTTTTTGTTATATTACTAGTTATATACTATAATACTATAATAATAGCCAAACCTTTTCTTTACAGTATTCAAACTGGGATGAAAAACGGCGAAAAGAATTCGCTCCGATCACTGTGAAATCATTGGAAGATAATAATAGGCGTGTAACAATAGTTGATTTAGTTCAATTTGAAGAATTATCTAAAGATGCCATTAGATTAAATGAATTAAAGGCTGATCAAAATCAAAATGAAAATCTAAAACCAGCTGAAAATATAGAAGTTGATATTGATAATGAAAATGTAAGCGAAGATGACGAAGAAAATTACTATGATGATGAAGATGAAGATATGGACGATGAAAATGATAGTACATCTGAAAATGATGATGAAAATTATGAAATTCAGGAAGAGATAAGAGAAAAAAGTTCAAATGAAATGAATGAATCTTCCGAAAATATTGAATCAATGAATTAATAATATTAATTGCGTAAAAAATAAGACTAATTGTAAGTGTCATTAGGCGTGTATTTGTCTTTAGACTTATTTGCTTTCGAATCCGAATTTTATGATACCAAAAAAAAAAAAAAAACAATTTAAATATTTTTTTTTTAAATTTTATTACGAGTAGAATTTAATATTGCCACTTATATAAATGTTTGTTGTTTTATAATTTATTTAATTTTACTTGAAAAGTAAGAAAACTTTTAATATTTTATTTTACGAAAAAATCTAATTTTAATTTACATTTCCTTGTTGTAAAGTCAATATATGCTATGCGCTATAAAATATTATTTAAAAACGTTCTCCTGCATACGAAACATCGTAGACGATGCAGATACCATATTTTAGCAATGACCACATTTCATTGTATGATGTTTAAAGTCCTAAAGCAGCTTTTTGGTTAGTAAATGAGTCAAAATGTTGAAACCTCCAAAAAGTGTACATAACTGATAATTTGTTCGACAACGACGATTTGTGGTTTAAAAATATTTAAATTTTTTAAATATTTATATTTAACTAGTTATAATCGCTTAAAAATGATTTAAATATTTATAAATTATGGCAGAAAAATATGAATGAGTTGTCTTTGTAATGCTTAAATTAAGTTAATTAATCATAAATTTTAGGAAATTTTGTTTTTGAAATAGTTTTTTGTTAAATTTCTATCACAAATCTTCCTTAGAAAAATAGATTTTAAAAACATACTCCAATTTGTGTATACATAAATCAAACACCAGTTAAAAAAAATATATAATGTAAACGTTTAAATTTAACTCTTTCAATAACTACATTTGATAAGAATTTTAAAAAGTTATAATAATAAAAATTTTAAAATGCTTTAAGGAAGATTAAGACTAGGAGACTTTATACATTTTAAATTGATACTATGGAACTTTTTTCTTTTTTTCTTTGCTAAAAATCTCTAAATCTATCATAGAAAACAATAATAAAAATTAGGAATTCCATTCTATCAAATTTGATTGTGTAAAACTTCTTTTAGTTCTTAAGAAAAATGAATTACCTGAATCTCTACTTTAATATTAATTAATTAATTAAATAACTTGGGTTATTTTGCTAAAATGAATTAATTATGTAAGTTGTTCCTAAAGTTTATTTATTTACTCGTTAAAATGTCAAGGCATATTTTTAGGCGTGACGCGAATCGAAGTAACTTTCGAGTCGAATTTTAAACGTTTGTTTTTTATTACTTTAATAAATCAACTTTTCTTTTTATATCTTACTACAATTTTATTTTTGCTTAGCAAAGTTATTTAAATTTAAACAAAAATTATTTATCAACAAAAAATTTAGTATTAGTTGTAGAATTATATTTAAAACTGATGCTCTCTATCTCTGTAGATTATATAGGAAAGACTTTGAGTTATTTTAATTGCATTCTAGTGATATCCTTTATAATAAAGACATCTTAGCTATAATTTTATGTAGTACAAAATAATTTTACATCACTTTGTTTACAAATTAAGCTAAAGAATTATTAATATAGCAACCATATCTCGCATTTAATACAAAGGAAGCAAAAATAAATTTTTGTTCACTAGTTAAGTCATGCCAAAGAGAAAGTAAAGAATTCAAAATCATTTTTCGTTTTAAGTATGTGATAAAAGCTATTAAATTTTTATCCTTGTATTAAAAATATCTATGAAAAAATAGTATTAATGAATGCTAATTATTGCTTATTATAAATGTTCTACAAATAAATATATGTAACAAAAATACAAATAATTCATCAAATACAGTATTTAGCCCATTCCATAATTTTGTAGTTTTAATGAATAAAATATTCGTTTTATATCAATACTTTTTAGCTTATAAATTTATAAAAGTATTTTTCTGAAAATTATTTGTTTAACTTAACTAAAAAATATTGCACTTGCCAAAATTTAATTTCTTGTAATTTAATTGAAACTTATTCAACGATTTAGACCTTGAAATAAACGTACAGTGTACGTACAAAAATGCAAAAAGCGCTCTATAAGTATACTTTTTCACACCTCTTTCCAGTTATTTCCTATCAAATATTTTTCTTAAGTACTCCAACTATCTAATTCTAATCGACACTGAGAAATTGCTGACATCCCAATGTATTTCTTTTAATTATATTCACTTGAATTGAATTTCGTATGTACAAAAATGCAAAAAACAGCATAGATTTTATTTCCTTCCAATTCCTTAAATAAATAATTTTCAACCAATTATCTATTCAGTCTATTCAGATCTTGTCTTGTTCATATTTTAATCTTAAAAATAATATATATATATATATATCTTTAATTGATGATTGTCCTTTTTTCTCGTTTATTTTTCCCTGCTTAGGGATAATGTTTCTCAGAAGTATTTGTTGTCACATAATAATAGTCTGCCGATAGAAATATTAAACTTTTTCCTATTTTCTATATATATTTCGTAAAGATTTGAGAAATTTCAAGAAAATTTTGTTTTCCTACCTTTTTATTAGAGGCACATTTAAAGTTGCAAACCCAAAGACATTTTTTTTAATGAATTAGTTTTTATGAGATCTTAATGAATTTTTGTATGCTTTAAAGAAGATATAGAAATGAATTTGAGAAAAAACCTAGTACTTTTGCTATTTCCTTTAGACAAAGGATTATTACTTTTAACAAGAGACAATTCAAAATTTTAGTTTCAGCTATTATCGAGAGAAGTAAAATTTCAATTTTTTATAATTTAATACTATTTTATTTCGTTATTATAAATAACATATAATAATTAAATTGTTTGTACACAAAAAGCAGTGAATCAGTTGAAAGTTAAAAAAAATTTTAAGATTGATGTTGAAGTTTGCAGATGAATTTTAAGCCATCGAGTTTTTAAACTTTTTGCTTTAACATCATGAATTGGTTTTCAAAAACTTTAAAGTTATTAAGGTAAATAAATTAACTAGAGATAAAATAATTTAACTTCAATAATAATATAGTTGACAATAATAGTTGTTTTTAATTAATATATTTTTTTATTTTTATATCGATTTTGTCTCCATTATTTATTGTATAAATTAATAAAGATCACTTTTTAAAAAATAATCTTGCAATTAATTTTCTAAAAATTCTTTTTATGCCTTAATGCAGTCAACAATGCCAATTAAGTGATTGGTATAAACATAAAAAAATTTGAAAGTTTCCGTAAGTAAAGTTATTAACAAGCCAGAGTAATTTATATATAGTTTTTTGTTTTCAATTTATTGTAATATATTTTTTTAAGCAGAATTTTAATATATTCTTTTTCAAGAAAAAATTATTTAAGTATTGAAAATATTAGTTCCTTTTTACAGGCAATTGGTGCTAATAAATACTGACGACTCGAGTCCCTTAAAAAGAGATGCTTTATCTGATTTGATTAATGAATAATTGAATACAAATTACATTTAGAAAATAGAGAAAAATGTACCAGAAAACATGAAACATCAATAACATGTAGAAAAATACAAACAGCAAAGACTGCAATCACAACAGTTCCGGTATTGAAAGTTTAACTGGGATGATATTAGTAGCACATCATTAATTCCAAAGCGATATTCCAAAATTAAATTGGAAAATAAAAGCTTTAATTCTAGAAATATTAATAAAAGTCTAACATCATTAATATGTGAAAAATACAAACAGCAAACACCACAGTCACAACAGTTCCGGTATTACAAGTTTAATTGCGATGATATTAGTAGCACTTAATTCCAAAGCGATGTTTCAATATTAAATTGGAAAATAAAAGTCTAAGTCAAAAAACAAGCTGCTTGCTTCGTGCTTGGCGTCATATTCTATTTACTAAATACGGGAAAAAGTTTTTAAAAAAAAACTTCATATGATTTAAATAAAGCTTATAAATATATAATAAATTTGTGTTTTTTAATAATTTTCTTCACTTTCAAAAGGTGATATAAAATACCGGAAAAAGTCTTTATGAATGGATAATTATAGTAATATTTGTTTACTTTGCAATCAGCCCTATTGCAGTCAACAATGCCAAAAAAAATGATTTGAGAAAAAACTTTGGCTATAGACTAAACAAGGAAGTTGATTATTACTATTAACTAGAGACAATTCAAAGTTTTAGTTTCAGCTAAAAGACCTCTCTTGAAGAAAAGGAACAAAATTACTATGGTGTCTTTCCAATACAAGGTTCTTTGTTAAATGTGAGAGAATTAAGAGAAGAACAAATATTGAACAACGACCATGTAAGAAATATTATAAATATCCTAGGTTTTGAATATGGAAAGAACTATTAGATAATTGAAGATTTAAAAAGCCTGCGTTACGGAAAAGCTATGATTTTGGCGGACCAGGATCAGGGCGGTTGCCACATTAAAGGCTTGATAATTAATTTGTTCGATGTGATATCGAAAGGATTTTTACGTTTACCTTTCTTGCATCAGTTCATTACACCCATTATCACAGCCACTGGGGGGACGATGGGGAACATTTGTTTTATAGTTTAACAGAGTGTAATGAATTGAAAGAAAAAACGCCAAATCACTAGAAATTTGAGATGAATTACAACAAGAGTTTAGCTGCAAGGAATTTTTTTTGAAAATATGGAAGACCATAGCATAGCGGGGCAGAAGACAACGAGATATTAGATATGGCCTTTTCTAGTAATACTGAAAACCGCAAAAAGTTTTTGATGCAACACATACGGGAGTGCGAAAATAGAAGAAGTTCAGGTTGGCCAAACCATTTTTGTACGGCGGCGGTACGCGAAAGAGGAAAGAAGTCACGTGTCAAGAATTTATTAATTTAGAATTAGCTCAATATTGGATGTCAAAGAATGTACGATCAATTTCAAGTGTGAAGGATACCTTAAAGCCAACCGAAAGAAAAGTGATTTCTACGCTTATTAAGAAATATGTGGGAAGAATTATCAAGGTGGCACAGCTTGCTGGGTCTACAAGCGAACAGACAGCATACTGGCATAGTGAGGAATTTTTATATCAAATAATTATAAGTTTAGCCCAAAATTTCCCCGGGTCAAACAATCTCAACCTGTTAGATCCGACAGGTCAATTGGTGAACTATTAAGTACGAAGGTCGACTAAGTTTCTTGTCACAGTGTTTGAAGTATTGTATTTTTATTAGATGTTTTCCCACATATTTTACATCATAAGACTTCTCCCCTGTATGTATGCTTTGATCGCATGTTAAGGCATTATTTTGTGCAAAAGCTAAACCATAATAATTACACTGAAATGACCTTTCACCAGTATGAATACGCTCATGATTACGTAAACCAAAAGGTTTAGCAAATTTTTTTTCTAAAATTAATATATTTATTAATTCATTATTTCAAAATCTTCTGATTTATACATACGGCAAAATGTGCATTGAAAGGTTTGCTTTCCAGTATGAGAGAATTAGACTTGCCTGTTTTTGGTTTCTTTTTCCTATTTCAACCATTTTTTGAACTTCTTTTCTATAGGCTTCGACATAAAAAGATAGACATTTGTCGTAAGATCACCCACAGTTTAGATATTTTCATGTCATGGCATATGATATACCAAATTTCCTTTACTAGTAAATTTTCATTTTAAATGCAAAAAGTTCACATGTATGTAGTATAAAATCAATTTGTTTGGATTACGTTTCTCCTTTGAGTTAGTTTTTCATTAAACTTAAAATTAAACCTTCATCAAATTTTCATTTCATTTCAGTGAATAAAAAAATAACAAAAATGTCATTTCAACCTCGTCCATTGATTCATTTTCATTTTATAAATTTTAAAAAAAATTTGCAATTGACAATTGACCGTTTGACATTTCAAATCTACCAGTAGGCAGACATACCAGAGACTGGTAGAAAGATAAGGCACGTGCTTGTATTGGCGCCATATGTTCTTTTTTTTGCTTTATTACACTTCAGGGGTTAACAAAAAAAAGCAACTTGATCGTTAATTATTCTGATGCTTTAATTTACTTTGAGTCCCATGTCTTGATAATTTCGTATGATACTTGGTTATCATGACAGCACCCAACATTTCCCGTGGTTTTGTTAAGAAAAATTGCGTTCATGAACTCAATTCTGTATTTCATAAATCATTCTGACCTGATTCTTTAAGATCTTCATGAACTCACAAGAGCCACTCAAAATATTTGACACACTTAATTTTATTTTTTCTTATAATTCAGTGCGATTTTTATTATAATTGAAAGAAAAGCTTTATAATTACAAAGTATTATTTCATTGCTTTGAAAACTAGCGATCAGGTCAATAAAAGTATATTAACATGTTATTTTTTCAAAAGATAAGGTTATGGTAATTGCAAAAAATAAACTTCATGATTATCAAATTAATGAATTCGTAAGTGACACAATTTATATGTTACTTTTCGAATATTTCATATATATATATATATATATATATATATATATATATATATATATATATATATATATATTTAAACAAAAATGATTGTTACATTAAGGGGTAAATTACAAAACTAAAATTGTATTTTAGATATTCCAAAAACAAAATAAACAGTTTATCAAGCATTTTCCTGCTACCGACGGCGTTCACCTTTAACAGTTTTACGTTTTTCTTTTTTTTCTTCACGTAATTGTTTTTGTTTTTCCCGATCTTCCTTATCTTTCTCTTTTTTCTTTTGACTATCAAGTTTAGCCTGCTCACGGCGTTCTTTTAATGCCTGTTGAACATCATGAGCATTTGTATTTTTTATTAACCCAGATTTCTGTGGATCATCTTTTTCAGTACAAATATCTTCATCATCACTAATTGCTGTCTAAAATTGAAATTGTTTTTTTTATATTGTAAGAAAAAGAAAAAAGAAGTATTACTTGACTATATTGTGACAAGATTTGCTCCCGTATTTTTAATTCATCCGCTGTATAATGTTTTTGTTCGATGGTTTGAATACTATGTGCCTCCAACATTTTTGCAAGTCGTCCCTCAACATCCTCAAAAGGTTTTTCTTTAACTTCAGGAATTTGAGAAGGTTTATATGATTTCCATTTTTCCAAAATTTCAGACACTATGTTACTTAAGTCATTCTCCTGTTAATGCACTAATAATTAATAATGTTGCTCTTAATTAGTTTTCTCAGAAACTTCAATTTACTTTCATTTTAGTATGTTGATTACTTACAATTATTTCACTTAGAACTTCTTCTAAGGCTTCAGTTTTTTCTTCATTACTTTCATCGCCTTCTAAGATTCCAATTATATAGGAACTAAATACGTTTTCATCTGTTTTTAGCTCATTTAATTTGTCTCTTAACCAAACTTTAAATTCTCGACCGGCGGCAGCCATTTTACTGATTTTCTTATTCTTATTATTTTGAATTCACCATAGTTTAATTTTGACATTCTTACCCACCACCTTATTTTGACTTGTATAATAAAATCTTGGTTAACAAGTTTAAATTAAGAAAATTGGCTCAATTTTAGACATTTTAATATTTTTTTATTTTAAAATCGTATTTTATTACTTTAATTTGTAGAGATTTACAGAAGATTTACAAACAGCTTGCCTCTTAATTATAGTTTGTAATTATTATTTTAACTTTCAAAGTTTTAATTCAATCTAATGTAAAGTTAATTAAGCTTCAATAATTATAATAATAGCTTTATAATAATAGTTTATAATAGTTTTAATAATCTCTCTTCTTCTTCTTTCTTTCCCTCATGGGTCTTTTGTTAAACTCCAACAGCGCCTCTTCTTCTCAGTCTGCTAACTAACAGAGTGATGCCACCTTTTTAGTAGTGCCTCATGACTCGTCGCTTACACTAATGTTTAGTTTTTGTTTGTGGAAATAAATATATTTAATTACAATTTAAAACGCCTCGTTTTTTAACTTTAACTGTTTTTATGGCTACAATACAAAAAATGCACTTGAAGAAAAGAAATTATCGAAATTTATTTCTCATACTATTTTAGAAGGTGTTTTTCAATAAGGTATTTTTATAGTTTTTATGTATTAATAACAATTTTAAAAAAAAAATTTTAATTTTCCCGAAGGAGAATATTAACATATTGATAAAAATGTTTAAATTCAATTTAAACCGGAATTAAAAATATTGATAAATAATCCATCATATGCAAATACCACCACCAAATCAATTACACCGTCCACATAATCATCTTAAGGTGTTGTTTAGGTAAAGAATTCCCAAAACACTATAATTTTGAAAATACAAGCTCAATAGTACCATCTGACATTGAAAATATCGTGAAACAGCTTGCATCCGGAAATATGAAGCAAGACCGCCACTGGTAGCTTCTTATACACATCATAAACATCAATCATCACAAGCAGAGCACCAGCAACATCGTCATTTCACACATCATGGTGACAGACGAAAAAATGATAATGATAGTAATTCTACAAACTTACCAATATTACCGACTGCTTACGATAGTTTCGTTTCATCATTTCAAGGCTTACTAAGTACACTAGTCGCAAGTCAGTGTTTAATTTTTGCGTGCATCCATTTCCTCGTCACCTTGTGATAGGCTCTTCAACGCTTTTTTTTATACAGGTGTCCCCAATAGGCCTAATTCTCTTTCAAAATAATAAATATATTATTCAATATAATAACTCGCACGCGTCAACCCGTTGAACATCATCCCGTTGACCTTAAATCACGTAAACCGACTTCTCGTTGATAGCCTTTTTCTATTGAGGCATGTACTGTGTTAAGCCTCCTGTACAAAAAAATCGTTTCTCCATTCGCAATTGTTTGTATTAAAGAACTTAAGTAAAATTTTGTGTACTTGTAGGTTTTCACATGTATTAGTTATTTGTAATATTTAAAGTTGTGCCTATAGGGTCAAAAGTGTATAGATTTCATAAAGCATATAAATATATAAAGTGTATAAATTTTATTTATACTATAGGAAATAAGAATTATATAAAAGCAACGCCTCCTAGATATAATAAAGTTCAAATCATAGGGTATATTGGTTATTAATTTTACTATTTTACTTGAAGCACTATCATTACACATTTTATTGAGCCAACCTTAAACTTAGAACTAGCTTTGGTGAATTTTTGATTTTACTTTTGTAACATATAACATTTGTATTGAATAAAAAAAATTTACCGACTTTCACCCAGGTGATTGATAAATGTCGAAAGAAAACTTGCTTTCTGTGTATATGTAAATCTACCCGTGAGTCAACCATACTTTCTGTCTCAAAATTAACTTCGAAAATTCCGAATTTTTCCCTTACCTTGTGTCGCGCTAGCCTAAAAACTAAAAGGAGGCTGTCTCATAATGAGCCGTCAAATACAGCTGAATATACTTCCGAGTGTAATGCGGCCTCTACACAGTCGTGACATTCGTCAAATATCAAATTTGTTCTATTTGCCGCATTCCACATGTTCGTGCATTTTATCAGAATCACAATATTATTTATAATTATATTATAGAAAAGTTTTGAAAAATGCCTTAAACTATTAATAAGCCCGATTTATTAAATTTCTTTAAAGAAAAGAACACTTTTGCACTTGAATTTATTATTTTTGACGTTTGTGTTTCATAAATTTGTATAAAAGTTTGTCAACAAAGCGAACTTGCGCAAACTTCACAAAGTCTGGCGAGCTATAGGCAAATCTCTACACATTCGCGTATTTGCTAGAATTGCATAGTCTGCCGAATGTGTATAGAAACGGCATAAATTTGCCTCAAAACTCCTATAAAATCTACTATAATACCGGTGTATAAATCGCTAATCTAGACACGGCTTTCAGGAAAAGTGATATAAAAAGTGGCATTGAATAATTCAGTAAAATTACAAAAAGAATTTAATTTAATGACTTTTAATTAAATAATTTTGGTATATATTTCTATACACAAACAAAATTTCTCTTCGAGTCACTGAAGTATATTCATATATATATTTAAAAACTTTTATATTGGCTGTATAACAGAAATGTTTCCTTCAAGAAGAAGATATATATATTATATACTTACCACTACATACAATTACCACTATACCGGCCATGTTGAAAAACAAACACATATATATAACCATCATCAATTCTTGACGTGCTGTTGTCGCGTGAACATTAAAAAAGACATTTTTCGTTTTAATTTTTGTGCAATTCAATATTAATACATTAAAAAACTATTGTTGAAAGCATTTTCAATTGTTATGAGTTGATTTTAAATTTAATTAAAATGTTATATTAACAAAAATGAAGTCAAACAAAATTTGCGTGGTGGTAAAATTTACTGGAGAAAAAAATTTCTTCTCTCAAGTATTATTGACAATTTGTGTAAAGGTATAAAATAATATTGTCGGTTTTCTTATCACCGAAAGTGCATTTTATTTTGAATTTCCTTGTGTCCAGTTTTTGACAGATTGAATTTAGTTGTCGATTTATTGAATTTCAGCTAATGTTTATTAAAAAAACAGTAATACTGTAACTTTAATTTGAATTCATTCTGAACAATGTAATAGAAAAACCGTAAATTATATGATCTAAAAGTGTCTTAATTTCGAAAAGGTGCTTTGCGCTTAGTAAAGCAAATTTTAATTCTATAAAAGTGGGGAAATTAGATATATATTTTTATTTTTTCGAAAATGGTCTATATATATATTTATGCATAATATAATAAATATATATATATATATAGTAACTATATATTTATACTATATGACATGCAGTGATATTTGAAATTTAATAGAAAATTCTTATATTGTATAAAAAATGATGTGTGTATGTAATATTTTTTAATCGGGACCTTGACGCAATTTTGTTTTGACTTTCGAGTCATATACACAATACAGTTAATTTAGATGTATTAAATGTATATATATACATTATTTCTATATATATATATATGCACACATTTATGTGAATAAGTTTTAAAATGTCAAATTGTTCTACTCTGTTTAATTTAATTTAATTAATCAACAAAATAATACCCTTGTACTATCAGTAATATTTATAATTAAATATTATTTAAAAACGATAATATTTTATTTTTTGTAGCAGAATAAAAAAAATTAATCATTTATATAAATTTAAATATAAATTACAATACATTGATAAAAGTGTTTCCTGTTAAGAAATTTATTATTGATTAAATTCTTGTCAACAATCAACAAAATATTTAATAAATTTTCTGGCTGAATAGTATGTTAATCAGCTGCAAAGGTAATTGAAATAGCCTAACAAATTATACATAAATTAATTAGTTTTTTTTTATATATTTGCATGACAATATATATTGTGCAATTGAATTTTATAATCGCCGTGATGTGAAATTATATATGTGTTAGTTACAAATTGAAAAATATATATATATATACAATTTTTGTATATTTACAAATTTCTTGGATGTATACCAGCCATTCATGACCTACGCAGGTAATACCTATACAGTTGTCAGCTTAAATTCCAAATCTGATGAGGTCTACCCAAAAATATATATATATATGTATATAAAATGACTATACACTTGTGCATATAAAAAGTGGATTATTTATTTATTTTTTGCTTGAAATTTTTGTTGGAGGGGTATTTTTTTGGATAACTTCACCACATTTATACTTCAAGTTCATTCCTCAATGCTCGGTTGCGCATTAATTTTTTGTTGTGCTATCACTATATATATACTTAAAGAAAATGGTAGCGCCATCTAATGTTTAATTTTGTCAACTTTCTTGATGTTTGCATAACAATCGTGTAACTTTAGTTTTAGTACTTTAATAAATTCGCATATTTGCTTTGATATAAAGGCTTCTTTTTTTTTCAAAATAAAATTTTCAAATTAACTTATTGCTAGGAATAATCAATTAATTTTTTCTTTGTAACTAGCCTGAAGACTCCAGACCAATATTTCGCTATCGAGATGTAAATTAAAGTAAAATTCATTTAATTTTCGTTATATTAGTTTGAATTAAAAAAAAGAAGTGAACAAAATTTTTCAGAAATGCTGTTTTCATATATTTACCTTAAGGGGGGAGTAGGATATTTAATTTTTTTTTTTGCCAATTATTTTTTTAAATTAATGCTTAGCATCTTAAAAATATGTCAAAATTTCAATTCGTCTGGAGTAAAATTACCGAAGTTATGACCATTTGAACATCCTTTGCTATAGAGCAGACAGTGAGTGAGCAAAACTTTAAAGCATTTTTCTGAGACTTGTTATTTTCGAAGTCGGTGTTCACGATAACTCCAAATCCACTAAAGCGATCGTTTTAAAATTTTGCACACTACTTTTTGGCATAATTTTCCAGGTAACATCGAGAGCATTTTTTTTTTTTGAAAAAATTATTAATTTTATAACAAAAATAGGTCGATCTTTTAAGCGAAAATCGGTATTTTGACATCTAAAGGCTACTAAAAATATACAAATTGAAAAAAAAAAAACCCCTCGATGTTACTTCGAAAAAGATCTCCTTTAATAAATAACTTTTGATTTTTTTAAAAATATTATTCAAATATTGTGTTATTATATAAAAATTAAAAAAATAAACTAGAACTATCTGTATCGCGAACAAAAATTCTTGAAAACATGCCTTTTTTTGAGCGAATTAACCAAATTCCCCCCTTAATACTTTTAAACTTAACTGTGAGAATCCAATGGTTAAAAATATATTTATAGTTAGTTACATTCACGAATATTCACTAACAAACATAGGCGAACCGATAAAAATAGTTAATTATTTAAATATCTGGGAATCACTTTGCAAAAATAGTTAGAACTCCTATTTAAGACATAAACTTCAGCAGCGATCTAAGCTATTCACTCCATCATGAATGTTTCTACATTCTTTCGATACGGATTTACTTCTCTTTTAAGCTAAACTCATACCAATTCTTGGATATGCGATAAAGCTGACCTGGTAAAGGCACGTTTCTTTAAAGGCTGCTTAAGGTTTATCAAAATATGTTTGCACCCTCTCGATTGGCATCAGCTAGAGAACCTCTTTTACATACAGAAACTTAACCTTATTAAATATTTACTCTGGTGTAACCTTAAGAGATGACTAATAAAAATGAATGCACTGTTTGGAAGAATTTAACTTGACATTATATTTAAATCGACCATCTCATCTTTCTACTGTTTTAATCGGAAACATTTTTAACTATCAATTTTGTTTATGCACTACACCTAAACATAAAAATTTTGTTTCTGCGCTCTACAGTTTTGAATAAATGGACAAACGTGCATAAAACATGGATGGACATGGAGATGCCCATCAAAACAGTAGTATTTGATCTTTAGAAAAATTAAACAACGATATTTCTTATCGAACGACAAGAACTTATTTATCAACCTAATATTCACACATGTAAACCTGAACATAAGAAAATTTTAAATAATTTAATTGTTGCTTGTAAATGACTAAATGATATTTTTTTGATTTGTTGCTTGCAAATGCTTAAAACAAGTTTTGTGTGGAAGCCGGTATTGAGTTGTGTGTTGGTTCCAAGATAAATGGATGACTCGCTGAAAACATCTGATAACGCAATACATCTGTTATTCAGTTAAATTTTTTTTCCTATATAATGACAACAGATTAATTTTTTGCTGATATCAGTTTATATTAAAAATTAGTTTAAAATTTTAATCTCTTCAATTTTTTTTATTTTAGTACTAAATTTGTCAAGTTTTCAACAAAATATTAGAAATTTGTTGTAACTGTAAAAATGAAATTCTTTACTTGGAAACTTGTCGATATAAATACATAGGCAAATAATTTAGTTAACAGTTAAAAGAGTTCTGTAAAACTGAAATGACGTTCCGCTAAAAAATTTTCTTCATAAATAAAAGTTTGGGTATATCTTCTGAGCGCATCTACTTTTCACAAAATGGTTTAATCCATTAAAACGTTACATCTTTTTGTCATAATCAATTCTACATTATCTTTAAACAAATTTTCCGGTTTTTTCACCAAGTACGAAACTTCTCAATTTTTTTACTATATGATTTTCTCATCATCATAAAATTATGATTTTATCAATATGTAAAATCAGTTATTTGATTAAAAATAATTTATAAATAAAAAAAAATTATAATTTACAAAAGAACAAAACGAGTTCAAGTTTTGTTTAACGTAAAATTTCCAAATAAAATGCTGGCCCTATTTCAGCATTTTTTTTTGTAGCAAGCTGAAGTAATTAAAATTCTTTGTAAAATTTAAACTGAATACTACACGAGCAGAACTTTCTGTTTTGTTAAATTTACACTTTCTGTTTTATTATTTTTTGTGGAGTTAACAAATAAAAAAAAACCAAAATTATGTTTATTTGTCCTTAAAGTTTGTTTTTAAATTTGACTCGTAATGAACTGACCTCTGATGGTCTTTTACCTTCAAAATTTGTTTTGATTTTATTTTTCGTTTGAAAATTTAATAACTGCTCTTAGTGTACATATAATTTAACAAAGTTCGCCAAAACGGAAGGTTAATAACGGTTTTATGGATTGTTTTTGTTTTTTTTTTTATTTACTTTTTGCGTTAATGAATTTTTACATTCACAAAATATAAATTTGATCAATCTAAATCATTTTTTTTGTTTTCGTAAATATGATAGTTCTATTTATAAATAACAGAGGAAGCTATTGAAAAATTTAAGGCAATGCGAGGTTTGAATTGGCTTAAAAAATGGTACATAAATAAATAGCATAGTATCCCCTTTTCTATATGTTTACTAAGCAAGTAGAAGCGAAAAATAAAAATTTTGTGCAGCTTTTCGATGCTGTGTCGATTGATCCTATACAAATTGAATCCCTAATCGCTTAAAGGCGAGCAAATGTATAAAGTCGCTTTCACTGTGCCCACAGGTTAAAGTAGATATGAATTAATGGTCTAAAGAATCTAATACATTGCTGTGATCTAAAGCCTTATAAAAATATTTGATTAAGTATCTTAACGAGACAAGGAAATTGGAGAAAATGACAGATTTTTTAACCAATACTTCTAGTTAAATCAAGGACACGTACTTGCAGATTCTGCCATGAGGTGAAAGAAAACCCTATCCATCTTCTGTTAGACTATGGTAGGCTAATGTTGCCTTCATTTTAAAAGCACTCCCACTCAGCTTGTATCAACAATACGTGAATAAGACTAGAAATTTAGGTATTCATATAAATCGTAAAAAATGCTCCATAACTTTTTGAAAATTCCATATTAACCTGGTAAAATATTATTAGATATGTCCCTACTATCAGCAGATTTTGCTATATCTGAATTTATGAGGGAAAACAAATGAAACACAAGTTTTCACTCTAACAAGACATAATATAGTTTTTCTAATAAAATTCATAAAAAGAAATAAGACAACTAGAGCCGTTCTTTAGAACGGGATTTAAAAAAACACAAGAAATTACAATAATTTTGTTTTTTTTTTGATTTGTTTGTCCAAAGTTTTGTTTGTTGTTTTTTTTTCGCTTCTCCACTCGTTTAGATCACGATAAACTTTAGAGTCGGCCACAAATTGTTAGAACCAGAATATGAGATGTCTTGTTTTATTATTTTTATATATACAAGGTTCCTTCGTAGACTCTAAAGAAAATTTGCTCACCCTTCCCTAGTGCCTGCTACTTTAGGCTGGCGGTTTAAGTTTTGTTTTCTTTTAAATAATATTTTTTTTGTGGTGTTGTGTGTTGACGATTTTTTGATGGATTCCTAGCTTTCTGTATTCTACTAATAAACTGGTTTCTGAATTTATTTTTCAGCTATTTTTATTTATTTGCTTGGTTTTCTTTTGAATATCATTCTAGTCCTGGCTAAAATTTTATTTCACAGCTCCTAATAGTTATTTTTTTGCCTATGATGTTTCCTTTCCAATCTAGCATTACGTAAAATTTTATATCACCTCGGGTCTGACTGCATTTATACCAATGGCCATACTTTTCAATTTAGTTATGTTTAGAAGTTTTTAATATGTCAGCATTAATTTTTTTTAACTTATTCCTTCAACAATTTTACAAATTGTGAGAGAATGGTTAAAGGAATTGATTTCTAACAAGCTGAATGCCATGTGCATTCTTAAGGAAATCCCTGTCAGAGTGAATTTGCTCTTGGATGTAAAATATTCCGATTCGATATCGTAATTGATTTTGAACTTTCCGGCAAACAACCCGAGTAGCAGCGCCAATCCGGCACGGATCCGATTTGCCCTAAAGTCGATCAGGTCTGGATATGGAAATCGGATTGGGCCCGGATAGGTCTTGTAACGCTAGGTTATGTCCGGGCCGGATCAGGCAAATGCGTCCAGCCCGGATCAGGCTGCCTGATGCTGCCCTGATTGCGAATACCATATGCTTTTTTTTCGTTTTGACTTAAATATAAACAATTTTACCATATGAATAGCATTTTGAATTATTGAATTAGATTAAAAATTACAAAAAAAGTTATAATTTAATATATAATACACAAAATTTGTTAATTTCTAAAAACAGAACATAATTTTACAGTAGGGATGATAGCTTATAGGTCAAAACTGGTTTCAGGTAAGAAATTAGGTAACAGGGATGTCGGAGCGTCATAAACGACCAAAATAAAATGCCATATGTATTTCAATAAGCATGTATTTTTAATAAAGAAAATTTACACAATGTTTTTACACAATATTTTCTTTTTAAAGTCAATAAATAAACAATCATTAATTAATAACTAATAATTAAATTAAATAAACTAAACTAACAAAAAACACTAAATAGCACTATTAATTAAATTAAACACTAAATAAAAATTCCCTTTTGAGAAATGAACGTCATATCGCGAAGAAATTGCTAAGACAACTGTCAAAGACTTCAGAGAAAGTCAAAGAAAATTTTTGTAATAAAAGAGTAAGATACATATATCGCGTACACTAAACAAAAAGATTTATAGTATTTTAGCGTTTTTTTGTTTAAAAACTGGAAATAGCTTTTAATTGTAATTTAAACTTATCATAAATCTTATTTTTATTAAATATTTCTAAAGTTTGGCTTAAAATATTCTTGCCCGAATAACATTTTCACAACATCCGGAACTGTTCCGGCAGACTGATCCGGCCCGGATAGAAAAAATTCGGTTTTTCCATATTAGGGCTTTATTCAGGTTGCCCAAGTCCGGCCCTGATTGGGAAAGCCCTGATAGGTATTTACCTATCCGGCCCTGATCAAGGCTAAATTGGGTTTTCCATTTCCGGCATGCCGGATAGGGGCCCAATCGGGCCCGGATGAGGTTAGGGCTCGCCGGATAGGCGCTTCTACTCGGGAATTTTATAGTTTACCAGCTGAGAAACTGAGGGTAATTTGTTTTTTGAAATGTTTTTATTTTCCTTTTCGAAAATTTAAGTATTGTTCTGAATTCGTTCGTTGAAGAAAAGGCATGCCTTCAATTATTTTTTTGCATCTTGAAGCCAAAATACCGATTTCCACCCTAAAGAAGTTGACTTATTTATTATTGTAAAATAAACCTTCCAGAACAAATATTTTTCATATTCTAAAAAAATGACTAAAACTAAAATAAATTTTTATTAAAAGAAATTTCGTTTTGTCATTGAAAGCCGCTTAATTGCAATCCTTTCTTCTAATATTATGAGTGCAACTACAGAAAAATGAAATAAACTTTCATTTCAAATGTACAAAAGGTTTGCTACATGGAATATAGAAACAGTACATAATAACAACAAAAAAGGCAAAAATGATAGAACTGGAGTCAATTTCTTTGGAAACTGAAATATTTGAGGGTCGATATCCGTTTTTCGGTTATAGTACCTAGAGATGAATGACCAATTTCTAAATTTTCTACGAAAAAAAATATCCTTTTCTTATATAAAAATTCCTACATGTATATTTCTTTAACAAACGAACCAAAATAACAAGTAATTTTTTCAACATTTTCTGAAAATCTTTTCCTAAATAAATGTTTTTATTACAAATGTTATACCCAAAGTCTAATCAATTATGTTTGTTTGGGGAAACTCTTTTATCAATTCTCACCTCCTTACTTCTGGCTGCTTTGATAAAATGTATGTAAAAGGAAAAACGATATCCTTGGTGGTAGTTTATGGGGTTAAGTAAACATAACAAACATAAATTGATGTTGTTACGATGACATTTCTTTGGCGTAGGTTCCTTGATTGAAGTTTTCCATCAGCCACCTACAGAGATAACAAGAAAATTCGTTCGCGTGCGTTTCCTTTAGTGTTTTTTTTTGTTATTTTTTTGAATTTCCGTTTCTATTTTTGTTTGTATATTATTTTTATATTGAAAATATTAGAGATAACAAGCCAAGTAAACATAATGCTAAAAAAACTAACTATTTAGTCAAACCAAAATATGATTTGGAAAATAATATCGGAAATTGTTTATTTATTTTCTGATGTGATGAATATATGCCTGGAAAACATTTCATTTTTGCATTACAAAGAAATGCAAACTTGAATTTTTTTTTTACTTATATTTTCTAAACTATTTGAGCAGGTCCTAGGATATACTTCCCATATTTTATTTAAACGAAATTTATTCATTCCACAAGAAATTGCCTTAAATTTGTCTCAAATACGAAATAGGAAATTTAAAAATTTCATCTAATGAATTTCAGTATCCATACTCCTTACCGCTTATAACTTTTTAACTTTGCAAAAGTGCCTGTAATATCATTTTTAAAATAAAATATAATTTTAATTAATCACTAGAAATCTCAGAAAAAATACTTTTCTTGTAGTTCTTTGCTTAGTTATCTATAAAAAAGCCAACATGAAAGTATGGTTAATTCTTAAGGTGACTATTCATTTTAGCAAACACTGTTAAATGTATTTCGGAATGACAGTGACGTCCAATTTTCTTTGGTCTATTCGCCACAGTTTCAATGATCTCTGTTAAATGAGTTGCAATTGTGTTCGTCAGCGAATAATGTCTAGCTTGGTTTATGCTTATTTTAAAAATCTTCCTATTAGAATTTTTTTGCCCTATTTTTCACTAGGACCAACGAATTCAGTTAAAACTTTCACAATATGCTTAAGTAAATGGATTGCAGTCACTTTTTTTATTCGATTTAGTCTTATTTTTTATTATTATTTTTGATTATTATAACTATTTTTTGTTTTTCAAAAAATAACTACACTTAAATATGGGAGAGGGAAAAGCGAAAAAAATAAAAGAGAAAATTGTTAAAGTGTCTTAACTGATCATAACAACAACAAAAGATTAGACTGACAGCAGCGCAAGCGAACGTGACGTCATTTCTAAATCTGTTCGGCAGCGTTTACTACAATTACATTTTTGAGGCTATATAGCTGAACATTTTCATTGTATACAAAAATTTTATCGAATGAGAATAAAATATCCTTGAAGCTCTTACACTCCATTCTGAAACATTTTGTCTGGGTGTTCAAAAGTTGAGAGGTGAAATTTATTCTGATATAAGTTTAAAATTCAATTTTTTGATTAAATTTTAAACTGTGTTTATACAAAATACAGACAGGTCTAGTGTAGTTGCGGGTAAATTTTCTTTATTTTGGTGTTTGGAATGATCAGAAGAAAACTGGGCATAGAGAACACCAGGTGAATTCTTATTCAAACCAATGTTTTTATTATTAATTTAATTCAGAGGAATCATAACAAAAATTCATTTCTACAGATTAAATGATAAAATAATAAAATATTTAAAAAAAAGTCAATATCTTCTTAAGATGTAGAGATCTGTTTAAAAATTTGACTCCAATAACAAATAAATACATGTCTATAAATCAAAAATCCGATTAAATTAACCGTGGCCTACGATATGTCTGAAGTAAAGAACTGGTTAAGCAATAAAATAATTTTGAATGAAAAGGATTTAAGATATGTGATTGACGAAATAAGTTTCCTTATATCAAAAACAAATTTTTTGCTTTTGCAACATCCCCTTTTTTTTTTTTTAACTTAACTTAAAATATAAAGGGTACAATTTAAAAAAATACTTAGATTTTAATCATAACAGTTATCTAAAAATAAAAAACTAATGGTTTTCTTTATTTTCTATTTCAGGTATGCCTTCAAGTCAATTTAAGCAAAATTTTTATATGTTTTTGGAGTTTGTACTGGATTCAAGCATTTAAAAGAGGAATAAGGTAGCAGAGCCACACATGTGACTTTCTATTTTAGTAAAAATTTAAGGCTATTATTAAAGTGTCTACTTAAATATGTTTGTTTTTCCCTTTATTTGTTTGTGTTTTGAATAAATAATTTTTGGTAAGTTTAAGGTAAAATCTTATTTTGGAAAATCAAAAAAATTAAGCTTTGGTAAATGCAAGAAATTTCTGTAATACAGGATAGAAAATACTTGGCTTACATTATTTTAAAAAAATTTCGAAAGGGATTCAACAATTTTGATTTAACATCAAATATTAATATTTTCACCAGCCAAGGGCTCATTCTAAACTTGATTCTTTAGTTTTATTTTGTTTTTTTATCACCAATATGCTGAGTATGCCGAAAAAGCTTATAGAATTATGTACTTAAAAATACTTAGAATAATTAAAAATAATGTCTATATGTCCATCAAGCTTTGAAATGTTAAATTGTTACATATTTGTGGTCAGTTTTAAAAAAATATTTTAGTTGTTGAGATTATGAAATTAATTTTTTTTTTTTTGAGTTATGTAACTTCCATATAAATTAATAAAAATTATTATTTAAATAAAAAGAAAAATGTAGGGATTTATTTTTAGGCCCACAATATAATTCTTCAACTTTGCTTTTTCTTTTAAATATATGATTTCTTATTGCTATATAATGTTTTATTAAACTCAGCATTACTAACTTTCCTTTAAAAAATACGTATGAATTAAGAAATAAAGTTCAAATTACTTTCAATTTGTATGTCAAAATGGCTTTCATTCTTATAAACAGATAAAAATTCTCTTGAGTACTGCCATATTATTGTCAGTAATCGTCATTTTTATTCACTAATAAAATGAGCTTATGAATTTTTCATATAAAATTTCCTGATGGTCAATAAATTTATCTAAAATCTTGCCACCGAAATGCACTGTGAATGTTAATCTAAATTTATTAACCTATATTTTAGTAATTTCATACAAAAGTTTAAACATCAATAATTAATAAGTTGTATTCTGGCCAGTGAAAACGCACTATTAGGCGAACCAAAGATTTTTTTTAAATTTGCCAATTTAAATATTTTTCAAAAGTCAGCTTATATTTTTATCCTGAGCCTTTATGTAGCACTAAAAAGATATGACACGTGCATTTTATAACTAAAAAAACTCATAAAAATTCGTGTAAAATTTAAATTCAAAGAAGAATATTTAGGAAAATACCAACTGTAAACTATTCTGAAGACAGCACCCAAAAGTGTAGTCAATGACGACAAATAAAAGACGTCTTTAAAATTTATTCGAAAAGTCCACGTGTAGAATAGAATAAGACACTTCCGTGAACTTATTAGGAAAATAATCTTTCCACCTGAAATATGAAAATATTTTTGTGATTCTCTGATCAATTAAATGAAAAGTCTTGATATCTTTAAGAAGATAAAACTCTTATATTTATAAAGCCTCTCATAAGATTGAAGGAATAACAGTTTCTCTTGTTTATTTTTTAATAATTAGTTATGTGATACATCATTAGCAAATATTTTAAAAAGACTTAATATTCTAATCTAGGTTATTTGCGTCCTTTTTAGTTAAAGCAAAACAAACAAAAAATAGATATACATAACTTTATGAGAATTTAAGATGATTTTCAGACTTTTATTTGTTGCTAGAAAATTCTCATTATGATTTTATTGTATTGTAGTCTTTTGTAAATTTTGTGGATAAATAAGTCGACTTGATTTTACTTGAAAGCAGTAAAAATGCATTCACGATAATAAAAGAAAAACTAATTTCTTTTTGTCACATCAATTTAATTCATGTATTGCTAGCGTAAAGTGTTTTAACTGTAAAATATGGAAAGAAAAAAGATTGCTTTCAATATTAGTCAAACAAAGAAGTACATAACTGCTACCCAGCCTTCCTGCCAGGCATTAAAAAGTTTCCATTTCGTACAATAGAACAAAGCCCCTTAAAAACGAAAACTTACACTTTTCAGTCATTTCATTCAAGTTTTTCATTTTACTTCATAATTTTGTTTTTGAATTTGTTTGTATTTTTCAGTTTTGTATTTTTGTACCCCCAAAGGTTTTCCGTTTTACTTTTCTAAAAGATTTCAATTTATATGAAGAGAAAATGTGCATGCTATGAAACATAATCCCCCATGCTTTGTGGACACGACAGAATCAAGGATGATAAGTAAAGAAACTGAAAAAAAATGTAAATGCATTAAATCAGCTGAAAGTTATCTCGTACTTCCAACAAGTACCAAGGATATATTAAAATTTATGTCTTCAAAGGATAACCACTTCAATCTGCTCGCTACAAGTTAGCTAGGCATCTATGTTTTGTGTTTTTTTTTTGGTATTTCATCTTTCCTTGCTGCTTTTGGCGTTGTATATAGGAGATGAAAATTTAAGTTAAGATGTAGATTTTGATTATTTTACCTTAGGTGCAACTTAAATAAAAGTGCTGTTTTTTTATTGTTGTTTTTTGTTCTTATTTATGGAAGGCACTTACATTTTGCTAGGATATTCTTAGTATTTTAATTAAGTATAATGTAATACAGTCTCAAAGTGGTTGTTTAGGTTATCTCAGGAAATATATTCTTTGATTTGAACAAAAATCTGGTTTAATTAAATGGATTTGTTGGTCAGGAGTTCTACTTTAGCTTATAACACTAAGAAATTAATATAATTGATGATAAGAAAGTAAAAAATCTTATATTTCCATCAAATATTAAAGTTTAAAAATAAATGATAAGTCTTATATAAAACTAGAGTTTTTAGAGGGGGTAATTTTAAATTTTGTTAAAAAAATTCGCTTAAAACAGTCTGAAAAAAGTTTGGAAGTGGAAGTGTGGATCCTTATGATATTTTAAGAAGGTAACAGGCCTGGGCTACCAGGGCTAAAAAGTAGAAATTTTTATTAATTTTTTTGCTGTCATTTTATAAATATTTTTATTTTATTTTTTTTGATTATACTATTCATAAACTAATATTACTAATTTTTAGTGGTTCATTTGAATTTAGTGAAACTAAATTATTTTATTTGTTTCCACCGATATGGAAGCTTGATGCTTTGGATACAGTTTTGGCGTTTTAATTAAAACTGCATTTTATTAATTTAGTTTATAGCCTTTCTAGACATGTGTCTAATGCTTTCACTGTATCAAAATACGCGGAAAAATATTTTTTAATTTAAAAAAACCATCACATTAAAACCAAAAAGTCTGTATGCAGGAAAATTAAACGATTAAAAACTTTAAATTTAGTTGAAAAAACCGAAAAGATATAATTGATCATAAAAAATAAATTAATAATCTATGCAATAGCTGAAGTCTCAAACGGAAACTATTTATGGTATGGCTGAACCTATCCATTTCTCAATAGTATTTGATCTTTTGTAAAAACTCTCAATAAAACTAAAAAATTAAAGTAATGGGAATTTGATTCCCTAGCATTAAAACTTAATCTGCATATCGAACGATAATTTCGTAAAGATAGTGGCATGACTTAATGTCTTATTGCGACAAATAAAAAAAATATTGATTTGAAATAAAGCCCACACTTTTTTAAATGTTATTATTTAACGTTGTAACTTTTTAAATATTATTATTTTGTTTGTTTTCAATTTTAAATGGAATTTTTTAGTAAAATCTCATCATATTAAAACATTTTATTTTTGATTTAATAATTGTAACCAGAAATTTTGTTAAATTCATCAAAAAATTACAAAAAAAAACACATTGAATTGATAGTTGAAGTTTGCATATGTCACATAAAAAAGTAAATTGTGTCAATAAAAGCTATAGAGCCAATGAGCAGTTTTTTTTTTTAATTATATAAAAAAATTAAATATTTCTTTGTGTGTCGTTTTCTTTTTTTTTTTGTTTTGTGTTTGTAGCCTCTGAAGAGCTAAGGAATTGTTGCTGTCTAAAATAATTTAGCCCAAATTTTTGTTGTTCTTTAAAATCTCTAGACAAGTTAGCCGGCATTACAATTTTGTCTGTAAAAGTTTATTTGAAAAATTTAGTTTTTTCTTTATTTATTATTTGCATTAGAATATTATAAATAAACTAATTTTAATTAAAATATCGTCTGCTGTTATCAGTCTAAACCTTATGCTTGGATTAAAATTTTGTTTATTTCACAAAATGTTTATTTATTCCTCCAAAATATTTTTATTACTTATTAATAGAGATGATTAATTAAAAGCAGCACTAAAACATTATAGCTTCCTGGTGAGGATAGAACAAATTGTTTAATTTGGAAAATAATTTTGATTAGAGGGCCATTTTAGGTTCTTTTTTTAAAAAATTATTTAGTTAAATTAAAATCCTTTTGAGTTAAGACTTATGAATGATGTTCCTTTAGGAAGTCGAACTCATACCAAGGCATTAGTGTATAGAAATTTTTTTTTTTTCAAATTATAATTCTGATGCATTAGAAAAAGAAGGAAAAATAGGAAGTAGTGAAATTTTCTTACATCTTAGTTAAACAGACACAAAACTAAGTTCTTTGAATCTGGATTTTCACTGTAGCCACTCAAACAATTGACTGAAATGTTCTCAGAATATTTAATTATACTTGAAACGTTCATGCTTGGACTTTTTTTTCACTCTCTAGGAAAATTTAAATTTTTCATTACTTTTAAATACTAATTATTGAATGCCAAATATCATTGTCATAATATTAAACAATAAGTTTTAGTTTTTTTTGAATTATATTAATGTTCAAACGCTGAATACGCGCAAGAAAAATTGATGATGTGAACATTTTTATTCAAAAAAGTGGACTAATTTTATGATTACGCTTCGCACAGCCTCATATTAATATCCAGAAACATTTGGCTGTCGTTTCCCAACGTATATACCATACCTATATACATATATATCTCAACGATTAATCATGTGGGACAATGTGGTAGACTATTTTTGATAATCTTCGATCCTGTTTTTGACACACTTCACCAGCAACGGTACGCGCTCTTTTTAAGCTTCTCTCTAATTTAACGAAATTTAACGAGCTCTTTACATCCAGTTAGATCATATAGAAACTAGACCTAGTAATCCCAAAGGATGTCTAAATTTCACAGTGTGTTAGATAATTTTATAGAATTGATCTTATCTGACATTAGAATTGTTTTTGGCTGACATTCATGGTACTCGTCATCAAAAGATGCCTCTAAATTTAACACCGAAAACATTTTCTTGTTGTAGATCCAAAGAGATTCTTTATTTTTTACTATACTTCCACGCTTAGAATAATATTCTCATATTAATAATTTTTAATGGTTTTAAAGTGTCCAAATATATCACGTCACTAGAAATCTAGCAGAAATGGGCAAATTATATTTTTGCAAGTTAAAACAATTTTGTTTTCTTTGGTGCAGTTTTTTTTAACAGATCCTGAATACACATTATTCTATCAAATTTAATTTATTGAATACTTTCACACATAATTTTGAGCAACTTATTTCTTTTAATTGCTAAAAAAAAAAAAATATTGACTATCTATAGCGAAATTTCATTTTCATAATTTCTTTAAAAAAATTCCTTCATGTCATTTGTATTAATTGATTTATGCTTGATGTGTTTTGATAAAAAATTAAGTAGAATTTATCACAATCGGAACCCCTTCGCAGTAGTCAAGAAAAAGATATCAACAATGATTTTTTTTATACATAAATTGAACCTAGAAAACTGTCTGCATTATACCTAATTATCCTGGCTTTTTCAAAGAACCAGTCAGCTAAATACCAGCAAAAGTAAATTCAGATCATTAATAACGACTCTTACTGTTCTTTGTGTTAGAATGGCTTCTTATTTTCAAATACCCAAATATTTTCAGTTCAAATGTAAATTATAAAACGTGTTTTTTGTTTTTTGTTGTTTTACTTTTTACCTTAAAAAGTTCAAACCCTTTTTTCAAATATTCTTTTAAAAATCTCTGTAAAGTTTTTCGTTTAAACACTTTTTTTTTTTGCATTTTTGAGAAGTATACTTCATATGATCTTGGAATTCATATTCCTTTTAAATATTCGCTAAGTATCATTCTAAATTTTGGGGAGCCAGTATTACACTTTTCAGAGCTAAATATTAATTGAACTTTTGCGGTCGTTGACTTTACATAGGACTTTTGAACTTCTGACATTTCTACGTAATTTTGGACAGAATTTTGTGCATATATTTTTTTTTGGTAATCTAAATACATAACATTTCCTCTTTTACTTTGCTGATTAAGAAAATGCACTTTGAATGTTCTGAGGTATTCTTTGAATTTTGCTTTTTAAGAGGATAATCGATTGTACTATGCCTTTTTAATAACTAAACCTAAATTCATGCATTGGAAGAAATGTCACTTTTATTGCAAATGGCTCTCGTCCCTTTAATTCCTTTACAGACAATTAGAACGAATAATCCTACGTTAAATACCTTAGAAGCCTCTGAGTAAGTAACCAAGTGATAATAATTTAACAAAAATGGCCATATCTGACTTCTGTACTTTTGATTGTTTTCAGATGATCCTGATAATAATATTTTTATTGTGACATTTACATATCTTATTTCAATATATTTCTCTCAGTTGGGAAGTGATTCATTAGTGAATTTCTCATTTATGAATTCAATTTGTGACTGAAAAGTAGTTCAAGTTAATCAATAAAGTGGAGTCATAACGTCTACTTCCTCGAGGAAAATATCAATGGATTTTGTTAAACAATGGTCGCAAATAGTTGACTTCGAACTTTTGGTTGCTTTCTGGATTAAAATATGACTGAACAATAGTCATATTGGCTTGTTTCTGTATGATCTGCATTAAAGAATTTTTTTTTTTAAATAATTTATTAATGCATGCATGAAAAATTCACTGATCACTGGTAATTTACCAATTGGTCCTATTTCTTTTCATATGAGTTATACAGTCTTTGGGTTTATCTATTTATGTAGGGTGACTTGATTAATGAATTGTACATTCGCAGTACGTTTGGTGAATATCTTTCTGATATTATTTTGAGAAATAAAATATGCAAAGTATAATATTGGATTTAATAAATACTTGAAAGAAATGTTCATATAAACATTATATTTGTCTTGACCCGAATGCCAATAATGAATATTTCACTTAATTTTACTACCAATTATTTCATAAGTTTTTTCCTTAAAAGATTGATTCCAAAAACTTTTGAAATTATGATTTTTTTTGCATAATTTGGCTGTTTGAACGCTGTTGTAATATCTACAATAAACAAAATTAATAAGTGCTTCTCTCATAATAAATGTTTGTTTTCTTTCCAATAGACTAAACCACATAAAAGAAGTATAATAATTTGTTACGTTTGTAGAAAATAAGCAAATTAGCTTCCTTTTTTGTTTTCGTAAAACATAATTTACATGCAGTGAAATCGTTTCATTAACATTTTCTAGAAATATCGCTTCTGTTTCCAATATTAGCAATAATGGCGGAAGAAAGAATGAAGATAATATAATTTAAACCAAATGAATATTGAATTCGAATTAAAAGTGGATTAATTTATGCTTAAAAATTAAAAGGTAGTTAAGATATTAATACTTTATGAAATAGGATACTTTACAAGGACTTACTATATTATTTATTATAATATCACTGATAGAATAAGGGGTTATTTTATACACCGATCGGTCTGCACATGTTTTTTAAATAATTTGTTGTCTTCAAAGCAACTTAATTTGCATAAATATTTTCTGTAATGTAGTGCCAATCGGTGATAGGTGAATGGATTTGTGGATAATAGCACACTTCCTACAACCATGTTAAACTACAAATTAATACGTTTATATATATTTGTGTTTACATATAATGAAATAGTTAAGTTTGTTTATGGCATCTGTTTTTAGTTTAATTCTTGGACACCTGTTGTGTGATTTCAATGATATTGCTATTGCAAAGGAAATTCAATTTAACTTATACACAGGTTTATATTTGATTTATTATTGTATATCAAGTTATTGAATAATTTCTAATGTTTTTCCCTTTTTTACATTTCAGGTACGATTTCAGGTTAATTTTAAGTCAAATAACCAATAACTGCTAACTATTGAATGATTTGATGAAATTTTTTATTCAAGAAAATAATGCAAGGCCTTAAAAAATAATTTTATGTAGTTAATAAAACTCAAGTTTTTTTTAGTCCAAATCTGAAATTAATGAAAGTTTTAAGTAATATTTATTAGTAACAAAAATTCTGAACTAATAAAATCTTTCTAACTCTCATAGTCGGTTGTTTTTTTTTGGCTGCTTGCTTTGTAATAGAACAGTATTTTAGTTGTTTTTTTTTGTACTGTTTATAGGACTTTCTGATATTTAGTATATTTTTATTCTGCTGAGAAATTTTCACCACACATTTGAATGAAAAATATAAATGTGATGCGGTAATCAGAATTGGCGGATTTAATCGTCAATATGTACTCTAGTGAAATAGCTCATTCTATTGGTATTTCATATTTGTATAACAAGTATCCAAAATGTTTTCATTTTAATGTAATTTTTAAATAAAGTCGATAAAATTTTTCTTTTCTAAAGTTTTATTCTGTTGCTCTTTTATGAAACAAAATTTTTTATAACAGCTTTCAGTATCATTTGAACTCAAAAGTGGTCTGCATATTCTACTTTAAATAAATTGGTGAAATTGAATTGCTTCAAATTTTGTGTTGCAAACAAAATGTCTTATGCCGAATTGTTAAAAAAGTTTAATAAGGCTTGCATTGTTTTGGACAGCCTCCAATATCTTCTTCTGATGATAACATTGTAAAAACTAAAGAGTTAGTGCTTGAAAATTGTCCTTGTAAAAGTTGATGAGAAACTTCAGCAATAATAAAAGAACGTTTCGATGAATTTTAGACGATTTTTTGGGGTAGCTTCCTAATACTTATTTGTTTCATTTTTTTGACCTCAACTTTTAAAGTGTCCCACAGGTTTTTTTTATGAAATCCAAATGAAAGTTGTGTCCAGATCACTTTATTATTATTTAAATAGCCTACCAACTAAAATGTAAACATTTTTTAATATTAATAAAAGTCATCAAATAAGTTGTAGCATTGAAGTGAATCATCATGAAAAATTATATGGTCCGTAGGTAAACCTTTTTTTACAATTGAAAGTTTTTTTTTTTCTTTAAATATTTTTGCACTGTTTATCAAGTAAGGCTTCCAAATTTGTAGGCTTATTATCCTAGAAATTCGAAAGCTCGCACTCCACGCACTAAAACAGTATAAAATTGCACAATTATTGTAACTAATACACAGTGAAGAAACAATAATCATATTTTGTTTAAACTGTTATTCTAGAAACAGAAATTTCCGTTAAAATTTTACAAATATATGAAAACACTAATGTGTAGCACAATACGGTTTAAAAAATAATGGCGTTTTATTTTCATAGAAACTTAAGTTTGATTTTAAAATGTGATGTTATTTTGGAATTAAATCCTTTAAATTTGTGTTTTCTTTTTATTGTTTAAACGTCGGGTTATTAAATTCGAAAGGGTACAACGACGACGGATAAAAAATGATACGGTGAAGTCTTGTGATGAGCAGAAAAACTAAAGTAGAGAGTATTCTTACCTGACCTGATGCTTTCGTGAGTTTTATAAACGAGGAATTCTATCCAATCTGACGTTGAATGTTGAGTTAATCATGTATACTTTATTGATCCCATTTCGTAGAATATTATTTAATTACTCTGACGTGGTGCTGGCGTAGAAATTTTACTAAAGATCAACATTTTTTTTTTTAAATTTGAGTAACAAATTGAAATATTACCCAATCCTGGGTATTATAAAATTAATTAAAATTTTTGTTTTACTTAAATATGTACTAATTATTTTTTGTTCAATTTGAATTGTTAAAAAAAATTGATTTCATTTAATTAATAATTAATAACCACTTCAGATAATATACAATTAGCTTTAAATAGAATGTGAATGTATTTGTCCCTTCTTTTGGTATTGGAATTGCTCTGCAACACCAACAATTTTTTAGTATGATGGACAAGTAGAGTTAAATTTTTTGTTGTGGAAATTATATGCTTCTGTTTTCATCATAATTTTATATTGAAATATCTCACGAAACCAAATTCAGTCTAAAATTTTCTTATAAAATTTATAAACTTTGCATGCGATCTTGCATATATAAAACTCATTAATACAACATGGGTTATAATTTGGGAAATAAGGAGGTTAATTATTTAAAAAAAATGGGAAAATTAATTTATCCTTCAGTATCACATCTAATAATTATGGCCTTATCCTCAAATGCTTTTAGAAGAAAAATGCTAACTTTTTGAGCAAAACGAATCCTAGAAAATATTTATTAGTAGATAAAAATGATTCATTTTATTCTTATGCTTACATCATTCCGAATTAAGCTTTTATTATTTTTGTTGTTGAGAACACCTGGTAAATGCCAGAAGATATTTTAACCTAAAGAATAAACTCAAGTTTTGCTTACCTCAGCATTCTCTTAGGCGTCTTTGGTTGCTATTCCAGCAACAAAATTATTATTGGACAGCTTTTATTTCATCATTTACGGTCGAGTTTCAAATCTGACAACATAATTATGTTCCCAGTTTTGTTGATGAAGTCTTAATGCTTCCCATTATGTTGTTAGTCTTGTTGTTACTATTTTTTAAGTTTATTTTCTTACTGTCATCATTTTATAACTTTATATCACTTGTTTCACTTAGTCTTATGTTAATTCTGCCATTTCGTATTGCAAGCCAAATCAGCCAGAAGCACACTTGGTATATGACATACGGTGCACTCTTGAATGTTGAATGCAATCATTTTGTCAGTTATTATTCTTATGTAAATTACTCTTGTCAATAGTTTAACAATCAATTAATCTCCAAAGTCTTTCAAAAGATTAAAAATATTTTTATTTTGTGTATAACATATTTATTACTTGGGTGATGACAAGTGATATAAAATTTGTACTTTTTTTTTTGTTATAATGAGGAAATTACTCTTTGATTTAATTTCCATATTTATGTTTTATGTGCGGAACAAAATGCAGTTAAACCGTAATGAAAGGAATTAGACATAAAAACCTTTATAATATAGCTAAAGGTGGGCACTCACTTAGTGCGTATGTCTCAGTGGGTAACTTTTATGACGTCATAGACTCACGCTAAAGCTCCCCCTCATATGTGGATATTTCAGCGTGAAATTCATTTGTACGTCATTTTGACGTCAAAAAAGTTACCAGCTGAGATATACGCACTAAGTGGGTGCCCACCTTAAGAAACACCAGATAGGAATTGAGTTCCAACTTATTCAACCGCTGGGAAGTTTTGAGTGTGATCTTTTGTTTGAAAGTTGAGAGCAAAAGAGCAATTTCTTAAGCATTATCAACCTTCAATTAAAATTTCATAGCAATCTGACGTTTGAAATTACTATGGATGATATTTTTGTAAATTTCAAAACACAAAACAATTTTGTGTGTTGATTTATAATTAATTTTTTATTAGTAAAAATACTGCGTGACTGAATAAATTTTGTCTTTGCAACACTAGAAGCAAAATTAAATTTGATTAGCTGTCCATGTATAAACAAACGCCTATGAATGTGAACGCTTTAGTTGTCCAGAAAACTTAAGCCAAGAAATAAATAACTCCTTTAAATATCAAAATGGAATGTATCATTGTTTTTGATCTGTTTCCGTATCCATAATGACCCTTTTCGTTAACGGGAAAAAGATCTTAAAAAGAAGCTTTAGGGGAGAAATCTGCTTCATAAGGAAAAGTCATCGACAAAATTGAAGGCCATTTTAAGGCCAAAAATAAATTTTTTTTAGCGCGGCCGGTGTAGAGAAATTAAAGAATTTAACTTGAAAAAGACTATGCTGATGACGGAAGGATGACGGAGAAGGAATATTTTTCCTTCATTCATCTTAATGTATTGAAAATAGCAAAATATTTACTAGGATCTCAACCGGTTTTCTTTTGAATTTGATTAAAATGTCTTCAGTTCATTCTTCAAAAATAAAACTCTATTGCATTTATTTACAGCCCTTATTAAACATTCTGAATAGCAGTACGATTTTTGTTGCTTAAAACAACATTTTCTGAAAGACTTTAATGGTTTTTTAATTGATTTAAGAAAACAAAAACTTCTAAAAGGAATAAGAAACTTCTGGTAAACAAATTTCTCGTAGTACTTTTCTCATTAAAAACACTTCAATCATGTCTAAAAAAAAGCTAAAACGAAGACATTGTTTAAATTATAATTGAAATAGGATGCTAAATTGAGTACTTCTCTTAATAAAATAAAACATAAAAGATATATACATATATATTGGTATTGTTTGATTAAAAGATATCATGAAATGTTGGTATTGAAAAATTGTTAATATAGCTGCTATAGATAAAGTATAAAAAAATCAATGTACACAAAGATCACATCCTACATGAAAAACACAAATATTTATACATGAAACATATTTGTGTTAAATTCGGCAAAACTTGTTGAGCTATTAAAAAACTTATAAAGCATCTTAAGACATAAGATGATCTCATTTCTTGCACTTTTTTAATTGAATAAAAATTTAAATGAACCATTCTCGATTTTCTTTTACATTTAAAAAATTGTGATGCAATCATTTGCAAATATATTCGAGAATAAGCATGAAACGCCTGCGCAGATTTGATCTTATTGATTTGTTGGAGGCTTGGTGTATTTTTATTTTGTGTAATATTAAAATATTTATTGCGATATGTAATTGATTAAATTTAACTCAATATAGCTAATTAAATTTTCTAGTTTAAGTGAATTTTAATTTGAAAAAGTTTTTTAACATTTTTTTTTTCAAAAAATATAAATGATACTGAGTAAAATATTGTTTGAGGTTTAAATAAAATTTGAAATGAAACTGATTGCAGTTGCATACAAAAGAGTCCTAGATGGAAACAGTTATTGTTTTGCGGAATATTTTAAGATATTTTAAATTCATGTTTAAATCATAGCACAAACTAGTAGTGAAAATTGCTCATCAGTTAGTTTCTTGTGCATGAATTCATACGTGAATCATGTCAGAAAGTTCACTTGTGAAGTTTCCATTAATACAGCATGCAGCAAGTAGCCATCATAGCTACTTTTCAGTCATATTTTCATGCAAAAAATCTTCATGATGGCGAGATTTGCGGCCATTTGTTAACTAAATTTATAGATGTTTCCCCGAGAAATTAGGTGCTATGACTGAAAAGTAGCTCTCTTTCCTTCATAAAGTAGAGGTACTTTCACTACTGGGTAATCTTCAGAATATTCATCCACATAAACTTCTGTGGATGAAAAATAGGAATATTACGTACACTTCAATATAACTAAATCCCATCTTTACGTTTCTTAATTCTTCTTAATCTTTGCGTTCAGTAATTTTACCTGACGCGATTTTGAAGTGCTAATTAACGTCATTAAAGCAAATTTCAACTGAAAAGCTTTTGGTAGCTCAAGAGAAAATACAACCACAAAATAAGTTAAGGGTTTGATATTTACGATTATAATTAAAAAGAATTTCACAAAAATTACCCTTAAAATTGCATCAACTATCAAATGACGCATGTATAGATATGAAGTTTTTTTTTTTAATTCTTGGCATAGTACCTGGACGTCTGTGTGATTTCATAAACTCTATTGAGATAAAAGTATAGGCACTACTTAAGTACGTAAATAAATTGCTGTGATTCGCAACTGTAAAGAAAAAAGAATGCTGCGTAACTCTGTCAAAATGGAATATGTACAAAATCAATGAGACAGATGACTCTAGATGTTTTCCCAAAATCTAACCAAAAAATTTTTTTTTTTATTATTCTTGTCCAAGTCTAGTTTTGAATTAATGTTATTTTTCTTACTGATTTGGCAGACCTATTAAACCAAGCCATTAAGTCAAACAGCTGTTAAATCACATTTGATTTGAATACTTGAAAGCTGAAAAGTGAGAAGTGCTCTCCTATTTTAGGCTTGTATGCTCTCAAAAAAATTTTATTCCGCTCTTTTTTTTCTATTTTTTATTTACAGCAGCTCTATTTTAAGGGAAAGACGTACTCCTCGAAAATAAATCCTTACAAAAAATAAACAACAACAAAGCCTATATTTGAATCATTTTGTCCAAAATTTGTAATTATCCTGAGCTCCATGCTGCATTTGTGAATTTTGCTTCTAACTATATGGTTCATCTTTTGTAAAGTTAAAAAGCATTTTGCACACTAGCTTACAAAATTCCAGAGAGCGACACTGTCCAATAAAAGTGTCATTATTATATTGATCTAACTAATGAATTCCACCTTAAATGGGAACATGGGGTCTTTAATTAGCGGCGCGAATTTTAAGCATTTCTTTTATTATTACTTCCAAAAAAAATTATTAAATTCTTTTTTAAAGATTTTGCCTTAAATTGTTTGAGCTTTGTTTTCTCTAATATAACCGCATTATAATTAGTGTAAATGTATTTATAATTGCGTAAATACAAACATATATGTATAAATATTTATTTATATATATAAAGGAATTAGTTTATAAAGTATGAATCCCGCAATTGATAAGTTTTATAAATTATTTCTATAAAAATTTTATGTATAAGTATTGAAATTAATTTTTTTTAAAATTTAGGAAAAACAAAATTTTTCAATAAATTCTGCATTACAATAGCGAAAGCTTTTGCATGTCGTAGCCAACATTTATCAAGTTGTCCGGGGCAACATAAGCTCAACGTTTTAATGAATTTTTTTTGTTAAAGCTCTTGTGTAATGATAATAAAATTTTGTTTGCATGTGTATAGACTGTTATGGCAGAAAAATGATTTGTACACCTGTGTACGCCATTTACTATATATAGATATATAACAGTAATAAAATTAATGTTTACATTCACATTACTATGGAAGAAAAAAAGATTGATACTTCTGGAAAGAAATATTTTGTGAATTTTGAATATTTTTTTTTATATGTAATAAAGCTTTTCCAATCAGAAAGAGCTTAAACTTTATTTTGTTAATATTTGGATAAATTCCCCTAACTTTTTGATGAATTTATTTTAGGATGGATACATATATGTATTGCATTGAATATATAAATTTATGTGTATGCGTGTGTAGATTTTTTTTTATATAGATGCATATATATGACGTCTGTGGAACGTAAGTTTCTTATGTGGTTTAAATGGATTAATTTTCTTTTTGAAAGACGCCTCTGTCAAATGAAAAACATACGTCATTTTATTCTTGAGGAATGAAAACTGATTGCTGCAATTTCTGATTTGTTTCTCTTCTATCTATGAAAATCGTTAAGAAAATTATATATATTATATGAAATATATATTTATCTCTTTTTATTTTCACTTGGTTTATATTTACTTTTTATTTTGCTTATGTTTTCTTGCTGTTACTGTACAAGAATATTTGTTTATATGGTTTCAATTTTATATATGTTTTGTCTTATTCTAATCTTATTTGCTTTATGCATTTTGAATTGTATTGTAGAATATGAATTAAAAAATAAGGCATTGAAATATAAATGAAAGAGATGAAAATTTTAGTTTTTGTATATGTGGATTGTGGATAATATTATCAAAAAATTATATCGTCTTCGTCAGTTAGAGTTTGGATTTTGTAATGTTTAAATGAGTTTTTTGAGGAAATTTTGTTTACGTGTCACGCGATTTGATTTTTTTTGTGAGTTTCTACTATTGTTTCAAAAAGTAATTAATTATTTTAATTAATTTTTAATTATATTTAATAAAAAATAAAATAATTTTTTGATTGTGTAGAAATTTTTGTTTTTTGTTATAATTTAATTAAAATTTTTAAATTTTTTCTTGTGAAAGCTTAAAAATAATGAATATTGTGATGATTTATTGCCTAAAAGTTTTTCATTTATATTAAATTTAAATATAGCAAAAAGAAATTTTAATACTAAAACTATTTACGTGCTTTTTGATTTATGTGAAAAATTAATTTATTTTGTTTAATCTTTTGTGATAGTTTGGTGGATTTGTGTTTAAATAGATCAGTTTTTATTTTTGTTTGTATGTTTTTTTTTTGTTTTTATTTTTATTTGTTATTGTGATTATTATCTAATTTTATTGAATAAATGTTTAAGTGAGAAATTTTAAGAGTGTTATGAAGTTCTTCTAAGCAGTTTTAGTGCTTTCAATTTATTTCAAAAATATTGCTTGTATTAATTTTAAATAAATAGATTCAAAATTATATAAAAGTGATCATAGGATATAATTGTTTTAACCTTGTGAAAATTCTGGAATCCTTAAATTAAAAAAATTCAAAGTTATCAATTTTTTGTTACATTTACGAAATATTTGTAGAAAAAGTTTTTACATGCGGTTACAAAACTGACAATTTTAATCTTAATTACTTTAATCACATTAAACTTGTTTTAAAATATAATATTTTAATTTTTTTCCATTAGTCATTTTTTAGTTGTGTTGTTTTCTTAAATGTTTAAATGTTGTTTCCTAATTAAGAAATGCATTTTTTTCGTACTCCTGCTTCTCTATCGTGATTCGATCATATTTTATCTTTATTCAAATTAATGGTAGTCCTTTTGAAAAATAATTTTTTCCCATGTATACAAAATTTTTCTTTTAATTACAATAAAAAAAAAAAAAAACAAAGATAAGTTAAGGCCGCTAAAGGGTTAAAAAAATGTTTAAAGGCATATCTTGTTTCCCTTTGATTAATTTATTTTTTAGCATTATTATTTTTCTCTTCAACATTTTTCTTTCTTTTTTTAAAGCAAATACCAACAAATAAATGGATTATAACAAGTGAAAATCTTATTACATAATTCCTTACCTAGTTTTAATATTTCCAACAAAAAAAAAATTGATTAGAATTTGAAATAAAATGATCAAATAAATTTAATGTTTGTATATAAAACATAAAAAAATAACTAAATAGCTAAAGCTATTATATATTTTTCTTCAAAATTTGTTAATAAAGTGCCTCAAAATTTGGGATTACTTTTCCGAGTTGGTAAGTAATTAGTTCAATGATCTGAAATTTAAAAAATTCAAAAATAAACTTAATAATTTTTTTTATTTATTATTCTTATGATATTGAACGAAAATTTAACTAGAGTTGAAGAATATTATTGCTAGTGATTAATTTATTTTATTATTCGTTTTATCAAGCAGCTGCCAATTTTTTAAATTTAAATGAAATTTTTCCGTTTGAAAGGCTTTTTATTTTTTTAATATTATGTTAAACACAAATACTTAGTTTTTTTTTTGTTTTGCTAATTTTTTAACACAAAGTTTTATTAAATTGTTCATTTATAGCGACTTAGCAAAATATATTTTAAATTCTTTTACAAAATATAAAATTTCGTTGTTAGCAATTTACAAAATATATGCAAAATATTTAAATTAAAATATAAATTTTAAAAAAAGCAACAAATGTTTATTTAAATATTTAATTGAAATAATGAATGTAAGAATTTGCTTGAGAGAAAACAGAATTTAATGTTAATCTTTAAATAAGGACTTTTACTATTCTTTTTTCCTATTTCTATGGCTAATATCAAGCACATAAAACTACAAAACAACTTTTTTACATATTGTTACCATAACCCAAACTATTTAACTATTCTTCAACTTTTTGAAGTTTGGAAGTGTCGATCAATCCCATACAAATAGGATACCCCACTATGCGCTTTCAACCACGCAAAATTATAAATACCATAAATTTTTTCTTCACATCATTTACATTACCTACATTTTCGCTAGGATGGATACATTAGAGCAGTTTAAGGGAAATTTAATAGAATAAGTTTTGTTATATTAATCGAAATGCTTTCTTATATCATAAGTATTATAAAAATATTTTTTGTTGAATATCTACAATGGTTGGCCAATCATAGATTAATTATTATTAGAAAATTTGGTGCATCTTCAACATTCTTTATCTTAATTGAAGTGAGATCACGTATGAAATCTACACTTTGTTTTTTAATGTTGTCGTAAATGAAAAAAAAACTTTGAAGTGGTGCTTTTTTGGCTTTAATCAGTTTGAATTCTTCTTAAACAAAGTGTCGTTGGCAGCGAATCTTCGAAGGCGCGCCTCATAGAATAATAGTTTACTCGTCATTGGATTATTCGAAATAAAAAAAATTAAAATGAATTCTTAAAATGAGTTTTTCTAGAGGTAACTCCGTCAAATTTTATTTGATTTCATTTAAAAGTTAAAGGAAGTCAAAAATCTGATTTTCGTTAAATAAAAATAGAAAAAATTAATAATAAAAATAATAATTAATTATTAATAGTAATAAAAAATAATTTAAAAAAAGAGTTTTGGCGGCGTTACATCGTGATTTGTGTGCAGTGTCATTGTAAAAAATTTTGGAAGAATCGATGCTTTAGATTTTGAGTGACCATCGACTTCAAAAATGACAGAAAATTATTACAAAAACAAAAATCCATGATTACTTTATATTATTCAAATAGAGGTATCAATGTTAGGCTCCATAAAGTACACAGCTTCCAGTCGGTGTGGTATTTTAGGTAGCTACAAACAAAAAAACAACCTAAATCATGAAAATTTAATCTTTTCTACAGAATTAGACTTAATTTTGCCCTCGAACGATTTATAAACAACTTCAACTAATTATTTTCATATTTAAAAAAAAAAAAATACCCTAAATTTTCATTTTTTACCCGTCAATCTAATTGCAAATTATGAAACGAAGTAACTTTAACCAAATTCTATAATTGTAATTTTTTCAAGTTACGAAAGTAAATCTGTTCTCTGTTTGCTTTTCAAGAGTTTTTTTTTTGTTTTTCTTTTGTATAATTAATTTTCCTTGTTAGCAAATTTTTAGTCCAGTCAAAACATCCCAATATTTTTGTGGTAAGAGAGTGTCAAATTCGATCACAATACTTTTGCTATTTTCTGCTACGTGATATGATGTATTTTGTCGGTCACGCTAAAAACATGTTGCGCAGGACTTTTGTTTACTAAGTTGTACCCAATTAATCGGTTCACTCCTCACGACAATAAGGGCAATGACACTTGACAGTAATAAATCCATCAGCTTAATCAAAGTTATTCAACAATTTTTGGTATAACTTTATATAATTCGATTCAGTAAAACGGATTTATTTTCAGATAATTAATATTTTAATTATTTTATTTGTTTATTATTCAGTTTTGCAAGTATTTTAGCTTAGTGGTAATTAGTGTTGAAGCTTTTCTTACTTCTAATAAAAACATTGGTATTCTTATTTGTAATTATGCTTTAATAAATTTTTCTAGTTTGGTTTTTATGCTTTGGCTGCAATTACCGTAAATTATTAAAGTTCAAATCACTAAAATTATCGGATAAGATTATTTTCAGCAATTTTAAACGAAATTTTGTTTATTTTTAAATCCATAAAATAGCAAGATGAACAAACTGAAGCACGTGGGATTCACTTATTCTGGAAGCCCTTTAAATATGACCGATAAACAACTTTCAAAATATTGAACTCCAAGAGTTTTTTCAAACAATAACCATAATATTTTTAGAAAAGGAATCTGTAATGTGTTAAATCTTTAAAACGACTCCCGATTGCAATAAATTTCGAGGGATGCGTACGATATAATTCGTTTCTGCGAGTATTTATTAATAGAGACCAATTGCTTACTGAAAGCCATATCAAAACTCTCATTGAATAAGTGTAAATTGTTTTTTTTTTTTTTTTTTTATAAAAATGATCTTAAACTTTTTGTCGTTTTTAGTGTTATATTTGTTATTTTGTTTGATTAGTTGATAAAATAAAAGCTTGTGTTTTTATTTGTTTTTGTGTTTATTAAATCTTTAGTATTTTTAAATTAGTATCCTGAACACAGTAGATATTATTCTCTTAAAAAAGGAATTGTAAGAACTTTTAACTCAAATTAATCAAGGTAAACGAACATTACTCAAATTTAACACATTCACGGACAGTAAAAATTTCAATGAGCTTCGTAAAATTTTTCCCAGTAGTGGATATCATCCTTACCAAAAAGCTTCTTTTTCATTCATTTTTCCGCGAACTAAATTTAAAAATTGATCTTGAGAAAAATTTTGAATATAATGAGAAAAATATCCAGGAAAGTGATTTTTGGGGATGTCTTCGAAACAAATTCTCCAATTTTTTCACCAAGAAGTGAAAAGTAACTATTTTTTTTCCGATTTAAATCGTTGTGCAAAGCAAACTCCATTACAATAAACTCTCAAAATGAAAACCGATTTGATAATTGATTAAAACAATAATAAAAATATTTTTTTATTAAACTAAAACTGTAACCGAAATCCATCAAGGTTCTATAATTTTCAATCTATCTTTTTTGTAAATTAACTTCCTGAGCATAGTTGTTAGTGAATCCTAAATTTGTTCACTTTTGTGTAGTCATCTCCTAATTTTAAATTGGCATAGCGAAAATTACACACCTTGACTAGATTCATTTACCACATTAAATTTAGAGGCTAATATTAAAATGAGTGTTGTTTTTTTTGTCTAACACAAACGAATGGTGATTATTTCATTACTTTATGTAATTTATTTGGTAATGTTGAGATATTTCTTAGATGGCATTTAGCAATTGTAGTTTGCAGTTCTCTAATTGAGATTTAGTGATTATTCTAATCTTTTTTTGTGATGGAAGATTTTACAGAGTTTCATTGAGTTCGACACAAAAGAAGGTATCAATGATCAGAGCTCTAGTATAGCATTTTTCAGTCTAAGACTGTGGCTACTAAAGCCGACGATATCCACTGTACGGATATAGATTTTAGAAGAGTTCACATTTATATTATTTCGGATATAGATCAAGACTGGTTGCGGTGCATTTTGTCCTCCTGGTGCACTCTACAGGCAGCCTAACAAGCGCTAATTAAAATTTTAAAATTAAAATTACAAAAAAAAAATTATTCGTTCCTAGCACTTTTAAATCTAAGTAATGTAAACATAATCGAAATTGATTGGTGGGTGCCTTCACATAAAATTTTGCATTTTAAACTGGCTCAAAAATCTTTACTAAAAAATCAAATAATTCAAATAAAAATTAATTTTCTTACTTTATAAACTTAAAAAATTGTGTTTTTCCTTTACACTAAAACTTAAATACTATTTTTTGTTTAGGCAAGTCTTATACACTTTTAATGTCATTGTAAAAATTAAAAGTTATAGTCTGAATTGCCAGATATTTATTTCATGTTAAATAAACCTTATATTTTTGCATTTAAAAGAAAGTAATAAACTGTAAAATAAAACTTAATTGTAAGAACTAACATGAAAAAGACTTAAGCTTATTTTATTTATAAAGTCATAAAGGATATAGAGAAAACCAATTCAAGCTCACCTGGCAGACGACATAAATACCTGTATAAGATATGTCAATTACTTTTATCTTGTGAATGCTCATGACGCATTTAGTAGGATAAACTTGAAGAGATTATTGAGTTAATAGCATTAAATGACTACAAAATGTCCAAATAATATCGTAGTTTTTGACGTGTTTTAATTTAGTACAGGCAATTTGTAATAAAAAAAACAAAAAAATATCGTAATTATAAATTACAGAAATATCAAGTGAAAGGAATAACTCCAATTTATTGGTAATTTGTAAACTAAGCAGAACGTCAATTTTTGTAGCCTATAGCCTTTTAAAGTATTTTGTACTCTTATTTTCATTACGACTTACCCATTCGCAAAAGCCGTTCTACTTTATCAATGAAAAAAACTACTTTTCAGACATAAAATCTACCATTTCATGCAAAAATTAAAATAATTTGATGTCCTGACCGGAGGGGTAGTCGAAATGGCGGCTTTCATAATGCTATATTGATGAATTTTTCATAAGTAAACTTTTTAGCATAATTCACTTACGAATTCATGTATGAGAAACTGTAATTTTTTCACTAATTTAAAGAGCAGTAAAATGCTCTTAATCTCAGAAGGCTTGAATTTCAAGATAGAGTGATAAAACACGAAATTTTTTTACTTTTAGATATTCTGGATGGACAATAAAATAATCATGAAAAATTTCTTGCTCTGTTTTGACATTCGACGCATTTCTCTGCGGCATAACATTGTTAACTGCGATTATAACATTGTTATGTTATTTTATAAGAAGGATATCCTTCATTGCTAATGAACTAGAACTAAACAATTCATGGCAGTTCCGAGAGAAAATTTTGAGTAATTTTTTGGATTCTCTTTTTCGGCAATAGTTTGACAGGGAATAATTGTGCAAGTTAGAATAAGTTTGACTGTGAATATGACGTAAAACATTTTTTACAATAACAAAGATAAGCAAATTTAAATATGTACTAATCAAAAGGTACAAGGTTCCAGTATAAACACTTATTTTTTTATATGGAGAAATGGTAGTACTAGCTACTAGGTACTACGTTCAATGTAAACGCACTATAAGTTAATTCCCCAATTTTCACAACGTAAAATAGGCTTAGGAAAATAGGAACTAATTTAATAGTAGTTAGTAAAAATTAAAATAGTAAAACAATTTTTTTGGAATTTGGTAACATAGCATTCCAAAAGTGTAGGTAAATATATACAGGCAGCAACGTTTTAATAAAATAATTTGAATCTAATTCTTATATTTTAAGGGGTTAGGTGGGTTTCAACAACTCAAAACGTGTCCATTTTTACGAATTTTTTTTTTCATATGTCAAATGAAATATTTTATTAAAACAATTTATTATGTAGAAGATACATATTTTATTTGTACTTTGTGAAATTTGGAATTTGAACCATAGGAACCTCATTCTCTGTGAACCTTAAAAAAAAGTAGTCAGGATATCTCATAACAGATTCATCTGAAATTAAGAAACCAAAAATTTTCTGTTAGTAGATGGTTATAGCTCGTGCTTGAACGAAGAAAAAAAAAGATTGAAATTTGCATTTTTGACGGAGTTGTGAACCAAAAGTCCCATTTTTGGGTAAAATTTGCACCCTCTATAACCTTGAAAAATTATTTAAAACAGAGAAAAAAAAATCCTTCGTTCAAGCAGTAGAAAATATTATATAGAAAAAGTGTGCAAAAATGAAAGAAGATCGGTTCATAACTTTTTGAGAAATTTTGACTAACGACTTCAAAAATAGAGTTTCGAGGAAAAAGTGATTAAACTTTTACATTCAAATAACACGTGGCCTAAAGGGCGGAACTTGCAAAGATCCTACCTTTTAGAATTTTACTCGGATCATTTTAAAATTTTGGGAGAATATTCTAAACATATTGTATTAATAAATAAGTATGACAAAAAAAGAAAATTTGATTTTTTGAAATTTTGAAACCCACCTAACCCCCTAATAGACTTCATCTGCATAAAAATTAATTGGTTTTATTCAAAAATTATTTTACTTTTATGACTTTTATCACTCCATTGTTTTGTTGAATTCAGCAAGGAATTATATTATTATTAAATAATTACTGCATAAATATTGTTTTTCGAAGAACTATTTACTGCTTATCGCTGCTCCACTTTACTATAACATATTTCCATGTTAATGGATAGCACAAAAATGGACAGAATATGGTTCACCTTTCATAAAATTGGCTTGCAAAATGCAGCACCAATAGCTGAATTAAGTAAATTATAAAAATGAACTGTGATACACTTTCAGTTCTTAAATAGGACTTAAGTTTTTAAAGAAACTTAATTGAGTTCAAGCTTAAGTCTATAATGTGGGGCGTCAGGCTTTCAAAACAACTCAAACAAATCACTAATTGCAAAGGGAATTCTTCGAATGAACTAGAACACGAATTTTTATCTCTATTTAATCACTATAAAAAGAGTAATTGAAAATAATTTGAAAAATTTCTTATTACTCTTTTTTCCAAATGCCAATCTTCATCTGCTAGCTCGATTATAATTTTTCTGTAATAACAACAATGAAAATATAATAATAATGATTAAAATAAATTAATGATAATTATCAGAAATTATCAAATTTATTTTCACAAGTTTTCACAATTTCAACATAACTGCGTACGCAAGTGCATTCTGCTTTATTTTCGTTTTTCTTTTTTTAATGCTATATAAAGGGATTAACATGCGATAATTTCGCTATCTTACAGTGAACACTTCTGCAAAATTTGATTAAACAATTTCAACAGCAAATGGCATCATCAAGAGGAAAACAAGTTAAGCTGGTACAACTGTAATTTTTAAAATAATTTTCTTAAAAATTGTAGTATGCTAGTCACAAAGTGCAATTTGAAATTATGTTTGTAACGCGGCATGCGTTAAACAATCCAAAATTAAAATGAGTGCATCTGACTCTCTGACACACCTAAACTCCCCCCTCCTACAATTATAATTATTTTAATTCAGTCACAACACTTTGCCATCATGGAAATAATATGCGGCACCAGCCGCATTTCATTTTTGATTCAATTACATACTTAGTTTTATGTATGTGTACTTTATGTGTTTAAATATGTATAAAATGTAGTCTTTAAGAGATTAACTTCAAGCTTTAAGCGTCTATTATACCGTTTTAAATTTTCTGCATCGAATTATTTAAATAATTGAATTGGATGTGTTTAACTTTATGAAGCAGTTTTATTACAAATAAAAAACAAATTTTTTTTGCTTTATTTTTTCATAGAAATCAAAGTACATGAGATATTTGCTTGAGTCTTAATTTTTTTTTGTAATTCCTTAGTCTTTGAGTTTGTTTTTGATCACATGTGTTTTTTATTTTATTGGTTTGGTAATAAGAGATAATTAGTTTCTAGTTCAATGCTGTTTGGTATCCTTTAACACTTTGAATTCTATAACTTTACTAAAATAAAATGAAAAAATTTTTGTGGTTCTGAATATTTATAATATAGTAGAGCTGAGAGAAATTAGTTTTTAGTGCTATAATACATACAAAAAATCTTATCACACAGGAATTACTTTATTGGCGACATTTTTTTCTTTTAAAATACAAACATGTAATGCGAAAAAATGGCAACATCAGTTTGTCCCCTATGTAACATCTGTTACATGTGTTTTTTATTTATATGAATTTATTATTGAAATCAAAAATTATAACTAACTTTAGGCAAAACAAATTTTGTTTGATTGTCAGATTTAAAATGAGGTTTTTTTTTGTTTCTAAGCAACAAGTATTGCGGTTGGATGGAAAATAATTATTGGGACAATATCAAGTATCGCAAGATGATTTTTTTGCTTAAATTATTTAGATTATTTATGTCTATGGTGATTATAGATCGAATCACATGCAGCCTTATGGGACTTGTATCCAATCCATTTTCTGACAAGAGATGCAAGAAACAAGGGATAAAAAGTTGAAGTTTGAAGAAAAAATGACGATCTGATAATTTTCTATTTTACACGTTTTTAAACATGTTTACACGTTTAACGGGAAATGATATAAAATGAAAAATTTTTATTGGTTTGGCGATGAAAATGATTTTTTGTACGCATTTTGATAGGACATGTAGTACCTGTAGCCTGATATAGACATTCTTTTTCCAATGTCATTAGTTCCATTTACAAACTTCTTAATGTTAAATTGGATGGGGAAGTCACAGTTCCTTGTTACAGGCCGTTTTTAATACCAAAGACTTTAACTATATTTTTGTGGTGCCTGCTAGAATAATTGGAAAGGTTTTAATAGTTCACAGTTTGTGAATTTTTTGAAAAATGCTAAACTTTCTTTATACGAAAATTTAGTTTAGTTATTTGTGCATTTCTTGGTAAAATTAAATTTTTTATTGATTTCTTTTCTCAATTACAAATTATTCTCACCTTTACGGCTAAACCTTTAATTACTGATTGAAAAAAATGGTTACAATTCATAACTGACATTTTTAGTTTTTCTTTCACATACTTTTTTTTTTCTAAAATATAAAATGTCTTCACTAATTGCGGATGGAAAAAAAAATACATAATCATACTAGAATTCTTACCAAACAGCTGATTTATACAAATAGTTTATTCAAGTTAAAATAGTTTTCACTACAAAACTCAATTGGTGCCAAAAATAACGCCTGGAGACAAATAATTATGCTTGGATTGCAGCCAGAGAAAATTGATAAACATGGCTGAAGGTGAAATATATATATTTTTTTCTTCTGGTTCAATGATGAATTTAATTTTCATTTAAATAGCTTTATCAATATAAAAATATTCGTTCTTGTGAAATCAAATGAAATTCAGTAACATCTTTTAGGACGAGAAAGCATAACACAGGTTGTGTGCAATCTCAGCAAAAGAAAATTATTGGATTTAAGAATGTACACTTATAATGAAAATTTTTTGTTTTTGTCATAGGTGAATAAATGCACGAAGGGTTATTTTTTGTTATAAAGCAATCTATTTTTTTAAGGTGTAATATTCTATCGAAACAAAAAAAGTATTGAGATGAATCTGTCGTGCGGCTAAAAAATTTATAGAAAATCTTCAATGGATCGGTGCTATTGTTAAAAAATTCTTGATTATGAAATAAAATAATTTTCAGGTTGCATTCAGAGTGTGACAATGTTGATACTGTGAATATAAGGTACTAACAAGGCCCTACGTAGCCTTGTAGTCTAGACCTTTTTTTTCGTAGATTCTAATCGATTAACACAAGTCGATATCATGGCTCAGAAGTCTTTTAATAATTATTTCATTGTAAAAGAGAAAATTAATGATTTTCCGGCGGCAACTTGTAAAAAAAGTGGAAAAATCTAAGCTGACTATGAACATGTACGCAAAAGTGTTTATTTGAAAAGTAAGACAACAGAAAAAGTTAAGTTTAAAAAAAATTAAGATAAAGAATTTTTATGGAAGATATCAAAACTTTCTAAAATGATTTTATGTTCCGAAAAATATCAGTTTGTGTTAATAAAAGTGAAATAAGGCATTATTTGTTCAACTTTAAACTTGACACTAAACTTACAGTTCTCTAAGTTATCTTGACTTTTACCTAACTCCTTTGCTTTCAACCTAACATCAATAAAATTTTTGTTTTCCTTTTTATCTCTTTTACTTTTGGCTTCGAGCCATCTGAATCAAAAAATAGTTTAAATAATTCTTTTTTGCTGAAAAAAAAAATCAAAACGTAATTAATCTTAAAAATTTTTAATTACAAAAAATTAATAAGCAAAAAATCATGGTGCTGGCAAATTAGATGAAAACGTCACATCTAACAACGAAATTGAAATACTTCTATTTTTTTTTGCAAGCTTTTCAAATCAAAAAGTATTCAAAGAACAGAACTCTGCTATTTTCATAGATTTACATGGATGGCTATAATTAAACAAGTCACACAACAGATGCTGAATTTAGCTATTTTTTTCTCTCTCTGAATAAAATGAATCATATTATATAGAAAATTTTTTTTATCATTTAAAAAAAAAACAAATTAATTTATGAATAATTTATTTTTTGAAAATATTATCCATCAACATTTTGATTTAAGTTTTTTCTTCCCAAAAAATTTTTTTCTAACGATTTTGTTAAAGAAATTTTATACGTTACTGGCATTTTAACTGTTCTCAAAACCTTTTCAGAGAGCCATCTTTGCAGATTGATTATGGCTTTCTTAATTTCTTTAAATTATAACGAAGAAAAATTTCAGTATTTGGTTATGAGAAGAATATAATTCATATTTTGTTCAAATAACATATTTTTATAGCGCAATTTGTCTAATTATTCTTAAATCTGGCTTAAGCAGTTGACTCTGGAGCTAGTTTTCACTAAAAACGACGTTTGATAATTAGGAATTTCGTTTTTACTACAGAATACCGAAAGAGGAGTCCTATAAGCTGAAGGAAACGGAGGACTCTTTGTATACTTATCAATTTTAAGGCACAATTCATAGTGCTGGCAGGAATGCGAGATTGCTGCGATAATCTCTAGAAAGCTCGATACTTTCATAGTAGAAGTGAGCTCAGTTGTTGTAGGTAAGAGTTCCAGTTTTTCATGTTGGTAGATGACGGATTTGGAAATTGTATGTTAAAGATTTGTAAACGCTCGCATGCGCATCAAATCGTTATGTGAGTCGCCATATGCATTTTATTAAAAAAAATTTAAAGTTGACTGTAGAAGAAATTCCATTAAATAAGAAAAAATTACTTATTTTTATTATTTGTAGCGTTATATTTTATGTTTTGTTGTTTAAAATTGTTGACGGAGCTAGTTTTTGTTTTTTGTGGTTAATTATTATTCTTTATTGACAATTTTGGTGTTAGTTTTCGGTTCTTTTTTTTTTTAAATATTTTTCTGCAAATTTGGAGTCGTTGATTTCTCTAATCTATAGAGGTACTTAAGGAAAGGACCATGTCCTGTTATCAACCACGTCAACATTCTAAGGGGCTCTATGTCCAACTTCCTTGCCTCGTCAAGTTTCCTTATTTTGTACCTGTAGAATGCTTTGGATTGTACCAAGCCATGTCTTTGCGACTGTAGTCGTTTGGCCAGTTATTTAGGTACGGCTTGGTTACACTCACTAAATAGGGGATGCTGAGTTGTAGGCCAATGTCAATGTAGCATCTGCTTGAGCCCATTCTTGCTAGTCTATCCGACTTTTTCTTTAAAATTAACTTTTCAGCACTTCATTCGGTTGAAAATTAGTTTTTACGTGAAAAGATTACGACAGCTCTTTTCATTCTCACAACCACTTGAAATCTCCCGCATAAAAACTTTCCTTTCTCACTTCTCACGAAGACAGAATTTTACTTTTGTGCAATTAACTAATATTTTTAATAACTTATTTTTCGTAACCACTTTTTTATATTGAAAATAAATAGTCTTCTTCTTACCGATTCTAAAGATTGAATTACCTAACTCTGGAAATTTTTAAAAAACTTTCATGTGATTAACAACAAAATAAATAAAAGTATATTCCTTTTGTATTTATTAATTTTTAAAAGTGTTAATTAATATATTACAAATCTTACTTAAAAGGTAATCTATTAACAAACTAATGTTATTATATTGTTGCTAATTGTGTTCTTTAGTTAAATTAATGAATATCAATGTGAATCATTTTTCAAAAGTTAATAAAATTAAGTTATTGTATCATTATTGAAATAGATTTCTAAATAATAAAATCATTTTTAAATTAACGTAGGAGAAAAACAAATGGAAAAAAACAGACAAAAATATACCTATTAATTTGCATTTTAAAATTAATTATGTTATTTAGCATAACTGTGACTGCTACTGTGATTTTCGAAATAATTTTTATTTAACATAACTGAATTCATATTAATTCTTACACATGTTTGCTTTGTTTTCTTAAATCTAACTTTGTAAGATATATTTTGTGCAAGATTTTTGATTTTGAAATTGTTACAATATTAAATTGTAAACATTAAAATACATAAATCTAAAATTATGCTTTTATAGATGAACACTAACTATATCAAAATGCAATAAAAATAACAATAAAAAATGATGTCTTCAACAAAATATTCAAAAACAATTACTTCTTCCCGGTTATGTAAATTAAAAACTAATAGTATAGAGTTTTGGCTGATAATACTAAATTTTTCTCTCGGATAAAATCGAAGCGCTATAATTTCATATCCATTCGACTACGCTTATATTGACGAATCCGTTTTTCTTTCTGTCGGTGAAACAAACTCATTTTAAGATCATCTGGTGTGCTTTGTTTTGACACACTCACCACTGTCAATATACAAAAAGTTTTAATTTTTATTATTTTTCTCTTTTTTTTTTAAATTTTTTTAAATAAATACTAAAGAAAGTTAGATATAGTTGAAAAGTGATCAATATTCCTCCCAAAGAACAGTTTGTTGGTATACTGACTGCTGTTTAATACATTTCCTAAAAATTTCAATGACGTATTCTTATGAATTTATTTTATCATGCATATTACCTATTAGAAAGGTACCCTTTTTGTTCTTGAAATATTTGTGAACGGAATATATAGTGGACGCTGTAGTTCCTTTGTGCGCTCTAAGGTCACATCTAGAATAGGAAGTCAGTATCATAACATTTCGTTTAATATTCTATCTCCTTGAGTTTCTCATTTACCTCATTCTCTAGTGGCAATCGAGAGAGCAACCCTAAACTATCAAAGAGTAGGAAGATAAATATATCCTTAATCTTCTGATAGATGCAACATTTATCTTATAGAAATATTTATAAAAGTACCATAATTTGTGGTAAAACAAAATTTTGAAGTTTAAGGAATTTACGCATCATTTTACTTACTTCGTCAGAATTTCTTATGCTCAATTTTAACAATGTTGTCGCTTGTAACAAGTCAATTGTTTCTTATAATGACTTCTTACAAGTTATTACTTGGCCTTTTCGTTATTGAAATGATCTAAATGAGTAGAACTGGATTGATGCCTATAAATGCTTTCCCTGACTTCATTTTCGCCGATCGGGAAATTATATATTGATTTTTCTAAATTTTTTAATTGGGAGAAATTTAATTTTATGTCACTTTCTGAACTGGAGATTTTCCCAGCAGCTTCATACTACTCTTGATAAAAAGGTATCTGTGCCAGAGTTTTTAATAAGTCTTAGCTAACGAAAGCAATGTAGATCTTTCACATCTTCTGATATATTAAGTCCCATAGGAATCTAGAATCTAAAAGAATAGAACTTCTTGACAAAGAACTTCCTATTACCGTGTCTTACAGTGTCATTAAGAAACTCAAGTTGTCAAGTTGAAATATTCTCATATCTGACTTTATTTGGGCTAAATTCCTCTTTGTTGTTTATTTTAAGTTGGCTTTCAAATAAAGAAGGCATAGGATTGTCCTGAATGAAGAACTTTTTCAAGAACCCCATGTAATTTAAAAATTGGCTAATCTTTGTTATCTCAGTAGCAGCCAACGAGTCAGATTTTCTTCGTTCTTTGCCACCGAACTATTGTCCTATATGTGCATAATAGTCTATATCGGATGCTATTAAGTAAAACTCCATTGAAATTTTTATTTATCTTTAAAGATGGGTCTCCTCTACAATTAAGGTGTTAAGCTTTGTTTTCATCGAATTTTTTTTTAAAGAAAAGAAAGGTCATACATAAAAATATTACAACTAATCAACCGTGCTTCTAAATAAAAGTCATACCTTAATCCGTCCATGGCGTTTTTATGCCTTTTTTTGTTTGCTATAAATTAATTACTATAACACTTAAATTCGGATAAAGAAACCAAAACAGGCCTACAAGAATGCATATATATATATATTAATATACAGCAAACAAAAACACCAACACTCCTTCAATAATATAAGAAATCGCCAATAGACGAAATTCTAGGAACCTTAAGGCATTGACTGGCATGCTAAAATGGCTAATTTGATGCACAGTGTTGGCTTTTGAAGAGATAAATTTCAAGGTTGGGAGGTCGTTGACGCAATAACTCGATGCCTGCCGAAACGAAAGAATAATAAATAATAAAAAACAAAAATAGTACAAATACAAAAAACAAAAATGTGCACAAAGCTTTCAATACACTAATAACTAAATCCGTGTATACAAAGCCAAAGCCATTATAAACTTTTCTACTTGCAAAATATTCAAAATATTCTGTTAACGACAGCATTTTTTTTTCTTATTTATTTTTTTGTTTGTTTCGCTTTGCTTTTCCTACTGCTGACATTTAAATAGCTTGGAATGAAGTAGTTCAGGTTACTATCACCTGGTCATACGGGTTTCATTTTGGCAACAACGGCATCGGCATCTTTGAGGTATCTAATAAAAATTTCATTCTATGTTTTGTTTAACTTAATTAAATACTTTTAGCTGAATAATAATAATAAAATGATATTATAATTGATTGTTTTAGTTAAATAAAAAAAGGAATAGCTACAAATGTTAAGAAATTAATTTTTGTTGTTTTTTTGACACATTTTTAACCCTTTAAAATAAAAGAAAAGTTTTAAGAAGTGCAACTATACAAAAATTAAACAAATCTTTTTTCTAGAATCTAGAATTCTTTTATCTAGAATCTAGAATATAAAAAACATATATTTGATTTATTAATTAAACTAAATAAAGTTGTTATTAAATTATTTTTCAAAGATTAGAAAAGCTGAAAAAAAACAAGAAGACAATACCATTCTACATAGCTTTTATAATTTTCGACTTAAAAAGAACAAAAAATTTATACTTTCAGACCTATTATTTACAAATTCCTTAAGATTGTTTTCGAAATAATTAAATTATATTCAAATGAGCCGAATATAAAACCTTATATAGACGGAAGTACATGGTTTCTAACATTGTCCTGTACATGCCATGTCCGGAGTGTAAATAAGCTTGTAACCAAGATAGAATTGAGCAGTCTTTCTAAAGCCTTGTACAGACCAATGCGTTTTTCATTCGCACGCCGGACAAGATTGTAAAACGGGTGATGTATTTGCTCTAGCTATAGCTAGAACAAAATTGTTTTGCTTTTGTTTTTTGTCAGTAAAAGGACACTTTATGGCCTTCAAAATTTTTCTTTTACTTTAAATTTTTGTTGGGCTTATTCTAAAAGGGATAAGAAATGATTTTATTACTTTTAGAGAAGCATTTTGTGGCCTTCAAAATTTTTGGTGTACCTCTAAAAGTAATAAAATCATTATTTCCTATCCCTTTTAATATAAATACAACAAAAATTTCCATTAGAACTAAAATTTAAAATACAACAAAAATTTTGAAGGCCATAAAGTGTCCTTTTACTGACAAAAACAAAAACAAAACAATTTTGTTCTAGCTATAGCTAGAGCAAATACATCACCCGTTTCACAATCTTGTCCGGCGTGCGAATGAAAAACGCATTGGTCTGTACAAGGCTTAAGGTCGTGGTCCTTATGAAAGTAAATTAAATTTACTTTGTCAGGTTCATATTTATGCACGACTACTGAAGGTACTATTACACTTACATATAAATATGGCAAATTTGCCATATATATATGGCCCGAAAGTGGCATACAAGTGTGATAGCCATATTTGTATGGCAAAAAGTACATGACGTCATATATGTGGCACGGCTAGCCATATAGTTTTGTGCCATATATATGGCATAGTGTAATAGCTAAATATTGACGCTGCCATATATATATGGCAGTTTTGTGCCACAATGGCATATAAAATTTATAGAATTTTATTTGGCATTGTTTTGCCATACATTTATATGCAAAATGCTTTAAAATATGCATTTTTCGTTAGAAAAAGACTTTTAAAGCAAATAATATACAAACATTAAATATATTTTCAAGGAAATATATTTTTAGAATAAAGTATTCCCTTGAAAAATTAATTAAATACTTTAAGGACACTCCTCACCTTTTGTTCAAAGATGGTATTTATTTAGGGATTAGGATGCCTTTCTAAGAATAATTTAGTTATTTTAGTTATTATTATGCTTGTAAAATAGCATTAGGGTTTGCAGGTAAATTGAAAATATATAGATTCAATTTAGAAAATATGGATCAGGCTTCACAGTTCACGCTTGTCATATATTTGTATGACATACGTGGCCATACTAGTGTGATAGCCAAATATTACATTGTCATATATATGGCCAAAACTTATATGCCAAGGCCCTTTGCCATATAAATGGGCCATATTTATATGGCATAGTGTAATACCCCTTGTAAAATGTTTGTGGCATACAGACATATGAGACATATTTTAAACGTCATTGCTTGCCATATTTATATGTAAGTTTAATAGCACCTTGAGTTAGCTTTTCTATTCGTATAGGATTGATTGAAATTTGTCACAAATTGATGTGTCGAACGACGTAGGGTGATAGTCCATTTAAAAGTTACAAGGATAGCAAATATGCGTAAATGTGTACTCTCAAAATGTAGCTTTACGCTTTTATCGTAATTTCCTCTTTATGACAATTTTCATTTGGACTTTACAAAAAATTAAGACTGGGAAAAATGTTATGTTATGTTATGGTAATTTTTTGTCAATTTATTCAATGTTAAGGACAACATTCCTTAAGTGCGCATACTTTTAGACAATCTCACGGACTATGTATTTTTGTTTTTCGCAGGCTTAAATGATTAGAATGAGCTTTATAAATTTCCGATTTTATTTTTTTTGTAATCCAATTGAAAAATTTTGTTGCCAAAATTAAAATTACCAAAATTATATAATCTTAGTACAAATATTTTTTCTTGCAGACCAAGGCTCATTCTCATTGCGTCTTGTCTTTTTTTTTTTTTTAATCAAGGCTATAATGGAGCATGAATTGATTGCCTTTAAAACTTTCTATAAACTTCATTCTATCTGACTAATATGATCTTTCAATTATATCAAGTCGAATCAATTATAATTTAATTCAAAAAATAAATAAAAGTTTAAAGTTACTCAAAAAAAAAACGGTTGTAAGCTTCTCAATTTTATTTAATTAATTTTAGAACAAAATAGACAAAAGCGGTTAGAGTTTAAAGCAAATCAAATTAAAAGAGTTTGTTTAATTTCACACAAAAAATTATACCTATACTATTGAATATGTGAAAATTATTATTTGTCTATGACACATTCAAAATGACGTGTCTCGTCTACAATACTTTTTTCTACTTTTTGTATTGTGATGGTGTTTAAATGGTTCCCCAAACTTCGTTTAATTCTCTGTTCTTAAGCCAAAGAAGTTTTTCTATATTCAAAGTATTCTTAAATGCTGATTAAAACTATTAAAAATTATAAATTTTTTAAAAGTTAGCTTTTAATTCCATTATATTTATAAAAAAAGAAAACTAACAAGCTATGTTAGTGACTTTTTATCCGTAATTTTTTTATTTGTTGATTTTATCTACATCAGTAAAAATAATTCATATGATATGAGACATGGGTAGTTCCTTAATGTTATCTATTAATATTTTTTTTTTTTTTTATTATTTATTGAGAAGTTTATGTTTTTTTTATTTTATACCATTTTCACCTATCATAGAAGATTCCCATCTAAAGGCCTATCCCGTTAATTTATATTTTAATCAAACTTTACCGTACAATTTCTTTTCTTAGGGAGTTTAAGTTCGTGGAAACAACCTTCAAATTTGTTTTCTCCTTTAGTCTTTTGTTAAAAAAATACTAGATAACTTAATGCAACACGGAGTGGAAATTTTGAATAATTTTTCGAAAACTCTTTCGAAAATTATTTGATAGTGATTAATTATAAAGTTAGGTTAAATCTGATTGTGTAAGAGTGGGTCTACACAGGACAACTCACAGCAAAAACTCACAGCGATTCTGGGAGTTTTGTATGAAAAATAACCGTTTTCGCCGTGAGATTCTTCTGTGAGTTGTCCTGTGTAGACCCAATCTAATACTTCTTTTTATATATATGGGTAAAAAATGTAGTGTTCTCGCCTAGTATTCTGGCCGCTGTAAATGCACCATTGTCGATGTGAAATATGTCAATCAATTTCATACAAATAGAAAAATTACCTATTGCTAAAAGTCACTTCCTTAAGTCTTTCTTCTGGTTTGGAAATTCGAGAAAATCAATTTTTTTGCATATTTTCATAGCTTAACTCGTTACGAAAATGTTTCTAAGAGGATTTTTCGAAACTCGAATTATTTTTGGAGTTACAGCTCATTTTGTGACTAGTGCTTATCTCAGTTCAGTCTTTAAAACTTTAAACCCGTTTTTCTCGAAGCTCCTTTTTTCGAAAAGGTGTGCGTGATATTTCTAGTTTTACCCAATCGATTCAATTAAAATTATTTGGCACAGAGATTCTTTATAAATCAGGCTATGGCACAACCCATACCCCACTTAAAACTATTTTTACGTCCGTAGCCATATGAGATCGTATGACGTCAATTTTTTTCTTAGCCCACTAATTTTTTTTTGTGTTTTTAGTCAACTTAAAATTTGAAGAAATACATTTAAGGAGAGGGAAGATTTTTTTGGCAATTTTTGCATTGAATTTAGGAATTTTGTGTCAAAATTTCAAGTCAATCGGGACAAAACTCTCCTGGTTACTGATATTTGAATCTGCCCAACTTTTGTACCTTTTTCAAAGTTTCAAACTTTAAATGCGTTTTTCTTGAAACGAACCCAAAAAATAAATAAAAAAAATCGTTGAGGAAGAAGAAAAATTTATACTCTATCTATATAAATTTGGTTTTGTAATCTCAGATAATTCTAGAATCGGATATGGTGATTATCGTAAATTGTTGTTTTTAAAAGATGACTTGGGAACTACTGTGCCACTGCCATATAACTTGATAATTTTGTACAAATATTTTACAGAATCTTATATACCCCTACTCCTGCTTAATTATTTATTCTGACCTACTACTTTGATTTTTCTGTTGTCAAATTTTAAATTTTTTTTGCATTATTCATTTTGATTGAACCCAGAAAAACAAAACATAAATAAAAAATAATTTCATACAAGTACGAGTACATCTTTTTAAATTTTTAAATTTTTCGCAATTGTTTATTTTTTCTAATCATGACTCGAACCAAAAGTTATTCTTATTGAACTGTTTATATTGAAAAAGATTTTTCTTCATATTTTCAAAAATAAAAAGAAAAGAAATTAGAAAAAGGAATCAAAATTGAAAAAATTTCAGCCAAAGCAAGTATCTTCTTATTGTTAACATCCAGTATACATATTTATTTGTATAAAAAGAGCCTTTGAATCATGGATCTAATATTTTCTATAATTTTTGTGTTTTGTGGATATAGTGCCAAAATCAAATATACATAGATTAAGAGACAAAAACAAAGCTATTTTTAACTCTGAATAATATTTTTAGCGCTCAAATAATACAAAATGTATAAATTTTTTGATTATTAATATTTGTGATTAAATCTTGTAAATTTTTCGATTAGTAGTTTTAACCCTTTTATATTTCAAGTGTAAAATTAATTGATTTAAACACTTTTCCATTCTCTAATTCAACCTCATAATATTTTCTTTTGTATTTAAGTAGTTAAAAATTACACCGCAAATGCAAGTCAATGGGACATGGTGGTTAATCGTGCTACACTCAAGATGACACTTTAGCTAACCTTCCTGTATTCTTGTCTACAAAAAATCTCTGTTTTCCATATGTTTATTAGAAAACACTTCTAGACGACGGAGTTATATAATAACATTCATAGCTTAATAACACAAATAAACTCTTGTGATCTTCATCAGATACCTCAAACACCGGTTCCACTTATGTATGCAAATTATGTTTAACAGAAAGAAGATAAACAACAAAAACTACATACCAGACTTTGTAATTCTTTAAAGATCTAACTAATATGACTCTTTCGCTCTAATGGGAAAATGTTGACTATTTTATCTTTTGTGCTTTTTTTAGATATAGAATTCATTTTTGCGGTTTTATTTCATATTTCTTATGCAACTATGTTGCGGATACCGGCAACGACGTCACCACATCATTAAATTTCTTTAAGCTGGCTAGATGTAGGTTTCGTAACTGTTAAATATAAAGAGCCCTTAAAGTTATCTTTTTGACTTTTTGCTGTTCGTTATATTAAAGTTGTGTATTCTATGACTGAAACCTTCCTTGGTACGTGGTTTGTAATCGAAATAGTTTAAGAAATGAATTCTTTATATGACAAACGATGAATGTACCAATCACTTAAATGGTATACTGGCTTTTTAACTGCTAGTGCTTGCTTGTTGTTTGAGTACAGACAAGTAATTTGCATTACGTAATTACTAAATATTCTGTAGGCGTTCAAATGAAGTCGTTATTACTTTGATTATTTTATTATTAAGTATATTGTCTATATTTCTGCGAATTTAGTGTTTAAATATTCTCCATAATCTCCATAATGCTTAATTAATATTTAAAAAATGATAGCAATTTTTAAAAGTTAATGAATTTTTTTTTTATATGAAATTAAATTGTTTTCTATAAATAATTTAAAGTACCGTTGCTTTTTTATTATTTGTTAAGGATAATATAATACAAACGACAATATGTATTCAGGAGTAATAACTATGGTTAACTTTTTATTATTTTGATAAATATTTATTTTTCTTTAAAATCTATTAAAATCTTAACAAGCTGTTTGGGCCAATTTTAAAAGCAACAAAAAATTTAGTTAATTTCCATCAAAAAATCTTGTTCCTTGTTTTTTAAATTAGACCTAAAGATAAAATTTTCAAAATTTAAATAATTTTTTTTTCTTCGAATTTTAGGTGGCTGGCGTTACAGCAACCACGGAGCGTCCCCCAGCTCCTCAAGCGCCTCCACAGGGACCATCATCATTGCAGCTTACAGATGAGCCCCATATGTCAATTGTTGCAACAGAAAATGCCGGGTAATTTTTTTCTTCTTATAAATCATAAGTTTTTTAAAAACAAAAATATAAACAGAAAACAATAGACGAGTATCTATCTGAGTATAACAAATTTTATAGTATTTACTATTTTTGAAAATAATTTATAAAAAGTGAACATATTAAACCCATAAATTGCTGTATAGAATAGAACAACCAAATAGCACTCTATAATTACTGTTGATGTGGTCATATTTGCTGATAATCGTCAATAGCTAGACTGACAACTTAGTATTTTGTGCTCGTAATAGCAATAACTACTTGCTTTCTTAGTTAATTGCGCACGGAACGCGCACTTTTGCACCATTTCCTGAAATAATTATTGTTTAAACGATCCATGAACATTAATGACCATACATTATTTTTTATATGTATATTCTTTCATAAGTATTAAAATTGAGTTTTGTAAAGTGGCAGCGTTATCTTAAGTAGAACTTTGTAGTTGGACTGTTCTACAATCTATGAAAGTATTAGAATTTCAATTAATTATCTTTTTTTTTCTTACTTATCTCATATTTAATATTATAATTTATTCTGTAATGAAAATTTTAATCAATCTGTATTAAATAATTATGTGGGTATATTTATTTATTTTTTTTAAACACATCAAAGAAAAAAAATAATAAAGAAAAAAATAAATAGAAAATTTCAAGATATGGGATTATAATTTGATTTATTATTCTTATATATAAACAGTTTTTGTATTCCTGTCAAGGCTTACTTTAATTGATATCTCGGTTAGTGTTTAATATACCTTGCCCTACATATTTCATAGTAAATTAAACTTTCGAGGTATGAAACATTTAACTTTTTTATATGTATATATGTATATGTATATATTTCACTTTTTTATTACTTTATTTTTTTGTAATTTAGTAAAACCTAGATTTCAAATAATATTGTGGCAGACTGAAGGTAGTGATTACCGTAATAAAATAATTTTCAGAAGATCCATTAACTAACGATTTAGAAAGTCTTTCAGGCAAAAATTAGCTTATGTACTTTTGTTTTATTTTTTAATTCAATTGAATAGACTTTTACACTCTTCGATGAATACTACTTCTAGGATGAAAAATCAATTTTAAGATCCCTTATCATTTCACAATCTCAAAAGGTATCTCTTCAACTTCTTGAAATAATCTTTTGTTGTCTTTTTTATCTTGTAAAGAATCTCTTGTCAGAGAATCTGTGAACCACATGATGATATTAAATAACTCATGGTCTACTCGCATTGTCAAAATAGTTTGTTGCATATTTAAAGAATGTCCATTACAACATTGAAGTCAAGCTGTAATCACTAAAGTAATTATTATTCAAATCAATTGGACTAAACTGAGATCAGTTCGTACTATCAGATCCTTTCAAAACGGTCTACCCTTTAACTTCCTTGTCCCTTCAGTTATGCTTGACTGTCTGAAATATTATAGATAAGGTCCGACCGAGAATGATTTTTTATTCTTGGCCGAGACCGAGACCGAGAACGAGAAAAAATATATTCTCGGCCGAGACCGAGACCAAGAACGAGACTAAAAATATAGCAGCTAAAATGGGTAATACCCATTCTCCACCGAAGTTTATACTCATTATTACAATACAACGATGGAAATTTTGTATGGAGTATGGAGAGTTAAAAGTTAAAAGTGCAAAAAATGCAATAAATTGTTATATTTTCTGTGTATGAGTATATGGACATTTTTAACACTCAAAATTAAATAAGCTAATATTATGACACAAAAGCAGTAATTTTTCAAGATTTTCGCCTTTTAAGTTGTGCCGCCTCTCATCATATAGCTGCCCAGCTCTACTAAAAAGTCGCAACGCTAGTCATAGGCGTTTCACACAGAATTGATATTACAATTTCGATTCCGGCATTTTGTAAATTTTTATGGAAAATTCAGTCTCCTCTAATGTATTGTAATATTTCAATTCCAATATGAGAGCCTGTCTGAAACGGCTATCAGTGAAGCTGATAAAACTTTGCTGGCTTATGATAGCTTACTGATAGACTGGTACGTGTGCAGTCTCGGCTATGGCCGAGAATCTCGGCAAATTTAAGCCGAGAACGAGAACCGAGATCTCGGTCTGGATTTCGGCCGAGAGAAGGCCGAAGAGAAGAAGAACTTCATTAGGATGATTTCTACTCAAGAAAAAGTCTTACCAAATTCAAAAGCTAAATAATATTTAAAAAAAAAACGGTTTTTTTACATTATTGTTGGAAGACAACCTAATTTCTCTTAGAATATCCTATAGTATCTGAGCTTATTTAAGCCAAATCACCCTTATTCATTTAACTTCCGCGTTTCCTACCTTGCCAAGCGTTTGTGTTATACAAGAGATTTATATAGTGTTGATTTTTTTCAAGCTTCCTGATTAGGTCGTCCTTAAATCCAGTTTCAGATTTTCGTGAAACATTAAAAAATAAAATTATCACCTGATTTTTCTAAAAAAAATTGCCTTAGAGGATCATTGAATGGTTGACTCTGACAATGAGTGAGAACATCCTCTCTAAACCACTGAATCTTTATCCAATTTTCTTAAACGTTTTAATTTATTAGTGTGAATATTTGGAAAACGGTAATGAGCATTTGTACGAAGTTAGTTTAGCATGCTGTCACCTCTTCACTAATTATCATTTTTTAAATTAACATTTAAAATATATTCCTTTTTTGGCTATATTCCTTTTTTACAAGCTGTCTTCGTAAAAAATACACAATATGTTGTTTATAAAACATGTAATTAATTCTCTTCTTATAGGCTAACTTTTTCCATTTTCGCAGTAATTAGAACGAAAGTTGACTTAGCTCTTGTTATGCAATTTGCAGACGTAAGGGTTTTTTAAAGACCCCGAAACTTTTTTAATATGTTTGTTATTTAAAGAAAATTATAAATGGCTATGCCATTTTTATTTAGTTTTCAGGCTAAACCAGAAAAGTAATAAATATCACTTGTACATAAAAACATCACTTTTAAAAATAAAGACGCCATAGAAAATAAAAAAATGAAATATGTATTGCTTTTGTTATGAATTTCTTCAGCTGTATATAAATTGTTAAGAAGTCCAAAATCGTGTAGATATTTATTTTTTTTGCTGTTTTTTAAATGTCAAAAATAAAATTAATTACTTATTAAGTATATATACAAACGTCAGTTAAATACTGCAATCAAAAAACAATGTTTCAAATGTAATGTAATTTTTAACTTTTTTTAATTACTGTCATATATTTACTATTAAAATATATTTTATGGATAAAATCATGGGTTCGTGCAGCTCGTGCCATACTTTATCAAAACAATTGCATTACGGGCTCGTGGCAACGTGATATTCTTAAAAAAAAAGAAGCAAATAATATAAAACATGCTACTAATTAGAAGTCTGATTTAGAAAAGTCACCATTCATTGTATATTATTAACTACAAGAAATTACACCATTTAAATATAGTACAGAAAAATAATAATACGGGCAAATATCCAATTGTTGTTTTTTTAATCGCAATTTTTTTACTTTAGTCCTAAATGTATATCCTGGCTTTAACATAAATACTAAGATAAAGACTGCACTTAATCACTTCCTTAAATTTTCATAACCAAGAAATTTTTTTTTATAAAAAGAAAAGAAGAAATATTTCAAAAATTTGACTATGCAAGTAGTGCACTTTAAGTATTAGCCTTGCCAGTAGTATAAAAGAATTCAAATAAAGGAAACGGTTAATTATAACTGATTGACAGACAGGTGATGTAATATATTTTAAGATACCGTCAATTAGTTAAAGGAAATGTATACCTAAGGAAGCATCTTTCAAAGATTTCGCCACTAAATTTTAAAAATGAACGATTTCCAATAGTTTCTATGTGGAAACAAAGCCACAACACAATAATTATAAAAAAACCTGCCGATGTGCTGCCATCTTATCTTGAAAATATTTTTTAATGGAGCCAAAAAGAATTGTATAAAAGCTTTAATATTAATTCAAAGTTATATCTCTACACTTTGAATTCTATGAATTTATATATCAACACAAAAAACACAAATAGAGTGCCCGATATACACATGACCTAAGAAAATGTATTTGTAGTTGTAGTGCATGTATCCCATTTGCATTTCATTTACTAAAACAGCTGTTTACAAATAGAAAAATAATAATATATATATATTTCTTTTTCAAAATGAGAGAGTGAGAGAGATCTAAATTTGATGCAAGATGGTAGACATTTAAAAAAATAATAATCAAAACAAAAGAGTAAATATATAGAAGACAATGTCATGAACCTGTAATGCATATCAGTTATATGTATTTTAAGTAAATATAATATTATTAATACATAGATATTTATTTTAATAAAAAAGCGAAAGCTGGCCCAGGCCTAGTAATCCAATTTTTCAAAGATTTGGTAATTTTAGTTCGTTTAAATTCATAGGATCACTCTTTGTGTAGCACTTGAAACTAGCTTACAACTATTACAAATTGTTACAATTACTTAACTATTTGTAATTTAGTTTAATTTTAAATATTTTTATATGGTTTTAAGTTAATTATAAGTGGTTGTTTATTGATTTAATGACCACTTAGCCCTTAGTGCTTACATTTTTAATTTCGATTTGTTATTTTTATGTGTAAATTATTTTTTTTTTAAAAAAAAAGTTCAAACAAAGTTTTAATTAGTTTATGTATTTGAAGTTTTCAATGTTTGTTGATTTTTAATTTTTGGTTATAAACTTTAATTAGAAGTAATAAATATTTTGAATTCTTAATATTTGTTGATTTCTATTGTCTGTTTTTTTGATTATTTGACAAATTTCGTGCAAACAAATTTGATTTGATTTGATTTGACGTGTATACACGACAGACGCGCCTAACTGGTTGTTCTTAAAGAAAAGTTCTAAAAACTCTAAAAAAAGCATGAAATTGTTACACATATATCAGTCTTAATTAATACCAATCCATAGAACTTTTGACATAAAATGCTATTTAAGTGTTTGTCATTATTCTTTTTTTTTTATTGACTTCTTATGTGTGGGCTCTAAATTAGCCAAGTTAATCTATAACAGTGAAACAACAAAACTTCGATTTTTAAATTTATTTTCATCTTAATTCTCATGAATATGTTTTCATCCATATACACTGCTAAATAATTTGTTTTTGCAAAGGATTCTTCACATCTTTTGTTATTCAAATTTAATGGACACTATCATTGGAAATTTTCTCTTACACTTTTTCATTTCTAATGGAAAATATTTTTCGAAAGTATGATTTAACTACTGTCGAATTATTATATTTAATATTAATAAGTATGAATTTTTTTGGGAATTGTTATAATCAAAATAATTATTAAATATATATTATTACTATTTACTTTAATCAGCAAAAATTTAAGGTTTTTCTCAACTTAAGTAAATAAAGGAAACATATTTACTGAAAATTCTTGTAAATTTTAATTGAATTTTATATATGAAAATATATCAGTTTAAGGATACATTTTTTGTAATAAAATGTTATTACTTTCATTCTTAATATAAAAATCCTGCTTAGAATTTTACATCATGAGTGCCATTTTCGTTTTGTATGCGAAATTAGCTCTTTAGATTTTACATCAAACTTCTTAAAAAATGTTATAAACAAATTTAATCTTAAAACATTGTTGTTTTTTGCCATTTCTAAAGTTAATTATTGTATTAATTTGGTCAATTAAATTCAATTTGCCCTCTAGTTTATTCGATGAGTAAAGCCACAATGTCTGTAAACCATATTAACCGACTTTTTAGTGCACAAAATTACACAGTTTATCGAATGTAAAAAAAGTTTAATAATACAAAAATTAAATGCGTTGAAATTTAACTACTTCTTGTATGTGAAACAAAAGACATTGGCTCTTAAACAACTTTTTTATTATTAGAAATATCCTGTATATTTTTTGTTAAGACCTCTGGCGTATTTTAAAGATACGGTGGTCATATTTAAAAATAAAACAACTTTAAAGATATAGTTCCACAGATTAACAGTACCTGATATACTTAAAACTATATATTTTAATTGTGGTTTCTAAAACTTACAGCAAGACTTCTTAAGTTTCCACTTTTTATTACCAGTTGTGTGTGCAATATTTTAAATGCAATGCTCAGTTATAAGGCGTTAAAAAATTGTACTTTGAAAAAATTCAAAAATTTATTATTTCAAAATTATGACGAGATTTAGTCCTTTCGATATATTTTTAATGATAACATCCAAAGTTAATATCAGCTTTCACTCATTGTATATTCCTTAATTCAACATTCTAAAGAAATTTCGTTTATTTTTCTTATTCATTCCCACTTTACAATTCCTTTTTGCCACATTTTTGAAGTATTTTTGTACCTATAACATCTGTTTGACCAAATTTCTTATACTTTTTAAATTGAATTTTTCTATGAAAATAAATAATTTATTTTATTCCCTTGCAATAAATATCCAACATGTCTCATGAATTATTAAAATAAAAAAGGATAAATTTGTAGCAATTTGTTTTTGTTCTTTAGAATTTCGTTACAGTCCTTTTTAGAATATAAAATTTCAGTTAAGTTTAAGAGAATCTTATAGTGGTCTGATGGTCCTTATGAAAAAACAAAATCAAGCTACACGCTGATTATTTTACAGGTGTTAACCATTATTTGTTTTATTTTAGTAAAGTGCAGGATTAATTATATATTTATCAGTTGATTATATTCTTGCTGTTAGAATTTTCTGTTTAAAAGCTTCAAGGAATTCTCTGTTTTTGATATTGATAATGATTATATTTTTTTTAAATGTGATTGCTACTGCGCAAATAAAATAAAAGTTAGTATTATTTAAATTTTTCTTTTATAATCCATTGCCTGTAATTTTGTTTATCTTCATTTTAGCATTATTCATGCTTTTTGTGTCAATAATCAAGCTATACAAAAGGAGAGCCAACTGGGGAATTTGCGAAAATGAAAATACAAAATTTCTAGTTCTGTGGCTAATCTATATCCAATCGGTATAAAATTTAGGTGAATTCAAGACTTTTAAAATAATATTTTTCAAAATTGCGAAAAATAACTTTTTGCTTTGCAAGAAGAGCTGGAATTAACTCTTCAATCATTCAAGAACTTCTGATGTGTGACTTGTGATAGACTTAAAGACGTGATTAGGCGTTCAGGACTTTATACTCATTATCATACAGCCACTAAATTTGTGAAAAGTTTTTTACAGCAATCTTGAGAGCTGCAATTAGATTTTTTCTTTCTTTATTACCTTTAAATATCAGCCTAGTAAAATGGACAAACAACTTAGTTGTTTGAATCTTGTTTTTCAGTCTAGCCAAATTAAATTTTGAGATGCTTCTAGTATATTGGTTATAATTTGCTTCAATTATATTAGAATCATGAATGTGGCCTTTTAGCTTTATTTTCGTTTTGGCAATGCTGAATACACTACTGAATGCTTGAGTATATAATTATCTTACTGGATTCATACTGAAACGTCTAAATAAATTCGAATTCCATACTATCAGTATGAAAGTTACAAACTTTTTCAATACATGCAATTCGAAAAATGTAGACTTGGGTACATTGCATTGAATGTCAAATATCATTTTTATAATGATAAGTTTTGAAGAAAAAAATGTAGATATTATATTATTATGATTTTCAATTATTGTGTTTTTTCTCGAGCCTTTCTCAGCAAAATACTGGATTTTCTATGTGTCATGCCTTAAAAGAATTCGAATTTTTTGTTTTGTTTTTGATAATTTTAGTATTTATTGTAGATTTATTATTACGGTTTGTCTGATTATAGTGGATTAGTACAACAATCCATCCAAAAAACGATGACATCTTAATCTCGTCTCCCTGAAGTTAGTAATTTTTACTCGACCAGATAATGGCCTTCAATTCTTCGTATTTCATAACAGTAGTTGACAGTAGTGAAAAATATACCGTTATATTAATTTTATTTAAGGAAATTTATATTGTATTAGAGTGTGAATAATTAGCTGAGGGTATTTTTTCAGATTATTTACACTGTCTTATATATAATCTAAAAATCTAAACATAACCTTTTTTTTAATCACCACTTTTAAATATAAAAAGATAAAATTTTACCAGTGACATTCTTTTAATATTTAAAAAACTATTACCCAGTAATTAAATGACTCATTTCCAATACACTATTAAAATTTTAAAATCAAATTTTCTTAAAATATTAACTAATAATATTCTTTAAGCGAAAAAAAATTTGGCCTTGAAGAAGTTATTACTCCCCCAGAATTAACAAGAAAACAAGTTTTGAGTTTTTTTTTCTTCACAGTCTCAAAGGCCGATGAGTTTTAATCACAACTTTGTGCAAACTTCTTAGCTACTTGTGTAATGATATAATAATAGTAAGACATTCTAATTGCTCAAACAGACACTTAAGTAAACAATCAAAAATATTCCGTCCCTCATGATTTTTAGCGTTTCTGACATAGGTCAGAAATTGTTTTTCTTTTTTAAAATTAATTTTATGACTTTTTGTAAACTGTTTGTAAATTGTTTGTAATTTTTGACAACAAAATACTTAGCAGCAGGAAAAAACAAAAACAACAAGTTATATAAATAAAAATGAAATTTTTTTTTTTTTTTACTGTGGAACAATAAAAAATTTACAAACTGAACATCTTAACATACGTCAATGGCGCATCAATCCCTCAATATATTAAACAGTCCCATATTAAAGAAAAATTTTCAATTTTTTGTTTATTATTAGTATCAGCAGGCGGATCAACCTCTTATTTGAAGGTAGTAAAACCTCAAATTTGTTTGAAAATAACCTTTTTGTAGACCAAAATTTAAGCTATTAAATAAAAAACATTTTTAGGATTCATGCCCAAATTTTGGATTCAATTAAATTATTCCTTAATATAAAAATAAAGAAAAAAGGAAAAGTTCTGTTAATATAGTTTAGACCTATTTTACAGATTTTAATATTTTTGGAAGTGTATCTCAGAAATCTAAAAAATTAAAAATATTGCTTTAAAATGAAGTGAAACTATCAAGTTTTCTTGAGACATTGCTGAATGTGTACTGGTAACAATAAAAATTATGTTTGTAGAGAAACAATAAAAATTATGCGTTTCATAATTCCTTGCAGTTACAAACATTTTATTTGAGTTTAGATAAACAATTTAAAACATAAGGACCATGATTATGTGACTTATCGCTTCATATATTTAAGTGAAATAGTATTAGAATTTTAGTTAAAACCAAGAGTCATTTAGCCACTCATGTAAAGTATAAATATTTTACAATTAATTTGTTCAAATCTGTTAAATGATCATTGAAGCAGCCGTTTCAGAAAAAATACTAGATCATTCCTCAGTATTAACTACCAGGTATTTTTCAGTCCTATGAAAATAGGACTTATGAAATTTGCATCAGTAATAACAACTTGATAGTTTTGAAGTTTTATTTTGCTGGTAAATTTTTTTAAAACCAAAAGAAATAGAAAAGAAATATATATAAAAGAAAGTTTTAGTTTTTCCTTAGATTCTAAGAAAAAACGCCTAAAAATTAGCAAACAATTAAGTTATCAAACTATTATGAATTATTTGGTAAATTTTTGGCATTATTTTTATTTTTTTCTAGAGACAAGAAATCGTCGTCCGTCTATCTTTAAACAATATTTTGCATTTGTTTGGTTTCTTTAAGTGGCGCCATAAAAATTAAATAAAAAAAAATTTAATAAATTTTATTCACTATTAAATGATTGGAAAACAAGTTTGTGTTAGCGATTAGACCGTCATCATGCATATATGTACATAACTTGTTTTTTGTTATTTATTTTTTTATTTTGTATACAAGAATATAACAAAAATATAATGGTGGAAATATTTTTATCATTTATCACCTGGAAAAGCCATAGAAATTAAAACTCAATTGGCTTCCTCTTTTGCTTAACGCAAATTAACTTAACTTTATTGCTAATATATAGAGGTATGCATGAATTTTTATTGTCTCAAATATTCATTTTGGATGCTTTCCATTTATATTTTTATTAATGAGTAAACAAAGTTTATTACTTGATGTCATTTTACAGATCAGCGAGAATTGTAAGAATGTAAATAGAATGATTAAGTATTTTCCTTTAATTTCTATTAAAATTTGGTCTCAGCCTGCTTTTTGGAAAACTTTATCTATAAATAGATCTAAGAAATTCAGATCCTTGTATGATAGCGATAGAACTTTGAACTTGATACTAAGAACGAGTTTTCTTCAATTTTCTCAGAAAAATATTTAACATTTGATCTGATTACATCACAAAGTGCACAAAAGTGTGTAAAAAATAAATTGGGCATTTCGTAGTAGCCAACACTCCAGAACAGATTTTGGAATGACTTTAAGCTTGTCAAATACAATGAGTGGAATTTTGTGTTTTTACTGCTGTCATTCTTTTGAATTTTTTTGTTGTCATCAGTGACCGTTTTCATATTAAACGCAATTTTTGCTTTTCTCCTTTGCATGTTTGGTATGGTTATTTCTTTTTCCCAAAAAACCAAAAGTTTACCTGACTTATAAAAACATTAAAGATAAAAAACAAGCATAGCTTCTGCCTGTAGTCGTTGCGACAAAAGATAAAACTAGAAGCCCTACAGTCTACAATAAATTTGTTGTCTATTGAAAGTTGTTGGCTTAAAAGAAACAGAAAAAAAAACAATTTGACTACGAAGGTAATGGAAAAGAAGTCCTATGAAAAAAACTAGAAGAATTTCGCTAGCGAACACTATAGCCATCCATTTCATATGGAACAAAGTAAACATTTCAAAAAAATAATATGTTACTTTGACGTCACTCTGAAGTTTCTTTGGTAGTGTTTGCCGCACTTAGATTTATATTATCACATAATTTCTTTGGGCTAATAATAATAAAAAAAATTCTTATTACATATAATTTTGTTTAAGAATATTTAAAAATTTCTGATACTCTTTAATAGGATCAGCAGACGACACCATCAATTCTTTTCCAGAAAATTGTATATACATCTCTATAATTATGCCTGCGTGTTTAAAATGGTTTCCTCTTATTAATCCTTGCCAACAATTTGCTATTTATTAAAAACTTTTTGCAAATAATATACAAAGAAATTTAAAAAAAAGAATCTAAAACCAATATTTAGGCATCTTTGCAAACCCATGAGTACCGCTTGAAGGCATAAAATGTTCAATTAAAACTACCAACAGACAGATATGAAATTAGTGACCATAACACCATATAATTAGTTTTTGCTATTTAATTAGCTAATTGACGACACTAAAAGACTTTTATACATTATATGCAGCTTAAAATCTCTAAAGACTGTTGTAGTTTAGGGGAGATAGTATAAACCTGGATAAGGTGTACTTTTGTTGCACATGTCTAACATGACTTAAATAATTTCGCGTGATAAATAATCATTAAAGTGATTTGCAGGCTGTACTCTCATCTAGATTAATTTACTAAGTCAAAAACTAAAAATAAATTATAGTAGGTTATCTATAGTTTCAATTAGCTAGAAAATATTTTATACAATGTAAGGAAAAATTATTCAATCAATCTTTGTCTCTGATTGTGGCAATTACAACAATTGAATTTACTCTGATACTGATCATTGGATCAAATATTGTGGTAGTAAAATGCAATCAAATTAATTGATAAAAAGGATATAATAATGACCGTTTTGATTTCATGTAGTTTAAATATTACATATTGTAATTAACTTTACTAAAGTAACTTAAAAGAAAAGAAATTATTTTGATAACTTTCTTTACAAACGACACATTTAGAATTAATAACAATCAAAGGCTGTTGTTAAGGATACTAAAATTAAAAATAATTTGTGTTATTCGATTTTTTGTCAAGATTTTTTTTATTCAAAATTAATCATTTATGGAAAAAAATCATAAAATGCTGATTTTCATTTCAATTTTTGCATATTAAGATATATTTAAGCGCATCAAAAAATCATTTAGAGTTTTTATGTTAACTACAAGAAATTTTTGATTTTATTTTTTTATACCGGATCGCTGCTATAATGTTGTTTTGATGCACCCCAGACAAACTAAATTATCTTTTTATGATCATAATATAATTTGGAATTAATGATATTACATTTTGTCTGTTTTTTAAGATATTTCCAACCACTGTGGTAGATAGCTTTTTGAAATGGTTGAGATATGCTTTTTATTTGTTAACTTTCATAGGCACTTTCGCTTTTTTTCTTTAATTACTACTAAAATATTGTTAACCAAGGGGATCGATTCCCCTAATTCCACCACTATCTACGGCCACTGACTTCAGCAACAACAAAACTACATATTAGCACAATGAAGCTACCAAAATTAAGAAAAAAGAAGATTTTTATCATTTATTTATTTTGTAAAATAGTTTTACAATAAAAATTATTTGAATAAAGATGAAGAAAATTAGGACTAAAATTAGACAATCATTCTCAGAGTCTATAACCCGATTAAAGTTAACCCAAAATTTGAGTTTTTTTTTTTTTATATGGTTTAGATTTAGCTGTGGCAGGCTATTTTCTTATAAAGCTAAAAAGGAAAAGAGAAAATGAGTTTAACCGCTTTAAGCGAGCTCAATGAGCTATAAAATTTCACTTGTCATTTCCTTCTAATAAAAATAGTTAGACATGAGTTTATTAATATTCCTATACTTTTCTCCTGCTTTTTTTCTCAAAAATTAACACCAAGGGCACACTGAGACTTTCAGGGCGACTTTTGATAACGTTGAACTCTGACAAGTCTTTTTAATTATTTAAAGAAAAAACTTTACAAGTAAACCTTAAAATAACATCTTTTTGTGACATTTTGGGACTCAAGTATCTAAAGCTACTTTGGTGAAAGTTCTATTAAAATCATCTCTGTCACATGATTAAATTGCGTTTGATAAATAAATGAGACTAAGCAGATGACTATATTTTCTAAGCTTTTATGAAGACTCTAAAGACTGGCTTATTTTTTCTTCATTAAGGATTAAAAAACTTAAGTAAATTCACTAAATCTGATGAAACTGATTTATTGGCCTTTTCTTATAAGTTTATGAAATCGATAAGCATATTTAGTCATGTAAGAAAATTTTTTTAGCAACATTCTCTCAATAGTGAAACCAAATAAAACTTGAGTTAGATGTATTTATAGAGACTCAGAAGCGATTACATAATTACTAAGAAATAATTTACTTGAAATTTATTTTTGCTTTTATTAAAATTTGAAATATTTCTAAAATATTTTAATTATAATCTAGCCTGAATCCGTAAATTTCATTATAACTTCAATAAATTGTAAAATCAAAAATAATTTATTTAGACTTTCGAATGAAATTTATAAATAAGAAGCAAACCTAAAAATTTCCTATTTTCTATTACAAGGATAGCTCTTTCCTTTTTCCTCTTTCTTTAATAAATAAAGTAAATTATGCTTATGTATTGCAATATATCGATTTTACCAAAACTTCCTCAAGAATAAATATAATTGAAAACATGTCAAAGTCAAGTACAAAAACCGCACGTGTTGGATTTAGATAATCAATAATCAACAACATAGAAAGTTGATTTATTTACAACTAAATATGTATATATAATTATGTATGTATACAGCATCAATGCCTTTTAATGTTTTTTTTTTAAAGCTATTAAATTAAATTAACATTGAATAAAATGAAAAATTATTCACATTTTCATCGCAGCTAAATTTCATTTAACAAAACAAAAATATTAATATTGTAAAATTTTTGTATAAAACAGAAAAACTAAGAGAATTGTTTCATTTTTTTGTTTTTTGTTTTGACTAAAAATTTGCTCGAACAGCTGGTTTAAAAAAAAGCTCATTGAACATCTAGACAAAAATCCTAAACCTAATTAATAAAACAAGAGAAAGCTATTAGCATTCAAAATAAATTGAAAAAATCTGTCTCAGATTTTGGTATAATAGTATAGGGAGATTTTATTATTAATACATTTTCATCATGCTCAAAAGCTTATTTCATTTTTATATACTCCATTAGACAATTTTTTCATTTATCTCATCTTTTTGTAAATAATTTAATGGAAAATGTAAAACTTGATGATTTCAATAAAGATAAAACTCATATTTTCTTTGTAAGTTTACAATAGAATTGAAAAGAACAAAAAAATGCTTTACAAGAATACTACAAGAGAAATGAAGCCAAGGCTTTTTTTTTGGTGTAAATTTAAAAAGAGGTTTCCGAAAAATTATTATGCTAATAATGAGGTTTAATACAAATTAACAGAATTACTTTGTAAGAATATTATGTAGTTTGAGTTAAGGTCGATTAATTTTTATAATTTTAATGGTATTTTAGTCACGAAATTTCCAATAGTGTTTAGTCTTATGTTTTTTTTTTGTTATTCTAAAAAATAATAACTGGTTAAATGCTAAAAATATTATTCTTTTTTGGCATGATCTAATAAAAAGTGAGATGTCGTCCAGCTTTATGTTTACTTCTTGTCCACCTATGTAATTAGTTGTGGTTATTTTTTTAAATTTAATATTTTATTCATATTAAATCCTATAAATACATATTATTGAGTTTTTAATCCCTTAACTTGGACGCTTGATGTAATTTGAACGCGCTAAACTGGACAAACTGTGCACACTCGAGATTATTTTTATATTTTTTAAAATTTTTTGCTAAGACAATTTTCAAGCTGTGTTTTTTTTTTATATAGAAAAAAATTGATTTTTTTAGCCGGTTTTTTAAAAAAACTTTGCATCAAGGGATTAAATCTAAATACGAAATTCAGTAAACTTTTAATTGCCTTTTGCATCCTAGAACGAAGTTAGCTATGGATTAAATTATTTTACTCATAAAATTTGGTACTATGTTAAATTTAATGGCTTAAAAAGCAACACTAATCCTATGATGTAGTCATTATCGTTCTTCTGTTTAACAAATATCTTTAAATTTAAATTTTCAGTATTTTTTGCTTTTAATTTATTACATTTCAGTATATGAAAAATCTTTTTAGACGGCCTTTGCAAAAACAAATCTAGTTTGTTTACTTTTGTAAATCTCAGATGCTTACATCTGGTTCTTGTTATATAAACTTGTATTTAATTTTAGCAATATTATAAAAACATTTATGTAACGGAAATTGCTTTTGATTTTACGCTTACCCTATTATTCTTCTGGAAAGCGAGAATGATCAGATACAAGTCATTTTTCTCATATATCCTTTAAATTTGAATTCCACAAAATTTTTTCGATTAACCAAAAACACTTTTGAACTTATTTTTATTTATTTTTGAATTATATTTTAAGTGCTTAGACAAAGGACAGCTCGAAAACATCAATTGATTAAAATATTTTCATTTCATATTTTAATCTAACTCCTAAAATTACCCAAAATTAATATTAAGGCTGTGAAAGAATTCATTTGAATTTGGGAATAAATTTGACAAAAAAAATCGAAACAAAATTAAAATTTATATAAGCCATTCTCCTGTTATGATGACATGATGCCACCATCTGTGTAGAGAGGAAAATATTTGTGCGAAATGAAATAAGTCTTAAAAACTATATCATGTCATGGTTGTCTTATTTAAGAATTTACCTGTCATTTCAGCTGATTACGTATTTTGTTCACAAGAAATTTGTCTGAAGTAAAAATTTAAGACAATTTAACGCTGCCATTTATGATAAACAAGGTCTGTAGTCAATGACAATCAATTCACTCACGCGGTTTTGAAAATAAAATTGTTCTCATACGATCAATTTTTAACTTGAAATTAAATAATAATATTAATAAAATGAGAATGCTGAAAGTACTTTTTCAATATGTTTATTATATAAAGTTCACAAATATGTGCCATTTTTGCGCTATAAAAATCGTTCGTCTTGTTATTTCTTCGCTCGCAGTAAGACACCCGGAAATTCTAAACTGAGAATATTGCAATGAAAATTGTTAACAAAAAAAAAAGTGCACACAGAAAATGATAAACAGGTATTTTTTTGCAATGAAAATACGTGAAACCTGATTTAGTCGTTGTTAATTTTATTTCCTTTATTAAATATATTTTTATAAAAGCTCCGCTATATAAAGAGACTGCGATTTGTTAAAGTTCAAGTTTTGGAGCCTTCTACGTATAATTAACAAAGCTTAAGCTATTCTTATTCTTTTTGGGAAGCTTTTTTTGCAAAAATTCTTCTTTACAATAAAAGTGGTGCTTTTGAGTGTTTGATATAAAAAAAAGGGTCGTTGAACGAGCATCAAATTGTGGTTTCGTTTAAATGAAATGTGGTAATAGCGATGTTGGTGGCCATAAAGTACTTTCCCGCGATTTTATTACGAGTCGACAGGAAAACAATAATTTTGTGTGACCAAAATATCTGAGCGGAGTAAAATTGCTTATAATTTTACTATTGCTGATAGCTGGGTTTATTTTATTTTTATACAATATTTTGACTTTTACGGTCAAAGAACCTGAAAAAACGAACTTTTTTTGGACTATTTTTTTTTGGTTGGTATTCGTACGTTTTTTAAATTTTGGTTTATAAATAGTAATTATGTAAAAAAAGTAACAAAAATGGTATTATTGAACTCAATATTTTTAACTTTTGTTAATATCCATTGTCCATTGAGGCTTGAACAAAAAAAAAACGTTTCTCCATTGGTAGTAAGTAAACATTGAATCATCTAATTGTGCTGAAATAATTTTTTAGTGTTTAAATTAATTAATTAAATAACAAAAAGACAAAAAAACACAAATAATAATTTAGATAATAAAAAAATATTATATTAATTGACGCAATAAAGAAGGGAATTTCTAATGTTAATTTGTTGGACAACCTGTAAATTCACAATAGATGCCAAAATTTCCCTGTAAAGGGAAACGCTGTATGCCTTTCAAACACTATATTTTAAGACAAAGTCTATATTTAAGACACAAAATTTCTTTTCGTGTATTGCAATAATGTGTATAAGCCTCAATGGAGAATGAGTATAAAAAAGTTTCAAGCTTAATTTTATTTCTTCAATTTCAACTTGTTTTATGTTTAACGAATTGAAATCCGCTAATTGTTGATTTATATTTGCTTGTGTGCCCGCACGATTTAAAGAGTAGAAATCATTTTCAGGGCTTGTTATAAATCTTCGATAACTTTTAAAAGTTACATATAACACATTGAATAATAAATTCCCCGGCCTGGCACATAAATGCAGACCGCTAGTTTTTCCCTTGTATTTCAAATAAGATTTCATCTGTTTTGGGATTATAATCAGATAATTTTTGGACATTTATACAGATGAAATGTGGAAAAATGCAAATCATAACGTTTAAAGATCAAATATCACAGGAAAAGACTGTAAAATTTGATTTGTGTGTTTTTATGCCAATAAACCTCTAAACCTTATGTGCACAACTATTTATATTTAACTATAATTTAAATTTATTCTTTTTATCTTGTTTTTATAGAAATGGCTAATCTTCTTTTGAATAATTCTTGTAGCCAATCGTTCTCATAGTTATAGTTCTAAAAAGCGGAGAAAATCATAATTATAACCCAAACAAGGAATCTGGCTTTCATTCACTGGCCTTTGACAGCTGATAACGTAAGACTTTTTTACCGTGCAGCAGTTGTCATAAGGTCTGAAGATGGAGTCAATTTGGTAAAAATGCTTCATCGTATCCTTAGGTATAAATTAGTTAATATTATTAGCCAATTTTTAGTGAATAAAAATATTCTTTAAATTTAAAATCTATATTCATTGCTTACAAAAAAACAGAAAAGAAAGGTATTTTTTCAATTTATTATGCTATAAACAATAGAAAGATATTGTTAAAGCTTCTGGTTATTTTTCATCTGGTTATCCAGATTGCTTTAATTACTCCATTTGTTTGGAATGAAATAGCAATAAAACCAAAAAACCTTTTTTTTTTTGTGCTACAAAGTAGTAAACAAACTGAATTCTCCAACTTATTAATAGACTTCCCAGGAATATAACAATTCTCAAAGTGTTGTGATTTTCAGAGATAGAGAACTCTATCTTATGATAAGTTTTTAAAAGTAATAATTGGGAAATGCAATCAGGCAATGAATTTTTTGCATTTTGGGTTAACTGCAACCTTTCTGAGTATTTCGATAAATAAACTAGTAAAAATTGATTAAATTTTTATGGTGGTTTTTACTGAATTTTTTGTGTAGCTCACACAAAAAGTTAAAAAACTCATTTTCAATTCAATTCGTTAGCTTAAGTTTTTTTTTTCTGTTTCAAAACAAATATATTTTTTAATTTTATGTAATAAATATAAGCAGAAATAAATTGTTTTTATAAAAAAATTATAGCTTCATAAATTTTCAATAAGTTTTTCTAGTGCTTTATAAATGTCAAGCAGCTGAAATTTGATGTAGGCGTTCCTTGCTTTCTCAAGCCTTTTTTAAAAAAGTAAAATAACAAAGTTTTTTAAAAATTAATAAGCTGGATTAGATTTTTCTTACTTTTTCTATGAAAAAGTGTAAGTGTGGAGTGTCGAAAACTGAAAGGATATGTAAAACCTGAAATTTAAATATTTGAAATTTACAAGCATGACATAATTTAGAATCACTTATTATAGGAAACTTCTTGGAATATGTGTAATACATCAAATTTATAAAAAGCTTTTAGAAGTATTAAAAAAAATAGAGCACGTGCCTTTTTAGATTCCTTGAAATTTACTCATTTTGATGATTTACTCTACCTAACGCTACAACTAAAACTGAGTAGAAAGCTCTTAATTTTATAGTTTTATAGAGTAAACTTAAATTTAGGGAAAATTTAAAAAGGACTTCTTTTAAAACGTTTATATAAACAATTCATTTAATTTATTTCATTTAAACAATTATAAAGACAATTATAAGTGATTGTCTCACATAAGCTTTTGTCCTTCAAAATTAAATCAATATCTTTCATTCTTAAATATTAATTGTAAAGTTATTTTCTAGTTTTTAGTGAGTATTTTTTGGTTTCGGTGTCTATGGATTAATCCTTCATTGAAAAAAAAAGTCCATTATAATTATTTTAACTTTGGAAGCTTTAATTTTACAGGATAACGAAGGGCTTCTGTACATGACTTCTTTTTCTTTCATATTTTCCAATTGAAATCTGTTTTTTGAGAAGAAGTAAAAAGGTTTTTCTTTTCTGTTTAAAAATTTCAAAACAATTTTACAATTCCTCCTCTATGAGCTTTTAATTATGTTATTAATTCTGAAGTAAATGAAGTAATAATTAATTTTATATACTTAGAAATTATTAAACACTCTACAGCTGAATTTCTTTAGTGCCATATACGCTAAGGATATTTTTTAAATAATACGAAAATACCAAAGTTAATATATTATTAAAAACTGAGAGGTTAATTACAAGAGGCTCTTAAAATTAACATTATCTGATAGGGCTGCTAAATAAGGACAGAAAAGCTATATTTTAAATAGAAATGAATCCATGCATGCAAAAAATACAATAGATGATGTAACAATGCCATTGACATTCTCTAACATATTGTGCTAACAATATTTTTCAATTCATTTGTTTTTGTCATTCTCATTTCACACTTCTACAAATACTATCAGTAAAAGAGAGAAGGCTTAAAATTGAAACTAATGATATTACACAATATAAAGGATTTTCATTGTATTAAGCTGAGGTATATGTAACGTGCGTAAATGTTTTTAATATAGAAAAGGGTAAATACCTGTGGATGAATATATATATGCATAAAATCCTTAACCGTCTTTTCCTAGTAGACCCTTCAAGTCTAAAGAACTGTTTCTTATTTATATATATATATATATATATATATATATATATATATATGTATATATAATTAATTTCTATAAAGAAGAACAAGAAATTCGACTTTAAAAAGCTTTGTACGCGAAATATTGTGTGTGTCAGACGTTATTCTGTATATAATTGTATCGTATTCCTGACCTATTATTTTCCCAAAGCCTTCCCCTTGCTTTATTCAAAAGGATATCTAAGCAGTGTCTTACGTAACTTTTTGTTTTGTATTTATTTTTATATACATACATAGCATCCGCAGTTATTTGACTTAAGGTGCTTACATTTTGATGATAATGTGATTTGAGAACGAACTGTTGATGCTATACTTTTTTTAGTGACACAAAGGTCTAAAATTATGAAATCGATATTAGATTATATTTAAAGTTTTTTATTTGTTCCTAGCCTAGGAAAATTTAAGTCAAAAATTAATCAATCTTTAATATATTTAACCGGTCAAATTAAATTTTTGCTTTCTTCATTTGAAAGCATGTATTTTAAATTTTTTCAGTCAGTATATCACTATTCTCTATTTATTTTCGATACCATAAAAAAAAACCCTTTTGGTATAACTATACCTTGGAAATATCAACTTATACTTGCTGGAATTCAACATAAAGCTTTCAATTAGTTCTTAAGCACGTGCATAATTAATAAAGCTTAAAATCTTCCACGCTAACTATCTAAAAGATATAAAGCTAAATCAAATGAAGCTAAAAATAAAGAAAAAATTTGCAGAAACTCTGAACGATACAAAGAAATATTTTTCAAATCTAGCACCTTCGAAAAGAAGGTCCGAAGTTTTCAAAATTACTGGAAAATTAAATTTTATTTTTGCAGTTTAAGTTTTCATTGTTTAATTTGACAATTTCAAAAAAAAAACCTTACAGAGATCATCTGAGTGATAAATTAAAGGTTTTCAGTCGGGTCAGTAGTTTTTGAGCCTATAAGACCTCTACAAAAGTATATCCTTTTTTATTATAAATAATATACACTTTGATATTATATTTGATAAATAGCTTTATCCTTTGAAATTTATATTCATAAAAAGCATTTTTTTGTAGTAAAAACATCAGAGTCAAGGATTCGTTTTAACCTAAATAAACAGAAACTTCGTAAATGGTAATTGATATGTTTTACAAACGTAGAAAATCAATTTAAAATTACATTTCAATATTTGGCAATATTCAGAAAATCTAATTTAGCTTAATTTATTTCGATTATTTTTAGAAATTCTTTCCTTTTATCACGTTTATACACTTCTAATGTAATATGATATTATTTCTGCCCAATTTATTCCTTTTCTGCTTTTTTTATTTGTCTTTTTTTTCATGGTTTTTTTCAATTTTATGTATTGTTTGCCTATTTGTTTAATAAATAAATGTATAACAATATTATGCAAACAAAAGAAGTATGAAATTTAACACGTCTCGTATTTTTTTATACTAAAAATATTTTCAACTTTTTTGGTGATTTTGACAAAATATATTTTTAATAAAATCCTGACAAAACTTAGAGCTCTATATATAAAGTTTTTTTTTTTGTTTTACAATTGGAATTTTTATTACATTTTTTTATTTTCAACCTAAATTTTTAATTATAATTAAAAAATATTAACACAGCATAACCAACAAATAACGTATCTGGTTTTAACATATATTTATATCATTTAAACTTCCAACATCTTCTAGAGTGAAATTTATAAAAGTTAAAGTTTTTTATTTTCCTTTCAATAATTTATATTAATGTCCTTTATAATACAAAAGTTAAAAGATAAGCAGAACAACTGTAAAAATTTTTTAACGTTTAACCCAGTGATTCTCAACCTGCGGCACACCAACCAATCGCGTTTTTCGGACGTGACGTTATTCCACAATCTTGTCAGATAGTGTTTGCTACATTCTGTGGGCGCTTTAAATTTTCAAATAGTTCTTTATGATACATTTGACAATATTATCTAATTTTGTTTCACAAAAGCATACTAAATATTTAGGACCATAGCCAATAAACTCCAGTGGCTCGGAAAGAATTAGAATTCACTTATTTAAACGCTTTCCTCTTGTTAAATTCCATATCCTAACTTCTAGCTTATGCACACATATAATATTTTATTCAAATATTTTCAGCTGGCTGGAGGATTTCAATACCTTCGTTACTACTTTTTAGACTATTTTCATTTTTGGTTTAACAAACCGAACCAAAAAAACAAAAATTTAGTTAACGTTTTTTTTTTATTGAATTTGTGAATTTGATTAAACTAATTGGCTAAACATTAAGTCCAAAATAAATTCTTAAAAAATTTATAAATTTCTACAATTTTTTCATCTTTGCAAATTTTCTTGAAATATTTTTTAGTTAATATTACGCAGTTTTAGGTCTAATTTTTTTTATATATGCAAAGTGTTACCTTATTTATATTAATTATATTAAACGGATAAAATAACCCTATGAATAATTGTTTACAGCTTTATATTTTCCTCTTTTCAATGTAGATATTTGAAAAATATCGATCCTATACCCAAATCCTTAAAATACCATAGTGAAGTTCATTGCCAAGTGTAAAGGAAATTTTCGTCTCTTTTCGATTAGAATTTGGATAATTTAGAAATTTTTATCATGTTTTGATTTAACTCCCTCTCTTTTTCTCCGATTCTAAACGAATTATATTGCTCCAGTTTTCCTTCTCACACCTGTTATTTTCCTCTCATTTTCTTTTGTTGTGTATCTCATTCATTCCTACTTTCGATTAACCTTCATTGCATTAAATATATATTGTAGTTTACAAAAATATTACATTCCACAAAAAGCTTTTGGGTTGTTTTTTTTTTCTTGTAATCATTTTAAATATTGGCGCAAAGCACAACCGTAAATAGCTGAAAATAATGTTAAAATTTTAATTTTAAGTATCTATCGTTATATTTATAAAAAGGAACTCATATTGGATTTTAAGCTATCCACCTACACGAAATTTAGAAAAGCTTGGAAATATTGTTTTGTGTATGCTTATGTCAATGTCCTCAGCGACGCTTTCAAAAATATGGCGACAGTGAAAAAGTGAAATTACCAAGAAACCCCAAAAGAATATCTAAAAATATTTGTATATATCCTTTTTTAGGTATAGGTGATTGAGACGGAAATGGGGAAGGGGAAGGCTTTGTGCTATAGAGAGAAAAACATATATTTATATTATATAAAAGAGAAAGAGAGGAAGTTGTAATAGGTTCATTAATTATAGAAATAGGGAACAAAAACAATGCGCAGAATACCAACAGGATAACTTATGCGCCATAACAACTACATACAGAGAGCTTGAGCCTTTTAGCTTTAAATGAAAATAATATTATATATTTTCCGGGGAAAGCTTTTATATATGTACACATATACAAATAATAAAAAATAGAGAATACATAATATTTTTTCCGTTTACAGTTAAAAAAGCTTATTACATATATGTATATGTACATATGTAGTTATAAAAATTTGGTTGAGTAAGTAAAAAGGATATATAATTCAAGATTACGTTATAATATTCTCTGTGCCTATATATATACATATTAATGTAGGTATTTTTGTATATGTGTGACCTCGAACAGCCCTTGAAACTAAATTTTTCGGGGACTTGGTGTAGGTCTTTTTTATTTTTTGTTGTTGTTACTTTTTCCTAAATTAATGCTAAAATCTGCTCCTTATAAGTTTGAAACAAGAATTTTTCTTTTCACCTTGAAAGCTGTATTTTCAAGAGCGACTATAAACTTTTGGCTAATTTTTGCCATTTCCTTTTACTTTCTTTGTAGTTGTAAGATTTATATTAGGATTTCTGTTTTTTCTATAATTTCTTTTGTATATCTCCAAAATGTTTTTTTTTATAATAATTTCTTAAAAATATATTTGCAACTAAAAATTTAAGAAAAATAAAAATTTTAATTTGATATAATTAAAAACTTCTAAGAATTTATAAAATAATAAAATAATGTTATATACAGAAATTTTGGATTATCGTTTATTGGCCCAGAACAAATACAGGTCCATTTAATACAGTGGGCAACTGATTGCAACTGATTATTGCAGCTATAAAAATGCAAAAATTTCGATTGCATGACCTAAAGCCAAAAATGAAAACAAAAAACGAAGCAAATGATTTTATTTATAAAAAGAACTCAATTGTTTACATTTATACTGTAGGGGTCTGTGGCTAAACAGAACATATACATTCATTCAAAAGGATGTGTAATGCAGCTAAAGTGGTTGATAAAAATTACAACATGCTAAAATTAATTTTTGTTATATGTATTTTTTATTTATTGCTTTCTTTCAAATTATCACAGTTATTGTACATTGAAAAACTAGCCTCTTATATATAAAAATATAAATTTTTTAATTTTTAAACATTGCTTACCAATATATATATAATATTTGTGAAGCCACAAATAGCTTCAGGGAGGGTCAGTGAATTCACAAAAACTTGGAACGATAAACAAATTTTTGTCCGATAATTAATATGAGGTGCATTGAACTTTTTAAAAAGTGTAGGTCAGTGCACAAACATTTTAATTTTTTTTTTGTTTAGCTTATATTTGTAGCTTTTGCGATTTTTCCTGAAAATTTTTTATTTTACAACAAGGTGATAATAATTAAAGCAAGCACAATTAGTGGATATTCATGTTTATAAAAGCGTGCTCTTAAAATGGATCGTAAATCAAATTTTAGTCAATTATATTTAAAATTGTGGTTTTTATTTTCCATTCAATAAGAAAACAATGTTATCTATTTATTTGATGTTACATCATATAATGATAATATGTATTAAAATTTTCAAAACTTTTGATCGTATCAAATTAGTTAAATTTAGAATTATATTTTAGTATGTATTCTGGTATTTATTGCTCGTAAAACCATTATTTCCCTGTGGAAAGCTTTGATATAGATATAAATAATCAATTTAGAGGATAATACAGTCACTCACGAAAGTCTTCGTACACTATACATATTACATGTGTCATTATAGATTTATGCGCGGTTTCGATCTAGGTTCTTCCTCCATGATAAACGTGAAATCATAAAATTCTACTCACATTTTCAGGATACAAGGGTTATGTTATTGTCAACGTAAGCTGTGATGCAAGTTCTGGGCACTTATTCGGTGATTTTTTTCATTTTTTTAAAATAATCTTCAATAATGCCCGAATATCACGATACATAAACTTTATTAAATTTTCAGACTTATCTTTGAATTGGTTTAAGACGTCGTATTAGAACTCGGGTGCTGTTTTGAATAGAGTAGTTAGATATCTCATAAGCTTTAGTTTAATGTTTATATTTCTTTTTGAATTTAACTGACACATGAAATTTAAATGGTGTACGGAAACTTTTGTGAATGATTGTATTTATCAGATTTTCAGTTCATTTTGTTCATAAATTGTCACAAAATACTGACCAAACTTGAAATTATTTAAAGTGTAACAATACATCGTAAAATTTATTATTTCAGTATCAAATTTTTTTGACACTTATATCCTATGTTTTTATGTAAATAAAACCGGTCAGTCAGCTCCTTTTCTAAACATTTTCTTTCTCTAATTTAGCAGTTGTCAGTTATAAAATGCATTTACCTTGTCAAAGTTAAATAATAGTAAGAAAAAACAAAATTATTTACTTCAGTAAATTCTTTAAGACTGTAAGCTTCGTATAGCAAATGAATTTAAATTTTCGTTTAAGGGTTTATTGAGTCTTATAAGACTTGTTTATATAAAGGGTTGCATTGCAAATAATGAATAAATATATATATACATATATATTAGAACATTATAGAAGCAAGAACTATATTTGTACATCTGTTCTTTTTTTATATTGAATAAAAAGTTTTGAATTTAAAATCCTTAATTGTATACAGAAGAATAACACAAAAGACTCTTAACTGCAAGACATATTCTGAGAAATTCGAAATCTATTAGTTACGGTTTCCTGTTTTAATGTTATTACTTTGCCAAATTATAAATTCGTCTGTGCCTAAAAATCTTCTTTGTTTAAATTAAAATAAAAACATGATTTTCTTTATAAATAACTAACTAAAAACTTTAAAATTTCTGCAAAGACCTGCAGTTGAATTGAAGTGAAGCCTCCTCTGGAGAAACTTTATTACAACCTTAAAGTCTTAAGCCTTGTACAGACCAATGCGTTTTTCATTCGCACGCCGGACAAGATTGTAAAACGGGTGATGTATTTGCTCTAGCTATAGCTAGAACAAAATTGTTTTGCTTTTGTTTTTTGTCAGTAAAAGGACACTTTATGGCCTTCAAAATTTTTCTTTTACTTTCAATTTTTGTAGTGCTTATTCTAAAAGGGATAAGAAATGATTTTATTACTTTTAGAGAAGCATTTTGTGGCCTTCAAAACTTTTGGTGTACCTCTAAAAGTAATAAAATCATTATTTCCTATCCCTTTTAATATAAATACAACAAAAATTTCCATTAGAACTAAAATTTAAAATACAACAAAAATTTTGAAGGCCATAAAGTGTCCTTTTACTGACAAAAACAAAAACAAAACAATTTTGTTCTAGCTATAGCTAGAGCAAATACATCACCCGTTTTACAATCTTGTCCGGCGTGCGAATGAAAAACGCATTGGTCTGTACAAGGCTTTATCCATCAAGTAAAGCAATAAATTATCCATCAGATTATTGTCATTAACTAGATTTCTGCCTAAAAAAACTCTGAAACAAAAAATGTTCTTCGTTTTTCATAAAGTTTGTTATAGGATCATTTTGCCCAGCGTTCGTCGTGTATACAAGACGAATTCCGCACACTGTGAAGGGTTCTAAAAATTAAATTCAAGGCGTAACTGGTTAAGAAAAAAATAAATAAGGCTGTTTACCACAAATGAGTATCAATAAAACTTTCCGTAAGTCGACTTTAGTGTAAGTAATTTCTATATCTCAAATTTATTTCGGATAATATATGCTTAGTAGTTTTACACCAGTTAAGAATCACATTGATTTGCACTAATAATAATAAGAGTACTATCGGTTCTTGTCTATCATTCTAAGTTAATCATCACAGCTGCCAGATATTAAAAAATTTTGAATATATTTGTTAGACGCGACAAAACATTGTGTTATCAATGTAATAAAATAAGGATCGAAGACGAAAAATTGATCACAAACTGGCCAAACCCCAAAACTTCTACGATAAATCGCGTGGAAGAGTTTTTACTAATTCAAGTAAAAAAAAAGGTAGAAATATTTGTGTAATAAAAATCATCCTTTGGAGAGTTTTATTCAAAAAAAGTAGAGTTTATAGGTTTTCGCAGTTACTAAAAATACAGCTATATATACATATATTTCCATTAAACACAAAGTAATTCTTATTATATTGAAAGTTCGAAAGAAAACTTCAGCAGCCTAGAATTTTTTTGAACGACTGACTGACTACACAAAAAGTTTAATTCTTTTTTGATTTTGTGATAGCAAAAATTGGAAAGGTCCGCTTCAGAATTGCTGAATCAGTTATCAGTTATACCAACAATTATCAAGTTAAACGATATTTTAGTTTGTTTTTGGAAAATGTTTTGCAATGTTTCACACAAAATGAAGTTTTGGAGATATTAGAATTTATTTATTAAGATTTAAAGAAATATAGTATTTATATTTTGGCATCTCTAAACTGAGTTTTTTTTTCTAAGCTCGCCGGCATTTTACTAAATTTTTGTAAAACATTAGCATTAGCCAATGGGTAAAGTGGTAAAGAGACTATAAAAATCCTCAAAAATTAGAATAAAAACTGCATTGAAATTATCAGTGCCTTGCTTGAATATTTTGGAATGACCTTATATCTAATATGAAATTTAGAAAAAGAAACAGTTAAGGGAACATAAAAGCGAAAGTCCATGGCAAAGTTTTAGCAAAATGTAGTAAGACAAACAGTTTCGAAAAAATTGGCTTTATTGTTTTTCAAAATTACAATTTATATACAATTAGAGTAGGATTCTATCAGAGTGTGCTCAGAAGAAAAACAACAACAAATGAATGTTACAAAGGAGATAATTGCAAACCCAGATAGCGACCCTACGATCATAAAACGCATTATAACTCAGATAAGACGTGGATTTATTAGAACGATATGTTAGCACGTCAAAAATCATTAGTATGGGTTACTCCATATAAATCAAAATCAAAGAAATCACTTAAAATTTGGTTAAAAATTAAATTTTTGTTTTGATTATCGTAAGGTAGTCTAGTATGAATTCCAACGCGATAGGCAAACAGTGAATGCGTTATTTTATTTGGACATAATAAAGTGTTTGCTTAAATTATTTCATCAAAAAATGCCGAATATGTGTGGCATGACAATAGATTTTGCGCAGTTTTATACTGCATTCGTTGACTTGCAGTAATTTTTCAAACATTCAAAAAAATTCAGCCAAGACATGATTAAAACCATAAAACGAAATTTAAAGACAGAACTTACGGCGATAAATTCAGAGACTTACATGGAAAATTGAATTAGGCATTAGCATATTTGTTTTGCTTCTAATGGTGATTTTTTTAAATAGGATAATAGAAATATACAATAAAATGTAAGAAATTTTGTGTTTTTACAAATTATGGAAACTTTTTGATCACAAAGTACATACTCTTGCCCGAAAATTTATTTTTCAATTTTTCTTTTACTATTGCCGATCCCCATACTGATCATGTTTAATAACAGCGAGAAAAATTAAGGAAAATAGTATAAAAGCCTGGAAAAAGGGAAAAATTCGTCATCATTTATATTGTGGTGTATGGCTTACTTTAAGGTTCTGTGCCTTCTTAAAAAAAAAATATGATAACACATGATTTTGATGTATAAAAAAATGGTTAAGTATAAAGTATAAATATTCACTTAAATATGTATTTCAAAACCAAAACAAATAGTTTTATTATTAATTGTAGACTTATTGTTGGGTTCAATATGAAATAAAAAAAATATTCAAAAATTATGGAAAACATTTTTTAAAAAAAGGTTGTGACATATTTTACATATTATAAAATAAAAAGAAGATAAAGTAACTTATAATTTTGCTAAAATATATAGAAGCTAAATCAGTAAATTTAAGTTTAATTTTTCGTTTTTAAAATAATAATAAAAATAAAAACATTGTTAAACTTAATAGTTTAATAAAATAAAATTAATTATAGACTTTAAAAAATTAGGATTCCAAAAAATAAATTTTAAAATCTAAATAATATAATTTTTTAGATTATATACAAAAAATATGTTTTTCTTGTTCCATAAGACAAATACTTTAATAAAAGTTTATTTCTTTCACCAACATTTCCAAAGTATTCAACATAAAATGCTGTAAAATTAATGTCAATAAAATAAGAAAAAATTACGAGGAGCAATGATTTAAAATATTCATTATGCAGTATTAGCAAATTAAAATTTCATATAAAGGTTTTAGTGGTGAAAAAATATATATCGGGTTTTTTTTTTTTGTCAATTTTATGAGTTCATATGAGATCAATGCCGCTCATAAGATTAAGTTTAATGTAGTAGCATTTTTTTCTTGTTTATTATATTACAATTATTTTGATATACTTAATAATGTTTTTTTCTTTTGTTTTTATTTCAGGTAAGTCTCTTAATGGTTATTAGAGGAATTTACAGTCGTTAAACTTTGGAAATATGTGTTTGGTATGTTAAACATGCGTTTTACTTAAAAAAATATATAAATGCAAAAAAAGGAAATTAAAATTGTTAGAAAAGAATTTGCATATAATTTATTTTATTCGCTAAGTACTGTAAAGCTAACTTCCTAAGGACTACATATCAAAAGATTATTCCAAGTCTATAGAAAAATAAAAAATTAAATTTATGTCATATGCCATAGATTATTTGGTAAATACATTTTGAACAATTCATCAAATTAATGGTCGACAATTTGACTTTTACGATCATTTAAAAGTCTGCAATATTTATTTGTTCCTATTGTATACATTGTCTGGATATATTAGTATATAATTTAAACAGTTTCTGTCTATGAATTTTATAGAGAAATCTGGTATTCCTTTTGGCAAGTCGTTAAAAAGAATTTTAAATCTATGGAAAACAGATGTTGTTTTCCTTTTTCAATTATCTAAGAAAATATAATCAGAAAATTTGATTGCTTTATTTAGTAGAAAATTTCTCTTTGAATTATACTGCCAAAAAAATACAAAACTATATATAACATAGAAAGAATTATGTGTCTCTACTTTAATAGGCGGCAAGACATTATTTATGATTTTTTCTTTAATTCCGTTTTTTAACTGCTATTGAAAACTATAATTTCATTGTAAATTATTCACTTATCCATGGATTTAATTCAATTAAAAATTAGAATTAGTCAGTTAATAATAACCTTTGATAAATCATTTAATCCGCTCTTAATTATTTTAACTGTGTTATCTTATAGAAAATATTTGCTATGTGATTGACAGCCGGACTCAAAAATGAAATAAAAAGAATTGAAAGCTTTGCAAAATAATCAGAATTTTACTACAGTTAAGGTCATTGATTATCTAAAATAGAATATAAGTCAACTGAAAAACTAGGAAATAAGTCTGAATTTGTTTTTAATATAAATATTACAATAAAACAAAATTTTTCATAACAACGACAACTTTTAAAAAGAAAACTTTTCATCTTTTTTTAGTAAAGATAGTGAAATAATTGGGGGAAGAAATTATGAACTTGAAAATTCATAAAAAAAATTTTTGTAGAACTCCTAGACCTTTTTTAATGAGATTTTACTTTCTACAAGCAACAGCTTCAGCCCTCGGTTAGTGGTGAAATTAAATATAAATCGAGTGGTATTGTTTTTGGTAATCACAGAAGAAAATATGTTGTTATAAAATTATGTGGTTTCGAAGATTCTTTGTCTTGTTGTAAATTCCACTCTTTATTTTATTTTATAACGAATCGTAAGACTTTTTTATTCCTTTTAATAAAAATGGTTTTTTTTTATTAGAAAATGATAAGAACCACAATATTAAAATTTCAGAAAAAATTTTCCTTCTAATGATTATTTATTAGAACTGCTGTTACTTTCTTAAATCCAACAAATTTCTTGAAACTGTAGTTCGATCTTTGTTTGTAACATTAGGCAATGCTTTATTTTATTGTTTCAAATATTTCAAAATATTTTAATCTACTAATGGCTAAAATGTTAAACGATGTTTGACAGGTTTTTTTTGTTCATTCTTTGTTTTGTTCTGATATTTGTAATTCTAAAATGTTAAACCAGTATCAAAGGCTGAAATTTCTGCAAGATGTTTAATACCGTGGTCCTTAGAGAAGCGATTTCAAGTGACTTTTGATCGTTCGACTTTTCGATGCCATACATTTGTATGAGGAGTGTTCAACAATTCTATAAAAATTAGAGACTTCCCTATTCGCTATTCGCTTCCATAAGGACCACAGCCTATGCGAAACCTATGCTTTTTGTGAAATTTTATATATTTCTTAAACTGAAGAATGAAATTTGTATATATTCTTCAAAATTTATACAAGATTTGAATTGTTTTCAAATTTCAATGTCAAAAATGTAATGTAACACACTAACCTTTCCCCTATTTCTAATCGTTCTTAATTATGTATTTTGTTTACTATCAGATTCTAAAAAATTTAAATAAATATTCTTGTTATCGGCTTATTTTAAAATTTGGATTACATCAATTAAACTTTAATTTAATAACAAGGACAAAGAATGAAAGAAAGTGTCACACTTCATCCTATTTTAGAGGCTTTTTTGAGAAATGCCATCTACAGAAGGAAGCATTAAATAAAAAGGAGCAATAGGAAAAAAAAAACTTTTATTTAATCTTATCCCAACATGATTTTAACTAATTCTAAGTTACTCTATGACTTATAATCGAAGAGTGTTGTAGAAGACTTTAAGTAACATGTCTTTGGATTGAAAAACATGATTTGGCTTTCCATGATGGAAAATCTTATATTGTATACAACTTGAAAAGCTGTTCTTTTATTAAATTTAAAGGATTACAAAGATATTATATCTTTTTTATTTTCTTTATTGATTTAATGTTAAATTTACCAAGCCAAAGTGATTTATGATGCGTATGGTTGACATTCAAAGTGCTGTCTACAAGCTCATTGTGTTAGAAGAAAGGAAAATTAACTTCAAGGTTAATTAAGTTTCATATAAAAACAAAAAGGAAAATTATGCAATATATTTTAGCTTTGGATTTACTTCTTTTATTATTGTTATATTATTTTCTCTAGTTGTTACAATGCTGGAAATTTTTTTTTCACTTTACATTTGTTCATTTTTGAAAAACACACGTATTCAATGGCTCTTCAAACATTAATGTAAACTTAGATCATTTACAAATAACTCAATATCTCATTCTTATGACATATAAGATATATTATGGTTAAACTGTTTTTTCTTGTTTATCAGAAGTCTTCTAATTCCTTACCTTAAACAATTTAAAGAGGAGTATTACTTCTCTTCTTTTTAGAAACACAAAAGTTATTTTGAAAAAATTGTGAAAAAACTACTATATTCCTTTCTAACAACCTAGAAAATATAAACGTTATATAAATTCAATAAATTACGAGATTTTCAAAAGTCTTCCAGCAGAAATGAAAAAAACTATGAAACAGTTTTTTTAAAATAAAATTGCAGCAGAATTGGTTTAAGAAATTTAAAGAAACGAAAAATTTTTCAATAAATTTCGCAGATGGCTTGGATTTTTCAATTCTAAAACGAAGAGCATTTTATTTTGTTCTTTAGTTTTTTATAATCATATAAAACCCTTCACTTTTCATATAGATAAAGCTGTTACACACACGTACACACTTAACATAAAGTTATAAATTATTCAGCAATCGTTTAATTGTGTGTGTATTTATTGTAAAATAATGCAAATTAATATGTGCATACACACGAGTACTCCCCTTGGTTACACTTGAAATTCCTTTTCTATAATATTTTCAAAGACTCTATAGTGAAGTATAGAGAAAGAGTAAGTTAAAAAAAATTTTCCGTTGGATATAGTTATGTGAAGCAGTTTTTTAACAATGAAACCCCTAATAAACTGTCATAATGTATGACTTTTAAACACACTGGCATACATTTCAAAGTATGAACTATGCATTCATCATTGCATGTGCATTAAAGAACAAGTGTAGTCGACATTTATAAACAAAAGATGCAATTTGCTTAGTTGCCAGTTTTAATCTTTGTTAGAAAAGTAGATAGATAAAAAAATGTTGAATAGTTTTAAATCTTACTAAGGAAGTTTTTTTTTGTTAATAACATAATTTTTTATTTTTTAATTTTACATATAAAAGTCATAAAATTAATCAATAAGGAATGAGTTTTGAAATCACTTTGTGATTCCTAATTTGGCGCCAAATATTTTATACGGTTGTAAACCTATTTGTTAAACTTTCAAACTTAGTTTTTTTATTTCATTTCCTTGCTTGTGTTGTGGTTGCAAATACCGACGAAAAATTGTGCCTGTGTCTCCAAAGTTTAAGGGAAGTTTATTGATTTCTACACTCATTTGGTTTTTAGAAATTTTTATTTAAAATAATTAAAAAATTTGATGCTCAAAGTAAAACAAAAACCGTAGCCAAAAACATTTTTTAAAAGAATTGCAGTAAATATTTTTGCACATTTATGGATACCGGCCTCAAAAGCTGTCTTAATTTGAAATTACTCTGAAACCTTTAAGAATTATAATTAATATAAATTTTGGATTCAAATTTGTTACAGTGTGAAATTATATTTTCAGTAGAAGAATACTTTTTGGTGCTTGCTCAAGGCTGTTTTTATTTTGAAACGATTCGATTATATTAGTAAAAAAAAGTACTAAAAACTAATGAAAGCAATTTTTACTTAGTGTTCTTCTTTTCAAAGTTTTAAAATACACTTAACTTTGTTTCATAGATGTCTTCTTTCATATCATCCAACTCCTTCAAACTTTATAAACAGGATAAAGATTTTGAATAGCTGCTATCGCAAATGGTTTTTTCTGCAAGAAAAGTAATCCTTTTATAGATTTTATTTTAAGAAATGAGAAAAAAAGCTTTATATCGATTGATTTTATACCATTTACTGATTCTATAATCAGTAATCTCAGTTAATATCGGTTCTTTATCGAATGTTTGAAAGTTTTGCATTTAAATTTTATAAATCGAATTGGGGTTTTAAGAATATAACAGTATTAAAGTCTAATTAACACAAAGGATGAAGAAATTGTGCCAGCGAACTAACGCAAAAGATGCAAGATAGAATCTAAACTTTAGAATTGCCTCAGAAGTGACAGATAAACGTAAAGTACATGCAGCTGCATTACAAAATTATTTCGATTATTCGAAGTTCCATTTTTGCTAAAGAGTAAAAGTAATATAAGCATCTCCCGTTTGCGTTGAGCAATAAATTTGCATTAAGCAAATGACTTTTTTGTTTCACAAAATGTTTTACTTTGAGAATTGTATTAAAAGCAGTTGCATTTTCTTTATTATGAGACATAATAAGCAAAACATTGATAATTGTGAATATTCCGGCATTCTTGGAATCCTAAAATGCAGTTCTTCGACTCCTTATTATAAATGGTGAAAATTTTGAAAGTCGTTAATCATATGATCAAAGTATTTTAGAATATCAATATATTTTCCTTCAAATGCTTCCTTGCTGATTCTTTTCGTTTTTGGTTATTTTCTTCTTCAACATTCATTTTTTTCTTTTATTTCATTTGCAGTTGGCTGACTTATATTTATTTATGTGAGCTTTAAGGAATTAGGTTCTAATTAGCATATAAAACAAGTCTACCAATGTCTTTATTTATTCCCAATTATTACCCATAATCGTACAATAAATTTAATCTAACAATGCAAAGTCATTAAACAAAACTAAAGTGATACATATATACATATGTATATATCGGCACCCATAAATCAATTCAGTATTAATTAAAGCATAAAGTATTTTCCTTCATTTTTGATAAATGAAAACCTGTCCATTTTAAAACTTTTGCTCAAAAACTTCCTTGGACAATACTCTGTCTTAATAAGAAGTGAGGATGTAAATATTTCTTTGTTTTCATTTTTATTCTCATTTATCGCGAAAATACGGTTTGCTGAGTGAATATTAATATTTTGTCATTTGTGAGAAATTTCAATATGAAAAGCTTAGTGTAAGGGTTGTAATTGCTACAAATTAGGTATTTGTATTTTTATAAAGTTAAAATTAATTAGGATAAATTTAAGAGACCGAAATACAATAAAAAACTTATAAAATAATTAATTTTTGTGCGCACATAACAGAGAAGGATTAACATAAAATTACGTGGAATTATGGCAAAAGAAAAACATACAAATGAAACTTATAAAGTAAATATATCCGCATTTTTAATGATTTTTATTAACATGAAAACTTTTAATCGCTCGTGTGAAAAATGAATGAAAACTTCTCATTCTCATTCCTCACGTAGATAGAATCTCATTCCTGCTTTTCATGTTCATGTTAATTGATCAAATTTTGTTCTCTTTTAAAGAACTAACAACAAAAAAAATGTGATGCTGTTTGTGATTTGAACCGTAGTAAAAATGTAAAAAAGTTAATATTTGCATAAATATTGAATTTTTTATGTGTTTTTCAATTTTATTTTGTAATATTAAATATTTCATACTAGAAGTGCTAAAATTTTTATTAACTGCTCTTAAGTAAAGTCTCAATAAATCAAATTATTGAAAATAAATTCATAGATTAACAAACGTAGTTTTTGATTTTAGATTTATTTTATAATTTACATCTAAATAGATAGGCATAAAAAATAATTTAATATGGTTATTGTTTTTACACACCAATAAAAGTTAAAAGGATAGACTACGTAACCAAAAAAACAAGAATATTTGTTCATTAATTTTTAAAGTATGTTGGTTGTCACTTGATATGTTCACATTTAACTAAATCAATCAGTTAAGACATTAAACAGAGAGAAAGTTACCTTCGTTAAACTTAAAATATTACTTTTCATTTGATGATTGTATATATTCAAGAACCCCTTTTAGTGATTTTAAAATTTAAATTTATGACTTTTTTATGAAACAACTCAAAACTTTATGGCTCAAATTTTATATGTTAAAGAATTTGTTTTTGGTTTTTTTGTTGCTTTTTTTTAAACAGCAGAACTTTTAAGTTTAATTTGTTTAATTAAAGTCGATCAAGCACATTTGATATAGGAAATTCTTATTTGTACAGCAACAATGCTGAAGATTTGGGTGAATTTCCAGAAACAATTTCCTGAATTTTGCAATTACTTTTGCATTAAATAAACATTTTAATCAACTTGCTTTTATTTATTAAATGTTATGTATTTAACGTATTTTCATAGGCCAAATAAAATTGACAGTTTTGTTTGATCTCCAAAATTCCCATTTTTTGTTTTGTTGATTTTCTAAAAATCGCAATTATTATTATTATCTATAAGTCAAATTAATATTATAGTAAATACATTTTAACAGCAATAAAATTTAAGCTATGAGTTTTTTAAATGCAACATTTTTATTTAAATTGTTAGAACTATTGTTTATATAATTACATGCAAACATTTATGCTATAAATCTTGATAGATGTCGAAATATGTTGAAAAGAGGTGTGAAACAAGTTTCCATTTGATATTTTTCGATTACATAAAATTTATTGTGTTGTATAAAATTACGGGCTTTAATAGCCTTATGAAAATTTAGCTGCAAGCTGTGAACATAATACTAAATGCTATTTAAAATATATTTCAAGGGTTTTATAGAATAACAATAGCAATCTTGACACATTAATAACTACTTGTATTATTTTTGATTGCATACTAATTTAGTGTTTCTACTAATAGCTTCAGCTTATGAACTAAAAATTATAGAAAATTTTGGCTTATTATTATTTTTTAAAGTTTTGTCCAATTTCAAGTTTAATCCAATTCCTGCTGTGCTTTTTATTATTTTTATGAATAAGTATGGAGTCAGAATCTAAATTAAATTCCGAATCCATTTATAAAAAAAGATATCTTTATTACCAGAGCTAATATACCTTGTTGACAATTTACTTACCGCACATTTTGAGTGCAGATTGCATGATAATACCGGTTTTATTATTTGTTTGGATTTTGTTACTAATTATCGATGTCAAAAAAATAATGTAAACTAGTTTGATACAGCAAGAAAAGAGCACAGGTAGAGAATCGATTTCACAACGTGATTGATTTTGTGTATAGGTATAATAGGACAGCAAATTAGGGGGACAAAAGCCCTGGGGAAATACTATTCGAGCACTCCTAAAATGGCAGTAAATGCATCTCTAACCAAAGTGGTCTACGAGCACTTATATAATCTTTGGTCTTTAATAAAAAAAAAAACTAAGGCAGGATTAACTGAAGGACCTAAAAAGGTTTTAGCAACTTAAAAAAATATTAAGAAAAAACCAAGCACCTTAGACTCGTCTGTTTGCCAGCTCTGAGAAAAAAAGCTTAGTCAAAAACACAAGGAACCAAGTTCTTTTAGTCGAATTTTTCACCTTAACTAACCAAATTTTTATATGGTCCTAGTATATTAGTCATAATTTGGTGTTTTTCGATTTGGCAGTGCTGAAGCCATAATATTGAATGTCAAATATAAGTTGATATCTTTTTTAAAGTTATATTGCTATGATTTTCAATTAATGCTATTTTGTTCAATATTTTCTGTGCAAAGTACTAGACTAGATATGTGTCATGCCTCAAAAGTACTCAAGGTTCTTGAAAAGGCCTAGATTTTAAAGAACTAGGTTCTTTTGACTGCCTGACTAGGCTGTAAGTCATATGAAAATTTCGCTGAATTGCTAGATTGTTCATATTAGCACTGTCAGGAATTACTATATAAACCATATTAGGTAAAAAAAATTAATACATTTTAATTATAACAGTTTTATTGGTGGCAGTAGTTTCTCTAATCTATTCTTAAATATTTTTTTTACTAAGAAAATATACTAGCTTATATCTAAGATAATATTTGAATCTTATTACTTTTTTGGTTTTGCATCATATTTGATCATATTTGTAAAATCGATATTTTGATAACCTGAACCCTTCCTTCATACTCAATAAAAGTGATTTTTATAGCCAAGAATGTTTGCACAGCATTCATATAATCCTCTTTAACCCTAAACTTCTGTTTATGCTCAAAAATAGATTCCGAATAAGTAAAAGAATTACACAACAAGAGTTTCTCTCTGACGAAATGTTGCATGAAGCTTAATGGAGGATTGCATTATTGAGAAATCTTTTAATGTTAAAGTGATAAAGTAGCTACTTTATATGATATTTGCAGCAGAAAGTAGCCAGGATGGTGACTTTGTCATTTGATGTAACCAAAAATAAGCTCTGTGGGATTGATAATTTGTCCCTACTTTTGCTACTGGATGAATTTGAATTTGTTGTCAACTGTTGCAAGAAAGTTGATAAGATTGTTTTTAAATTTGGGCCTCCTTTTGTCATTTTTTTTTATGTACTTCAATTTTCCGTTTATATTATAACTTTTCCAATAAATTTTCATTTATCTGATAGTTATTCACTTTTATATATTTTAATTCAACTTGTTTTGTTTATTATTTGGTTAACAGGCTTGCTAAAATTTCATAACATTCCATTGATTTGTTTCATCAAATTCTAAAAAACACTTGAAATTATAATTAAAATTAAATTTTATTAGGATAAAAATTAAATGATCACTTGTATTGCCAATAAGTCAAAATTATGACTAAATGAAAAGGCTTAAAATAACATAATTAATACTCGCTTATAAAATATAGTTTAGTTTTAAAATTAATCTAATTAATCTGTGTTGATTAAAGAACAAGACAGTGGAGTAGGGTAATAAAACTGTTGATTAAGTATAATTTCTATCATTATTCAGATAAATAAGATCTTTGGAGCTTTCTTGATTTTCATGCATAAAAGACAAACTTTCAGCATTTGAGATTAATTAATAAAAAAACATAGTATCCAAGGTTTTTAAAATGAAACAAAAGTTTTCGAACTTTCTAATTGTATTTACCACCAACACAAATTTTATCAAAAGCTTCAATCAATTTTCATTGCAAATAAAATAAAAAACGAAATTTAATATTTAAGTTGACATTGAGTGTTTGAAAATTAAAAATAAATAACATAAAAGATTGCTTTTCATTATATTAAAATGAATTTTTCAATTTCATATTTAAATTGAACAAACAAAAATCAATTAAAAACCCATTGGTTGTATTTTTCTTTTAAATAATTAATTGAAAACAACAAAAAATGGTGCTATGAAAAATGATGTCAGAATAAATTACAAAGTTAAACACAAAACAAAAAGAGATTCGTTTATCAATAATCGAAAAAAAAAATATAAATATACCCAATTAGTTTATATTTTTATAGATAAAAATACTTTTTTGACAATTTGATATTTGTATTCCAGCTGATAGTAGAATTTTTAAGTGCAAATTTTTCAAACCAATGATTATTATGCTTCTCTAACACTACTTAAGTTAAAATTATTCATTACGCGTTCGCCCTCGTACTGATTCTAGTCTGAGTATTTTCTTTCATTTTGCAATTTTGTTTATATTTACATTCTATGACAAATTTGGCTCACATGAATTTAAAAAAGTAAAAAAAAAAGAAATACAAGCTAATTTTAGTTAGTTAACTCAATGAAAAGTGATAAATAAAAGAGACTTTCATAAAAAATGTGTAAACTTTTCAGAACTAGGTTATTTGAAAGTTGATTACTATATCTGATATGTTTAACTATTATCATTTAATTTTGAGGGGTAGTGATATTTAACAAAAAAATTTGTTTTTAGCTATTTTGACCTAATTATTTAAAATTATAGCTGATCGATTTGGCTATAATAGTCTTACTTTTTATTTACTACGTAAAATAATTAATGCAATGTCTCAAGGTAAAATTTACTGTTTTATTTTATATTTTTTAAAAATGCAAATGAATATTTTGATAAAAACTTTTGTAGAACAAAGAAACTCACAATCATACATTGGCTGTTTTTCCAAATAAAACTCACAGAGTCGCTTAGAGTTTCACTGTGAGTTTGTACACGGCAAATACAGCTTTTTGACAAAATTTTATTTTATTCGTTAGCATAACATAATTATCTTCAAAAAGAAAAGCGTACATTATATTCCAATGCTTTCTTGCCAATCATACTTTTAATTTACTTTTTTTGAAGTCATTATTAATTTTTTTAAAATTTTTGAAGTCCTTATTATTCTTTTTTTTCAATTTTTTTGCAAATAAAAAATAATGATAAATAAATATTACTGGATTTTTTTCTAAAACGACATATTTTTCCACTCAAGGAAGTCCTATTTGTCACTTAACTCTTTTTTTACAATTGGGGAAGCTAAATTTTGTACTTTTACTGTTTTTCTTCCTATATTTTCATATTATTCTAATTTTTAATTTACCCTCGGTTTTTATATTAATAACAGAATATATTTTAACCTTATTATTTTTTGTTATTGTATTCAAAAATTAATTTCCTTGCCTGTATTAAATTTTATTCATAAATTTGGGAACAAGTTTTTGCAAGCTTTATGTTTGTTGTTTGTTATGATATTGTTGTATCTAAAAGTAAATAAATAACGAGCATTTAATGCAAATTTTTTGTTCTTATTAAAAGTATACCATGAACTGAATTAGTTTTTGTAAGGGGAAAATCTAACAACAATAAAACAAAAAAATATCCTTTTTATCTCATTTTTTCTTTAAAATATTCAAAACTAAAAAAAGTTAAAAGAAAATAGTTATAATTTTAAAATAATTCTAAACTAGTTTCATGTGAAATGAATATAATTAAAACGAAATATTTAATAGAAAATTAAAAATAATATCTTGTTGTTTAGTAAAAACATTTGTTTTGAGCCAAAATTTAATTTGTCAGAATATTTTATGTCACAGAAATTGTACAAAATTAATTTGTATCCTCAGCATTTTACAATCATTTCTTATGTGAAATAGCACGCTAAAGCCGAAAATGAGGTCCAAAAAATTTAAAGTAGAACAGATTTTGAGATATTTAGGAAAAACGTTTTTTTAGCATTTTGATTAAAAAAAAAAAAAAAAAAACGTTTTGATCTTATCACGGTTAACTAATGTCCCAGGTGGCTGATTTTTACGATTTTTTGCCCATATAAAACTTTCCTATGAAATAAATAGGGTAGGAGCTATGCATGCGTTTACGGACCATTTTCCGTCAATTTTGCCAAATTTTTCATAAAAATGTTTTATTGAGGATTAAACTATGAAGAAATACTTTTTGATCCTGTTTTATTTTTTGATATTAAAGTTTAATTGATTACAAATAAAATAAGGTATAATTCATTAAAATCGGTCGAAAATTGCGGATGAAATAACAATTTGAGGCCAGTCCAACTACAACAGGTAAAATTGACCGGCAACTATGTGATATAACTATTTCAAAAATAATTATGGGTAGGTTTGCTATTTATGATTATTTATTTCAAAGGAGCATTATTTAGATTTATACAGTGAAAAAGCATAAGTGATGTTAGTGCTTTGATTTTCACTAAATGATAACTCTTAGCCAAGAGCTTATCAGCTACTTCTTCTAAAGTAATAGTCACACGATTTAATGCCTTAAAACTACATTGATCTTCTTCGAGAAAAATTATTTGTATTTCCTTTAATAAAAGAAACAACCGGGATAAAATAAGTAAAATATGACTTAAGCGCTATGTAATCACCTTCAAATGTTTACTTTGACTTTTTCAATGCTTGCCATTCATAATAAATTTGCTATAAGAGCAAAAATTTAAACCTTTAGTTGAACTAAGGGAGGATTTGTTTTGTAAATAACTTTTTGTATCTGGTTAAATTGACAAATATCTTCTTATAACTTTTATGCAAAATTTTAAACATCAAGTAAACCCTATTACGTGCCTTTTATCCTACCATCTATATAAAATAAAACAAATTTTGAGAGCTAATAAAAAAAATATTTAGGTAGGTCATTATCATCATTGATGAATATAAATCCTATTCCAACAGAATTTATTTTACAAAGTGTATGTAAGACAAGCAAATATTGATTCAACCGAAAACCCCAATTTCTTTTTCATTTCGGTAAAATAAACAAAACTAATGCCAACGTTGGGATGTTTAGGTCTTTTATTTTTCTTGTTTTTTCAATTCATCATACAGCTGTCCATTTCTTGGACACTGTCGCCAAGAATGAAGCTTTTTTTTTTAAATAAAAATATTACTTGAAATTTTTTTATACCATAAGAGTGCATTACTGATTAAAGTAATACAAAAAAAAAAAATAAAATGGAAACTTTTAAAAAATATTTTTCAAAAGTACTAGGAATGGGAATAAAGAATTGTTAAAGGAATTTCTTCTTCAGTATTTTGTATTTTTAAATTACAACAAAAAAACTAGTGTAAATAAATTAAATTAAACTATTTAAATGTATTGGACTGTATTTTATTAAATTTTCAATGTGAAAGCTATGAGTATGTTCTTAATTTAACTGAGATTAACATCCCACGGGCATAATTCTTATATAGATTTCTGAAATGTAAAAGCATAAAATTCAAATGAAAGGAGCCTTTTGCTAGTATAAAAACACAAGCCACTATATGAAATGTAGTTCAGGAATCGGACAAAAGGTTTGAGAAAATTGCTAGCTTTTTATTTTTTAAAAACTCTTTCCTGTTTTTATCATTGAAACATAATATAGCCTAAAGGAAATGTTCTCTAAAAGGAACAAAGACCAAAGGAAATGAAATGTAGTGAAATGAAATGCTTTGATGCTAGCAAAATTCTATAAAAACTTTTTTAACATAACAAACAATGCTCATTATTGCTATTTAAAATTTGTTGGATTTTTTTTTTCTTGTTTTGTTTGCCATAGTGTAAGCAATTTAAGAATATTATCATAACTTGTATATTGAACCTAAATTAAAACAATCGAATCCTTAGAAACTTGAATAGAATAGAAATAGACTTTAATTTTTATTAAATTTAAAAAAGAAATTAAAAATGATATGTAAAATATTCTTTACGGCTGCATTTGATCAAAAATTTCTAAAAAAAAAATTATCCTTGTATTTGTCAGAAAATAACATTTATTTATTTGATACAAATGTGTTTACAATAATTTTCGCCGACAAAAAATATGTTTAATGGATTCGGTGGCATAGATATTGTACCCCATTTGGCACTTAATCAAATATCGAATTAAAATTCGATTTGAAGTGCCTTAACTTTATTTAAAATATTTTTAATGTAAAAATAATAAATGGATTTCATTAAATATTTTAGTTTTCATTAATATTTGTCTAGTTTATTTGTTTCATTGAAAATTTTAAACCTCTAAGTTGTACTGAAAACAGTGTTGGAGGGAAATTTTGCTTAGAAAAATCTCATTGAAACTCATCAAGATACGACGTAAAGTTGGAGCTAAAGTAGATTTTCACTATCTTAGGCTCTGGCGACTTTATTTTTAAAAAATGCCATTTTTAAATATATATTAGCCCAAGAAGAGAAGTTAAAACTAAGCTAAATAATTTTATACAGAAGATGTGGGAAGTAATTTTCAAACATAATAAATTTGTTGCGGCTCATAACGATCTATCATTGTTTGCAGATTCAGCATGGTTCATAAACTACTTCTTCTACTGTTACTGCTTCTAATACTTTAAACTGTTAATAATATTTCTCCGTAATTTTAGACATTTTAAGCAAATTTTTTGTTTTGGAAAATACTAAGAAAAATACCAAAAGGAATCATTTGTTATATATTTTATTTACAGAAAGTTACAAATAATTTTATTCAATTTATGCTTTTTGTATTAACTAAAGTCATAAATATTTAAGGATTTTATTTCAATTCTTTTATGCTTCTCGCCATAATTATATACTTTAAACTAAACAGGCTAAATATAAAACTCTTATTGCTGCTTAGCAATATACGCCTAGAACATCTTAAAAGTCTTACCTTGTCATGATATATTGGTTCCATTCATTACATCTGTGAGCTTTATTTTGAAAGATTTAAAAAAAAAGAAAATGAAATATGTCCTTCAAAATGTCAAAAACAGTCAAAACGGATTCTATATGTGTAGTCCACCCCAGTGATTGCTGATAAAATTAAATTAATAACAAATATTTTGATATTATATTTGTGCCCTTTTAGCTCAATAATTTAGTGTCCTTCTGTTGTCCCGTCACTGTTTGTTTTTAATTTAAAATCTCTATGACATCATTACTTGAATTATGTTTAAAACCCTTGTTTGTTATGGAAAATCAAAAATTTTACTTTTCGATATACTTTCTTAGATTCATAAAAATGTTCCAGTTAGAAAATTTATTAAAATAAAAAAAGAGCTTTATTAATTTACATTTACAATGATAATTTTTTGGAAAATTAAAAATTGTATAGGAAAAGAATGATTTGCTTATTAGTGCTTGTTTCTTAAGCCCAAACGAATTCACATAATATTCAACATATGCATATATTATATTGCAAACTAACCAAAACTATTCCTTTTCTTATACAAAGAAACTTTCATTCAGCTGCGTCAAATATTTAAAAAAGCTTCTTTATTAAAAATACTCCCGCTGACTACTGTACGGAATTATCTAATACATTATACTCAAATGATTCTGCAAGTTTTATATATAACCATGACCTTGTACATTATATATGCTGAATCACTTTTTTCTTCATCATGTATTGCATTCTAGACAACAAAACAAGTAGTATTAGTAAAGAAAAATCATTGATAAATAATTATATATAAATAAAAAGTAGGAAAACTATGTACACCTCTCTCCCCTCCATTCATTGAAATATCCGCACCGGCTAATATTTTCAAAACTTTTCTTATAACCCACATATTTAAAAAATTTGTTTTTGCTCAATAATCCTTCAGCTATGCCCTCGTTCTTTTTGCACTGATCTTGGCTGTTCATAATTGTTCTAAATGATAAACACTAAGCAAAACTATAATAATTGAAAACTATTCTTATTTTTTTCATTGTTAAAATATTTCCAAAAAAACAAAAATAGAAAAATAAAAATAAAAAAAGAAAACTTATTATCGAATAAATTTTCCGCTCGAGGAAAAATATCAATTGTGGCTACCGATAATAGTGAAAGTTTTTGACTGTTATTGCGCGTGCGTTAACATCAAGTCTCGCCTATTAAATATTTGTTCGCGCCAATTTGTGAAAGAATGAATGAAATATAATTGTCCAAAAACTTTAGCCGAAATAAGTAGTGTAATTGTTACATGAGAGTTGCGTGTGTTGCGTGGGGAATTCCTTAGAGTATGGGAAAATGTAAGGCGCGAATGATGTCATTTGACATTGACTCACTTTCACTCATACTTGAAACTCATTTACGATTGCGCAATTGTAATAAATTTTTTTTTTGTTAAATTTAATTTAATTTTCTACACTTTTTGTTTGTTTTATATGGAAGAGAAATTATGTTATATATTATTTAAATAATGGGTAGACTTTTTAGGGTTTTTTTAAAAGAAATATTTAATAGATAGAACTTATTTGGGTTAATACTTATTAATCAATTGACCAACTTGTAAGCTTATCTTAAATTTTATTATTTATATATGACAAATTTTTCAATTTATAGATTCTAGGTCAAGTTACCAAGCAAATAATGATCAATAAAATAAAGAATCAAGCCTAAAGTTTTTAAAAGTGTGATAACTAAGTTGATATTTAGTTGTTTTTGTCTTTCAACAATTTAATATTTAATTCTAATACAACAGAATTGCTCTCGGGCAATATTGCCTCTCCGTCAGTAATTAAATATTGATATACTTAAAACTATGAATATATATTGTCTCTATTGACAAAGTGAAAGTAAAGCAACTCAGGTCTATTCTTTAAGAATACATTTGAGGAACTGATTATAGTGCATTTACAGTGACCAAGAGTCCTAGAAAATATACTATCATTTGCTCCATACATAAAAATAATTGTTTATACTCGGCCCTAGTATTTTGATTAGTACATATTTCATCTGTGTCGAAAATTTGCTTATCCTTGTTGTTGTAAAAAATGCGTTACATCATATTTACAGTCAAACTTAACCTAACTTTCACAATTTTTTACTGTTAAACTAGAATCCGAAAAATTACTAAAAATTTCCCCTTCGTGTTACCATAAGTTGTCTAGTTCATGGAGCAATGAATTAGAAAAACAAACTAGATTTAGATTGGTTTATTTGAGAAATACACTAGAGACTTCCCATACAAAATTCTATATTGGTAGTGCATTGTCTATTACTCAGTGCCCACTGTAAATGCTTTATTAGAGATCGTTATGAACCTTTTATTGTAACATTTGCAAAAATTTTGAAGTTTCTCTTTAATATTTAGCCAAGTTTAAAAAGCTTACGGCCTTTTTAAATTCAAAATCATACATCCTCATTCACTTCAATGCATTTTGTCCAACATTTTTCCAATAAATAGATGCCATCTTTAACGGCCATTTACGACCGCTAACTGAACCTTAATATAAAATATTTCTGTTTGTTTATAAAGAAATATATGCTGTAATTTATATAAATAATACAAAATATTAAGCAGAGATTTTAAAATACCTCAAAAACTACTCTTATTAATAAAAAATAATGATTTAGTGATTAATAAAATTTTCAAGGAATAATGGTCCTTTATGATCACGATAAAGCTTATTAAGCTTTGATAAATAAACCTTAACTCTTAAATCGTATAATCGCTTGTCCTTTTGCATAACATATCAACAGTGTGTAATTGGGTGGTTTTTATTTTTAATATTTGTCCAATTTTTTATACGCAATCCCCTTTATGTTATATTTATGAAACGCCAATCACTCTTGTAAATATTTAATTAAATTATTTCATTATTTTTATAAAAATACAATTAACTTTGTTTTTTCCAATTACTAAACTGGTGTTTACTATTCATCGTGTAAACAAAAACAATAAATCTAAAAGACATTTTTCTTAACAGTAAATTAGCAAGACCTTGATATTAATTAAAACTCTTAGTATTGTTTCAAAATCAAATAACCAAATAAGATCAATTAGTAATAAACATTTTGTTAAAAAAATATGTATTACAGCACTAAAACTGAAATAATTTGCAAGACCTTCGATTTTGAATGGCTAACCACCGATCCAAAAAGTAAGTTAAATGTACCATGTCTCTATTAAGATCAAAAGTATTTAATTTTATTAATATTATTTTTTGCCAATGAGAATATTATCTAAAATATAAAAATTTTGAAAGTCCTAAAATTATTAAATATATCATTTTTTAACTTTTAATGTTGATACATTTCTGATTTTTTCCTAATAACAATGAAATTCTATATATTTTCTACATTTTCTACAATGACACTTTATTTTTTTCAAAGCTTGTTTTTATTTGTTTTTATTTCAATTTTTTAATTACAAATTCCACATTTGCTTTAGTAGAACTCCATTTTTTTTTTTTTATTGTTTTTAAATATAACAAAGTTTAAAACCTTTTTTGGCAATAAAATCGCAAAGCTAAATTCTTTTAAGCTTTACCATAAATGAGAATTTGTTTTAAAAAGCTTAAAAACTTACTTCCATTTTGAATAAACGACTTTTATGTATTAAAAAGCTATAGAATCATAGTGCACGCATTATGATTCATCAACATCCTTTAAAATTTCCTAAAGCTTTAACTAATGTATTCCAAACATAATGTAGAAAAATATACATTAAGAGAAAAAATTATTATTGGTAAAATAAAGAATAAAATGTACTACAGAGGGAGGTAAATTTTGCTGGTTTGAATCATCTCTCGTGTAAACTGTTAGCCTTACCCTAGTTCAATTTGAGCATTGTTAAGCCAGCTGGTGCCTTGTTGAGCCGACTCTGACCCACTGGCACCGTTCGTGAGCTACTAATGGTCTATAGCTGCAATAGTCGTCGTCGTCGCTGCTACCACAAGCGTATTCGTTTATTTTTGTTGTTTTTTTTAGCTTTGAAGTTTCGTACGGAATACTATCATGAAAATTATACACCGTACTAGTGTTAAAATTAAAGAAAATTTTGTATAAGTTTAATAGTTTCAAAGTGTACTCTTTTTTTAAGTAGAAATTTTTTTAAATTGTATTTCTTAAATGAGACAAATTATTTTATAAAATTATATGTCTCAATTATTTTAAGAAAACTATTTCAAATGTTGTTACATATATTTATAATTTGTTAATATAGTGAAAGTTTATGTACTAGTGCGTGATAATCTACACATATAAACTTTTTCATAATAAATGTATACATTGTTTATGTATTTCTTTATGTATTCAATGCATTGAAATTATTCGAATAGAAAATGATGTAAACTTGGTACGAAGGTAATCGAAGTTTTCTATCTGTTTTGTTTTTTATTTGATTTTTTTTTTTGATATATTGCTTTACGATTTTATTTGTAAGCAACAAAGCTTAACTTTCACGATGTGTGCAAATTTGGAAATTAAAAAGAAACGGCATTTCAACGTCAAGGTTGAATTAATTGTAAATGAAAAATAAATAAATAAATAAATTGCTCTTGAAACTCAAGTACATTTGCAAAATTAATGACGCAAGGAACTGAAAAAAAATATTTAATGGTTACTATCTTAAATACATGAAAATATTTAAGTTTCAATAACATTTTTTTTGTATTGAAAATCTAATGGCGGCTTATAACAGGCTCTTAACAGGCGCTATGTACAACCTTGTAGTCTTCCATACAAAAAAATCGGTTCTTAACAGGCAAAGTCTGTACATGACGACAAAAGAAACATGGCGTCGAAATCTCAAAACATATGATGTGAAATGTAAAATTAGATGTCACAGGTTGTTAAATTTTTTTAAAATGTTTTAACTAAAAAACTAGAGAAAAATTAAGAGTTTTTAATTTATTTTGGTAAATTATTTTATAAGGTTAAGCAATGAATATTAATGAAGTAAACCGAGCTAGAGATATACAAAATAGGAGGATCCAATAAGAAAAAATTCACAATAGATGTCAATTTTATCTGTCTACAGACTTGAAAAGGCTGTAGTTACTACACATTTCCAACCACCTATGTACAGAGTGGCTTTCTGTGTAGTTAGAAAGTGTGTACATCCGCCTGTTAAGAAAGGGTATTACCAGACAGGAAAAATCCTTAAAGGAACTCTCTTGTTTTCTTGGTATTTACTAATAAATTTTGGGGAATTCTTTTAGTTTAGCTAAAATATATTCAATAAAAAAACTATTTTACGACTTCTAGGAGTTGCAATAAATTGGCATTTTGTTTTTCTTTTCTAATAAAGTGTAACTTACATATTTTATAAAACAAACAATAAGTAATGTTTATGAATGATATATCGAGAAATTGTCACTCTAGAATCTTTGCCTTTGTATGTACACATTCGGCAAATATAAAATTAGTTCTATTTGCCGCCTTCACTTGTGCATCTATCCACACATTCGTGCGTTTAATCAGAATCAGAATATTATTTATAATTATATTATACAAAAATGCCTTAAACTATTAAGAAGCTCGATTTATCTAATTTTTTTTTAAGAAAACGGATTCCCTTGCTCGCCAACAAAGCAAACTTGCTCAAAAGTCTAGCAAACAAAGGCAAATGCACCTCGCTACACATTCGCGTATTTGTTAAAATTGCTTAATTTGCCGAATGTGTAGAGGCTAAATAACATATTTATCCATCCTTCTTTTCAAAATATTTTCGTAGTATTAAAAAAGGTTCTTCGTTAGACATTTGTTAGACATGAGACAGACAAATTAAAGCCAACTATCTTCTTAACGTTTTTTTTTATTTTTTTTTTCTGTTCAACAAATTTTATTGAAAAAAAAACAACTTGATTTTATTTATACTTTAAAACAAAAATATTTACAACTTTCTTTGGTTTGGTCAAGTCTTTCTACATAATTTTATTGTTTTATTAAATAGTTTACAAAGTCCCTGCAAGAGCCCGAGCCGCTAATCATTAGTTATAATTTTGAATTAGTATATAAGGATGTAGTCTTGACTTGACTTATCATTATCATTACAGGTGATTTAGTCATTGAAAATCTCAAGAAGTTTCCAAAAAGTCTAATAATAAACAACACCCAATAAGAATTTGAAAAAAAAATCAATTGAACCAAATATTAGGCTAGTAAGAAGACTTTCATCCAATTAACAGGTGAAATCACAACATTTTTAACTCTAATTAAAGATTATTAGATCCTGTTCGTATTTAAATAGTTCTTACGCAGTCAATCATTTCCGTGAATTTTTTAAATAAAAACCTTCTGTAATACTTTTTAATGGACATAATATTCATTTTGTATAAGAAAAGTTTGATCGAAAAATTTTTCTAGGTAGAAATATGCAAATTTAAATTCATGCTCTAAGGATATTTTTACAGTAATAGTAACTATGATGGCTTAACTATAATTAAATTCTCATGAAATGAATATCCTTGAAAGATCTCTAAATTTGTCTAATTTTTAGATAATTATATTTTCTTCTATAATAGCATTTTAATAGGATAATTTGATTATAATAACGAAGCTAATAATTTGTCGATTGTTTTTGTCTAATTGCAATTTTTAAATAATGATTATTTTAATCATTCTGTTCGCATTCCATTCACTCTGCCATAATAACCCCTCGAGGAGTAAAAAAAATTCTTAAAAATATAATAATAATTTAATAAAGATACCGTAAAAATAAAGTACTCAACGGAAGCTGCTATTAAAAACAGATGATGCGGTTTTTCTGAATTCGCAAACGTATTTTTCGTTTTTTTCACTTTGATATTTATAACATCATTTCCCTCATTTATTACATACTACTACATAGTACTAAGCTGAAGGCTAATGGTCATTAGATAAACTAGCAACTACTATTCACTAATAACGTAGTTAAAACTATATACTATGATTATTTGTTAATATAACTACAAAGCTAGAATGTTTTGCAATAAAACAGTTTGCCTGTCTAATTTTATGTTATTTATGTCGACAATTCTATTCATTGCAGTAAAACATGGTGGTACACCTTAATGTTAAGAAGTAATATAAAATTCAATTGTACGCAATATAAAACACGATACTCAAATGTTATTATTATCCATCATATGTATAATGCGCACGCGTAAAGTCTTTAAAATTTTATATAAGGTAAAAGAAGGAAAAAAAAAACATATATCAGAAAAACAACAACAACAAAATAGCCATTTTTATACTTACATACTGAAAAACAGATAGAGTAGAAAGAAACCCATTTACAGACTCCAATTGGTTGCAACACACCACGTAAAATAATGTCGGCCATATGGAAGCAGTATGCGCAAGGCAAGTATACTTGAGACCCTTGATTTTCTGTACGTTTAAATAATTCTTTGTTGGATTATTGCATCTTTGTTTTATTTTTTCGACCAAGTGTTCTGTTATTGACGTTTTCACATGTACACCTGTCGATTGCTTTGAGAAAATTTTCTTGCTGTCCCATGATTTGAGTTTTAAAAATTATGGAATTTATTTAATGAAAATAATATAAAAAAACAAAAATAATAAAACTATACTATTTAATAAATTAGGTAATTAGTATTTAATATATGCAATAACTTTATTTTCTTTTTTGAGACTTGGAATCTACGATGTTTTGAGCATAAAATATCGTTCAATTAGTCTCTTACTGACGGCTTCATAAATCATTTATTGAAAATATATTTCGGACCAAAATTAGGAAAGTTACAGCACAGAAAGCCGGATAGCAAAGCAAAGTAATCAACAAATATCGTTTGTTGTCTAAAACTTTAAATATGTTTTTCTCATAGCATAATTTTTTCAAACATCCCACAAACTAAGAAATTTATTAGACTAATTTGGCAAAATGGATTTTTTGTTAAAGCTGAATTATTTATTTTGAGCAATAATTCATACTTTTCTCTTATTCGATTTTTGAATTTTGTTTTGTTTTTTGAAAGTTCGCTATTTTTTTTTTACCAATAGATGAAATTGCTTAATTGGCCTTCGCACGAGAAAGAAAAATTTGCAGAACAATAATTTTCAAGTTCATTACAAATGTTGTAATTGTAGGGAAAAGCTACTTGTTGTTATTTTTATCCACCTTGACTGCAAAAGAAATATATAAAATATTATGGCATATAGAAAAACAAAAATTGCTTTAAGATGTTTCTGAAAAGGTAAAAAGAATAAAATGATTTAATTTTTATTTAATTACAAAATCAAAAAAATAAAAATCCTAAAAGCGTTACAATCTTGAGCGTTATACAAAAATACCTTTTCAATTTGGTGTTTTGATTAGCGTCTTCGACAGCGTTTTTATAGAAGTTTTGGAGGCGTGGTTATATTAAAAAGTATATTGTCCGTAATATTTACATTACAAATCTTTTGAAAAAAATATTATTTGGACTTTTTAACTAATTTTATTGTATTTATAATGCATTATTTTTTATGGCAAGTCAATTCAAATCATAAATTATGTATTTTCAATTAAAATATCAAATAAAATTATTGCAGTCAATATTCTTTTGAGTATAACCCCATCTCAAAAACGCTAATCTAGACTCGGCCTAAAGTAACACTCTATTATTTTTCATTTAAGTGAAATCTCTTTCATTAGAAAATCTTTGAAATTCGCGAACAGCTAGTAGCCTTGTGAGTGCAGAACGAAAGGAAAAAGACAGATGCGAAAGCAACTGTAAGTTTACTTCTTGTAATTTTATCTTTTGTTTCCAGTAACATGTGAGTAATTTTTATATCTGTGTATGGAAGCGTTTTTTTTTGCTAGCTCTTACTTGAATTGATGCAATAACGCAGTATAATAATTGCTGTTCGTGGTTTTGCCTTTTTTAAATTAGTGAACAAAAAATCATGAGTCAAATCCTTGCCAGGCCTTGACAGATGCGTTTCCAGTCACTTCTAACGATTTTTATCTGCTGTTTTCCACTTATATAACTAACGATTTGTCTTACGATATTTATTTATCAGTTAACGATGCAAGATATTTATTTTGTTGTGCTTAACCAGTTAGATAATTTAGATTTTGTTGGAACCTACTTTCAGAAAAGCTTTCTCATGGCAAAATTTTTTTAGAATAACGATGCCTTGAAATATCTTGAAAGAAGTTAGCTATCTCTTGGAATTTCTTTTTATGATCGTCGATAATAGTTTTATGAATTTTTTTATTTTTGTTGTAACTATCACAAACCTCAACATCGTTTGTATTTGTATGACCATGTTTTACTTCAGCAAAACAATGTTACATGCTTACTTTTATGGAAAAAAGTTCAGATAACACTTATCAAGCCAAGCTTTAGATCTAATGATATTTTTGCTATTATAGAACTTTTAATTATTACTATTAGAAAAGTTGATCAAAAATAATAAATGCAATTCTTAATTGTCTAACGTTTTGATAAATTGGGAATAATATAAACAATTAAAGCAGGTGCATTATTTAGTTTTCTTCTATCCATTTTCGCATATCTTTTTCTTTTAATCTCTTTATTTAACATTTAATGTACATTCTTACAAAAATAAAGAACCATGGTTGTAATGCCTTTTTGGAAAAGACTTGTCTTAAATCTATCTTCAGTTCTAAAGAACAAAATAAAAGAAATATTTAGAAGATCTTTCTCAATCTCTGGCAATATTTTTTTTAATGTTTGCAAAAACAACAACAATGCAAATTGCAGCCACCATATGCATCACAGAATCATGTCAGCTATAAATCTTTAGTTAAGGACAAGAATTTTGTCATTTTAAATGCTTTTAGTTCTTTTATTTGACTTAAATCTGTTTACTTTATATGCCATCCAATAATGTTTGATCCTCTTTAAATGACTTAAATAAGATAAACATCAGAGAAAAATGGAAATTCTGTACTTCCAGATTTAAAATGATTGCACATTTTTAAATAGATAACCAGATCATGGCTAGCAATTTTCAAGTGTGTCATCTGGAATTTTTTTTCTTTTTTATTTAAATTTAAAAACAAAAACCACAAAAGATATCTTTGAAACTAAAATAATAAAACAAAGAATTTACACTGTAAAGAATACAAAAATTAAGTGATTTTCAAAGAAATTCACAAAAATAAAATTTTTGGCTACAAAATAGAACTGCAAATTATTTTTCTTAATGAAAATTTATTTCATGCTAACTGGAATGTTTTTCTGTATTATTGTTTGTTTCTTTGATTTATTGCTTAAAAAGTTTACACGTCAAGCGCAGCCATCCTTTTTTTTTTTTTAAGTATTTTTCTGGCAGAGCCTTAAATTGACATCTGCAAGCTGTTTTTGAGAACAGAAAAGAAAATATGTAAAATATTTTTCTTGGTAAATGTTAACATAAAAATTTATTCTTAATAATATTATGCTTAATTAGCCTCTGTTAAATAATATAATAGTAGAACGTTATAAACCAATTAGTATTCTTGTATTTGGCTTGAGCTTTGACGTTATGAAATCAATATGGAATACAGAATTAACTGTTTAAATCTCTGCTTCAAATATAACAAACACGATTAAAATCAATCATTAAGTGAATTTGAAAAAAGCAAAGAATTTATTTAGTTGAATATTGGATACAACAGTTTTTCGAAAACGTCAAATATTGCTAAATACTTTAAAAAGCCACTTAAAAAGCTAAAATGAAATTTTCATTCCTTTTAAAATTTTACTTCAAAAAATTTTAAAAATAGCTTAAATTATCTTTAATCGCCAATTACAACAAAATTTTAACGACTTCTGTAATAATAATGCTATTGTTGTAATTTTCTAAATTTTATCATTCTCAATTCAAGCGCTATATTCAACATATTACTCATCTTCTTCTTTAATAAAAATTACAATTTATCAATTAAATAATTGACTTATAGTTTTATTTTATTAAAATTGCAGGCTTGTCCCATGTGATATACCTTTATCGGATCCTTGGGTTACACATACAGCGCAAACATCAGGTGTCTGTACACTTCCGTTATCATCACCAGCGGCTGCAACAACAGCTGTGGCGGTTTCATCGGCCGTAGCGGCTGTCACATTAGGTGGTAATTATCATCAGGGAAATACAACAATTTTACAACATCAACAACAAGCTCAACAGCAAGCTGTAACTGTGCTACAGCATTCACCACAAAATAAAATAATGAATTCTGTTGCTTTAACTTGTCCACCATCTTTAAATAGTAGAAAAATACGTAGAAAAATTGAAAATAAGGTAAGAATTTGTTTTTTTTTTTTTAAATATTTTTAGTAATTATTGTTGTCGTCTTTATCGCTTTGCTAGATAAACCACAAGTGAAGAACAGAGTTTGGTTTATATTTTCTATGTTTTTTTGTTTTTTTTTAGAAGTTTAAAAACTACTTTTTGCGTTAAAAAGAATAATACAAGTTCGTAATCTAGAACAATATAATTTTTTCTGCTTAAATAAATTTGATCATAAGATGCTACACACAGCGAAACAGCGAATTCCTTGCCAAAATAATATTTTGAGGCCATATTTTTCCAGAGAAAACGTAAGGGAACTAGAATTCAAGTAAATTGATTTTTAGTTAAATTTAGTCACCAGGAGAAGGCAAACAACCCATAACCCATAAAATCAACAAGATAAAGAATCGGAGACACTTGAAGAATATTTTGTTTTGCTTTTCTTTATATATTTTTCAGTGATTGGTGAGTAATTAGATCTCATAAGTCGATCTAATTACATTAAATTTCCTTCGCTTTTCTAACATTACTTGAAAAGCATAAAAAAGGCCTGATAACTAAAAAAAGTATTCTACCTATAATACGGCAATTAAGGAATTTGACGCTAGATTTTCACTTATTTCATTTAAGATGTAAGTTGTGTTATAAACCCACACAATTTAGGTAGTAGGCTCGTAAACATATGTTATCCTGTTTTAAATATATTCCTTTTTTTATCTCCAACATATTTTTCATTGGTATTCAGTTCAGTTTTTTTTCTAAATCCGTCACTTCTTAAAATTCTACTTTAATGAATTTTCAGCTTCAATTTGCTGATTGAATGCACAAAGATGACTTTAGTCATGTAACTAGATGAACATTTTCTATTGGCTTACATTTTTCTTCTTCTTTATTTATTTTTATAACAGAATTAATTATTCAAGAGATGATCCCATGTCACTTTTGAAATCAGAATAAAATCCTTTAGTATAGCGAAGGCGAACTTAAATATAAGTTAAATTGCTGCAATTTTAGTATACAAAATTTTAGTTTGTTTTTAGACTATCAATAATTCTTTTAGTAAATGATTGAATTTTAAGTTTTTTTTTTTTTTAACAATTAATGTTTATTGTTGTAGTTAAAAGATTTGGTACACATCAACAAATTATTATCATTTCAGTGAAGGAGAATTCCTAGACTGTAAAACTTGCAGATAGCTAGGTTAGTTTGTGCATATTCTTGCTAATATCAGCTCATTTGTTATCTTCCATGTTTTTCCGGCTATATAAAACTACTTTCTTCAATCTAGACCAGTACAGGAGAGTTTTTTTAAACAAAATGTGGCTTAAGAGGGAAAATACGCTTCTGCTTAGATTTGTATTGCAAAGTTAACTGTCAGAAAAGGTGTAAATATGTTATAAACTTTATCGAATTTTTTTCTTAATAGCGACAGTTTTTGTTGTTTAGCAGGAATAAGAGTTTTAAAGCTTTAACTTGCTGATTTTCGCCGCTATGCCGCAACTTGGGTTTTTTTCATCTAAGTACCAAACAGCATTTAGTTATGCAGCATATAATTCCTTTGGGATATAGTGTCTCTAGACTGCGTATTAACAAAATATTTAACCGTTTGAGTCCCAGGGGTATTGAAAAACACTATCGAAGAATCCCGCACAGTGCAACTCGATTTTCTGTTCAGAAAATCTCATCAGCGTGATCGTGAGCTTGGGACTCAAACGTTTAACATTACAATACGTTACTTTGATGATCCCACCCTCCTTAAATCTTTTTAGGATTCCCCAAACGCATTAAAATATGGATATAAATAAGAGTGTGTAGATCGATTGGAATATATTATATTTCCATATAATTCCTGTAGATTGAAATTTTATCCGTTAAGGACTTTTAATTATGTTACAGCTCGTTATTTATTTTTTAGTCTTTAAGTCATTCGAATTATCTATAAACAAGTAAAACTGACGGTGTCCTACGCTGTGATATGGCACATGTGTGTCCATTAAAGCAGTAAATATTACTAAGCCTACTATTATTGAAAAAATTTTACTAAATATTTTTCGTTTAGTTTTAGGATTTCTTCAATTATTTATTCTTATTTTTTATTATTATTGTTTTAATGGAAATCTCGTGTAAGTTGCAAAAATTTAGATTTTTCGATACCTAGAAAAATAGTTTTTCCATGTGATCTAATTTTTTATCCTAAATTTTTTATTAATAAAATTTTTACCTTATATACTTTTCAATAATATTTTTGAATTTCTCAATTTATTATTTATAATTAGTAATATTAAAAATTTTTTATTTTAGCCTCAATCACAAATAAATAAATGCAATAATGAGAAAAGGCGAAGGGAGCTGGAAAACAATTATATTGAGCAACTTGGAGAATTTCTTCAGCTCAACAAAAGAGGTGATATGACCTCAACAAAACCAGATAAAGCTGCAATTTTGAATCAGGTTGTAAAAACGGTGAGTAACAAATTTTAATATTAGAAATATATATATATATATATATATATATATATGTATATAATAAATATTTATCTAAAGTTGATATAAAATAATTGAGTCAATTTCAAATGAAAACAGGCTTTAAGGTTTCTAAATATTATGGTCAACCTTCATTCTATAAATAATACAAGCTCCTATCATAACATGTAATTTTTATTACGAGTATATTAACTTAGATGTAAAAGCAATCAATTTCACATTACTGTTGCATGATTGCCAAATAAGGCTTTTTTTTCATTTGCTTTTTATCATCTTCATATTTTTCGGTGATACTAATAGAATCAAATAATGAATGGATTAAAACTCACATAGAGAAATGATATAAATTTGGTAGAAATGAACTGCTTTTAATTTTGAGCTGAATCGACTATATCAAACCCGAAATATAATTATCAGATTGAATTTATCTTCTCGTATTTTCATCATAATTCGATTATTTGTTGTTAAGTGGTATGTGATGTCTAATATTAACTTTTTTGTTTTTTTCTCTCCTTTTTTCTATATACAATTACGTCAATTTTGCTCATGGCCTCTTATATAAAAACAAAATTAGGTTTGAGAGTGAGAAATCTTACAACTAAGGCAAAGATTTGTAAGTGCTTATCACAGCATGGAGTCTTATTATTAGAGTACTACAGGAAACTTACCCCAAATTAAATGAAATTAAGTTTCTCATTTTGGAAAAATAATAAAAAATTGTTTTTCAAGAAATACAGTTACCTTGTTAACGCTAAAGTTTTGGTATACATTCAAAAAAATTTAGTTTTAATTAAAATAGATAATTATTATGGTATTTAAGAAACTTACTTTGAAATATTTAATTTTCATTCCTAAATAAAATTATGATTTGCAGCAATAAAACATTAGTCCTAAATTTGACGGCTATATTCATCACTTTCTTTTTTTCAAGTCTTCTTTCACCTACAATTTAAATTTAAAATGTCAAAATATATAAAAATTCATAGCAATAAAATTTTATGTTCCTATTATTTAAATTCTTATAAATGTGGCCATTGTCAAAGCAATTTAGTTTAAAGATACTCAAGATAAGTTTGCAATCTGTGGTGGATCACTTTTATCTTGAGTTTCAGGTAAAACTTGCTCATATAAAACCTGTAACTGAAAACAAACCAATTTCTCAAAGGATGAAATTAATCATATTTACTTTGAATTTTCCTGTTACTTTTATCAGAGCTGTAAAAATTAACATAGTTATCCTAATCGTAGACAATAACAGATAATTTTTTAAAGGAAATTTCTTATTGAGACGAGGGTAGGAATTGCCTTCACTCGACCAACTCATAATTACTTTAAACGTATTTAAATAGAGTAATTAAGTAATTAAGGCTTTAATCAAATTAGACATATTTTTAGATAAATGTTTGTTTAATTAATAATGTTAATTCTATATAGAATATGCTGATTTTGTCATAAGTCCATACAGGTATTTGAGTCGGAAAGTTCAGGAATTTGTTGTAGCTTAGATTCAAATTATTTCCTGAAAAAAGCATAAAAGCAAATTTTTGTGGGACAACAATTTCTAGTAAAATGTATAAGTTTTTTCTCTTTGGTATAATTTTTCGATATAAATTGAAGCGAATTTTTATATTAAAGACTCTAAACTAAAGTAAAAATTCCTTAATAAGTCCTTAGTAGCTTGCTTGCTTTTTTTTTCTTATTTAGTTTTGGTTTTGTTTCAGACTGAATTTACCATTGATTTGTGCTTTGCTTTATGGTTTTTTTTCCAGTTTAATAATCATGTTTACCAACAAAATATTTCTGTGAAGGATAACATAAAATCTGTTTTCCTATTAATATAAATTTTTATTAAACAATTCGTTTTATGGTATAAATCTATCTTTACCTTTTATCCTTCACTATACAAAACATTTATGTCAAATTAACACAAATCTCAACACATAACATCTGACATTATTTTTATGGCAGAGAATATTTTCCTGCAATTTAACGACTTGTGGTCAAGACTTGAAGGGCAGGGCTACAATAGTTTAAAAATCTCAGGCTATAAACAATGTAAAAAAAGTTGTTTTTTTTGTTAAAAAATTGGTTTCAATTTGGTATAATTTATTGCGGAAAAATATATATAGAACAAACGCAAATATATATATAAAACAAGTGAAGCATTGTGGTCTTTTCTTGTAATAAAATTAGCATTACTGAAGCCAAAATTGGTGACTTTTGAAACTTGGTTTCACGTTCATATTTTGTATTCTAATGATTTTCCATTCTGATACAAAACAGATAATTATGGTTATAGAACTACAAATTTACCATTTAATGATTTCTTATAGGGAACTGATCACTGGATCTTCACTCCCGCACACGTCACACACACTTAGTTAATAGTAACTAATAAATTAATTGTAAATAGATTCAGATTGTAATAAATAAACAATGAATAAAAAAAAAAAAGTTTAATGATTTCAAAATTGATGTTCATTCATTTGAAGAAAGGCCACTATTCTTATGTCCCTTTTTCTGCCATAGAATTAAAAAATTGTATATAAATTATATGCTTTGTATAACTTATTCTATTCTGTAGGTCTGAATTCTCTCTTCCCGAAATTAGAGGTTTAATACATACACTTTTTTGGACAAGTATCACCGAGTGTGTTGATATGTCATACATAAAATATGTTAGCCTCATATTTTACTATAAATTTATTAATTTTTTATCATAAATTTATTAACAACCACTTATATTCTTATTAATCTTTGCTTTCTTTTTATTGAAACTTACGTTGTTAAATGTGACAAATAGTATCACAACAATACGTATAAAGTTTTTAAACCAATTAAATTAACAATTTATTTTCTATTCATCAAGAAAAAAAGAATAAAGATAACTATTGAATTTTTTTACGTTCTTAATTCGTATAAAATTTTAAAACGAAGAATAAATCTTCAAGCCTTATAAAGAGCCCCAGCTTACTGTACAGAAATAAATATAGCTTTATCCTGTAAAATTTTAAAATCTTAAAAAGTAAATAAGAATCATCTTAGTCCGTACTAGACTAAACTCAAATATTGAGTAATTTTTTGAGAATCACAATAATTTATCTAGGTAAAGTGGCATTTTATTAAATTATATATTCTCCATATTGGTACAATATCTTTTGCTATCTTTCGAGTAGGAGCTTGATTCCACGCTCATAAAAGTTCTGATCTTTGGTGACAAAAAACCGGTCAAAGTGATATTTGATGTTCTGATTTGAAGTGAAGGTCTTCTCGTCCAAAACATTTTGCAAAGACCGGAACAAGAAACAGTCTGAAGGTACTAAATCTAGGGAATATGAGGAGTGTGTTAGTTATATTCCATTCAGGCTGTAAAGGCTTTTTTTAGGCTTCCAATTAAGTAAGTACTCGGTTGGTTAAAACAAAATTACTTTCTGAATAACCCAATAAATAGAACATTTTTTATGATTATTGTTCATTAAATTTCTTTCACAATATTCAAAACAAATAACTGATATAGAAACAATTTTAATTTTGATGTATGTATATAACCTTATTCAATTCTAAAAAACAAAAACCCCTGATGATTGTGTAAACAAATGCTTTTGTTTAATAATTTACAGAAAATATGTTGAGATCTCTACTAATAATAATAAACAATTCAAGCTTTCTTCAACTGTGACTGTCTATCGTAATCTGAGACTTTTTATCTAAAATTTTATTCTTTTCATAAACATATACAACTACAATTTATATTTAAATAATATGTGTATATATGCTAATAAGACAAGACAAGTCTTAAAGTAAAATTGCTTAAGATAGCATTCTTAAATAACATAATCCGAGACTCCTGTATATAGTGTTTTAAAAAACTAAAACCAGACCTCATATTGCTTAGCACTGATTTCATTTAAACTTGAGCCGATGTAGAACTGTTTATTTTATACTAAAACAAAAGTTTGACAACTTATGCTTACTTGATTTAGTTTTGTCAAAAATTTTGAGTAATTTTTTCTTGTGAAAAAAAATTTGCAATTATGTTTTTTTTTTTTCAACTAACAACTTTTGGTTTTCAACCAAATTTTGCTGGTTCTGTTGTTTTATTTCAATGCTGAATCATCATTGAAAATGGACAACTTTAGGTATTAACAATTTCTGCAGTAAATAGTAAATTTTTTTTTTAATTATTAATTTTATATTAGTAAATGCTGTTAAACAATTTACTTTTAAAGTTTAACATCGAAATATATTACTTTAAAAAACTTTGTGTAAATTTTCATGGTGCTTATTTATTACGAGTTTTGTTGACTTTTCACCTTTAAAACCGGCTTTTTAATTTGATTTGCATTGTAATATTAAGTTTGGAAAAAAACACAATGTTTACCTGTGTTCAGCTTAAATAAATTTTTATAAGTTAAAACGCGGAAGTTATTTACTAGTTTAGTACCTTCATGTTTAGTCCTTTAGATTCTTTTTGTATTTTATTCCTTTAACTATTTAGAATATGATTTTATAATTGGTCAGAAACTGGTTGCCAATTTGTATTTTGTTTATTTATTGTTTATAGTCCGGTTTCTTGTTGTTTTTGTACTAATATTTACCGGGTATTAATTTTAATTGGACCCAAAAAATATGTTTCTTTTTGTATTATTAAAATGTCAAAAGCAATTTTTAAAGTACCCCAATAAAATTATTAATTCTAATTTTATTAACTCAAATTTTTATAATTGTTTAAGAAAACGTTGTAAACAAGCTGCCTTATTATAACAATCCAATATTTAACTTGAAGATTTAAAAAAGCAGTTGAATATTTAATTTAAAAGAAAACTTTTTGTTTCTGCTACTGGAAATCGTCTTGAGGATTTATCAAAGAGCTGGCAAGCAAAAATATATTCTTAACTAACTTTGAAAGAAATTCGGATATTAATTTCATTTTTCCGAACTATTAATACCAATAAGAGAAAGATGGTTTAGGAGTGCTTTATTATTATTTAGAATTTCACGATAGGAGACTATAATAAGTGGAATAGACACCGGTTAACTTTCGAACTTATATTAGCCATCAATTTTGGTGATGACTTATGCATTTGAGCTAAATCGCTTTCCCTAGATAATCTTTCTAAGATTTGCAAACAGTCAGTGGTCGCTTAGGGCCATATCTAATGAAAAAAGTTGACATGAAAGCTCATTTCATGTGTTTTAGCCTTTTTTTTCAACAAAATGTGAACACTTTTTATTATTCTTCATATGAGGCCATTTTCAACCAATTTTATTCCAATTGGTTCAATAATGCAATGTAATAATTGCTCTTGGCGGTTTTTTCTTTCTCAAGCTAATAAAGTTTAAATAGTAGTATAAGTGGGATATTATTTCAAACTACTTGTGTGACGGTGTATCACGCTTAATCAGCCGCAAAATTAGCTTTCGTTAATTGTCACGCTTTCCTAATTCAATTAAAAATCTTTAAAGGTTTTAACTATCACCTATTATGAGTTTGTTTGTTTGCTTAAAATATTATTCATAGTCAAAATAGATTTAGGTTTTTTAAAAAATGGCCTCGTAAATTATAAATTTTAAAGGAAAAAGTTTGACGTTTTTCTTTTATTTAAAAAAGGAAATGCTTTGTTCGGGCTCTAGTTTTTTTCTCAAATATGATTTTTATATATTTTCATTATATCTGCGGAGTTTCCTTGAGTATTTTAGTTAGACATCATAAAATGTTTAACGTGGTAAAAATTCTTATTTGTGAACCGCGCTTAATTTTAAATGTAAAAAAAAAGTAGATTTCAGTTCTATTAATCCTTGAATTTGAAATATTTTATAAAATTTTATCCATTAAAACTTTTTAAATTTGTATTTTATAATTTTGTTTGTAGTGAAAGTTTTAAATAAATAAAAACAGGATAATCTAATAAATAGAATTTTGGTAATTAAATGAGAAAATAATTTATTACTCGATTAAAAAATAAAAACTTTATTTATTGATTTCTACAGTTAATACAAACTTTACCAAGGAGACATTATTATCATATAAACTGCAGGATAAGAAGACAAACTTTTGTTGTTAAAAAAATTTAATGAGCTATGTTTAATGGTAAACAATCTATGAATAATAAAGCAGGATTTTTAATTTATCACCGAATTAATTAGTGTAACAACAAAATTTTAGAATAGCTAAACAACTGCCTTATGGCTAAATATATTTATATTGTCTTAGTAACAACAGTTTTTAACTTAATAAATCCAATTAATCATTTTTTGGAAAATCAAATTATATTAATTTCTTTAAAAAAATATAAACTAATAACAATGGCATGGCAATATATTTTATCCTTTCATTAAAGTCTTTCTTCCATTCAAACTTTTGAGAGAAATTAGTAGTTTGAGTATTAATTAAAAAATTTTTCCTTTAAAAGCTCCTTAAAGGGTGAGATTGACGTCAATTGTAATTCTATGCGATTTAACTATCTTAATTTTTTATCTGTAAAATTATTAAAGGACAAATTATTTGCTTATCATCGGAAAAGTTTGTAAACAGGACGAACTCAAATTTCAATTTGCATAGTTTTCTATGCTAAGTCTAAACTTATGAACTTATGTTCCAAACATTATACGGAATTTAACATAACCAATTATCGAGGAGTTTTGGAGAAATTATAGTGTCAGCTGACTTGTCAAATTCTCTCAGTTTGTTATAAAATATATTTCTGAAGTGCTATAGAGGAAAGTGAAATTTTTCGGTATTATTGCCACAAGTAATACTTTGAAGAGCAAAAATCGCCTACAGAATTTAAGTAATACGAAATTTCTGCTGTTAAAGTATGCTTCCTTCAAAAGAACAGTTTAACTTTAACAAAGCATCTACGTTTAATCCTTATCAACTAACTGTGATCTTGCCTATATAAAATATCTTGTAAAATTTATCCACATATTAAAATGTTTTGGCCGCAAACGAATGATTTTTTTCCTACTCACTAAACTTTGTTCGAAATTCCCCAGTCCTAAAGATCTCTATCCATCTTTTATGATTAATTCATGTAAATTTTTAATAATTTTAACAAACTTCACTTGTGCACATTTTTACACATTACAAATTTTAACAGCTAATCGAATTTAAGTCTTAAGACTAAAAAATTACAAAACTTAATATGAATTTAAGATTTAAATGTGCAAATTGAAACAAATTTACGAAATTCAGTTCGTATGGAGAAACTGGCCGTGTTTCTTTGGCTCTATTGAACTGGGCACAGATGATTATGTATTTTAGATTCTGGATAAGTCTTATACTACACTTATTCTTTGCAGTTTTTTTTACCAAACAATTCACAATGATCAGCTAAGAACGGATTCCACTTGACATGATTACCTGTGACTTTCTGTTGTTGCATTAAGAGGAAAGTGTTTTGACTCGACTGAATCCATAAAGCAAAACTCGAAGAAGAAACTGATCACCAGACCTTTTAAGTGTTAGCATTTTAGATATTTAATTTAATTTATTGTGTTTTTTATGAAATGTGGACTATCTTTGATCTCTCGGTAAGTAGAATTTTTAATGTCACGGCACCGAAAGCTTCTACGATCGGATTTAAGTACTTCAAGAATTAGGAGGACTTGAATTTGAAATTCTTCATATAAATAATTTCTCTCTTTAGTGGAAAACGGGAATATCTTCGATGGCTACATAATTTCCACTATGGTCCTTTAATAGTTTTATAATAATCGTTTTACACTATTGTCTCGTTTAAAAAAGCACAAGTGCAATTTTGGTGATCCTCTCTATTGCAAACAGAAAAACTTGAATACATATTTTCTAATGTTATTTGTTAAATTGTTAAAATATATATAGTAAAATTTGTATGTTTTGCATGTAAGTATAAAGAAATTAACATAACTCTCAAAATTAGATTTAAAAATTAAGGCACACTTTAAGTAAACAAGAAAATTTCTTAAAAAATATCAAATTTCTTCTTCTAATTGTAATTAACTGAAAATTAACACTGCCGTACTACCTATATAATTTAATTATTAAAAAGTAACAGTAAAAATTGCTGCAAATAACCACACAATATTTTTAATGTCCACTTCTTAGCTACAAAAGTTGTATAGCAGAATGTTTCTTTAAAAAGATGTTCAAATAAAGAAAACCAGTCATTGGGCAGGAAAATGAAATTAAGGTCATATTACCTAATTGTAAGTGCTTTACATATTTTAAGTAACAAAAATATGTAAATAAAACTATTACAGAAAAGTCCACATGTAGTAATAACAAATTTACTTTTTGCACAATGTGGTGGAACAAACACGTTTTTCTTCGGAATAAAGTAAATATTTTTTAAAAATGTTCTTATTATTTTTTATCAAATATGATTTCTAAATGGATACAGAAATCTGAACACCTTTAAAAATAAAGTTTATCCTTATTATCTATTGACCTTTTTATTTGAGAAAAGAAATTATTTAGTACCAATTCAATATTACGTTGATAAAATACTTAATCAATATGAATGGTTTGTGTTTTTTGAAGTTTTTCAAATCAGAGTCTTTTCGTCTTTACATCTACCAGAATCATTCTTAAAAATCATTGTAGCTCTTCAACAAAAATTGACTAAAATATTGCTTCAGAATATTTTTTTTACAATATTTTCCATTAGTGATTACGTTTACTTAAAAGTAAGGTGGCCAGTGAAATCAAACCCAGACCATATGACTGAAAACCATTTAATTTTTTTCCAGTTAAAAGGAGTGGCATCCGAAGCAAACATGCTAAATTCAAAAATTATAATACAATCAGGCTAAGAAAGTTAATTAAATAATTTCAATGTAAGAATTTTCGCTTAAAAATCGTCTGCAAAATGATCCCTTTTGTCAGTCAGCGATTGTACTTGATTATGAATGGAAAAGCTAAAATGCTTTACTTACAACTAATATACTAGGACAAATGGAAAATTTTATAGAAAAAAATATGAGCAAGGAACATAAATTTTAACAAACTTGATCTTTATAAAACCCAATAAATTAATTTTTCATTTTGTATTTAATATCGGAATGAGCTATAAATCTTAAAGGTCAGATAAATTTAAAACAACTACAGAAACTGGGTGTGTGAAACACTTTTGCTAATTTGATATAATAAAACAAAATTTTAAGTGTTAAATAATTAAAAACTTATTTCAGGTTTTTTGGAAAAAATTTCTGACTTTATATGCTTTCCAAAAAACCTCTTAGAATATTTACAGCTAAAATGTTTATTTCTTTAAGTCTTTTGAATATTACTTTACCCGGGCTAAATTTTCATTTAAAAAAATAATAAAATCGAGGAAATAATTTGCAGTACTCTTATGCTACACGTTAACATCAGCCTTGATTAGAATATCTGCTAACATGTTTAATACTAATAAAAATGGTATGATGCAAAATGGTAATAAAAAAGAATTGAGGGAAACTACATAACTCCATTTGATTTGAAAAGTTTATTAAAACTCAAGGATACTTATAATCCTGAAAGTTTTACTTAACTTTTTTAGTACATGTAATATTGGTATATTTTTTAAAATTAACAAACCAAAAAGCAGTCTAACTACTTTTAAAAAATTTTAACATTTGAAAATAGAAATGACAATCTAGTAGGAAACGTTTTATTAAAAACTGTAACGAGAGAAATGAAGATTACTTTGTAATTCATGTTTCTGTTTTTGGATCAATTAGTTTTTATGATAATTTTGTCGTTTTTTTTAATTAATTCTAACTGCAAATGGTCCATTAAAGTTTTGGATTCACCAAAATGGCTCCCTGACTCCATAAAAACCAATTTTGGCTGTCGCCGAGCAAATTATCCAAAATTTGACCTCTATACAAATATATTAAGAATGCAGGTTGATCCTTGCAAACATACAAATTCGCCAATGATATCATTTTTACATTGGTTCAAGGAGAATGAATTAAAGAACGATATGTAAATTATCTCGGAATAGAACAAAACGTTACATCTTTTACGAGACGAGACAAAGATTTTATTTTTTATGGCTTTATGATTTATATATGGCCGATGTGTTTATATAAGATAAAAGATACACACATTTAAATTTTTAGCTAATTTTAAGCCTGAAGCGTAGCCATTGCGGTTGGTTTCCAACTTCATTATCAGACAAGAGATGCAATATAAAAGGAAGGAACAGCATAGAGCTTTGAGAAAATTGCGCGACTGAAGAGTTTTCTATTTTACTAATACAATTAAATCATATTATTACTTGTTTCCATGCATCGGGAATTTAAATGAATAACTCACACACACATTTATATTCCTTATATATAAAAATAACAGTTTTTAGGCCTCTGTGAAACGAAAAGTTAATAAAACATCAAAAATTGCAAAATTGGATATATCATTTTTCGAAAAAACCTCACATATGAGCTAACAGAATATACACAAATAACTAAATAATATAAAATTAGGATCTTAACAAATTTCAGCTTCTACAAAGTATTCATTTAATTACGAAAATCTCGCAAGCTCAACGTATGCGTTGAAATTCAGCGAGCAAAGACTACACACATAATGGCAACAGATAAAACTAACAATAAGATATTGCAAATTTCAAGCTTAAACTTTTTACGAACTACCTCTTCTGAAAAGTTCATTAGCTCTACGACTATAAATTTGTTTAACCTGTGTTTTAAATCACGAACAAATTGACAGTTTTAAACGATGACGCATCCAAATTCTTCTGTCCAATATTAAAACCATTGCGTTATAATCGAACAGATGCTTTAAAGCTCTAACAATTTTAAGGATTTTTTATGCATCTAAGTCACATTAATTCTTTATAATATTTATCAAACCCTTTTAATCCTTCTTCCTATTAAAATAACAGCTTTTAAATAAAGTATGGAATCCACTTTTTTCATTATTTTAAAAATATCATTATTAAAATGCTTAAAACAAAGAAAATAGAAAATTGTGCATTTCTAGGATATTAAAAACAGTTAAAACAATTGATAAAATAAGCATTTTATATATAATTTTTACAGTTATTTTCATTAGCCATGTGGCCTAAAAGAAATATACCAAAGAAAATTATAAAAAATTTTTTCAATTCAGTTCTTTTCTAATCTAACAAAATTTTACTAAATATATTATCCTTTATAATTACTGTAAATTTAAAAGTAAAAACATCAATTTTATGAGTTTTAATTTTTGATGTTCATCGACGCCAATTGTTCTTTTATTTAATTTTTATATACATAAATACAAAATATTTTATTATGCCTTCAAAGAGAATTAAATTTTTTATTTTTCAAGCTAAAATTAGCTGAAATTTATCAGAAAAAAAAAAATTTTTACACTTCCGCAATTTGAGTAATAAATGAAATATATTAAAGTAGCAATTAAAGCATTCACCGCTGCTGACAATAATTTGGTTAAAAATGGGAGCAAGCCTAAATATATTATTTTCATTTTATATCATGCAAAATTCATATTATTGCCTCATGAAAGTGAATTTCATATTTAATAAATGTCCAAACCTGGATTTTGTGAACATTTTAATAATTTTTTTCTAAATGATGGTTTTTTTTATTATTTCATTTTAGTTTTCATGTCCAGTTAGTATGATTTTGCTGTTATTTATTTATTTTTCTTCTCGTTTTTATTTATTTTATGATATTTATTAAATTTATGCTTAAATAAAATACGGAATGTTGACTGCATTGGATTAATCTGTCCTAACTTTTTTAAAAGAAATTTATTTTAATTATTTTTTTTTTGTTGAATTTCTTGGATTTTAATATTTTCTTATATGCCTCCCTTAAATGAAATTTATTAAGTTTATAATAAATTTTATTCTCAATAATTTAGCTATGTTAATTTTGGATTAGTTATTTTAAAAAATTTGATGGTTAAAATCTATATTCATCATTAGCACTTGATAGGGAATAGTTTCTCTAATCAAAAATATTCCCTTTGATTTTATATTTTTACTGTAACTATAATTAGAATATTTATTGTTGTTATTGTTGACCGATACGTCTTGAATTGAAAATAAATTCCAAATTGTAGCAATTACCTTCTTTTCCTTTTGTGATACTGCAAGAGATACCCCGATAGTCGCGAAAGCGATGGAAATTAGTCAAAGACAAGAGCAGTACAGTAAGTACCTCAACAACTTTTTACATCTATAACTGGATTTAATAAACTTAAAAATCAACTTAATGGCAAGTTTATAATCGGTGGGCTTTTTTCTCCCGAAAATAACGCTCAATCATTATAGGGAATATGGAGAATTCAGAAATTCGATCTTAGCTTCGCAAACTATTTGCTTAATATCGCAAAAGAAAATTATGATTGAAGGGTAAAATTTCGGAAAGCACTTTGAACCGCAACTTTGGTAGGAAAACTTTTAGATGTGTGTACAAGTGCGTTTTATTTGGAAAAAAAAATACATTTTTAGTTAAATGTAGATGTTAATTTAAATTAAATTTTTTAAATTGAACTCCTGAACACAACTGCCATTATTTTTATTTTATTTTCTAGCATATTGAATATTTTCTTTTTTTGTTAAACTTTTTCTCGCTCCTTTCATCCATTGCATAGATTATTGTTTCTTTTGGACATAGAATTATTTTTTTTCATCCTAATAAGAACGTGAAGCCTGCCGCTAACATCTCTTTGTTGATGCAGACTCTGTCTTAATGTTAAGCCTGCTATCATTGACTCAATTACCATTTATTTAACTTTTTTTCAAGCATAAATTATTAATAATAATTTGATATTTTAAGTAAAAAGTTTTATTTTATAATTTTAGTATCGTGATATTTGTGAAAATCGTGCTAATCGTGATTTAGGATCACGTTGCACAAGATGTCCAACAGGAAGTGCAGATTCATGTACAATACATCCAGTACAACAAGGTGATGTATCATCAACCGAACCACCATTACCGGAACCAACATTAAATGGTCAAGCACCAGAAATATCAGCCTATGTAGAATCATTAGAACATTATATATCATCAGTTGGATGGATATTAATTCAAATTAATTGTGATGGTATTATTGAATCATGTACACAAAATATTAAAGATTTGATCGGTTATGAAAGATCAGAATTACAAAAACAACCAATCTATTCGTACCTGCATCATAATGATCATGCCAAATTGAGTCCATTATTAAATAATATGTCATTTAATCTTGGCTGGGATCATGATGAACAACAACAAAAAAATCGAAAAAATATAACAACCAAAGTTAGATTGTTAGTTAAACAACAGGATATAATTAATGAAACTATGGAACAGAAACAACAAAGACAAGATAGATACGAAGAAGTTGTATTTATTGCAGCGCCAGTAAAAGGTAATAATTAAAAGATTTTCTTTTAATATTAATTTAATATTTAGTTTCAATGTTTTCAGAAGCTTAAATAAAATACTTTTATGCAGTCAGTATTAAGAATCTAAGAGTTATTGTTATTATCCGTGGAAATATGTACCTCGTTATAGTCACTAAAGCTATGAGTTATCCACTTTTAATTTGTTTAAAGCTTTATTCTACCTATTTCAAAATTCGAGCTATTTTGTTATTCCTAAAAGCGGTTGTCATTAAATTATTCCAGGCATTTCTAATTAAAATGTTTTGGTAACCTGATATTAAACATAAGCATAAGGTTAGCTTCTGTTCTTTTTCCAATAGTTATAATAATATTTGTTCTCAGTACTGAGTAAAATAACAAAAATTTTTTAACGTTTTTGTCAATTTTCATGTTTTTTACTCTTGAAAAAAAGAATAAAACATTAAAAATTTTACTGTTTTTAAACCACTACATCCGTGTTTACTAATTATATTTGTAATTTTTTGAAAATGTTTTTGAATATCATTTAAGTATCTGGGTATCTGAAACACATTTTAAATTTTGATAGTTTTGTTTGCGAACTAAATCGGCTTCAAATTCTTACTATAATAGTTTGTTTTTTTAGTTATTTCTTCGGTTCGTATTATCATCTTCGTTTAATAAAGTGTAATATCATCTCCATTCCTTAAAATCCTCCTACTTTAAAATAGCTTAAAGCTCTTGATTGAGAATATTCCAGAGATTTGTATAATTCTAAAAGAGGACAGGATTTTTTGCTAGCATAATATAAAAGCTGCCAATTATATGAGTACTTGTCCTACTGAAAGGCAGTCTTGAATAAATTCTTAAAAAGAGATTTTAGTTCTTTCTACATATATTTTAAGTTTCAACCGTAATAAAATATCCTGAAAAGAGATTTTAATCAAAATCCTATTCTTAAATACTCTGTGAACTATACAGCTTCAAATTATATTTTTAGATTTTTTTTTATATTTTCTAAAAAGACTTTTTTTTAGTTTGTATAAAATATCCAAATGACTAAAGCTTAATTTTACTTTTTAGATGACAGTGATGACAGTTCAACAGTTTTATGTCTAATAACACGTCCTGAAGATGATTCACCTCTTGAAAAAAATATTCTTCAACATTCGCAACAAAGACCACTTGAACAAATGACTGTTAAAATGGATATAACAGGGAAAATAATACAAATTGATACCTCAGCATTGCGAAATAATTTTGCCAATAATTTGTCAAAAGAACGAGGACATTTAATTCAAGATCTTTGTCATATTCAAGATTTACATCGCCTTCAAGCTCATTTAAAAGAAGTTCAACTCCATGGATCACTATCTGGTACTACATTACAAAGTTTTTCATCTGGGCCAATACGTTTACGCTTAGGATCACCAGATGTTTATGTACATGTTAAAGCAAATTCAAGATTTTTTAATAACACAACACCTGGAGAAATTGATTATATAATGTCAATCCTAACAATATTAAATGATAATGATTTGGCAACACTAGAATCACAACATAATATTGTTGGAAATTTAAATAATATAAATAATAGCTCTTCAAATCATAACACAAATGGTGGTAATAATTTACCAAGTACAAGTCATCATCATACATCAACAGCAAATGTTGGTGGTCCACTTATGACATCTGTTGTAAATGGTGCTATACCACAAGTACAAGCATCACCAAGAACAAATAATAATAATAGTGTTGTAACATCATTTTCCAGTCCACCATCAGCATCAGATGGTTCAGCATTTTTACCAAATGATTCGCTTGAATTTGATTTTCAGCATTCATCATTTGAAATGGAAGCTGTTGGATGGGACTCAAGACCAGAATCTAGAACGAGTGTTGCAACACCAGTTAGTACACCAAGGCCACCATCTGTACAAGCATTCAGTCCAATTACACAAAATGTATGCCCTTCACCATTAACACCGTACCAAATGTCACAGACTACTGGACAACCGAGTCCCCAAAATAATAATAATAATAATAATAACAGCATTAATAACAATAATAACAATAATAATGGAGGTTTTCCAGGTTTCACATTTCCTAATTTTGATGAAAAGGAACAAAAAGATCTCATAAATAATAATAATACAAGTAATAATAATAATAATACTATACAAAATAGTAATAACAGTAATCAAAATCATGACTCTGAACGTTTAAGAAATTTATTAACTGTTAAAAGATCACAAACAAATTCTTCGTGTTCTGGTGGGGTTATTGATGAGCAGGAGCATAGGAATGCACATCGTATACTAAAGGTATATACGAAAGAAACACAAATTGTTTAGTTTTATTAAAAAAAATATGTATATATTTTAGGGTCTTTTGAATGCTGAAGAAGAGAAAGATCTTAATGCCTATAACAAATTGAATACAACTTTAGCATCAAGATTAAATCCAGCACGAACTCGTCAAAATGAAAAAACCAATAACAATCATATGCTACTTCAGGTATTTATCGAAACAAAGGGTTTATTTTTATAAATATGAAGTTAAAGTTTCAAAAACTGTCTGTCTGTTCAGATTGGCTTTAATCAGACTACTACAATTACTGCTTTTAATTTAAAAAGAATATACCTCTGAAATTATGTTGCCAAATTCCAAAATTGTTTCTATAAAATTCATAGCAAAAGTTGAATCATAGAAGTCATATTTATATAAGTAACAGCGTTTTTTCAATCTGGCAATGCTAATTTATGCGCTTCAAATTTTTCCAAATTTCTCTAAAGAAAAACTTAGTTTATAAGGCGTTACAGGCGTTAATGATATTATTTTAATCATACAATTCCGAGGCACACAAACAAGCTCGTAATATTTTCAAAGCAGCTGATTATCTGTCAATAATGTAATTTGAGTTTTGACAGTGCTTTCTTTTGCAGTTATTTAGCATTGATGACATTGATATTCATGAAATTTTTAAAACCTTCATCTAACTAAATTTTAAGGATTCAGATCAATACTGAGTTTTTAATTACTTACTTCTTTTCGATATCAAAACATGTTTCATGTGACTCTCAATTAGAAACTGAACATGTTATTATTTACAGTTTTAATGCATTTCCCTTGCATTGGTTCCATTCCAGAAAAAAAATTTGAATTTTTCCTCAAGTGGTGTGTATACGTAATATACCCGAACATGTTTTCTTATGTCGAACAAGAACAAAGTCTCAGTGTTAAGTTGAATTGTACCGTTTGTTTTTTGCCTAAAAATAAGACTACACATAACTTTTTTTTATATATATAAAAAGATTAATGGAGAAAAATTCTTTCGCTTTCTATTAGATTAATGTTTTTTTTCAATAATTTTTTTTTACCTTAAAAATTTCAAAATTTCAGCGAATTTATGATTTCAATTTCATTACGTTGCTTACTACCGAAATTAACTATTTGAAGTTTTGAATATGGGCAATATTAATACCTATTAACGATATAAATATCTACTTGTACTTCAAATCTTTGTTGTTTCTTGCCTTCTTAGAATATTTTTTTTACGATGGAATAGTTAGTTTTTTGTTTGTTTTTTATACTGTATGCTGTGGCAAACAAAATTTGCAAGCATTGATTACACAGCTAGTAATCTACCAAAGTACGATGGCTTGTAGTGAAAATAATTCGTACTTATATTCTTTTCTTCAAATATGGTTAATCTTTTTAGAATAAAAACGTACTATTCTGAAAGCTAAGAAGAATATTGCTGCTTTGATATGTTTTCAACTGTCGTAGACTGACTTGTTATTATAGAAAAATCTAAAGTTATAGACTAGTATATATAGTATATACCTATATATATATATATATGTATATTAATATTATTTTAAATTTCAATTTATTGCAATTAAGTGAAAAAGGAACTTTTTTATTACTTTATGAATCAGTAAAATGATTTCACTGATTCAAAAAAAGAAATTGATATATTATTTAATATTTGCGAGTAATTTTAATTCCTAAGAATTTAAATTTGATTTTAAGGACTAATGATCATTAGCGCTTATGTGTCTAACATGTTAGCTACAAGCTTAGCTTCCGTCAATGTAGATAAATATTTTCTTAGTTCTTTTATTTACTAAAAATAAAAAAGAACTTTTACAATATTTCAAGAGATCCCTACACTTGAGAAGGTTACATTTTCATTTTCAACTTATTTTTATAATACAATTTGTTGAAACGAGTGAAAGATTAAAGAAATATAAACACTGTTAAAAACTTTTATTCAATAACTGAACATCTTATCAATTGACATTTATGATATTAATAAAGCTGGAATGCTATAATTAATCTTCAACACATTGATCATACCAGAATCAATTAGCTTTAGATTTTCTTTTATTCAGTACTTACAATTAGAGTCAAACAAAAAATTTTTATTTGCTTCGAAAATTGTTAAATCAAATTCTTTTATTTGGAGGATTTCACTAAAATAATTTTAAATAAAAATCACATAAACAATGTAACCCTCTAAATAAAACCTGAAAGTACTTAAGTACTTAATACCAAACTTTGTCAATAAACTGAGTTAAAAATAAAAATCTATAAACCTTAAAAATATTGAAAAATTCTTTTCTTTAAAGTTTTTTTTGAGTTTAAATTGTCCCCTCTCTAATTAATTTAGCTAAAATCTACACGTACATCTACACATACACTATTAAAAGCACGTGCCAGAAGCTCGCCAAAGAAACCATTTATCAAACAAAAACTTGGTTTATAGTAAAACAAAATCTAAAAAAGTTGTTTATTTTACATTTTGGTTTTAAATATTTTTAAATTACAATAAAATTTCTTAAATACTACAAAGAATTCGTTTACTAAATTTTTTTCACCTTGCAATATCTTCTTCAAATTCACAAAAAAGAAGCTTTTTTAATTTTTAACATGTTTCCTGGCCTGCTAACGATTCCCTTAAAACATAAAACGAAATTTTAGTCGTACGAATGACTTTTTCTTATTTAATAATCACCGAAAATTTCTATAACAATACAGCATCCTAATGTTATATGTGGTTCGTTAAAATTTTATTTATGTATTAATGAGATTTTCTTACAAAATCAATTGATGTTTTTGTATTGTTTTAATTATGTAATTTATTCAAAAGAAAAAAAAAAAGAAGAATTATTAAATAAATTTTCTTAAAATAATTCCTTTGTTCCTTGGCTTGTGTATAGATTAGCGTGCTGGAAAGCTTTTTTAAGATGTGATTATACTCAATAGTATGACATTCGAGTAGACATATGATTAAACTTCTAATTACAAAAGACCTTTAGAAAAAATTCCTAGTTTTTATAATTTTAATAAATTGAAAGTCTATTGTAAACTAAATTGAATACAATTTTAATATAAAAAGTTAGCATAAATTTTTTATATATTTTGTTTATTTATAACATAATATAATTTATTGCTTCGATTTTAGCTTCTAAATGAAAAGAATGATGATGATGATTCCGAATCACGATCAAATCGTGTACAAAGTGAACTACTTCGGCAGTTACAAAAAGATGATACACCAAAGGAACATAATACAACTACAAATAATTCAAACCAAATGGGTACAGAAGAATTAATTAATTTATTACGATATCAAGGAAATGAATATGGTAATCGTAAACGCTCATTAAATGAACCAGATGATGGTACAATAGCAAAGCGGCCAGATGATAAACCATCAAAATTACGCGAAAAAAATAAAATGTTGGCTTCATTACTATCAAATCCTTCAAAAGCACCAACATCAATATTGCCACAATCACCAGTTGTTAAAATAATTCCAGATATAACATCATCATCAATGAATCGTGTTACAAGTTCATCTGGTATTGGACAAAAAGTTCCTACTAATAGTCATCAACATCAACAACAACAACAACAGCAACAACAACAGCAACAACAACAGCAACAGCAGCAACAACAACAAATTCTTAATTCCGCTGGTAATTTACAAACTAAAAGTGCCACACAATCTTCGACCAATTTAAATGCGAACCCATCACGTAATATTCGCAAGCCTTCCGATTCCTACCTCAATCAACAAATACCAATGCAACAGGATCAAACCAAAAACCAATTGTTATTATCTCAAACACAGTCATCACCGTCAGCATCAAATGTACAACGACAACAAACATCGAGCTTTCAAATTGATTCACCATTTGTCACATCAGCAACTACCTCATCATCACCATCATTAAGTATAGCATCATCTTCATCATCTGCGGTACATATGGTGCCAACATCAACTGGACCTGGTAATAATATAAATGCCCTATTGCAGCATCAGCATTTACAACACCAACAAAACGAATGGGATCCAGAATTATCAAAAATTTTAAATGATGTTATTGATTTTGTTCCCGACATAAACTATTATAATTCCAGTAGTATGGATCAAAACTCTAGTAATAATTCAGTACAGGTACCATCACAACAGGATATAAATGAAAAAATGGCTATTAGTGCTATACAGAAATCATTAATGCAATTTGAGAGTGCTGCATTTGGTAATAATCCTCCGTCATATTCAATGATTGGAAATTTAATATCACAGCAGCAACAGCAAACAAATAGTCAAGTAAGTGATAATACATATAAGATAATTATATAAATTTTTTTTAATTTTAAAATTTTTCTGATATTTTAAGGGATTTCATCCACCTCCCGTCTATTCCCAGCGTTCAATACGAATGCCTCAATTACCGGCAAATGTTACCAATAATCAAGCTTTAAGGTTGCAATACCGATTACAACAAGAACGCTTATTACAGCAACAGCAAAAGGAAAGATTACTGCAACAACAACAAAAACAGCATATGGTGGTTCCAGAAAGTGCTACTGCTCGAGGTGAACAGTTATGTTAGTATTCTAGATTCTTCGGCATATGAATTAACAGATTTTCATATACATCATCATTCATGAAGTTTTAATGGTCCTTTGATTAAATAAATTTTCACAATAAAAAAGGACACATTTGATTAAAAGTTGATTTCTTAAAAATTTAAAAATAAAAACTTATGCCGATCATTCATACTAATTTAAAATATAATCAAATTATGTCACTTTTCATTAAAATATGAATCTCTAATCCAAATATTAATATTCTAATAATATTTAAATTTAGGTTTAAATCCAGGTATGTCAAATATTGGATCACTTTTAAATACAGTAGCACCAAATGTATCGTTACAAAGAAGTACAATGCCTGATTCACAATTAAGTCCGGGATTTCCACCTAATTTAATGCAACAACAATTAAGTCCTGGACAGCGTGGTGCACCATTTAGTCCACAACAAAATCAAGGTATAATTTTGGTAAAATAATAAAAATAAAAATACAACAAAAATATAATTATAGGTTACCAACAACAGTTTTCAAATAGTGGGCAAAGATTATCACCACAGCAGCAACAACAATTATCTCAAGCACAACAACAACAACAACAGCAGCAGCAACAGCAGCAACAACAACAACAAATGGCATTTCAAACTGGTACAAATTCAAATAATAATTCTCAATTATCACCACGTCCGCCATCATTTAATGTAAATACAGCATCTGTAACAAGTGGAGGAGGTGGAAATAATACTGGTGTGGCACAATCTCAACAACCTCAAGCAAATCAACAATGGAATACAGTACAGGGTTCTGCAAATTCAAGGATTTCATTACAACAGCATAATCCTATGCTTAGTGCTCAATTACAAGTGAGCATCCTTTTTTTGAAATATTTATTATCATTACTTTTTTAAATTATTCGTGGTGTAAACAAACAATTATCTCAAAATGCAAGCCTTTAAATTGTTATACATAAAAATAAGCGAATTGTGTGGCGAAAAATAGTCTAAATGACAGATTAGGCTTTGTTTACATTTTTATTAGTGCTCAGAAAAACGCGAAAAAGAATTTCAATTAAATACATATAAAAATTATATTAATTGCACTGTCACTGAGTATTTGTTTGAAAGAAACGTTTAATAATTTTTACTTTATTCTATAGATTTTTCCAAAAGCAATAAAATTTTGTTAGAAGTTTGAAGTTTAGCGAAGCAAATTTGAGAGCATATTTACATTTTGAGTCAATCACCCAAACAGGTGATCTATTTGGGCTAGAGAGGTAACGAAAGATGTTGGTAAAATCCAAATATTCGAATTAAAAAAGCACACCGCAAGTTTCTGGTTGAACATCAATACACAGAAAGTGTTTTTTGAAATTTGATGATCTGATGATCGATGATCTAGTTTTTTTGGGGTTAAAGGAATAAAATTTATCAGAATATATCTTTTTTATTTAAAGACTATAATATTTGTTAATATGTTAAACATCAATTTGACAGGCTAAAAAATACATGGATACTGAAATTCTCAGTCACAAGACCTCCATGTGTAATAACGAAAATCTTTTTCGTTTGAATTTAATGGTGTGCTTCGCCCAAAGTGAAAATATGCCCATTTATAGCATAGTAGCATACGGTGGCGATATATTATAGGAAAAACAAAATAGAAAAATAGAAAAATTGTGTAAAACTAAGAAAATTTTAAATGAATGGAATACCTGGTTCCATAACAGATTTTGATCAATCGAATCTGATTTTGTAGTCTGCGTTTATTCGAATTTTACAACCGACAAAAGGATCAGTTTAGATAATTGCTTCAAAAAAATACAGTAAAATATGCTAAGCAATTCATAACATCAAATGTACAGTTCCATTTTTGCAAATTATCTATTAACTATTATTTATATGTAATAGAAAAAGAATGCCATAAATTTTTACTTTTTTGTATAGGGTGTCAGTGCATACAGTGCTCGTCAATATCAACAACAAAGACGTTCATTAAATTCACCTGGTGCGACAGTACCACGACAAAATTCATATGGAACACAAGATGGTGGATTTCCGGGACCACCGTCTCCCAGCACAGCAGCACCGTTTGGGCCGACATCTGCGGGAGTTTTTAATAGTCAACAGTTACAAAGATTACAAAGACAAGCGAATGTACCACAAGCAACACAACATGTACCAGGTACATTATGTTTTTTTGCTTTTTAATTTCAATAATTTTTGCATATTTTTTAAGTTTTAGTTAGTTGTAGTAGATTTTATACTGTTTTAGTAATGAAAAAAGAAGCGATAATTTATTTAAATATTTTGTTAAAATGTGCAGATGAAATTTTTCTGTTGCGAGATTTCTAATGATTAATTTGCGCGTTTTAAAATTTTCTCGTTTAGATGCATGTGAATGATTGTTATTCAATTGTTGAGTGTCTGACATATTTTTGAGCATTTAAAAATGTTTTTTCTTTCTTGCAGGAAGATTTTAAATTTTAGTTATCAAATTAAAATTGTGTCGAAAATAAGTCCTTAATAAAATTCTGATTTGTTAATCCTGCTTCGATAACTTTAATTAAATAAGAACTCTTCAAAATTTTATTAATTTTACGTTTGTGCTTGTTGAATGCCATTAACAATTGCTTAAAATTTTTCAAGCTAATGCATTTTTAGAGTGTATAGCTAAAATTCTATATGAGTTAAATATTATAAAATATTTTGAAGTATTTTTTTTTTCAACTTCTATTTCATTTTATACTACAATACAATAAATATGTTGGCAATTATATTTTTAAAAGAATAAAACAAGTAATCAATAAAGTTCATATTTGTTTAAATATTTTATGACATGACTCTGAATTTTATTCTGTATGCATTAAAACAGGACTTACGTACGGGTACCAATTTAAAGAAATTTCTGGTAAAGGGAATAATCAGTTATACGACTTTAATTCGTACTCTTTACAGCCTCCCAACAAACAAATAATTTACTCTTCCCTAAATTTTATACAAAAATGAACAAATTTTTAGTATTTTTCATTGTTTTTTTTTTGCTTTATACGGAGGAGTTTTAGATTTTAAGTAAGTTTTTTCTTTGTTAAGTTTTTTGATTATTGAATCTTTGTAATGATTTTAGTGGGGAAAGTGCGCTTCAATGAGTTTCTTTTCGGGGAGTCCTTAAGGGCGTATGATAAAAAAGTGCTTAAGTCAAAAACTTATCAATAGAGCATGCGAAAAATATCAACTTTTTTATGCAGAAATTAACTTAAACTACGAATTTCATTTTTGTTTTCAAGCAAAATTTCAGCTATATTTTCCTTGAAGAAGTAGGCGTTATGACTGAAAAGTAGCTCTCTCTTCATTGATGTTTTATTCCTACTTTCCCTACTGGAATGTCCCAAATGATTGTTCTGATTTTGTTCTTACTTCTTCGAAATTCAAAATGAAAAAAAAGGTAGATATTTGATATCTGTTAAGTTTCTCTGCTTTAGTATTTTTGCCATTTTATTACCTCTCTTTTTCATTTTGAATGATTTTTTTATGTATAATGGTAGAATTTCGTTTCATCGACGATTACTAATCGACATACTAAAGCCTTTATTATTTTTGTAGACAGTATCAAAAAACACGTTGGGAGTTTTTAGATTTTGGAAAAATTATTCACTGTCAAACAAATTTCTCGGGTGTCAAGTCTTTATTTTTCTCTTAAATATTACAACATTTTGACACAATTTTGATTTTGACACAAGTGATTGTGCGTTTACAGTGGCCAAAGGTACTGGACAAATGTACTGCCATTTTAGAATTTGTATGGGAAATCTCTAGTTTATTTCTCAAATAAAGTAATTAAAATCTAGTTTGTTTTTTTAGTTCATTGCTCTATGCACTAGACAACTCATAGCAGTACCGAGGGGAAATTTTGAGTAATTTTTGTACTGTTTCTTTCGACAATAGTTTGACAGTGAATAATTTTGGAAGTTAGGTTAAGTTTAATTGTGAATATGACGTAAAACATTTTTTACAACAACAAAGATGAGCAAATTGAAATATGAACTAATTAAAATGTACTAGGGCCTAGTATTAACACTTATTTTTTATATGGAGAAATGATTTGAATGAAAGTACATTTGTCTAGTATCTTTGGCCCCTGTAAACGTACTACAAAGCCATAAAGATAAGATTAGTTACAAAAAAATAAGTAAACTATTTATTAAAAATTTTTGAATTTATTAATTGAAATGTTATTCTATATTTTTTTTATCCTCTTTTTAGATTTTTATTTTTAAACAAACACTAGATACGTTCTAGGTTTCTGGTAATAAAAACTTTCTCAAGTATAAAATAAAATAAGTAAATGTGTAAATAACAATTAATCAAATCAGTCTGAGTCTCTAATTTTATTTTGTTCAACAAGCTCGCCACGTTCAAATCCCTGTATTTCTTTGAGGTATAATTGGTATAAATTCACACTGAATAATTAGAAAAATTTCTGATTCGTTATTCATCATTAGAAAAATAAGAACCTATCTTATTACACTCACTCAGAAAAATACTAGGGCTATAATATAAAAATAGATTGAAAACGAATTCGTATTTCAATTTCATTTTACCTTAAACGATATTGATCTGTTTTTAATATTTTAATTAAATAAATATATTATTATTAGTGGTTAACCTATTGCAATCACTCTCATATAAGATATATTTAAACTAAATTAATTTTAGCTAATTATAATAAACAGATAAAATGAATTAAGTGAAATTTAACTTTGTGCTTCACACTGAAGAATTATTTTTATAAGCAAGAAAAGTTTTATTTCTTTGTCTCAAAAGTATACCTAATAAGTTTATAGAAATTCATCTGAAAACAAACTAATTATGCACCCTGAAATTATTATCAATTAAGTATTAATAGTTGTAGTTGTCTGGACTGATATATTGTGCTTTCCAATATCTCTTGCTGACATCCGAACTGTGGCTTTTGTAGAAGGAGAAGATGGTTTGCTCCTTTCAAAATAAAGCTTCCGTAGACAAATAGCAGATGAATAGGCGTCTCGCCGTCGTCCCACTAGAGTCTTTAACTTTGTTTTGTAGATTTTCCGTGATTCGTGATGAATCACTTTAGTTTCTACTTGGGAAACACTTAGTGTCTTACATAGTTATTTTTTTTATGAAAAGGTTAATAATATAAATCAAGAAGAGTTTTTAAATTAACTTGGAACCTTTCCAAAAAAAAATAAATAAAATCTATTTAATTTTCAACCAACAAAGTAGATTTAGTAATCATAAATTAATTATATTCTTAAATTATCAATTATACTTAAAAATAAATTTTAAAAGAACTTTTTTAATCAATTTTGTTGGTAATCTGCACATTTTCAATTTAAATTTAATAAAACAATATATGAAAAAAATTAATAAAAACACAAAAATAATATAATATTTAAGGGTCATAAGTTATAATTAGTATTTGGTTGTTTTTTTTTTTCGTTTTCATTTATTATTATTATTCTTAGTTTTTTTTTGTTTTTGTTAAAAACAATATCAACAAATATATATTCCCGTTAAAACTAGGATCGCCGCGTTCATTCGGTGGATGCGATGGTACCGGCGGTTATGGCATGATGTACAACAATATGCAGCATGCTGCACAAGTTCCACCTTCAAGTGATTTTTATGGTCGCAATCAGACCGGTAAGAAACTGGTCACCTTGTGAAATTCATTCATGGGCTTTACATTCATTTTGTAATATTTGTATCGTTTTATACATCCTTAAGGTGGTGTTTTCATTTTTATTTGATTTTATTGTTTTTGGTTATATAATGTAAATTTTTCATTGTACGTTATTTACCATATTGAAATAAAAATCCTTTGTTTTTAAGTTCACAAATCACAAAATTTTATATAATTTATTTATTTAATTTACCACACCACTTAATTCGCATCGTTAATATCTCATTTTGACGCACTTTAAATGATGATTTATTTTTTTCATGTATAATATTTTTATATATAAATATCTGTATTGCGTTTTTTATGTTTCTAATCAGTAATATGTTCATATTTGTTAAAGGGTTAGTTAAGTTTAGAAAGTTTACATTGTTTGTATGTCTATTATGCACGTCCTATAAATACAACGCACGCAATTAAATTTTAAATATATTTTTTTTTATTTTAAATTATAAATCTAGGGTTATGTACAATATTAATAAATTTTAATGATAAAATCAATTTATCCACTGACATCCTCTGTAAAAATCATTTTTGTAAAGTTTATAGAACTCCTCAAAACTCTCTCTACACGAACATATTTTTAAGTTATTTAATGTGATTTTCCAAATATTTATATTTGACAATATGTCCAACTTTTTTTTCACTTATTTTACACATACCATGGAATATATTTGTTTAAATAAATTTAGTTTAGTCATTTTTATTTTACACTTGTTATTTAAATACTAACAAATGAAATTAAAAAAAAAAACAAAAACAAAAAAATTATTTAATTCATTATCATTAAAAATCATCATTAATTTGTGGCTAACATTGAAAACTTTTAGCAAGAATTTCTTAAAATTGTATAATTTTTTAAGGAAATAGCAAAAATTTGGATTAATGTTATTAATTTTTTTAGCTGGTGGTAATATGAATTCATCTGAATATGTTAGGCAGGAATTAAGAGCTGTTGTTAGTGGTCGAACATCTGGCGGAGGAATACCAGGCGGTGGAGGGGGAGGAATTCGTACACCACAAAGTCCTCTTGGTATTGGCCAAGGGACAATGATTGGAAATAATAGTACAAATCCATTAGGTATATCTACATCTCAGCACCAACAGCAGCAAAATCAAGTAACATCTACACCACAAACTCAACAAATGGCTACAAACCAATTGCTCAATGCTCCACCAGATCCGTCACTGAGTTTTAGTTTTGATTTACCTCAAGCTGGTAAATAGTTTATTTTTAATTTTTTACATTTTAAAAATCTATATTTTTAGAGTTTAACTTTAAAGTATTTTTAATTTTTTAAAATTTCATTTCAAGATTCAGTTATTAGGACCTTATTATACAAGTTGTGCTTTGATGGAGAAAGAAAAAATTAAAAATATGAATTTTTGCTAGAGTTTTGTACAAAAGTACAACTAATTTTAATTATAATTTTTGGCTCATGTTGCCTTGTAAAAATAACGAACTTTTCATTCAAGTAGTAATTAATTTGTCAATAGGAAATTCCGCCTATCGAATCTAAGTGAACCTAATTCAAAAAATATTTAGAGGAAGTAAAACTTAATTTATGGTTGAAAAGTCTAAAATAAATTTTAATTATTTTTTTCAACTTTCAATCTGAATTTCAAACATTTTTATATTAATGGAAAATACAAACTGAAAAATTTTAGGGTGCATTTTACTAATTTTTTAATACTTACTAAATTACTAAATAGTAAATAGATTTTAAAATTGTTATTTTCGGAAAACTAAAAGACAACAGATAAATTTGTTTTTTTAGGTGATTACTACGGAGGAAGTGCTGCCCGGTGACCCTAATAAAAGGAATTCATCTTAACCATTTTACAACTTGCTCTTAGACAAGAGCAAATTATAAATAGAAAAATAATGCTGTAATTCATTGAAAATTGTGATTGGAGCAGTAAATACATATATGGTGACTGAAGAATTACAAATATTTTGCTGCTGTATAATTAATATGTGTCCAAAGAAATCAGGAAATAATCCTTAGTTAAAATTTAATTAAAAAGCAAAAAAGTGATTGTATATTGAAACAAATAGAAATGAATATTTGGTAGAAAAGTTTATTATGATAGTTTAAAAATAAAACAAGATGTTTTAGTGTGATAATTTAGGAAAAAGGAAATAAAATAACAGGTAAAACTGAAGTCTTAGTAAAAAGATTTAAAAAAATTTATGTTAGCAAGACAAACAAAACAAAAAATTAAATATAAAAAAAAATATTTGATATTTTTCTAATTAAAATAAATATCCATATTATGCAAAAATCAAAATAAAAAATTGAGATTGTGGTAGATTATTTTGTAAAAATCTATTATAATTAATATTCTAGAATAAAAATAATAAAAGAAACAAAAATAGGATATTTTCTTTTTTAAAAGAAAATATAAAAACCTTCATCTTTGAGAAATTTATTATATAAAATTGAATATTTCATAAATTAATCTAAATTTTACAAATACACATATTAAATTAATTTAAATAGAATTAACTACAAAAAACAAAGTTTCAAACAAATAAAAACCAATAACAGCAACAAAACAAAGTTTCAAAGAAAATTATACGAAATATTTAAATTAATAAAAAAAGAAAAAAAAACAAAAAGATAATTAAGTATAAAATTTTTGATTTAATTAAATATTATAAAATAAGTAAATAATAGAAATACAAAAACATAATGTGATGTTGTTTGATTATATAAATATCTGAATAAATATATAAATTTATATATTTGTTTATTTATTTTATGCAAAGAAAATGTTAATTTTTTAAAAAATTTAGTATTTAATAATTTTTTATGATTTGCTTTATTAATTAAAATTTGAAGTTGTGTTTTTGTATATATTTATAAATATTAGAATATAATTAGAATTTAAATTATGTGAATATTTGTAAAGTTAAATAATTATTAATTTTAATAATTGAAAGTTTCCCTATTAATGTAAATTATTAATAATAAAAAATAAAAAAAAATAATTAAAAAAAAAATGTTAAAATTGAGAAAAGAAGAATATTTATCACCAATCTAATATAAAATGAAAAATAGAACCGAAATTCGTGTTTATTGTTTCATTATAATTTTGATTTTTTTTGTTTTTACAAATTTTTGTTCAAAATATAATTATTGTTAAAAAATTTCTATTATCCATTTAAGATCTCAGTTTTTTGCTATGATTTTCTATGTAATTGTACTCAAGTAGCTTAATAATTTTATTTTATTTTATTATTTTTTATCTTTTTTTATTATCAGTAATTAGCTTTCTGATACCCACAGATTATTAAAAATTATTTATCACTAATTTGTTTCAAATTGGAACAATAAATACGAATTACTGCCAATCAAATAAAATAATTCAGATATTAAAATTTCGTCTGCTGCAGAAATTATTAACAAAGAATCTTAAAAGCTTACAAAAAAAAGGAAGCAAGGAAAACCACTTTGAAAATAGAAATACCTCTATTTTAGTTCAAAAAATATTAAATTTAGGAAAGAATAACAATGAGTACATAAAATTATTAAAGAAGTTATAAAAACAAAACATTAATAAAAAAATAAAATTTTATTATTACATATTGTAAACTTAAGGACAAAAAAATTATATATATATATATATTATTATTGCTATTGAAAATTATATATATAAATAAAACTAGGTTAAAGATTTAAAGTTCTTAAAAACTTTTAAATAAAAACACATACACACACAAATTACCTTCAAATTTTAAAATATAAACAAATTTTCAAAGAAAATTTAGTTTAAATTAATGTGTTAAACTTGACAAAGTGTTAACATCAGATAATTCATTGTTTTCCTTTTTTTTCTATTAATTTTATCAATAATAGTGTTCGTTGTTAAAAGTTATTTCTTTATTTTTGAAACATATTTTTTTTTTTATAAAAATTAGGTTATAATTTATAAGTATACGTATATGCTTAAAATCATACATATATGTATATTTATATATAAATTTATGAAATTGTTTCTTAGTCTTTTTGTTAAATAATAATATGTTCATTGTAAAAAGTTAATACAAGTAAAAAATGTTAAATTGTAAATGTTATTAAAAAAGGGGGGACAACAATATTAGAATTCATGATTATTATTATTATTTTAAAATAATTTTGTGCAAAAATAAATTCCTTATTATTTTGTTCTTTAATTAGAGGTATGAATATATAAAATGTATATATATATATACATATATTTTTTTTTTTGTTTTTTAAAATTTTAGGAAAACTAAAAAATTGTGATTGGTAAATAAATAAAAGAAAAAGCTGTTAATGTTTGGTGATTGGTATCTCATTTACATGTTTGTTTTTCTTTTATGTTTTTGTTTTTATTCGGTAAATAAAAAAGAAGAAAATTATAAATTTTATGAGAAATTGAAATGTTTATATTGAAAAAAGATAGTAAGCATATGAATGATGTGCGGTATTTTTTTTACGTAAAAATAATATATATTTTTTATTTTACATTTATAATGTTATTCAAAAAAAAAAACAAGAAAAGATGAAAAATATAATCAAAAGAAAAGCACCCATATGCAAAAATTATTTTATGTTTAAATAAAAAATAAGAAAAAGAAAAAAAAAACGAGAAAATTTTGTCAAAATTTTAAAATGAGATCATTTCTATTTTATTTTATATGTATAAAAAAGAAAAATTAAAAACAAAAATTAATTATTAAATTTATGATAACATGAAGAATTTAAAAGAAAAATGGATAGTGAAATGATATCGCGCTTACACATTTGCCTTATTATTATTGAAAAGAAAGAAAGAATGAGAAAAAATTACAATTTAAATGGAAAACTAAAAAATCAAAAAAAAAAAAAAAATCAATAAAAACATTTAATAATAATAAATGATGAAATAAGTTGAACTTTTAAATTTTTTGTTTGTTGTCTTTCAAACGATTTCTGTTTGAAATAAAGTTATTCATTCAAAAAATATGCTTTTTTAAATCGACTTGATCTAATCTAACTGCAATTTTTTTTATTAGTTTTGTTATATTTTTCTCCCCTTTTTAAATTTTAATATCTACTACTTTAGAGTATGAAATTAGTTATCTAATATCCAAATAATTGTTCATAGTACATTTTTCATTTACAGTGCAGCTTATCTAATGATGAGATGTATATTTTCAAAAGATTTTAATCATCAACTTTGTGAAAAGAATTCTTGATATTTTTTATGTTGTATAAATGATGATTTGATGCAGTGACAGGAAGTACGGGTGGTGGGTTCAATTTTTACGTAGAGGTTTTGTCAAAAATTCTTTAACTGCTCTTATAAGGGTCAGTACAAACACGCAAAATTTTTCCATGCTATCAATAGCATTAATTTTGCTTATCTTACATTGTGCTTTGTACCAATCTTATAGTCAAACTTTTCATAATTTTTTTAATTGAATTTTATTTAGTGTAGCTTTTATCTTGATGAAATATATAAATTATATAAAAATTTTTACATTTTGATTAATTTAAAATGATCCCAGTAGGGAAAATTTGGCTAAAACACAAATGAAAGAGTTAGTTCTCAGTCGTAATGACTACTTCTTAAGGGAGAACATCAATGCATTTTGTTCGAAAAGGAAACTAAAGGTAGCCATTCCTTCTCTTATTCTCTTATCGAATTAGCTTTGATGACATGAATTAAATTGAGATGTTCATTGATGAACATTCCCCTTACTGGAATTAAGTTAACAGTTACTTTCATTAGTTTATATTGCAGTTGTATAATTTATACATAAGAATCTAAACATGAAATTTCACTCTCTTTACTGCTCAGGATTTTCCTTATTTTTTTATACCAACAGTAATCTTAATTTAACAAACAAATTTTTAAAGAAAGCAATAGAAAACTTTATTAATTGACTACACTTTTGGAATTTTTATCGTTTATTATCTTTGTGTGATGGCAAATTTTATCATAACTACGGGAAAAAAATTAGAATAACGGACGAAATTTCCACTAAAGATGTTTTTAGGTTTTAATTCATCAATGCAAAAACGTTTCAATAATTGATTTTCTAGGTATGGTATGCATACTTTATTGTAAATTTAGTGTTGCCTTAAATTTCAAAACAAAACTTTCAAAGGTTGTTGTGTAACTTTTTGAATTTTTTGTAAATTATAACTATCGAAAGGGATGGATATCTTATCGTCTGTTATTACTTATTGCTAAACACGAAAAAGTGATCCCCTTTTCTGCTTTGAATAATATGAAATATAGCTGCCATATTTTCTGGTAGTGCTTGCAATCATATTTGATTCACTTAAGCAGATGGTTCGGTTTTTAATTTTTTCGAGCACAACCTTCCAGTCATGCGCAACTGCACAATTTTGTTATCTTTTCTTGTTAGTGTAATCAGTATTTTGGGAAAGTTGAATAATTTATTGTTCTTACAAAACTCAGATAAAAAATTTTTCCACGGATTAATTTTAACAAGTTTAGAAAAGCAAAAAAAAAAATCAAACCGAAATATTTAAACAATTTTTTATTTAGACTAAGCTAAACAGGTAAATCCCTTTTGTACATACAATAGTTTGAAATTTGATTATATATTTGCATATTTTATAAAAATTAAAGTAATTGAAGTCATTAGAATGGTTGAAACATTGATGCATCTTTTATTGGCATTTCCACAATATGCGTAGTCTGTTTCCTGAAAATTTATTTTTTTATTCAATGTAATTAAAACTTTTACTGATAGGTAAAAATAAATATTGTTTCAAATTTTAAATAAAATTTAAAATATTTCCATTTTCATTCGCTATCCGTGTGTAATATTCAAACACAAAATAAAAAATTTTCCCATAAAAAAGACATGAAAATGAAGTCAAAAATTATAATCTATTTATAAATTCAACATACCTCTGGATGTTCTGTATAACATTCCTCTAAACGACGTCTAGGATAATCATTTAGATTTAATTTATGGCATGGAAAATCGAAATCATATTCAATGACCTCAGGTGATGCTGTAAGATATCGATAACAGCTTGGATACATAGTTTTTACTACTACTAATAATAAATTTGATTTAGGTATACGTTTTACATGATACGGACGTGAACAATTTGTAGGAACTTCTGAATTAAAATCATTTCCTTTGATAAACATTTCTTGATTCAAAATATACAAATTTGATTGTTTATCACAAGGATAATATACTTGTTCGTATTTAATTTCTCTTGGACGGTTAAAATATTCTTCTTCATCTTGATTTTGGCCTTTTCTTAGCTTTTTAACAGCATTTGGTGGAGAAATTGTAATAGAATCATAGTCTTGATCAACCTCATCGTAAACTAAAATGAATAGCAAAAATTTTAAGAAGTAATTTAAACGGAATACATATTTTTCTCTATAAATTACATGGAATTCCTTCAATCCATAAGTTGATTCGTGACCAATACACCATAAGTTCAGTCATAAGCCAGTTTATTCCAATATATAAAAGTTTTAATATCTACATATTTATAAAAAAAAACTATAATTCTTTATCGTGATTATTTCTTTGACAAAAGTTACATTTGTAAGCTGATAAGCCGCACTTGTATCAATTTCTTGACGAGAACACAGACCTTGTAAGTCATAGACTGTGATATTTTTAAATATATTAGACTCAACCATTGCTTCCATTACAGCACCTTCAACTTCACCAAAAAATCTTCCTGTATCATTTAAATTTTCTGACAGGATGACATATCCATTATTATCAATTACAAAACAATCATGTTCATCAGTATTACATGTTTTTACGCAGCCGTTACACTTTGAATAAACACAAAAATTGAAGAAAAAAAAATATATACTAAATAATATATTTAATTTACATTTTCCTCAGATGTTATATTAAAAAAACGTTCCAACATTAATGTGTGTGAAAATTGAAAACCAACAACACACCCGGGTGCTTCTAGACCTCCGTCACGAGGAAAAATTGCATGTGATGATGTTACTTTAAGTTCACCTTCTTCTAGTGGATCCGAAGAATGCGGAACTGAGTAAACAAAACTTTCAGGATCGATAGCGTGTTGAAGGATAGCGCTTTTATACCATGTCTCATCAATTGCTGTTGTATGATAATCACCAAATTCTCGATCTTCGTCTACTTCTACTTCACCAAAAATAAATTGCCATCTAGTAAGGCCACTCATGGTTGCAACGAAACGTAATGTTGCATTATATTTTTCGATCAGCTCTCTTTCATAAAGGTTAGAAAATTTCCATGTCCTGTAGCTTGTGTTAGTTACCTGTAAGGATAATTTATATTCCAAAAAGTTTTACTTTAGTTTCCATTTGTATCCAGGCTTTGTAGGTTTTTTAAGTAGAAACAGCCATAATCAAAGTCAATGGGATTCAATGAATCAAAAAAAGTAAAAAAAATTGTAAATAGGAATGTATTATATACCTTGGCATCAAAAATTAAAAGTTGAACTAGTTCTTTGTTACAGTAATAGGCATCATCGTCAAGAGTTTTTCGTCCACAATTCGCTATAAAGCAAAAATACTTATACTTCTTTTAAATTTTTCACATTAGCAGAGTCACATTAGGCAAGTATCCGGATATAATTTTATTAGATACCATATATTTCACTTGGAACCTTTACCAAATAAAAATATTTGATATATTAAAATGTTTCAGTTATCTGCTGAGTATTTTTTATGTTAAGCGAGAAATTTTATACAAAAATAATTTTTTCTAATGAAATTTTATCCGTTAGTGTGACTGTACTATATAAATTTAGTAACCCACGTTCATTAATATTTTCTCTTCCTTCATGGTCATAAACTGGTTCCGGTTCATATTGTTGTGACCATTTCCATCCTACCCGATTTAATTTTTTTAAAAAATGTCTTAGCTCAGCTTCTGGTGTTTTAAATTCATGTCCTTCAAGATAATGATATTTACAATAAACCCTAAAAATTCTTAAAATTATAATTAAATGAACAGGAAAAATAATGCATAATTTACCAATCCGGATGAACTTTCCAATTTTCACCAACAAAGAAATCAGAAATATTAACATTTTGATGTTGATTACGTTTAACTTCGTCTCCAACCTTAATCCATGTTTTACCATAATCACTTGGAATTACTAGACCAAGTGAAAAAGGAGTATTTGGAAGGGGAGCATAAAAATAATCTTGATATTCAACTGATAATCGACGTATTTTATCATAATGAAATTTAACAGGTACTCTTGTAAAATTGCCAATTTTATGATTTACTAAATTTTTTCTTAAATTTAAAAGAAGTTCACCTGGATCTCTGACATTTCTATTATCATTGATTTGCTCCACTTCTGTCAAATCAATGCTATTATAATTATTTTTCAAACGATTCCCTTCCTGTCAAACAATTCATATAAGAATTTAAATATTTTTTTTTAATAAAATATACTTACAACAGGTCTTAGATCAGGATGAAGGAGAACATAACCATTGTTGCTTACTATAAATGAATATCCATTTACACCAAGCTAAATTGAGTTGTAGTTATTTAATAATTCATATTTAACTGTTTAAGTTTTTATTTTTTTACAGAATACAAGGAATCCGGGAACTTTTATATAAAATATAGGAAATTGAAAATTAAATTGGTTAAGAGCCAAACAGAATCTAAAAAAGCTAGCAGAAAACTTTTGTGGTGCTTTTCATCGGTATAATTGAAAGCGCTTATGAGAGCTTTACTGCTTTAGAGGGTAATTCCTGACTTCGAAACCAGACTGTAATTTATATTGGCGCAATTTATATTGGCAATTATTTGGTTTTTTCTTGTGGGCTCCCTTATGCTTTCATTTAGAAGATTTTATAGTATAGTTATAATTTTCAATTATCTATGAATTGCATGCATAAATATATAAATACCTTATATGGCAATGTCAATTTAATTATATCATCTACAGGTACATCAGTCCCAGCAACTCCCAATAGCCTTGCCCTTTTTGTTGAATTAGCCTGTTGAATTTTTTTATCAAAAGCTGGTACCCCTACGGCAATCATTAAACGTGGCAGTGTATCATCACCTTCTTGTTGATACTAAAAAATATATAATCCTTTCTATAGTTAAATTATATTTTTGTATTTAATAATTTTGCTACAGTTTTATCAGCAAAAGCATGAGTCCATGTTGGAGGATGTTCAACACCCTGTAATACTAAAGGAGTTGCTATAACGCTTACATATTTCAAAACTTCCTCTTGTACTTCATCTAATGTTTGAACATGGGAATAATACCCACGATTAAGGCATGCCATCCATTGGATTTCTCTTACTTTAGTTACTTCTTTGCCAATTAAATAAGTAAATACACGAACTGGAGTTTTTGTTGAATTACCAAATGGAAAACGATTAAATTGTTGAAAAACTTCTGTCAAATTTCCTGGTACACCGTCTGTAATAAGCATTATAGCTTGATTACAGCCAGTTGTTGATTCATTGCAACGTCGATGAATACGATACTTAAAAAATAAGAAAAATTATAATTTAAATAAATTTAATATCTAATGATATTTACTTCCTCGAGAAGTTCAAATGCCTTTTCATAAGCTCTAGAAAAATTAGCAAATCCTTCAGGGGTTAGTTCTTTAATTGCATCATTAAATACTTCAATATTTTCTGGGGTTGCTTGGACTAACTTTCCTTTAAAACATGGTATCAGATCATCAACTGTTGCCGAAAAATTAAACACAGTAATGAAATCGTTGTTCGAAAATGTATCCAATATACTTCGTACAGTAAATTTTGCAATATGATTTCGAAAGCCAGTCATAGAACCAGAGTTGTCTAGGAGTATAACAATATCCTTTGAACAGGTAGCAGTTTCAATATACCATGAACGTTTTCGGCAATCATAAACATCAACATTATGTTCTTCCCATTGTAAAGCTGGATAATGACGAAGAATACCTGTATCTGATCCAAAATATTGCCATGAAAGTGCAGGATCTGAGTTGTAATTTTGTACAAAAACATTGTCTAAAGCTTCAGACCATATTAGTGCCTCTAAAACTTCAGGACCTATAAATCAAGTAAATTTTATATAAACATTAAAAAGTGTTAAAATTAGGCATAATTACTTTTGTCATAAATATTAGATGGAACATGAACAGAGCTATGTGTCGTATTCACGGATATATTATAAAAATGAGTGTCTTGATCAAGATACATATCTCGATACAGATAAGTATTATCCATTAATGATGGAACTAATTCTACAGCTCTACTATTTTCCACTAAGGAATATTTACTAGAGTAATATGTGAAATTTTCTGCTGAGGTTTCATTGAAATCAAATTGTGCAGATATTTCTTCAGCTATATTAAGGATACATCTTACTGCATCTACTTTTCTTAATAGCATTCTGCCAACATTTTCTACAATAGATTCTATAAGTGCTTGGCCATCTTTACGTTCAACTCGTGCATTGTACTCCTTGTATTTCTAATAAAATAAATAGGAAATACTATTATATTTAATAAAGGTAAAGAAAAATTACTGCTTTGATTTCTGGTGATTTTGTCATGTGTTTACCAAGCTCCCATAGCTCTTCTCCAAATTTTTCTGCCCACCTTGCAATTCTGTGCGATAAACCAAATATTTGAATAAATAATAAAATATTTCTGGTGAGGATTTAATTTAATATTAAAGGTACAAAAAAAGCAAAATACATTTTTTCGAAAATGTCATATAATGGATATAATTAACTTATTCATTTGAAAAAATATGATATCAATTAAAATTAAGATCCTTTTAGGAATAAAACAAGTATCAAAAAAAAATATTTTACTCGTTGGAGTGTAAGCCACTTTTAAATGTTTTACGATCATTTTAAAATGTTAAAGAACGGCTGCTATAATTGACCAGCAAAAATAGGTTGGAATAAAAAATATAAGGGAACCAAAACTATATTAATTTATTTAAACTGCATGATTAAATAATGATTTATTTGTTATATTCAAAATTTTTTAAATAATATGATGGGAAGGCTTGACAAAACAAATAAATCACAGCTGATCTTTTCAATAAGTAATTTTATTAAATAGACGAATCAACGGCAATGATATGCGGATTTCTCAAATAATTAGAAAATAAATGTTCATATCTCTTTTTTTATGTTTGGAAAAACTAATGCTTCTTCTTATTTATTATACTAATTGCGGAAATAGACACTTGGCGAACTGAAATTAATATTTTACCCTACGCATTAAAATAGCTTACACTGTAATGAAATGAAGACTACTAAATTTTCATAACATCATCAGTAAATTTTCTTTAATGCTATCTCGAGTAAAAAACCTATTGTATTGTACTTTAAATTTACTCTTAATTTTCCAATAAAGCTGGAAATTAAAATGTTATGCCAAAAAAAAAAAGTTGTTACAATTTGCTACAAAAAAAGTCCCGCTGACCAAGTTTAACATAATCCTACCACAATAGTTTTTCGGTTGCTATAGGATATAGCGCAGCTGCTAGTTTTGTTTATATTTATAACGCACGTGATTAACCATGTGCTTGAATGAGAAATAAGAAAAGCCGGCACTGAGAATTTTACTCATATTATCTCAGCATTGAGAGCTTGAAAATGTTCTATTTTTGGGGCTCTGAATGAAAAATCAATATGGCTTCCATATACAAAAAAAATTTTTTTAACTAAAATTTTTTTAGTAAATTTTCAAAAAGATAACTTACGCATCATCCTCAGGAGTAGCAGAAACATTTTTTCGAAGAAATATTAGTAAAAAAAATACAAAAGTGTATATTAAAGGTAAATGGCACTTTTGAAATAGTTTTTCACTAAACAAGTTCATTTTTAGGCATTTTTAATAACACGAATGAAAATTCACTCTAACACGATAACCAGAATATTAGATATAATAATTAATTAAATAAATTTTAAAAATTTTTCTTATAAATTTAAAAAACGTGTAAATATTTCCTGTATTATTATCAATGATTAGGTGGGAACTGACACAAATAAAATTCTCTTGCATTTATTTTAGGGTTGGCTCCGTTCGGGCATGCCCATTATAAACCATTGCACGTGTAGTGCTTTTGGTAAATATATAAACTTTAATTTTAGGTTTTTGAGAAATTCATGCTGAAAGTAATAAAATGAATACTGGATACACTTGTATATATAGCAAGTTTCAAAGTCTTGTATGTTCTTAAGCTTTCGGAAAATGCCTAGAAAATAATTGCTAAAGGAATTGGAATTCAATTTGGAAAAAATATATTATAAATTTCAAAAATGAATTTTCTATGAAGGAATTATTTTTTACTAAAATCTTTTGACAGCTTATAGCAATAGAAATAATAAATCTATTACCGAGTAGAATGGAAAAAATTGTAAATATGACTTTATAGGGAAATTATATGAAAAATACTTAGAGATACATAGTTAACCAAATCCCTTAATCTTAGTATTTTAGCTTTGAGACATGAAATTATGTCCTCAGATTAAGTGAAAATATGCAATCCGTATTCACAATGCCAACCTGGGCTGGGATTCTATCTCGATGAGAAGTGAGAATGAGAATGAGAATGTCAAATTTTGACATATTTTCCATACATTATATGCCAAAATCCGACTTTCTCATTCTCACGCTAACTTTTCACAGAACAAAATCCCAGCCTGAATGGAACGCCTAAAGCAAAAATTTAAAGAAGCCTCAGTACCATTAACTATATAACAGAATACTGATGTCAGCGATTCCGCAAACTTAATTTTAAGTAATTTTAGTGTAACATGATTAACAAGGAGTAAATACCTAGCCAACTTTTTCCACTTTATTAGAGGGCTACATAAACTTTTACCTTTAAAGAAAAAGAAAGCCAAACACCAAAATGCATTAGGATTAGAGAAGTAAGAAAAAATAAAGACCTTTGGACTAAATACTAAAATTATATTAACGATGTAGTTTTGCAGAAATGTGCGAAAATGGACCCTGCATCGACCCTGCATTATATAAAGTTTCCTGGCATTTAATTTATTTTTCTTCACCTTGTAATTTATGCTACCTTTAAAAAACCCTAACATAAGGCGGCGACATATTTAGATCATATGTAATTTTAATTAAATAAACGAATTACGGTAGGTTTACTTACATAAAGTAACCGTCGGAGGCTTAAGTGACGTATAATTTCTTGTTTTTTGCCTTAAGCAGGGTATTCACTGTGAGTGCAGAATAAAATGATTCATCTCTCACTTTCCATAAAAATATTTTGCATGGCCGAGGCATTTTATTCCGCACAAATGAATTCCCTGCTTTAGATTTGTCAGATATATATTTAAAATTTGTTAAGGCTATAATAGAAAAATCGATAATTAATTAATCAATAGTAATAAATTAGTGATTTCGTAGAGATAAAGCTTATATTATTAAATAAATAATTAAATTCTACGTCTACAATAGAATAAGGACTAAAAGTTTCCTTAAATTTTATCAAATATATATTGATAGTTTTATTGTTGTATAAGTTCAAAAATTAAAAACAGCGGTCTATTTAAATAGTATTGGAAAAACTTATATGTCTCAATTTTTTAGTATTTGTTTAGCATTTCCAAGTCATAAAATTATCATCAATTAGCATTATTTATAATGTAAAAGAATAATTTCTTTTAATTTGTCTCGTTTAACTATATCTTTGAAAACATTCATTTTTGGTCCCTTATGTAAAATGGAGCAAATAATCAATTTAATTTATAATAAATGCATGATTCAATATATTTATTATAAATCGATTTATCAGTATTTATTCCAAATTTATTTTAGTTTGATTAATATCATATATTCTCTCATATGAAAAAAATTCCTTAAATTATTGGGCCTTAATATGTTTATAAAGCATTTAAATATTTAATTAAATTGATTGAGGGCAATTAGATCTTGAGAAATAACCTTTTTCGCACGGAATAGCCTTCTTATATTCGCAGATGAAATACAAAAATTTTTTCATATTAATACGAATGCAATTGTGTTCTTGACGTTAAATACGGGAGGTCAGACAAGTACAAATTGTATTTTAAGAATGATAAAAGAGGAATCAATGAAAAGAGAACAGTACAATTAAATTATTTAATTTCACCAATGAATTAATCCAATTACGATGAATCAGATTTTATTGAAATAAATTGAGAAAAAAGACAATTTGAAGAAAAACTTTGAGAGATAAATTAAAGTTGGGATAAATAAAAATTTCAATGCAAAAAACTCATTTTTGAAATATAATAACAATTATTTGGCTACATTATAAAAAATCTCGAATTTTACAGCAGCTCAAAAAAAGCAGTCGGAAATGCTATATGAAAGATATAGAGGAAATAGTGAATGCAAGTTAAAGTTAAGGGATTAAAAAGAAGCCCTTTCTCAGATAAGACCTAAGCTCAGATAATTTCATCTTTAGTCTAAAGGTTCAGTTATTATATGTACTTCCTCAAATACAGGAACCAAATTAGGCTATAAATATTAATTCAGGTAGATAAAAAGAATTCACCCAATTATCTCGCGTAATAAAAACACTGTTTGACAATCACATGATGTGCTAAGCATTGTTGTCGTGGTTAAGAGAACTTAAGGCCTGCGTATTTTTTTTAAAAAAGAAGTTATTATCAATGGTAAGTATTTTACAATCAAACAAGCACTCTGTGAACTAATTGCATTAAAAGAACAAATAGTTTTTGAAAATAACAATTTTTTATTTTATTGGCTTTATGTATTTAAATTGTGGTGGGATATGTTGTTGACAAACTAAAGTACTACAACATTATATTGTAATAGATACCTAGGCTAGGAGGCGAATGGTGATCATTCAGGGAACTTTTTGATCAAGGTAGTGCATAATTTTAATTTGAAATAAAAATTCTTTAAAATTTTATATTTTAGCAATATTGCTTTTATTTTTTATGCTGTGAAACATTTTCATTCAAATACAATCAAGAGAAATTTTGATGATAAGACCGAATTTTCCACTTTCCCGTGTGATGCAAATGGGATATTATATAACGAAAATGAATCAATTGAAAACATTAAAATCCTGTTGGAAGTACAAGATCCTAAAATCTATCCATCTAAATTCAAATGACAATGTGGATGTAATATGTAGTTTCGTCTTTAAAAATTTTACAATAACCAAAGTTCTTTTGTCATTTATTTGTGAGAGCTTAAAAACTAAACAATTCAAATAACCTTATCATTTTTTTCCTTCTAGATTTCTTAATAATCTTTTAATTAGCTGCATGTATTGTATATTTTGTCCTTGGCCAAACGGTTTGCTAACAAACTAATTACATTCGTTTATGTATAACAAAACAATCTGAATAATTTACCAAAATTAAATATTTTTATTGTTTTTAAAAAACTTTTTCAAACACATATGTACTAATTGTGTGTGCAGAAGATTGATCCCCAGTAACTGAAAGGATGCTAAGTTCCTAATATAAAAGTCTTACCTTACACATATTTCTTTAGGATAAAAAGGAGAAAGGAAAAAAAAATCCCCTAATTTTATGAACATGCGCTAAAAATGTCGACATGAACTTCATCATAGAACTTCTATATATGCTCAAACTAATAACTAAATATTTTTTGGGTATGTTTCATTCTGTCTATTTACCTCGCTCAATTGAAAGTCAGCTACAGCGTTGCACGGAGGCAATCAGTACTTTTCTTGTTATATATGATTTATGTTGTCGTATGTTATTTAAATAGTAAATTAGTCCAGTTAATATTTTTAAGTTACATCACTTTTTCATGTTTATCTAACAGTATCATCAGTAAATTTTCAGCTAATATTTATTAACATTGAAATGTGTTCTTTTTTTTCGCATGAGTGCGGTAGCTAGCGAAAAAATTGATAGAAAATTTAAAAAATTTGTTAATATTGTTTAACTTTAAAACGACACACCGAAAAATATTTGATAAAAAATTATTAATTTTCGTTATCTCATCACAGTTATTGTGTGTTATATGTATATAGATATTTGGGATGCTGAAAAAGTGCTGCAAATAAAGAGCTTATAAATGTTGAAAGTGCGCTGCGAAAAAAAAAAATTCTAGAGCAAAATTTTTGTGGTTACTTTTCAAGAATTAGAAACTAATAAACTTTGAAGTAAAATTATTGCTTACTTTTGATATTTACTTTAAAAAATTAATAATAATTTTTGTTTTTGTGAAAAATTTACTCTAAGATAAATTAAGCTTTCTAGTGACCTTGAAATCTTTCGGAAACTGATTGGTGTGAGTAAAAAGTTGTATTACATACATAAAGATATGTATGTGTATTTAGTTGTAATTTAGCCGCTTTTAAAACAAGTAGCTTAGTAAATAATTATTATACGAGTATACCCATACAAAGCTAATTTTGATACTAAAATCCTTTAAGGAATTTTATAGTTAATAATAATCAACAAATTTTCATTTTACACTTTGTTCAAGCTATTCAATATTTTACGTGATTGATGATTTTTTTTTATTGAATTTTAATGGAATGTTTTTCTTATTCTTTTTTTCGTCATTTTAGTCTTTTTAAGTACCGTAAGAACTTTATACATTAAGCCTTTGCAGTTTATCTTACATGAAAGAATGCTAAATTTAATAATCCTTGAACATATTATTCAAGCATGTATGACCTGTTTTGATTAAAAAATCTCAAAATATATTTTTATTATTATTAATTGAAACCAAGTCAGCTTATGGCATACAGTGACATTCAGTAAAAATAAAATCTTATACAAAAAGGAAATTTTTTCATTTACAACAAAACGATTAATCATTGTCCCTACTACTTTCAACAATACCTCCTTGTCAGTTGTTGGAATTTCAAAAATACTTTTACCTCCCCTTCAGGATTAAATATTAATATTTTAATTGAAGCCAAATAAAAATAAATCTAATTGTGAAGGAGATTGGTTTACTAACAGTTTTAAGAGTTATAATTATTCTAAGAGCTAAAATATTAAGGTCAAAAAAATTAAGAAATGTGAGACAAAGTGAGATAAATTGAAAAAAAAAAAAAAGTTAGAGGATGCCGATGCATATAAGAATTAGGTCAATAAAATAAATGAGTAAGTATTTCAGATTGTGGGCAGATGAATTATTAACTATCATAACCAAAGGCAAGAAATAATCTTCACCTTTGTCAATATTTTCCATTAATTCCAGTGAAAACATTTTAATAAATTTGAAGATGTTATTAAAGGAAGCAATTGGCAAAAGGAATGCAAAGAATATTACTTTTGTTTTAGTGTTTTGCTTTTATTGGATTGGTACAACTAGTTCTTTTATAAACATCACTCTTCAAGAGATTTGAAAAAAAATAGAAAATTTTTTTTGTCAACGCACACCAAGTAATATTAAATTATCCTTTAACGATAACATAAGCCAAAGATGTTTACTTTGGAAAAAATTACGAAGCAGATATTTGACTGTGTATATGTTTAAAGATATTTTGGATGTTGAAATTTTGTAAAATTGATTCTTAATATCGAGATCAAATTATGTCTTTAAGATCTTATTTCATTGTGCAAATAAAACGAATTTCTCCAAACTTTTAAATAATCTCTGCCCACTTTTACGTGAACTTTTGGGTTTGATTATGTGATTTTGGTACTTCTGTAGAGTTGAAACTGTGAATAAAGAGAAAGCTATGTGACAATGCACAAAAACAAAGAATAAAATCAAGAGACTTTTAGTTCTAGCAGAATAAGTACTAGCATAGTTGTTATTGGTAAAGTAAAAGGTTTTTGTAATATTTGTCATAAAAATATTGCTTCTGATTGTTAAGTATTACTCAAAAAATTGTTGAATCTAACAGTGTCTTAATTATGTTAAAATTTTTTTATAAATAAAAATTTTAAGCCCTTTGAGAACTTTATTCTGAGGAGTCAAAGAAAATGCGATCCTAAAGCTGAATTCCAAAAATTTCTAAATGAAAATTTCGTAAAATATGTTAAGTATTTATCTTTGATGTGTTAAAAAGTTAAAAGAAAATATTTTATTATTTGAATAAAAAAAATTAAAGAAAATTATGCTTCCGAGATTGAAAAATAAGTTGATGGTGCTTATGACATAGTTTATGGACACATAAGGCTGTAAAATTCGGTAGGTGGGAATCAATGCAATACACAATAGATCTTCCAAAATGTCAAAATAATACTTTTTACTTTGCTATGCTTATATATTGATATCACTTTTGCACTTGCTGCAAACCATTTGAAAACGAAAATTCAGCAACTCCTTAACCCTTTAAGAATGTGCCCAAAGAGCAAAATTGTGAATAAGTAACCTGTAGAGTTGTAGCTCCTTAATATGAGAATTAATTTATCTGATGATGCAAAAGTATATTGTTTTTTTTTTTATGATAAATAATCAATTGAATTTATTTCTCTTTTAGTTACATTGGATTCCTTATTATTGTTTATTACGATCTAAAAAAGGAAACTGGAAGGAAGCCAACTTTGTTTAACTTAAAACATTTTCAATATTTTAATTCAGGATTAATATTATTTAAAATGATTACAATAAAATTTGTGATCGTTATCAAAAGAAAACTAAATTTTTATTTTTCAACATTGGTAATTTTTAAGTATTTCTATTGTTAAAAATCTATTTTGTGATAAAAGTTAGCAAAAGTTTTCTCGACACTTTGTCCAAAAAAATTAAATACAATAAAAAAATACTAGAAAAAAATGCATTAAAAAAGCTCTTGGCATTCACCTTCAATATATTGTCCTGTTTTCAATTGTAATCCATTCTAATTTTTTGAAATATTCAGTTGAAATAATATCCTTGACATCCGACCTCCTTTCTACTAAGAGCCTACAAACTATGGCAGTATTCTTTCTACATCATTAAGTTTTCCTTCTTGAATAATGACTTCCAACATGGCTGACTTCCAAGTAGCTGTACATTTGAATACTTCTTTTTCTATTTTATATTTACTTAACAATTTTTTTTATTTTTAATTTTGTATGAAAAACTAAAAATTCATGAATTTAAGAGTCTTGGGCAGTTGTGAAGTTTTCCATATGATTAAAATAATAAATTCTTTTAACTTTTGTTAGAATAGAATAATAAATTAGTCCTAGATTTCTGTTTTTATATAAATGTTTATTTAATAAAGAGTAGGTATATCTAAATTTGACAAAAGGACTTACAATTAGTAGACTTTCAAAGGAGAAGAACCTTCTATGCTTAGCAATCTAGTTTGATGACAACGTATCGGTTGTTTTTTAAGGGTATTAACTGAGTGATATTATGTTTAGAGATTCTCCTTAAATCCTTTAACAATTACATTGAATTGTTGTCACTTAAAACTATTTTAGATAGTTTCAGATATCAAAGGTAAAACTATCAAGGTATAACTAAATTTTTTTAAGTCTTGATAAAAGTAAAAACTGAGATACAAGGAAAATCTCATTGAGATGTAGATAAATTGATGCCAAATGGTGATAGATTTTAAATCTCTGCATATTTACATATTAAAATTATTTGTAAAAGTTATAACCAGCTTGCTACAAGGAAGCATGAATCGGAAGTTCTTGCTATTTAAAAAAATATTGAAAATTTCTACTGCCAAAAGTTGAGAAAATGTATATAATGACCTTATATTAATTATATTAATTATAGCAAAGGATTTAAATGGTGAAGTGATCCAAAGTTGCCTGAGGGTATTTCTTTGAAAGGTCGAAAGTATAATTTGAACTGCTAAAACCAATTTAAACAGCTTTAACTTAATTTTTATGTAGTCGTAAAAACTTTGACAAACCAGCCCCAGAATTACAAAAACAAAAAGTCATACAGTGCCCTGCTCTAAGTGTTTTTTCAAGGGCTACGTGTGCCACAGTCGGCTATAAAACCCCTAAAATTTCAACTTACAGACTGAATAATAAAGAGCAGTCAAAAAAGCAAAAAATTGGAAATCATTTCGGAAGTTTTTTCAATAAAAATCTCTTCTGTATTTATCTTTGAATTGACTTCTAGTGACTATTGACTTCTCATAAAGACATATTTTTGTTAAATAATTTAGAGTCTCATGGGTCCGTCGAACTCAAGATCCCTGTTTGGAGAACATAGTCATATTATGGTTTTTGATTTTAGTCTTTTGTTAGGACTATGGCTTTTGTTTGTTAATAGTTTTTTGTTGTGTTCAAATATCTCCCTTGTATTAACACGGATTAATTGCAATACATTGAATTATAAAAACTGGCACAATTTTCTTACAATGATAAATACAGGAAATACATTTTGATTTTCAATTATTTTGCGCTCTTTTATTCCAATGAATAGCTCTTATTAGAGGTTGAATTCATATTTTAAAATATTTATAATTATATGTCTATGTCAGAATTATTATTTGTTAAAAATAAGGTTTTCTAGAATTTAGTTTTGTATATACATAAAAACTAATTTCCTTTGAACTAAACTCCAAGCAGAATATATAATGTACCTTTCATATGCAAACACTTATGAAGGTAGGAAATTGTAATTTCAACCAAAAAAGGAGGTTACTCAAAACATTGTTTTCATTTTTATAAGGTAGAGACGCTTTAGTTTAAAGGGAATTGCTGCTTATTCAAGTGAACTGACCTAAATTGAAAAAGAATTTGTATAATACTTTTAAAAGCGTCATATAGGTTTCCCTCCTTTTATGATATTGTTATTTGAAATGAAAAGGAACAAAAACCCATAATAATATTTACTTTCAATTAACTATATGCCATGTAAAGAGTAAAGAAATATTTGTTTTCATTGGTGTAAACCGTAATTAATATTCCATGAGCTATTTTTGTAGACTAAAATATCGTTATGCATAATAATAGAAATTAAATAAATGTATAGAGACTCCTACAGTTATCCGCTTTTTGCAAAAAATGCATCCGACTGTCTATTTGTGAATCACATGCAAAAGATTTCTGTTGGGATATGTATGATTCTGTAAAACTTTGCTCTAAGCTTCAAGTGTTAAAAGTATCAAGAAGTTGTTGTATTTATATACTTAGGAAAGTTATCAATTAAAAAACAATTATTTTTCATAAAAAGTTTCATAAGTATGATTTCTTTCTGAGGCATAAGAAATTTTATACGTGTTTATTTTAGCACTTATTTGCGTTGAACTCAGTGCCAGTTTTTAAACCTTTATCATTTATTTTTAGCCCCAATTTTGCTGTCCTTTTTATCCAATTTTACGAATTCAGTTTATTTGTATAGCAGAAATAAATTTTATTTTGTAAAATATTTATGAGTGTGAAATTTTCTTATTCTGCCTAAAATAGAATAAAAGTATGCACAAAGCTATAAAATATTTGGACTTTAAAGCTTTAAAAGTATTTTCTATCAAAAGTTCATAAAATAATTGTACCTAATCTTTATAATTTTTTTATCTGAGGAACTAACTTTTTATTTTGGTTGTAATGAAAACTGACACAAAAGCAATTGAGTCAGAGGAAAAATAATTTAAACTTTACATAAACCCCTGAAGTTGAACAAAAACTGTTCGGATTAAGAACCCTGTCAAGAAAGATCCATCCATTAATGAAAAAGAATTACATTTCAATTATAATGACGGTTTTCTTTCGGAAAACATGAATGAGTTTAATTCTAGACTGATAGAAAAATTGACAGTCCTGGCTGCTTTTTGATTGCTTTGATAGGAGCTCATTCATGAAAAATTCACTGAAGCACATTTTATCTGAAGGAAATAAAGACAATAAATTTTCTCTCTAATTTTTTAGCTTTACTAGAAAGTATTCATGTAAAATAAAATTTGGTCCAAAACAGTTTGTGGAAGGCTGCTCTTTGCTGCTTGAAAATAATATTTGGATATATAATTTTTATGCCGACTGAAATTGTTTTTTTTTTTTGTAAATTTTATTAATATAAAAATCTGTTTCTTTTCTATCACACTATATAACGAGGGCTAGAAATTGAGATTTGTAGTCAAAAACAAGAGTTGTGGACTCACTAATGTTTTTTGTTTTCATTTTAGTAATGCAACAATTCCTTTTGTCAAATGTATTTTATTTAATTATAGTCAAACAAGTCACTATCAGTCCCGTCAGATTTTTTTAAAGCAAATTTCCTTAAATCTTTTTTGAAAAATCAATAAGCTAACGGTAGCTAGGTACTAATTCAGGCCACAAAATTAAACTAAAAATAAATGTTCCTTGATAAAAAAGGAGAAGAAATACTCTTGTGTTATAGTCAGGCTTGAAAATGTATGTATATATTAAAAATTTAGAAAAAATATAAAAAAAACACACTTTTATAGAGTTTTAGTAATAATGAAAAAAAGCTATTTTGGTGGATGCTATGTTGCAGCAAGATAACAATTCAACTCTTTACAAAATGGAGTATTAAATAACAATTGATGTAAAAGGTTGTAGCTTAAGAAATAGTTCTAATATAAAGGGGAGATTTATGTGTGATTTCATTCATGATTTTGGCAATAGTCCATTTTTATTGTAGTTTTAAACTTTTCAGATATTAAAAATTATTTTCCTTTAATGCATTTTTTCTTACTTGACAAACAACCTCTAAAGTATTATAAGTTTGACCTAAAAAGCTATGTATTCCTGGCTAGAAATATTAAGTTATGTACATTTTTTCATACATAATTCAAAAAAAAGTTTCCTACACTTTATTCCATTAGATTTTTAATGTATCGAAAAAGAAAACGTTGTTTGAGCATGGTAGCTTACAAGATTGTGAAAAGATTAGTATTGTAAGCAAACTATTGAAAACCATATCAAATGTAATTGACACAAGAATAAAATGCAGTTCAATTAAAAATGGTGTAAAATTCTCATTGTACAGGATGCAATTTATGTTTAAGCAACTAATTTAAACTGTTACTTTATTTTTTAAGAATTTTTTTATCTCTTTCTTTTAGATTCTTTTGGATTCTTTTAGATTTAATTATTTTTATTGGCAGCAATACAATTATTATATTACTCAATGTTAGTGAAAGTTTATCTTTAGAAATATGAGTTAAATAAAATATGAAAGCAAAAAATTTATTCTGGATTATTCTAGTACCATTCATATCTGGTGACAAGCTTTTCCGATTCAATTTCAAAAGAAGAAATAATTTCTAATAAAAACCTACTTGTCTTTTTAATTATGTGTGGATTTATAATTAAATTTTTTTAGCTTGACAAAGAAATCATAATATTTCTTTTATTTTTAAGTATATAACCTGCGGGTTGATGTTTAAAAGCTTTTGTTAATTTTTAATTATTATTTTATTATTTTTTAGTTCAATTATATTTTTGACACTTCTTTCATGACCCACTCCCCCAGCCAATAGTTCTCTTTGACTTACGTAGTTTTTCCTGCTCTTTGCTATTGCTTTGTATCTTTTCAATATAAGTTTGAATTCAATCTTCAAACAGATCACGCACCAAACTATTTGTTATATGTGCTAAATAATGTTTAAAAAATGAAGTATATCATTTTCGTTTGTACTTTTATTTATTTATTTTTTTCAAAAACATTTAACCTTTCTCATTATAATTGAAAATTTAAATTTACAAATTTAAACATAAAATTAATTTTCTATAAATTTTCACTTGCTTTTTTTGTTGAAATTCAATCCAAAGAGATACCAAAAACCCTTTTGACCTGTTTGGCTACAAAAATAAATTTTTGAGAGAATTACAATTTTTAAAATTTTAATCTCAATTCTTCACAGAGCTTTGAACCTACGGTCATTTTATATGTATATTTTTAAAATTATCATTTTCAGCACATGTAGTTTTCTTTTGGCTTAAAACACTATTTTTTAGGCAATTAAAGTTTGTCAAAGTCATCCTAAACAATTATCTGTTTTTATTTGGGAAAAAATCTTAACTATCATTCAGTTCTATAATTATATTTACTTTTTTTCTCTTTTCTAATCATAGTATTTATTTAATTAAAAGGGACTAATTTTATTTAGCAAACAATTTTTGTAGTTGTAAATTAAATAATTCCTCTACGTTTGGAAATCACTAAAATAATAAATATATATCTCATAAAGTCTTTATCGCTATTCAAAAATGGTTTGAATTATGCTATGTTTTTTATATCCTTGAATTTTACTAAAATTAAATATAAAAGTGCACTATAAAATTAGCATATTTCATTATGTAGAGAAGATTAATCACACTTTTATTTCATTAAAGTACTCACAATTGCATTAAAATAATTTCAAATACGTTAAATACATTTTAAAAAGCCTTAGAAACCCCAAAAGATTTGCTTTTAATAATTGCAACACTGAAAATAAATTTCCTACACCTTTTAACTCTATGTTAGCATCAATTATGGCGTGTGGAGATGTAACCGGCAAGCTTGAAAAGTATTAATTTATCTAACAAAATAAAATTTTTCGTAATAAACCTCCAGGGGAATTTGAATGTGGTTGTAGACTATGTAATTCAGATTACACTTTGAAAAGGAAAAACTTTACAATGACTTTAAATTTAGTAAACAGTGTTAAAATGCCAATTTTTTTAACTTAATATGTAGCATCTTTACAAAATATTGTGTCCAAATTTCAAGTTGATCGGAGTAAAATTACCGAAGTTATGAGCATGTGAATTGTTGAGCTTACAAAATTTTCTATCAAACAATATTGGTACAAACACTAACATAGACATATGACTATTAATAAGCAGACAACTTGTCTGTTAAAGCGGAATTTATCCGGAAGTCTACTTTGCTGTGAGCGCTTCCGCTCTGCAACCGTTTGCATTGTGTTTAAGATTTAAGGCTTTATGTATGATTTATTGTTAATTGAAAAAAATATTCTTAAGGCCCTAATAAAATACCATAGGTGTCGGAAGCAAGTTAAGAGGTCAATTTTTTAATTAGTTCGATTTAGAGAATTGGCAGTCATAGAAGATTTCTTAGTAGAACAGTCATTATTAACTATTACAGAATTTAGAAAAGAAAAATTTAATGAGAAAAGTTAGAAGTTTTAAGTCCGTCTCAAACCGGTGCTGTAAAATAAATTTTTAAATTATATTTTACTTTTTATATAAAGGAACAAGACTGCTATTTATTAAATGACTTTGGATTCTTCAAAATAATTAAATGTTCTAAATTTCAAATGAAAAAATTACTATAAAGAATTCAAAAAAATTAAGAACTTTTCGCTAAAAATACTTCTTCTATTATTATGTAACTTGCTTTAAAAATTCTTATTAAAAAAATATACTAAACACAAACAAAATTCTCCGTTATAAAAGTCAGTAGGCTAATTAAATTGAAAAATTATATATTATTTTACAAAGCGTTACGGTATTATTTTTTGGTCTGATTACCGCAATTGAAAGAGGAATTCATTTCATGTTGAGTGAGTAAGCAAAACTCAGAATGGTGCTGTCTATACAACCGTTAACAAAATGTTTAAGACACTTGATATGAGACAGAAAAAATGCGAAAATTTTATCACAAATATTACTCCATTAACCGAAGCTTTAAAAAAAAACAAAAAAAGTAAAGTAGTCGAGAACTAAATAATTACTACAGTAATCAAATTGATTTCGTTTTTAACTAGTTCACATATTTATTTGTTTAAATTATAAGCAGTGAATATAATGTTAAGCCACATGATAGCAATTCTACAGAAATACATCGTTAAAAAAGTCATAATAAGAGCCCAAAATAAAAGAATTAAATGCACCGAAATTCTTGTAGCCAAGGACTGACAGTCACAGGCAAACAAGCTCAAGAGTTCCACTCAAGTTGAGTAGTTAAGGAATAAACTTTAGCTGTAAGGTTAGTAGCATTTCGAAACCCGAAATGAGGGTTCATGTAGTTTGTTTCTGTCAAATGATGAACAGAAATTAACAAAAGAGAAATATAAATTGATGGTTGCTTTATAAAATTGGTCAGCTGAATTTCGCGATAACTATAAACCGATTAAAATTAAAGTTCTTTGTTTTGTAAATTATTGATGTCTTTTAATATAACTTATGATAAATTAAAATTTTTTATTTTGTGTACCTGCATAGCATAAAATAACACGTGACATCTTTAGAAATATGTGAAAAAAGTTTAGTGAAAAGTGTTCTAAGTAAAAAAATTTCAACAGCTCATTTAGTTTGAAATTACTAAAAGTCAACGTATTACTTGAAGGTTGTGTAACACATCCTTTTGTTCATACATGTAAGCGTTTTATACCCCAAATGAAAATAATATTTACAATGCTATTACACCATTTTGAGTCCACAATAATCAATAATTCATGACTAAAATTTCAATATCACATACCAATACATCTATAAAAAGGTACAAATATAAAAATATCTAAGAGATTTAAAAAAGAAAAAAATTCTGATTGCATACAAACTCTGCTCTAGATTTTGTTGTAATTGTGTTTTGTTATCAACCCTCAGCTGTTTATGGTTCCTTTATATAATCCAAATGTGTAATTTTTCAAACTTAGGTAGAATCATAGAATTTGGAAGAAATAAATCACTTTTGTTATGTTAGTTATCCAAAACTAAATCTCATTATTCTGGCGAAATCAAAAGAGGAAATTTAAATAGAGTTTAAATACATTCAAGCATATGCAATCCTTCTGAATTTCATATTTGGTACAATATGTCACCAGTAGAATTTAATTTGGAAGTTCACTATGAAAAATGAAACCTAAATAAAATAAGCATAAAAAGTTGAATATATGAATATATTTAGCAGTTATTTGGGGGATGAGTGTTAATTCCAGTAGAGATAATTTTCATAGTATTCCTATAAATGAGCCCTTGAAAAATCTGAGAAATTGGCTGGAGAATATTTTTGCGGCAAATAAAATGTCTTATTGATTTGTAATGCATACAGTGCCAAATTTAAACTCATTATTTAGATTATATGGTAGAGCTGTGAGTGATATTAGAAATTCTTATAGGAGAAGCTGTTCGGATAAATTATACGAATGTTTCCTCTAGTCTGCCAAATCTAAAATGAATTTTCAAAGTGATTTTTTGTGGGAGGATTGAGATTAATATGTAAATTTGCATCCTTAATTTATGTAATGGATACAATTATCTCCTTAAATTAATAAATGTTTTAACTGACTATAATCTACCTAAAGTTCTTTGCATAGATTTAATTCGCCTCTTTATTTCTGCTCTGTATAAGTATAGGTTAAACTGCAATCCATAGAAGCTAAATATCAAATACTCAAAGTTTTTTGGTCCAGATTTAGTTTTGATTGCTGCTAAAAACTATTTGCTTCAGCATAAATATTTTGATTTGCAAGAAAGTTGAGAAAAGAGAACTTAATCATCTTTTTCTTATCTAATTTACTTTGAAGTAAAAGAAGAGCTGGCTTACTTAGTAGTTTTTATTAATTTTATATAGAAAGTAGATTAAATTTCATGGACAAAAAACACAAAAACTGGGGGTCAAAATATTTTCGTTCTCGAGTTACAGGTTCTTGAATTTTGCAGGCGTCGTTATTACCCCCACGCACTTTATCACTTATAACTTTGATAATGAGCAAGAAAAAAATATCTTTTTAAGTCTTGCAATATCGTCCTATTAATAAGTAGCAAAAATTTAAAAATAATAACAAATGGTGGAGAAAAAATTTTTTAAATGGAACCGTTGGTAAAAATCCCGGACATTTTCTTACGTTTTTTGCTTTTTTCTTAAAAAAATGTCAACATTAGTTAGCCTCTTTTTTTATTTTAGTAATCTTTAAATATTTTCCAATGAAAAATTAGTACATTGTAGTAGCGTAAGTGTTTCCCATAGTGCAAAAATTTACCAAAATAAGCCTTTCCCGATAATTTTTTTTTATTTTCACAGTTTGTATACTACAATCTTAATTATGATTAATTTATTAGTAATGTTATGCTAGATTATAATGCTTATGCTACTGTTGTGTATCTGAGATGTTGATCCATTGATCAGTCTCCAATTGTTAGGTCGTATGGCTTGCTTCTCTGCAGTCGCCTGATTTTATCGGTGGTGTCAATCAGTAGGATGGCCTGGTTTGAGTGGTATAGCAGTCTCAACTCATGCTTGATAGCATATTCGAATATTACTTCTTCGATATTGTGGTCTACATGAAGCTCCTCGTTTGTCACGTATCTATACGCATTTGTGATGAGGCGAAGGATATTATTCTGACTTATTTGGATTATTGCTCGGTTCAACCCGAATATAACCCCGGTATAACCCCAAAGCTGGATTCCATAGGTTCATATTGGTTTGATGACTGATAAGTATATTGTTATTTTGTACCTGGGGTTCAATTTGGAGTACTTTCCAATGAGCCAGTAGAGTTTGTATGTTAATTGTTTTATCTGCTTAGCCTTTTGTTTTACGTGATATTTCCCGATAATTTGATAAGAATTTTCTACCTAAGGGCTTGCCAATATTTTCACACCAGCGTAAAATAACTGTTTTTGAGTACATGCTGAAGAAATTTGAGTTTTGAATTAATTTAGTGGAATATTCGAAATAGTTTACTTGAAAAAAGTTGAAATTCGTTGTATTCGGATAGTTATTTGATGGCGTATTAAGCCTATACTTTGCACTGTACCACTTATGACTTTTGAACCTATGTGATATTGAGGAAAAAAAGATGTGGTTATTTCTCAGTGGTAGAGGCAAAAGTAATCCGTTCTTTCATGTTTCTTTAATATTTATTTCACAGTACTTGTGAGTCTACAATATTTTGAAAGCTCTTGTCTATGTAGATAGGAAGTCATTGTCTAGCTTAATTCAAAAATATCGTAAAGGCAGTCTCTGCTTAGGTCTAAGCCTGGCAATTCAAAAATTAAATACAGTCATTATCTATTTTCACTTCAAATGACCGTCAAATTAGAAACTGAACTCAATATATTCTATTGAAATGATGTATGTTTTGGAATCAAAAGGGCTTAAGACTATTGTTTCTATGGTTTTACTTCCTATTTTTTTACTGCAGGTCACAGTGGCGTTTCCGATATTTTGATCAATAAAATGCAACATATTAATTTTAATACTAGAATTTGTAGATGAATTTGTTCTGGTTCACAGAAGAGATTAGAAAAGTCATTAAGTTTTCAAAATTTCAATGGCAAAAAAAATTCAAAAATTCACCAAACCATTAAAGTGTCGAAAATATTTCGCCGTAAATAATACAAAAATTAAAAAAAAGGCTTTAGCCAAAAATTAAATTATTAATCAAAACAAGAAAATCTTTCTCATTCTTGAAGTAATAATCCTGAATTCATCAAAACTATTAAAGTTATCAAAATTACCAAAAAACAATATTAACCCTTTGCAGTTGTATTAATTTTATACATGGATGTCATGCTGATCGGAATTAATTTTTGTTGAACGAACAGTAATGCATAATATGCAAGATTATAGAGAAAAAATAAAATTTATTAATTCTTGTTTAAACTTCAGATATATAAAGCACAATAATATGTTTTAATTTTATGCAAAAAATATATTACTATATAGTTTTCTTTGGTATATGGTATCTTTCCAAGCAGTCTCCAATATGAAGCCCTGGTTTTTGAAAACTTGTGCCGCAAAAATAATTAGTTTGGTGTCTTCTGCCTTTAATTTCTCTGTTTGAGCATAAAGAACAATCTTTTCTCTTTACATTTTCACAGTGCCGCAATATATGTAGTTTACCATTTAGCCTTTCCTCTTTATCAGAGAATGATGGTCTACCAGATTCTGAAGATCCTCCATCACGAAAATCACCTACAAATTGTTTCACCAATTTCAGGACAATAATAAAATGTGACATGGGTGTCTTTATTTTCTCTCTTGTAGCTGACTAAGATATAAGATGTAGCAATTAATTGCGCATAACTTCCAAAATCTAATCCCCAGAAAAAAATTTGTCTCCACCATTTACAAGATTTTCTTATCAAAAAATATGAACTTCTAAAATTTCTTATTGCATAACTCGTCGCTTCACTGGAACTAATGTATATCACAATCAGAATCACTATTTCCAAAACAATCGTTATCACTTTTGTATCAAAGTCAGTGCTCAAAGAGTCAAAATTAAATTCTTGATCGCTACTTTCAATTTCACAGCACACGTCCTTCAGTAAATTTTTTTTGCCATTTTATTTGAGTATTATTTTAGAATATTTTAAGAAGCGAAAATACCTAATTATCCTTAAACACAATACATAAAATATTACTTGGAATTTTACGTAACTCTGAAGTTTGTCGGCTTAATATAATATAAGATCAAAATGGTTTTTTTGCAGTGGTGGCTGAGAGCAGATATAGGGCGGCAAAGGGTTAAACTCTTAATTAATCAATCCAGTTTTTTATTTCCATAAATAGAAGTAATAAGTTTTAATTTGACAGTCATTTGAATTCTTTCATCACTGTTTTTGACAGTCTTTTGGATTTCAACACGAGACCATTGTCAGAAATATAATAAAATTTTCTAAAAATTTTAGTTCACCCTACTTACATAGTTTTAAAATTATCATTCGTCATATATACTTTTTTTTTATCTTCAAGTCAGAAAAATGCAGAAAAATTTAAACAATGAAGGTTAGTGAAACAGAACCAGTTATTTGTTTCTCCCCAAAAAAATACCACTCCTTCATGAACGTAAACCAGAGTGACTATCAATTTCTGTAAATCAAATATAAAATGCTTTTGTTGTAAAATATGAACAAAAAATTTAGGGATTTGTGTTTCTGTTTGAAAGTAAAAAGTAGGTCTATATATCCTTGAAAAAATATCAGGATTGTCAAATTTAAAAATTTAATACTAAGCAGAATAAAGAGAAAAAGAAATAAAATAAAATTTTAAAAGTTTTAAAATTTTTATTAAACAATATTTTTTATGGAAAATTACTTACTTTTAAACGGATACGATACAAATTACTTTAGTTTATTCTTTTCAATCCAGCTGTAGTAGCCTCTAACACTCGTAAATTTTAAAGATTGCTTATTACTTTTACAAAGCTGACTAAAACCAGATGCAACAGCTACAATCATATTGTTGACTATAAAAGGAGTACCGATAGCATCTTTGCAATCAGGCTTTGAAGCTAAATCTCTACCAATACAAATACTATTCGATGAAAATAGTCTCCAAGGTATATCACACCTGAATAAAAAGCAGTATGGCAAAAATTTTTGTGCTTTTGTACATGTTTCAATACCTAAAACTTTAAACCTTAAAGGGACTATTTTGTAGGATGCTACTGTATCATGCTTTGTGTTTTCCCATGTTGTAGAGATACCACTTGTGTTTAAAGTAGGAATATAATTAGAACTAGGAAGAATTGCATTTTGAACCTTTTCATTGAATGTTAGGACTTCATTAAGTTTAATAATTGCAATATTATCTTCGTCAGTACGAACATTATAGCATTGATGAGGATGACACACTTTAATATTCATTTCGATGCCATAAGACCCAATTTTATCTGTTCCCACACGAATTTTAGCATTTTGTCCTTTAATAGAGTTACAACACTTTGCAGAAGTCAAAAGATTTTTATTATCAATAATTGTTGCACTACATATTGGAACACTATTCACTTCTACTGTAGCACTCCATGGAAGTTGCAGAGTAAATTTGCCAATTTTAGATTTCATCAAAGGATGAGTTTGTGTGGAGCTGTCTTTTAGTATTAAAAAAAGTAAAAATACTGAAATCTGCAACATTCCAACGAGCTTAGCGAGACTTATGCAATTAGAAAGCAAAATGTTTAATTTAATAATGGACTCCAAATTATACTTTACAAGAGATTATATAGATGTGGTTTGAAAAGTTTGAATGAAAGAACACTAATTGTTTAAGGTTTAAAAATTTTCTTGTCTAAAATATACAATTAAGTAATTAAAAGCTGAATAAAATTAGTCTTTGAATAATTTAGGTCATGCTCTCAATGTATTCCTGCTGATTCAAGGTTATTTTGCTTTACTGGATCACACCTCAATTCTATATTTCCAAAAACACAAAAAAAAAACTGTTCAAGTATTCTAAAAAAATCATCAGCTTTAAATCAAAAATTAACAAGCCTTGAAGAGCAATACTTTAGATGTATGTCGATTGAATTATCAATATTTAAGAGCTTATATAGTGTTATTATGTCTGGAGTTTCAGAGTATGAGCTGTCTTTCACTTTAAAAATTGCTTACAATTGTTCTGTTGACTTTTTGTATAGAATTCTAATACGTAAAGCTTTTTAAAGCACTTAAATAATATAGAAGGAATGGCTCAAAAAATAAAACACACTTTATATGATATGGTTAATGTAAATATATTGAAATATTTTGCAAATTTTTGAATAACGTATCAATAACATTTAATAGTTTTTGTAGAAAAATATTGAAAGAGCCAGTAGCAAAGCATTTCCCGTCTTTCAAAACGGTCAATTTACGTTGAACGCAATATCTCAACCTAGAAATATCCAAAATCAGGAAGCTGACTTTTTAAAAATGCAATAAAAGAATTAAAAGTGCTATTCTGTATCCCCTTCCCTAAGTAAGATTTTTATTTCTCCACAAAAATATTGAAAATGTTTTATATCACTTTTAATGCTGAAATGGATTTTGAGCATAACTTTGATATAACCACAGAAAACTTTAATTTTAACGGTTTCTGATTTATATTTTTGTGCTTTCATTTCTTACTTGAATTTTCTTACAGGTATGATTCCTAACCCGAACTATTTGACTTTCTGGCGTCCTACATACACGTATGTTGTAGTTTACTAAAGGCTTATTTAAAATGCTTTCATGCAAATAACTTTTCATAAAACCCATACATAAGTTTGGAGGTAAAACTTACCCTCAAAAATCAGCCCAGAAACTACAATTTTTAAAAAATATCAAATTCACAAAAATTTTCTTTATATTGTAGCTTTACGAGAAAGCAAAATTTGTTCAACTAACTCTAAACTTCCTCTAATGGAACGTAACCAATTGCTGAGAAAAGCACTTGTTTAAAATTATGGCAACCACAGATAGGAGACTTTGTTCTTCACTTTATAAGTCCATTTTTGTCACACTGTGGTTTTGGACCCTTTAACTCAAGTTAAAAATTAAGTGAATAAAACTTTTAGGAAAGATTTGTTGTGATTGTATTACTCCGAACAAATTTGTAAAAAGTAATTTTTAGGAGAAATCAAACTGCGTAACAAAATTTTTATCCTAAAGTCAAATGCTTTGGCAGCTTATGAGGTGTTTTGAAAAAAATATGTGCAAAAAAGTCATATTATTTTTAGTTTTTTTGTATTATTAATTTAAATTCATCAAAACTTTTGTACAATAGCAATTTTCAATCTGGAATAATAAAAACAAAATTTTTTTAAAACCTTAATGAGCTATTAACATATTTTTAATAACATATTGAACATATATCCTAAATCAATTTAGTTTATTATCCAGAATCCAGTTATAATACTTTTTAATATTTGTAAATAATAAAAATTTCATATTATTTTCACAGTATTTACTCGTTGAAAATGGAATCCCAACAATAACATTTTTGACGGTAAATGAGGCACCAATAGCATCTTTGCAATCAGAAATATCTCTTAAAACTATCTTGAGGCATAAATACTTTGTTAAAGGACTTTGCCAAGCAAAAGAACACATAGAAGGATTTGCAATCCGTAAATTGACAGCCATTATTTTGTACGAAACATATTTATCGTAGAATTTTTTTTCCCATACCATGAATTCTCCTTCCATATTTATTATAGGTTGATATGAAGGTTGAGGAATAATAGCTTTTTGAATGAGTTCATTGAACGTTAGCTCTTCATCAAGTTTTATTATTGCAATATTATCTTCCCCAGTAAAAGGACTATAAGACTCATGACTGAAACACTCCATGATATTTCTTTCGGTGCCCTGAAAACCAAGATTATCGACTCCAACACTTATTTTTGCATTTTGGTTTTTAATATTGCTACAGCACTCTGCAGAAGTCAAAAGATTTTTTTTATCAATAATTGTTGCACTGCATACTGGAACCTTGTTCACCTGTACTGTAGCAGACCATGGAGTTTTTCTAGGCAATTTATCAATTTTCGGTTTGGTCAAAGGATGAATTTGTGATAAGCTTTCTTGTAATATTAAAAGACACAACAATGTTAAAATATGCCACATTATCAATAGGTAAACAGTTTTAACAGATTGTTTATAGCTAGAAAGTAATATATGAAATAATTTGGAATTAAAAGTAAAGGAAAATAAATTAAATTTTATTTTACCAATATATTAAGTAATAGCCCCCAAATTGTATTCTTCGTGGTAAGCTTATTTTTTGGGGATCTCTATAAATGTATTCAAAAAAATAAGTAAAAGACTAAACGAAAGCCACCAAAAAATTAGATATTTAAAATTTAAAATGCTTTAACAAAATAAAATCAATAATACTTTTCTGTTAGCTTATTAGCTGTAGATTAATCACAAAATTGTGAATATAATTTAACGACACAGTATAAAAGAAAAAATTATTTGAGTTTTGGGAATTTATTTTATCTAAAATAAACAAGTTAACAATTCACAACTGAATAAATGTTTAAGGGGTATCTTTTGGCATATTTCTGCAAACACTGCTTTGTTTTTCTATAATATGAACAAAAACAAACAATTATTATTAATTCAAAAGAAAGTTAAGAAATTCCTTATGTAGTAAATTGTAAAAATATGTTTAAGGAGTATTTTTTGAACAGAAAAAACTTTTATTCCAAAAATATTTTCTTAGGTTAATCAATGACAGCTTAAAATCAGATAATATTTTAAGATTTTCTCCAAAAATTTCAGATGAAGTTAAATGGATTTTTTCTCAAAAGTCTTTTAGCCGTTTGTATTATTTTTCATTAATTTACCTTGTGCTAATGAAACAAGAATAAAGTTAAATATTCGGTAACAACTGAATGCACATAACTCGGACTCTTTGAAAATGATGAGTACCTTAAATTAAAGTAGTACTAAAAAACGGCGATATTCAAGAAGTAAGCCATAAAGGAGGACTAATAAGTTTAATCTATTGAAAACCTATTGTTTTAAAATGATTTAATAAAAGTTTTTATAAGGAATTCCTAAAATTTTTGTGTTCTATTGTAGCCAGATTAAAGTTTTTTAAAATTAAGTTTTAGTTTAACGCTACGGAATTTTTTACATGTATTTTTCAAAAGGTTTTTCGCTACAGGATAGTTAAGTTACTTAGCGGAAAATTTTAATTATTTGCTAATCTTTTGACAGTTACTTTTCGTATAAACGACTTAAGCTTATATAGTAAAAAGACTTATTGTTAGTGTCAATAGTTGAAGAAATTTAATTGACTTGCATATTCAGTATTTCAAATTTGGAGTGCGCTCAGTTTTCATTTATAATAGTTACATAAAAAACTAAGAATCTTTATGGATGGTGCAAGGAGAATATCAAGAAGAACTAAAATTAGCTGAAAGAGATTTGCTTAATTCGTTGAAAAAAAGGGATATTTTTCAAGAAATTTTTTGCCCATACATGTACATAACTCTAGTTTGGAAATAGGAAATAGGTAGACGAGTGGCAGCAAATGTTGTTTTGCAAGCTTTATCGTAACTCGCAATGGAATAAACTAAAACCAAAAATCAAAATTTGTTTATTAAAAGCGATCTTTTTCAAGGTAACAACGAGGGTTTTTGTTATTTCGATTTTTCAATTTCTTGCAGTCTTTGGAAGCCAAAATCTCGATTTTCACCTAAAAATCAATATATTTTTTATTGTAAGCTCCCTTAGTGAAATATGCGAAAATTTCAAAACGAACGGTCTAGTTGATTTTGATTTATCGCGAGCAAGTTATCAAGGTCTAAAGATCTATTGTGAATAAGCCTTGGAGTATTTGAAACAAGGAATTATAGTAGGATTTTAGGATGGAGGTAGAGATCCACGTAATAATTAAACATATCAGCTCTTATTCACAAAATAAAATCAACAGTGATGTATTTGAATTTAAATATTGTTCCTAAATGACTCAAAGAAATATTTTTAAGCTTCTCAGGTCTTGAGAAATTAAATTAATCTGTGGATTTATTTTAGACTTTGTTAATTTAATTGTTAATTTTTAAACTAGTTCTGATTAAGGAAATAAGAAATAACAATACTCAATATGCATTATATAAAGATAACTTCATGCAAATATTTGAATATTCTAATAAATATGGCACCTTTACTGTGAAGATGGTTGAAGATGAAGTCACCAGTAATTAGGCTACAAAATTTGTAATTAGTTTGCTCAAATTTTTAGAATTTATATCAAAGTATGTTAGCTAAAGTTTTGTTAAATAAGAGGTACAATATTTTTCAGAGAAAATAATACAAATATAACCTTAATGTTTCAAAACTTTAATTAAAGAGCAATTACTATTACAATATAAAATATTTTTTTATGTGTAATTTTAATTTTGTTTTTTTTCTTTGAATCCAGTAATAATATTTTTTCACATTTGTAAATGAAACAAATTTCTCATGGCTATAAAAAGTAGTTGCAATGCCAATAAAAATATTCCTGACAATAAAAGATACATCAATAGCATCTCTGCAATGAAATTTACGGGGAGAAACTCTCCCTGTTCATATGTAATTTAACGTAAGTAAAAGACAATGTATGTATGACGATCGACCAATAATACACTTTGCAGGATGTATAACTTGAAACTTTACAGGTAATATTTTATAGGGCATTGAACTACTCTGATTTCCTTGCTTAAATACTGTGAAAGTTCCTTTAGTATTTATCTAATGAATATAACCAGGATGAGGCACAATTGCTCTATAAATAAACTGATTAAATACCAAATTGTTTTGAAGTACGATTATTGCAATATCATTTGAACCAGTATAACTGTCGAAAGCTTCATGCATTTGTTTATTTCCACCTCAGTTCCATGATCTTCAAGATTATTAGATCCTAGTTTTATTTTCACATTTTGGGTTTGATTTATTCTACAGCATTCTGCAGATGTAAGAAAATTTTTAGAATCAATAATTTTTGCACTACATATTGGGATCTTGTCCACTTCGTTAATAGCTGCCCATGGAGTTTTTCTAGGTATTTCATTATTTCTTAATGTAATCAAAGGATAATTTTGTGATAAATTTTCTTTTAATGTCAAGAGAGTTAAAGTTATAGGAAGTTGCAACATCCTAAAGTATTTTTTTTACACTAAAATGTTATTTAAATTTAAAGTTATCAAATTTTATATTTTTTTGTGTTTTAACAATCTTTTTATTTTTTAACAATCTTTTATGTTGTCAGAGAATGAATAAAACACAAAAAGACTGCATTTATTTTCCATTTAATGCTGCTTATCAGACTGAAATTTAAAGCAATATTTTATTTTAAATGAATTCAAGATAAATTTCTGCTTTTTGGTACTTAAAAAATAAACTAATGACCGCTTTGCTACTTTTTCAATGAATATGTTAATAAGTTTAACTTTTGATACATTCTGTGTACTTTTTTTTCATAAAATTTGTGTAAATTCTCATTTCTTATGATATACAATCCAAAACACAATATTTATAGTGCTGGAAATAACTATAAACTCAAGTTATTTTTTCTGGGTTTTTCCATATATTTGATTTAGGAGTAAAAATATTTTATCAGATTATATTGCCTTTCACATTTTGCAGGTAATTAGTTCAATGTATGTGTGTAGGCAGCCGATTCAGAACATGGTAATTTTATAATTTTGAAGCTCGTCAAATTTTTATATATTTAAGTAAACCAGGTCGTTTGCCTATTATATAACCAGACGTTCACGTCGCAGCTCACTGCATCTTAAGTTGAAGCGTTACACTATTTTACCAGATTGTGCTCAAGATTCGCTGATATCCCGCTTCGTCTTTAAATAGAGCTTTGAAGGATGAACTTTCATCTTTTCATCTCCATAATTTTAATTAATTTTTTAATTTTAATATATGTTTTTATAGGTAAGAAATATCTAAATAAACTTATAATTCTGATTAATTTTTTAACATTTCACAACTTCTTCACTTAGGCTTGTATTTACATTTCTTTTTGTTATGTAGAAACTTGTGATTGATTTTTGGAATACTTCGCAATGAGAAGTTTGATTTAAATTTTGATAGGATAAGCCGCTCACGTCACAGTCCTCAAAATTTGTCATCGATCATAAGCTCAATAATAATCATTTTGTTATTATTTCTTTTGACAGGTTGGAACAATTTAGTGTGTTTTTTCAAGTTAATTATAAAAGTTTTGTTAGTTTGTTATAAATTTTAATGGAAACGGTAAATTTATTAACATATATTTTTTAGCCTCCTTCAATTTTAATTTTTTTGCTATCTTTCCTTATTACATGCTTTCTCGGGCTTAGCTTTTCTGTGAGGTTTCTGCTTATAAAATATAATTAAAAGACAGCAAATATTTCCCAAATAAGTAAATGAAATAATAAAGTTTATATCTATATCAGCTTAACCATTAGAAATCCAGAAATATTTATAAAAAAACCAAAATCATTTTCAATTTAAAGAAAAGGAATCACTTAAGAGACTTGTGGTTCATTCAAAGAAAGATAATAAGAAAAAGAGATTAATCAAAATATTTGTTTATTCAGAAACAACAATCGTATTAATTTTTTTAGTGGATATATTTGGAGCATAAATAAAATTTTTCAACCTTCATGAAAAATTATCTTTAGCTAAAAATTTTAGTATATTGAAATATTTGTACTAATTAATGTTTTAATTGATTTTATCAGGATTCAACATCTGAAAGTACGGCAAAGGTACATTAAAAACAGCTTTACTATATCACATCTTTAAATACTGATCCCAAAGCTATCATCTCCGAGGTTTTCTATTTTCACATTTCTACTTTTGTTATTTTCACAGCATACTGCGGAAGTTAAATGCATATTTTTGCTTATAATTATTGCCTTACATATTGGAAAATTATCCAATTCGACAAAAACATTCCTAAAAGATGATTCCAAAGAACTTTTAGTTCTAAGAAATAAATTTTTATCCACTTGAACACTAAGAAATTTGATGATAAGTAATTGAATATATGAATTAATTGAGATTTTCGAAATATTTTCTCTTACTTTATGGTTATCTTTTTATACCACAATGCTTCACTTCAAAACCTTGTAATAAAGCGGTATTTATTCTACATTCAAATTATGCTAAATAAATTGCATTGTCAATTGACAATGCCTGGTTTGTGGTTGTATCATTAAGTTCTGTGCAGATGGGAATTAAGTTAATTCGGCACAAAAAAAGGGTTATTTTCCATAATTTTTTTAACGACACAGATACTGTTTATTTATTTATTTAATTACTACATTATAAAATATAATTTCAACAATATTTTGTACAATTTTTGTTTATTTGTATATAGATATGATCCGTTGGCAGATATTCTCCACAGACGATTTAAAAAAAGTTTGGTTGCAGTACCCCTCATAACTAAACTATATTTCGGGGTCTATTGGGGTCGGTTGGGGCATTTTTCCACAGGACTCCAATAAATTTGTGAGCTATCTGAGATCGTTCTATTCTTATAAAATTTATTAATGTTTAATTTCATTTTGAAAGAAAAAATAAATCAAATTTCACGCCGTTAACACTTGGTGTGGTCTTGTTTATAATAATATGAGGTATGTTAACTATAATATGACCTACAGAAAAAAATTCTCATATGGCGGAAAAAATTCAACAAGAAAAAGTGCTTATATGACTTATTCTAAACATTGTTAATACAGATTCAATTTTGTCGATACCCAAAATTATTTAGATTGACAGAAATTCAGATCAGTACCCTTAGCCGCTGTAAGGAACTAAATGGAAGAGATTTTACATATGTCAAGGATCAGCTAAAAATTTAACGGGATTATGAAAACTGTATATTTTAGAGATATATTTTGTAGAGCGTAAAAGACTTTTTGCGCTTTATGGAACTATAAATTAAATATATTAGGGGTTAACTTCTAAATATCTCATAAAAAAGCTAAATTCTTACAAAGATATGTCAACTTTTTCCATAAATAAATAAATAAGGCATAGCTGCTTCCCTATCTGATAGATAAAACACGTCTTTTTTGAAATTTTAAGAATTAGAAGTTATATTTTAATATTATTCATCACAAAATATTTTCCTAAAAATAACACTTATTGAAATATTGAATTTTATTCATTTTAGTATATTTGCTTGAATCCATTCATAATAGCGATTTATATTTGTAATATAGAGAATTGGCATACTTCCATCATCACAGTATCTGCTAAAATTTACAATACCCACTGTAACATTATTGATTGTATACGATGCACCAATAACATTCTTGCAGTTACGTCTACTTACATAACCTTCCCTAAGGCATAAAAAGTCTTGTAAAAACATTCTCCAGCTGGGAACATCCTTAATCGGAATTAACAATATACATTTTATTGACAATATTTTATATGAAAGATAATTGGAGCCAACTTTTTTGCTCCATACCATGAAGCTGCCTTCTTTACTTACAGTAGTGGTATAGTTTCGATCTGGAAAAATTGCTTTTGCAATTTTGTTACTAAATATAAGGTCTTCGTCAAGTTTAATAATTGCAATGTCATTAGCACCAGTAAACTTATTATATGCTTCATGAGTATAGCATTCTTTAATTTTAACTTCGGTGCCATAATGACCAAGATGATCTGAGCCGACTTGTATTTTTGCATTTTTATTTTGAATCAAGTTGCAGCATACAGCAGACGTTAAGACGTTTTTCTCATCAATAATTGATCCACCACATATTGGTATCCTGTCTAACTGAACAACAGCACTCCAAGGAATTGTTCGTGGTAGTTTAAGTGTTCTTGGTATAGTCAAAGGAGCCTTTTGAGAAAAGCTCCATTTTGATATTAGAATAACTAGAAATATGTAGACTTGCTTCATTTTTAAGATCTGATAATAAGCTTGACAAAAAATATGAAGTAAACAAAATCTGTCTAAGCCACAGTTTAAATATATAAACTGAAGGCTGTAGTGAAAATTTTCTTTTGTTTTCCTATAATTAGCTTCAATTATTCAATCAAAGAGATGCTAAATATAAATACAATAACAATTTATTACATAAAATATTGAACTCAAAGGTTACTGATTAATGCCAATACATCTTTTGATTTGAAATTAGGTCAGGTATTCCAAATTTCGAAATAAGAATTAATAAATATAATGAGCTCAAAAGATACAATGGGAAACATAAAACAAAAAGGAATGGGGTTAAATAAATGAAAGAATTATAGACTAATGAAATATTTCAAAAAGATTCGAAATTTGAAAGCCTCTGCTTGTAGCTTTTCAAAATTTTTTCAATAAATCCAGTTGGTTATACATAGATAGCACCACAAATCACAAATCTATATAACTCTATAAGAATAATAACTGAAACACGCCAAATTTTTATGACAATATGACACTTGTTTAAACATTTGAGCAATTTTGTATTGAAATTTAAACAATTAATGAAAAAGACTTTTGAAATTTTTGCAACGTTTTCTCATAGTTGAATAAAAACAATAAGATGTCAATGATCCACAGCATTGTTTGAATCTGTTTAAGGACAATACAAGGGATTTTTTTCGTCGTGAAAAGTTATGTAATTAAGAAAAATATGTTCACGAAAGTGTTCGCTTTTTATAGTCCATAATTTTTTAGATAGCTTTCTTGGCAGAGTTTTACACTTATTTTAAGCTATATAAGAGCTTTGATGACACACTTTCAAATTATTAACGGCTGATTCTATTAAGGACACTTGAAAAAACGCTGTTTTCTTGAATTTATTTTCAAAAAGCTATTATAACTATTTTGAATATATATGAAGTATAATTTTATTTTCTCTTTTTTAGGGCACCATGAAGTTAATTTTGAATTTATATTTTCATATATATTGTAAATACAATCTTTTTAGTCCTTTTTTAAATTATATTTTAATATTTAACTTTAGATATCGCCTTAAAGTTCAAAAGTAAATGTTTGTCAAAAAGTTTAGAGTAGTAAAACAAGTAGCAGGATTTCAAATTAATGAAAAAGCCTTAGTTCTATCTCAAATTGAAATTTGATTACAGTTTTAGTGAATTTGACTTGTTTTTCAATTGAAAGCTGTCAAGCGGTTAAAATCAATTATGAATATCGATGCATGTAATTTAATAAAATTGCTGACTAAACCAGATTTTAATTTACTTTGGAATACTTTGCCCTCCACATATAACTTTTTCTATGTTAAGCGTATTTCATCTTCATCTGATCTGCAGGTCTTTTTGTAAATAATAAGATTCATTTGGCTAAGAAGCATGCGCACTACTACAAATAAAAGAATATTAAGGGGCTACGGAATACTAGAGAACAGTGGCCTTCAAAATTATCTGCAAATATTTTTGCACTGACCTACCTCCATGCCATATTTATATTTTCTATATACTTTTTGTATACACATATTTATAAATGTTTTTGTTTTGTTCCATTTTCAGATTTTAGTGTAATAGTATTGAGGAAAAAGTAAAGGTGGAGTACTCAGCCTACGCTCAATATATCCACAGTGAATGTGGAGCTGGAGGGAAAGATATTGATAGAAATAATCATTGTGAACAAAATTTTACAACCTTCGAGGATACGGAAGATACTGGATGTTGTCTTAGCAGGATTAAACCCAGCAAAAGGGGGATGATGGTTAGCAAAATTTGGAATAGCTGCTTAGGCGATATTTTACCACAACAAGTACATAGGCATAACTTTTACTTATGTCAGGTTAGTTTATTCCAATTGAAAAAAAAAAATATATATTTTTATATATTTTGGAGATTCATGTAAAAATTATCTACTGTTACTTTTTTACTTAAGGATATTTATTTATTTAAGTAAATTTACAAAATTTTCAGAATATCTAGTAATTATATAAGTATGTAAAATATTTTAACGTCTTTGGAAAAGACGTTAGTCTTCCTTTTCTCTTGAACTTTAATTTCCGGAACTAACAAAAATGTAATACATACATAGAAAATTAGAGTCTTAATCAATTCATTATTTCAATTTCCTTGCAATTAACAATTATAATGATTCCCTTAAAATGAGGTGACAAAAGTTATCTAAATTAATGAATAAATGATTTTCAACGACCTGTATTTATTTTCTTTGTTGCACTTATAATTTAGTTTCTCAGTCATGTTTTTCAGTACATTTTGGATGTTGAAATTGCCAAAAAATGAAGCTCTGTTTTGGGGTTCAGAACTAATAGCTTCCCACATTCTGACTGCTAGTTGGTTTTTGGTGTATATTGGTAGACCAAATTTTCATTCATGCCAAAAAATGCTGCATTAAATCACTTGTATCCTTTCTGCAATTATTCATGCATTCTTTGATATTCTGCTTTCGCATTTGTTATTGATCGTCTGTTAATAAATGTCGCACCTGTCTTGCAAAAAGTGCTACATATATAACTCTTCATTTAAGATACATCTCTAACTCTTTCCTAGTTATGTTTATTTTTTCAACTGTCTCGTAAATTTTCAATTGACGATTGTCTAACATATTATTATTCACGTTTTGTTATTTATTATCAGTAATTATAAAAGTGGAAGTGCCAAGTGGTGAAATTTTACTTGCTTAGGAAAAAAACAAGAACTCAACATAACTCAATAGAATGACCGACAGTTCGATTAGTAGATTAAAACACTTAATATCTATCATATGGCTGCTTCTTTTGGTGTAAAATAATATTTCCTTACTCTTAAAACATACAGGATATTTTATCTTTTTAAAAAGAATCTATTCCTTTTTGAAAGCATTTTTCTTATAATTGTTGTATTGTAGTTTTATTTCTTTAGAGATGTGCTTTGTTGAAATATTCAATCAGAACATTTCATTGAATTGCTTTTTTTCAACTTTTTGATTAATTAATTAATATCAAATTTCTAAATACCCAAATATTATGTGCTCTTTAGCATAAACATTACAGTTTTTTATGGTTGATAAATTATGGAAACAAACTCAAATTTGACATAGAAATTAACATCATGCCTATTTAAAAAATTGAGCAATTAAGGTCATAGCTAATTACAATTTGTTTTCATTTTGATAAAATTTGTTTTTGAAGAAAACTAAGAGCAGCAACAAAGAACATTATTATTTAAAAGCACAAACAAAGGATATAAAAGCTTTAGTTAGCTGTAATTATCACAAAGTTTGCCCTTCCCATAAATTGACGTACAGAAAACTGATGTAGAACAAGAAACCTTAATTATAAAAAAGTTTTCATAAAAGTTTTCATTTTGTACAGTAAATATTTAAGTTAGAGTGTCTGGAAAAAGTTATAAAAGTAAATATTAAAATATGTTGAAGATTTTTGTTTCCTTAGATTACTTTTTGAATTTTGGAATTTATTTGGAAAAGAAAATATAATTATCAAAAAATTTCAAATATAATTGTAATTGTCATCAATTCAAGCTTCGGTTAATATTGAATTCAAAATGAAAATTTAGTATTTTATAAGGCTGAAATGAGACTGAGACATTCAGAGTTAGAATTTGAAGTTCAAAATCGTATAATTTGTTTGTTAGACCGATGTAATTAGTTAAGTGGCGAAAATTTAAAATTTAATCATAAAAGTGTTAAAGGGATTCCTTTGTTAGCTTAGGTAAGAAGTCTGTAACCTTCTTTTCTTAAAAAGCCAATATAATAGATATATATTAGCCAAAACAACATTTCAGGAGCCAACTGTTGAAGTAGCACTTTTAAATTTTGAAGGTATAGTTTTTTCTTCAGAAATAATTTGTACAAACAAAACAAAACCTCGAATGTTATTATTAGTCCTTTTTCTTACTCGATGGAAAATTGCACTAACTTTTTCGACATTATATAAAACTCTGACGTTTACGGAAGTTGGTATGAAAATAAACACGCAAAATGAATAGCAAGAGTTCGATAAATTTGTAAAATGGTTTACTTGGAGTTAAATTATTTTACCTTGAAGTAGGCTTTAAATTCCAAGAAGTGAAATTAATTTGCAGAGCTTTAACAACTAGGCAGTTATCAGCAAATTACGGAATTAACTTATACCATGATGTTATCCCACGTCCTAAATAACTGATATTTTTCCTATGTGTTTGGCAGTTTTCTTATATTAGAATTGATTTTCTGCAAAATTTTTTTTATCAATATTTGTAGTTCACTGAAATTTTTACTAACCGTGAAAGTGCTTAAATAATTATTATGAGTATTGTAATGAGTAAAGAGTAAAGCAGAAATTTCCTTTTACGGAAGAAAAATTTGAGGTGAATTTTTATATTTTTGAAAGCTTTATTAGATTCATATTTCAAATCACATGCAAAGTATTTTCACAACCGACTCTTATTAACTATCTCTTTATATTCTTTTTTCAAAACTTTTTAGTGGCAAAGAAATACACAAGTTCGTATAATTTATCTACTATATCGATGGATAACAGCAATAACATGCTTAGCAGTATTAGTTTGCTCCCTTTTAGATGTTGGCCGAGCTGAAGAACAATTTGAACATCATTCTGCAAAATGGTGGATATATTTAACACATTGGGGCTTATTAGTATGTACAATCCAAGCATGGCTTGGTGCATGGATTGTTACACAAGGAATGATGGTTGATCGTGATGATTTTGAATTAGTTCGGCGAGCTAAAAAAAGTCGTTTACATTACATATATTGGATAACATATACAATTGCCACCGTTTATTCATTTATAGTTACCAGCTGTTATTGGACACTTGTTTATAATCCAGGTGAAATTTTTTAATTGTTTTTTTGTTAAAAAGTAATGTATTTTTGGAAATTATTCTTAGAAATTCATAAAATTGATGGTCTCAATATAATGGTACATGTTTTCAACTCTGTGATAATGCTGATCGATTTAGCTATAGTCGGACATCCGATTAAATTGAGTCATGCATATTGGACAACTGGTATTGGTGTTGCTTACGCTATATTTACTGGTATTTATTTTTTAGCTGGAGGAACTGATAGGTAATGCTGAAATTTTTTTTTAAAACTTTTAATTTATTATTTAATTATTTTCTTGTTGTAGGAGAAATCAAACAGCAATATACCCATTATTAGATTGGAAAGAGCCTGGCAAAGCAATTGTTGTTACTGTTTGTGCTGTTTTATTTGTATTTATCGTACATTTGGGCGTTTATTACTTATATCGTTTACGTGTTTGCCTATTTTCAAAACTTTGCTTAGGCTCAACACATCGTCCAGATAGTGAAATGAATGAAGGACTCAAATCAGAAAGCTTATGTCCACAGCATTCAAATGAAAATATAAATCAACATCCGTATACAAACCAAAGTCATTACAAAGACAACAATAATAAAGATAGTATGTCATCATTAAGCCGGACTGTATCAAGTCTTGAGGCGAATCAACGAAATCATTTGCTCAATCATAACACAATAAGTGAATTAAAAATTTAGAACTGAAAAATTTCTTTAAATAATAATCACATCACAAGTAAATCGGATCACATTTACACACAAATACACATAGAAGCACACATTAATACAAAGTTCAATAATTTTATTAAAACTTAGTCTAAATATTAATTACGAAATAAACAAGAATGCTATTAAATGAATTTTCATCATCAAATATAGTTTTAAGTAGAAAATTAGGAGATTTATTTAAAAATTAATGAAAAACAAAAATGCACATACAAACATTTGTTTAATGACACTAGAATTAATTTGATTTTAACTTGAATATGTGATTTAAACGAGAATTTATCAATAGACTGAAATGATAACTTTGGTCAGAAAATAGGCTATTTACCAAAGAATTAAGTAATCTCAGAATTATAGAGAATGTCTGAATAACAATAATATTAGAATTTAGGTTTTTTGTTTTAGAATTAATTAATATTAATATTAATAAAACGTCATTGTTTGCTTAGAGTTATAAAAAAATAATATAAAAAAAAGTGTATTTTTGGAAATGTTAACATCAGGTATTTTTTCTTCTTGCAAGTAAAATTTTTTAAAAATTATGTTATTGTGATCTTAGAACACAAAAATACGTCACTTAGACAGTTAAATTAAAATTTGTAATAGAAACGCTTGCATTTTTCTAGATCACTTAAAAAGTTAACAAAATAAATTATATTAGGAAAACAAGCAAAAAATTGCATAATATTATATTTTCAGTATTATTTTCAATTTTATAATTATAAATTTTATTTTAAGAACCAACCAACATCTTTTTTTACCTAAGAAAATTATAATAGAAAAATATTTTAAGGCTTAGAAAATTTCTCCTGAACCACTCCACATTTATTGATGATCTAACCTTTGGTAGGAGGGCAAAATTACCCTTCTAGTTTTGTAAATATAAGAAAAGTAACTCAAAAAATTTTTTTTTGTTATGATCTATGATATAATAAATTCACACGAATTGAAGTAAATCATTAGAAAATTTTGACCTATTCTAAATACATTTTTGGTACTGCAGTGTTGGGAGAAAATTGCACGGCCGATAATCAAGTATTTCCAGAAAAATCTTATGTTCGCATTAATATCTTTCTTACAACGTTTTTAACATTCCCTTGGATTTTTGTGAACTCATATAATTATATTATAATATTCTTCAAATTTGGCATCTTTTCGTAAAAATACAAGGTTTTTCTAAAAAAAAAATGGCTACTTAAATCCTTTTTTTGTAATTAAGATAGTAAACTTTTCTATTTTGACGATGAATATTAAACTTTTGCAAAATGCACCTTTCCAGGTAAAGTTGTCTGATGTGGTTGTCTTTTAAGCAATAATTTACCGAGTTTCTAAATTTTCTGCAAATATTTAAAAATCAAACACCTTTTCATTAAAAAATTATTAACAAACTGTCATGAATACAAATTCATTTTTATTTCAGTTAATTGAATTGTACTGAATAAACTTTCTTTTTAGTTATACAAGAAAATTAATAACTGCACTTATGATAAATTACATACCAAACACAAAAAGGGTGAAAAAATGAATTTTAATAATTGCATTTTAATATCCTGAGAGTTAAGTTACATGATAGGCTTCCACTAAAAGTGTTGTTATAAGCAGTCTTGAATTTCCACATTAAAAAAAATTTTTGTGATAAACGAAATCTTATTTTTTTTTCATAAAGATTACAAATTAGACTAATGTAGTTCAGTTTGGCTAGATTTTAACTATTTAACGAAATTTCATGTTTACTTCTTAACAAATTCAATCATTCCGTAAAAACTTTAAGTATCCTTGGCACATCAAGTATTTAGATTTTTCCTAAAGTCTTCCGGGACTTATACATACATATATTTATGTAGTTATAAGAGCTTAAGTCGTCAATTGCTTTTTATATTTGCCATATATATATATATGTATATATATATATATTATTTTATATACGTGTATGAACATGATGTTCTATTAATATCTATTGGTAAAATTTAGAAGACAGTTAAAAATTCATTTTTGTTGCTATTATTAGTAACTCATAAATAAATTAGTCTTATTTGAGAAATTAGCAAGCGTAAGAAAGAAAAATATTCCATAGAATTTCTTTGATAGATAAATTAATAAAAAAGTAATGTAATCTTATATCTCCCATTTAGTTTTGTTAAATATTGATAAAAAAAGCAGAATATTAAGATAAAAGGAAGAAAATTTCTTCACAAAAAAAAAAAAATTAAATTACATACTGGATTCGTTAAAAGTTTTAGAAAACTTTAAAAGAACATAGAACAAACTTAAACTTAAAAAAGCTAAAAACTGAGAGAAGTTTTTTTAACTTTTTGACTTCAATATAATTGAAAATTAAAAGTTCAGGCAGTTAAGCTTTTGATAAATTCCTTATATTTTTATATAGTTGGAAAAAAAGTTTTTCATTTTTTTCAAAGATGAGTTAAACAAAACTATTGCAGTATTTTTAACCTTTTGGGAAAACGTTTTAATCTGCTTTAAAAGAACTATAAAAAGACTTGAAGCTTTGGAATTGTATTTATTTAAGCGAGCCCAGTATGTATGCACAAATTATAACTGCCTACATAAAAAGTTTATAAGCATAAAAATATATTATATTTTATAAATTAAATTTTAATATTCGAAAAGAAGCTTACCCATAAATTGAAACAGTGGGAGTTTGTCTCGGAAGTTTTTATAATGTTGTTAAATTTTTTTTTTAGATGATGGAGGAAAAAAATTCTCATTTTGAAAATATATATTTAATTTCAATTATTTTTACGAATTTAATAAATTGAGCTTTAAAAGTAAGCAAACCTATGAATCGGAAAATTGTTTAATGTTAAAGATTATAACCATTTTTGTAGAAATCATAAAACAGTGATATTTAAGTAAATATATATATGTATATATGTATGAAGTAGATTAAAAATATTTAATGGAATATTAACTATTTTTGTATAGAAAATTGGATATTAGCTAAAGTAATAGAGTTAATAGTAAGTAGCAGTAATGTTTCATATAAAGATGCTCAGCATTTAGATTGGACGATAATCATATGATTGTGTTAAGATGAATCAATAAAGAAAATTTGGAAAATTCAAGTCTTTAATTTGTTAAAAAAAGAGCCAGAAATTCATAAGCTAACGAACAATCAACAAGTTGAAATTTAAAAATTTACAGACTCTGCTTAATCCTTCCATATAATTATACAAACTGCCGTAAATGCAAGAATTAAAATATTTTTAAACATTATACTAAAAAAGGCTAAAATTTTATTTCTTAGTGATTTTTTAATGACAATTTTGTATCAATTTTTGGAAACTGATATTGAGTTATATTAAAATTAGGTAAAACTTTTCTATAACAAATAACAATGGGGTCTTCCCACACAAAATATTTTGAAGAATGAGTTTGAATTCCATTAAATGTGATCAATTTGGAAACGTGAGTCGAAAGTTTTCGTACTGATTTTAATGTAATTGTGTCAAACTGGGAATGTTTTAGTATAAACATTACCGAGCCATGTTCATCTTTGAATACAAGCATAAATGAAAAAGATTGTATTCATTAAAATTTAGCCATTCTAAAAAATAGCAGTTCAAGTTATTGGTACGAAAGATTACGACTCAGATACGATTTCGAAAATGAAATAACTGAAAGTATTCACCATTATAGTGATGATTTGAAATTTTCGGGGTTAAGATATTGAATCAAAATACTTCGTTTCGCTTGAAATAAATCATGTAAACTGTACCACCCTAAAGTCGCTTAAAAAACAATTTTTGTCGGGAATTTGGTCAATAACAAATTACTTTCAGTAAAAACAAGAAACACGAGTGTGCCAATCAAATTAATATGCCAAAGAGATCTTTAAACCATGAAAAAAGAACAAAACGCATTGAAAAAATGATAAAATTGCCACCTTACACTTGAATATTTTGTTTAAGCTTTATTAACTTATGTTGTAAGTAAAATTGAGCTAAGAATATTGAGCTTTATAAATAATGATGAGGAGGTATACGTTGAGGAAGAGTATTTTCTAAAAGGATGTTCCTGTTAAACAGGTTATCTTAGAAAATATTTAATATTAACTTTGAAACTTATAAGTTATTAAGTTTGAATTAAATAAATGACTCAAGGTCTAAAATATTATATGTTATATATATATATTTATTTTTATAGGCTTTTAAATTTATAGTAATTTTAAATTTGTTACATTTTCTTAAGAGATTTTTAATACATATTTTTTATATCCTCTCAAATCTTATATATCTATTTTAAATTTTTACGAATTACATAATTCAAAGCATTTAAATACATAGTAAAAATTAAATTAATTCAATTTGTTTATAAATTTAGTTTTTTAATTTTTTCAATTATTTTTGTAAAGGCCGCTAGATTGACCACTTCAAATAATATATGTGACATTTTTATTTAAGTCTATGTTGGGTTTGGAAGACTAAAATGCAATTTTGTCAGTAATTATTTGAATTTGAAGAAAAAAGGCTCAATTTATAAAGAAATGCATTAGTGATCGTTGGTGTCAACTGGTGTAGCATTTTAACCAAGAAGTAGTTTTTCATAACTATTAAAAACTAAAACTTCATTCTGAATTCTATTAAAATATTTCCTAATTTTTTATTTATATTTTCTTACTGGAAAGAATATGTATACAAAAGTGATATAAAAAATATATAGTTATAACAAAAGTTTTTTTAAAAAATAAAGTGCTTTCATTATTTATTTATTTGGAAATCAATTTTAAAATCAAAGAGTTTCAAAAATTATTATTTTCTATAATTTCTATAGTTATTGATAATAATTTATTTTTTCTTCGAATTATATTACCTGATGTCTAAAGTTAACTTTTAAAAACATGAAGCATAATTAATATTTTAAGTTTTACTTGCGATTTCAATCATATTTTCATATGATTCAATATTAAATTGGTTCAGTTATATAAACTCAGCTAAGGGGCATATTAGGTATACTCGTTTTCGGTTTTTTTGGTAATGTGTAAATTAATAAGCTAGTTTTTTGAATGAGCTAATATTCATAATATTTCATTGTTGATAATTATCGTCGATGTTTCTATTTCGATATTCAATATATATATATGTATATATATATATATATGAATATTTACATAAATTTGACTTTCCATTAATATTTTATTTATAGCTATTATTTTTGCATTTATTCAAACATAAAAAACACAGTAATGATTAAATGTACACTAGTAATGTGTAGGTGATTACATCTGCCATAACCTTGACACTAGTTCCTTGCGGTAAGGATCAACACAAACTCTGAAAAAAATTAATAAGTTTTCATTACTTCAAGATTTTGGTAATTTATGTTATTTAAAAAAATAAATAGAGATTTAGCGTTTAATATTCAATTAATGTGATCAATTTTTGTTATTATTAATGGATCATATTTCAAAGTAGTTCAAAGTAGTGGAGCAAAGTTCAAGGCTATTAGTAAATAACAAAAAAGGATATGAAACCCAAGAGCTGTTCGTTAGTTTTGATACCACTCATTGCTTTTGGTAAATGTGATATCATTCTTAAATCTGTTTGTCTGTGTTTGTTACATTGAATGAGCCTTTTTACAGCGTGATTAGCTTGCTATTTGAAGTTATAAGGAAAACACTAAGAGGGATGGTATCACTTTATATATTTATATAATACTCTATATAATTCAATTACTTTATATAATACTCTATATAATTCAAAATGAGAAAATTTTGATATTCAGGGTATTTAACAATGCAGTCAAAGAAGACTGAAATGAAAAAAAACTGAATGCAAAATCTATAGGAGATCTTTATGTTACTACAAATTTTCAGGTTGATCTCAAATTTTTAAATTGAAAAAGAAAAAAAAGATCTAGGCAAAAGATCTAGGTTTTACATATGAAAAGGAGAATTGATTTTGCCTATGTTTTTGTTTTTTGAACGGATATGCTTAAAATTAAACAATTTGCAGAATTTCATGTGTATGAAGACGGTTCTGTATTAAAATTTTTTTAATTTTTAAAGTAATGTTTAATATCATAAAAATATTGTGTAAAAATTTCAAGTTTATCAGAGCAAAATTACCAAAGCTATGAGCATGTGAGCATCTTCTGCTCTAGAGCAAGGAGTGAGTGAGAAAGCTTTAAAACGATTTCCTGAAACTTGATATTTTTGAAGTCGGTGTTCACGATAACTCAAAATATATCACTTTGAAACTAATTCTTCACATATTTCGCCAGGTAACTAAGAGAGTTGTCTTTATCACTATTATCAAGTGATAACTTAGAAGAATATTTTACAAATGTTGTGTTGTCATATAAAAATTAACTATTTATACTAGAACTATCTGTATTGGTAAAAAATTCTTGAAAACATGCCTTATTTTCACCTAATTAACCGAACTCCCCCACACCTCTTAGTGTTGGTGAATATAGCTTAATTTCTATATAACTAGGTTTTATTTACCATTGTAGTTAACCATTCCATCGCCATCCATATCAGCTTCTTTGATCATATCATCAACTTCTTCTTCAGAGAGCTTTTCACCAAGATTTGTCATTACATGTCTTAGTTCCGATGAAGATATAAGTCCATCATTGTTTTTATCAAATACTCTACAATTAAAGAATTTAATTAGTGGTATTTTTTAAACGATATCAGCCAGAAAATTCTATGAAGTAATACTACAATTGAAAACTCTGTTTTATTGCTTAGATATTGGACTCAAAACTAGCACTGACTAAACTTATTCTCTTTAAAAAAAAAATGCAATAATTTAAAATATTTATGAAGCCTCATTTGAAAATATTTTTCCCCAATATTTGAGTAAGCTTTAAAACTGCTAAAGATTTTAAAACTGTAAATACTAACACGACCTCAGAATTTATGCACAAATTCTAACTGTCTATTTTAAAAAATATAAAAAAAATTGTGAGAATTTTTTAGAAAAAAATTTTAAAAATCAAGCACGAACTTTTTTAGCCATAATCTGAAATAGCGAGTGCTTTTCTCAGCTACAATAATACAATTTTTATATAAATTGAAAGAATAGGTTCTTGTCTTAGCTGCAATAATATTTTTAAGTAAACTTGAAGCACTTATTTAATTTCATTGTGAAAATCAAAAATTCTTTTTATATCTGATTTTCCAAATAATAAAAATTGATTAAACAAAGTTTTGAATTAAATTTTAAAATTTTAATTTTTCGTTAAAAATTTGGAATTTTGTATTTCATTAGAACTGTGCTTTGTGTTTTTCAGGAATAAATTAGCTTAAGTTTTTGAAGGATTTTTATTATAAAAAAATTATCAAAAACTATACGGAATCTAATTCTAGTGATTGAGCTGATTGAAGGAATTTTTGCTGTATTAAGAGTTGTTTATTTTAAACATAATCATATATTGATACTTGTTGTTTCTATAAATAAATGTGTAATATTTGAGTATCAGTACATTTTTTAATGAGAGTAATACCTCTCATTAAAACTTAATTATACCTAAAAGCTTCTTTGAGTTCATCTTCACCATCAGCACCTTTCATTTTTTTGGACATCATTTGAAGGAATTCATTAAATTCAATTGTACCATTCCCATCTTGATCAACTTCATTAACCATATCTCGAAGCTCTGTTTCTAGAATAAGTGATATATAAAAATAAGAAGATATTTGTAAATGTATTAATTCAAACCACTAGGACGCTGACCTAAAGATCGCATAACTACACCAAGTTCAGCCATTGTAATTGTACCATCTTCATCTTTATCAAATAGCATGAATGCTTCTTTAAATTCTAGAAATGATATATTTTTTATTTAATACTAACTTTTGTACTTAAAAATTGCTGTATTTTGTATATGAAATTTACATTAAAACTAGTTTTGTTTTCAAAGGAAGGTATCAAAGTAGGGGTCCAATTCTTCAGATTCAAAAATCGATGTTTTTAAACATTTTTCGAAAATAAATTCGGCGGAAGTAAATTAGAGTTAAGTAGCATTGATTTATTCATAAAAATTTAAAATCATTTTTCCAGACGGTGCCTTGGTCTTTACCACATTTCATCCATATATCCCTGTTGAAATATTTATTTTTACTTTATTTCTAATGCAAAAAGCTGTGACAAAAATCCTTTATTGGTTTTTTTAAGTATCCAAATAGGAATTTTTGAAAAATCAAAATTGAATGGTAGCTTACAAATTTAAAATAAGTTATACATAAAAACAGTGACAAATACTTCAGTTTAATCTTCTATAAAACGGTGCAGTGTGCAATAAAGGTAATAGTTTTAGTAGTAAGAAACTCCAATTGGCCTTTGTAATATTTTTTCTTATTTAGTGCTCTTATTGTAAGAAACTTATAAGTAATGAATTATGTCAATTGGGACTATGGTGATTTATTCAAAAAAAGAAGCCTAACTGAAATTTAGAATACAATTTACTCTGAAATACCAAAATTTGATATTTTAAAAAACGCTTGATTTAAGCCCTAAATAAACAGATTAAGGAAACCGAAAAATGTTTATAATATTTCGAGAAAGGTAAATATAAGCCTAGTTATTTGATATTGGGGGAGCTCAAAAAAGGAATTAAAATGTATTATTTTATCTAAAGTTTTACTTTGCTTATAAGCTTAACTGCAAAAACATTCAATGAATGCAAACATCAAATAATAGTGGCAAATGATTAAAAAAAATAAAAAATTTAAAAGAATTACATAAAACTTATAATGATTTGAAGAATATCGTCTAAAAATTGGAGCTACTTTTAATTGCTATAAACTTTGCCATATTAAACAATGACGTAACATTAGTAATTAATATTATGTTTCAACCAATTAAAAATTCCGAAAAGTAAAATAAACTTTTAACAGAGTAGAAACTTTTCTAGGATAAATCAAAAACCTGAACAGTCTTTTATTTATCTAATTTTCATAGAATAATACTGAAAGTATTAGGAAAGGAGACGGATGTAGACTTTGTAGTTATGAAACTGTCTTGAAATATAATTGTTAGCTGAAAACAAAGAAAATGTTCAATTTGAATAGATCTAAGGTGAAGCTCATTTTGTAATTCATTATAATTTACTCTACATCAAAAGAAATTCAACATTAAAAATACTACATTTTAATTTAAATAAAAGAAATGTTTGCTCTGCAAAGGTATCGCGAATAAAATTTACAAATCCTTTAACAGTTTTTTAAGCAAAAGTGTATTGATTTGCTTAGTGTCACAAGAAATATTATCTTAGATATTTAAAAAAATGAAATAAAAAATATTTAAAACTCTTAAAAATCTAAAACAACCTTTAAAACTGCATTCAAATCTCAATTTGTTCCTAGCTTAGAGATATGAACGAAAAAAACAATAAAGGAAAAAGGAGGCAGGAAATTTATTCTTTGTTTATTCAATTCATGAAATTCTATATTTCTTATCAATAGGATTAGCAAATTAAAATTAATTTCATCAGCTTTGCTTTTAATTATATTTACAAGCTTACTTTTAAGCTTAAGCTATAACAAGTTTGTTCTTAAGAGATAAAAGTTTCACTGCTTTGAAATTTTGCTAATGTATAAGTTAAATGTATTTATATTAATTTGCTTCAAGAGTTTAACTGGAAAATTCAAAAAACCTAATCAAAATTTAAAACAAAAAAAAGCAAAAGTAAATTATTATTGAAATTTAGAGGGATATATTTTTGATTGTCTATTGTTTCCCAAAATTGAATATTTTTAATATTGGATCAAAACTATATTTGATGCTATTACCTGAATAAGGTTTGCCAGCATTCGAAACAAAGCCAACAATCGTCCGAAATATGACTTAAGTAAATTCGTCGTTAAATGTTTGCTCATTAATGACAAATGTCTGGCAAAGTAATGGGACATTTTTTTAAATTTTTTTCTCTTTTAATACATAAAAACCCGCTACTGCTGAATAGAGCAAAAATAAGGAAAAAATTTAGTTTTAAAGCAGTTTGAAAGTTTCATCATATTATTGTGTACACGTGCTTAAATCTTATATAGTTGAATTAATTTGAGTTAAGTTGAGATGAATATTAATTGTTTTCATATACTGGGGAAATTCGACAGTCGATTAAAGTCGTCACTGAAAGTGCTGAAAGTTAATTCGACTTATTTTTATTATGAACTTAACCTCAAAGGTCTCCTAAACGCTTAATATTTTCATCCAATTTTGCGTAAATTATTATTGGAAGTGTTGAATTCATGTAACACCATTCTATCAAATATTCAAGCATAAATTTATCTAATCTATTCCAATATTTGATGTAGGATGGTTGGGAAGACAATTAAGAATATATTCTAAATAAAACCTGTCTTTTAGGTTAATATTGAAAAATAATTCAAAAATTTTCCTTTACTCCTTATTAAATTAATTTGCAAATAATAATTTCAAAATAAAATTATAGCACTATATGACAAACCGGAACTAACTTGACTACTAGTAGCTAACAAAACATCGATATAAATTTATAATGATTGAAAAACACTAAAACTAAAATCCCGTTTATTACAAACAAGCTTCGACCTAGTTTTTTTGCACAAGATTACCTGAACCTCATATAATCTAAGACAGTTATGGAAATTAGATGCCAGGCAAATGCGATTTTCATTACATGATAATCGTCTGATAAGACAACACATTTAGAAAAGTTTTCAAAAAGTTTTCGTGTGTTTTTGTTATTTGGTTCCAGGTAATGGTTAGGTGATAAATTTTTTAAGTCAATTTGCAAGTGTTAAGTGCTCCTCCTCAAAGGATATTATACTTTATCTGCAAGATTAGCTTTTGATAGTGAAAATATAATTCTCAAGACGATTCTGTGTTTTTTTTTTCTAATTCTATTAAAATTACTGCCACCTTATATTTAATGGCAATGACAAGGAAATTCGTAGGCAAATTAACGATGAATTACAAGAATTCCTGATAGATGGCTTTGATTTACGTTAGAAATAAGAAAATGTGTTCTATGGATTTTTTTTGGATTTCTTATCATTTATCGAAATTAATTGCTCATATATAATTGAATTTTTCATTATAATTTATTCATGCTTAAATTTTTTAGAAATGGTATAATTATAATTCTTATAGTAAAAGTATTTACAATTTAAATTTAAACAGTTAGCTGGTTGTCGTTTGTCTTATTGTTTTGTAATCATTTATAAAGAAAATTTTCAACTTTTTAAATAGTTTTATTAACCGAGAACTTTTCTGTTGGTTTATAGATACAGTGAACAAAAGCAAAAGAAAAGAAATGATGGGAAGCTTTGATAAAAGACTTTGTAAGCACTTCACACAAATGAGGCGTTTATTTAGAAAACGGGGCAAGTCTTTTTTTTAGCAAAAATGGGGATATTGGGCTTTATCTTTAAGGGCTTATCAATATTTTCACACCGACGTAAAATAACTGTTTTTTAATACAAGCTGAAGATATTTTAGTTTTGAATTAGTTTAGTGGAAAATACGACGTAGTTTAGCGGAAAAAATTTGTTGTATTCTATGATAGTTATTTGTTATTTTATCACATAGACACAAAAGTCATAAGTGGTAGAGTGCAAAGTATAGAATTAATATGCGCGGCGTAGCAAAACCCTTAATCTTTAGGCAAGACAGGAAGATAAAGATACGACTATAAATAGTCCGCAAAAATATTTTGCATTCTCCTGTAATTTACAAAAGGCACTACCTTATCCTAAGCTAACAGTATTAATTTCATATTATACTATTAGCGAAATTATTATGTATTAAATCAAGGCTTGAAAAATTTTCATAATGATAAAGTTGAAATGAATGTTGGGATGAAACTATAGCATTCCGAGAAACACAACCTACTGTGACAACCCAAAAACACATTAAAGCTTATAGTGACATATACACTGACTAAAATAGAAACATAAAGTTCGCCTTAATGTGGTTGGAAATTGTTCAGTCCAATGGCAATAAAATAAATATCTCTGATTACAAATTTCTTATTCAGGAAATTTATTTCTACTGAACGATTGTGATTCTTGAGTGATAGAAATAGTAATCCGGAAAACCAGTTCCTTGTATATTCCCTAGAATTACTATAAACTTATACGTAATTATCAAAAACATAATAAATTTTTAGTACATAAAATTAAATGCTAAAATTTTGCTTCAACTCAACTTCTAGGGAAAGTGGTTTTAAAAAGAAACAAAAGTACTGTTGGAGAAACCGTGAATTGGTTAAATATATGCTAGAGATGCACCATTCAAAATATTCTACAAAAATTTGATAGAATAAGACACCGAATTTCAAATTATCGATTTGTGAACATGGCGAGAAAGACCAAGAAATTTCGGAAATATAAAGTTATATTTTATGTATGAAAAAAGGAGATCTATTACATCTGAGAAATACAAAGCCATGAATATTATAAAATGTTATATCCTGAATAACATGGATTTTATTATATTATACCGTTTGAACTGAAAATGTATAATTTCATTGAACTTTTCAATAAAACTGAATTTATTTTTGTTATGTTACATTTTTTACTATGATATCCTTTGTTTTGTTTCACGTTTTATCAAATTAATAAATATTTATAAAAATTTCATTAGTATTTTGTTGTTATTATTAAAGAAAGGGTGATACAGTTAAAAACTCCAAAATAAATGAACGATTATAATATTTCATTTATTTTGAAAGTGAAGCAAGTCTATTTAGTTATAATGAACGGGACATGCCCCGTTTTAAAAAAAAACGGCACAAATATGTATATTACGTTCGCCACATCATTATTTGGTTATGGACAATTTTTTTAAATAAAATGCCGTGACTGAATTACTTGATTCCCAGAATTCATTAATTTTCTATATCACAAATTTTAAATACATGTAAAAATTTTTGCATCAAGCCATAATAAAATTTTTTGACAAAGGAAGAAATATCGAATTTTAGTTTTTTTGACAAAATCGGCTTGTAGGAGTATATTTGAAAAAAGGCAGACTTAAAGATATTAAAAATTCTCTTTTTATCCAAAATGAAGTATTATCACTTCTTTATTCCTGCATTACTGATACCTAAATCTTGGGATTTTTATCTTAGCGATTAAAGTAAAACCAACCCAAAATTCTGTTTGTAACATGCCCACTTTTTGGTTTTTGGGATGTTAGTTTGGCATTATCGTGTCTAGAAACTTTTAGGATTTTCGAGCTTGCACAAAAACTTTTTTGTAGGAAGAAGTTTGTAGAGTTAATAGATTATATCACAAGAAAAGTAAAGCTGTACCAAGATTAGAGAGAAAGATATGTTGGGATACAAAAATTGAAGAAGTAGGTACCGTCATGCTTGTATTTACTGACTGTATATTTTTATATTTAATTTTGTATCACATCAAAGATAAAGTTATTAGCTAATAGAAAATGGAGCAGAAAAATCCATTTAAGGGGTCTTATTCTCCGTGAGTTTTTCAAAATCATGTAATATAATTTGTTGATAGATATTAAATATCTGCTCCAGTGAAAAAAAAATCCAGTTTATGTGGCTATAGTTAAGGAAGGTTAAATCTATTGTGTAAAAAACCTTACCTGGTTTATAATTTCAAAACAAACAAAAACTTTTTCCTTACGTCGTTAACTAGTTCTAGTTTTAATTGGTTAACAATCTTACTAATAGCTAGACAAAAGGATTAAAGAAATGTAGGATAAAAATAAAAAGTTTTTTAATTCTACTATTTGCAAAAGTGCTAATTTGGATTTAAGATAAGGACATTTTTAATTATAATAGATATAAAGCCATTTCTGTTCCAATTGGAAATTAAAAAACTTGAAAACTCCAGAGAGTTTATAATAAAACTAATTGCAATTAGGTATCAAGATATCCAATTGGATTTGAGAAATTGCCAAAATTTTTAAAGTTTTACATGTATCTCAAAAGGATGTTAAGTGGGTTTAAATGAGAGATGAAAATAATAATAATGATTATGTAATAGGAGTTAGCTATTAGATGCAAATATTAATGTTAATTTTTATGTATTTATGACAGAATATTCATATTAAGTAGAACTTTTTCTCAATCTATTAACATTAAAATTTAATAAAATTCCCAGGCTAAGTAGCATACTACGATAGAAACAATTTCAAATTAGTTTCGCTGCATTTATAACCAACTAAATAAAGACTTTGGGTTTGATTGTCCCTTTTATGTATCCGTGAAAGCAATTAACATAATTAGGATTGGGTACTTGCCTTGTTCTTTAATTCCTTTGAAAGTAATTATAGTTAACAACAATTGATAATAATTATAAAAAATTATTCACAGTTATTTACAATCCTAAACAATAATAAAAAGAAATTAATGGATGACGATTACAAATTTTTGACTTATGCATGCGATTTTTAATATAATTTTGTAATCTTAGAAATTATGTTTATTACTTTATAAATTACATGACGAGCTCATTGAAAAAGCTTTGACGAAAACAAAAACTAAATAATTATTCGGTTTTTGTGTTTTTCACTTTTTGTACATAAAGAACTAAACTACACAAAACCTTTAGAAAGCACCTCATAAATACAATTACATGAACATGAAATTTAAATTTTATATTGCATTATTTTGTGAATCTGAATGTTTGAATGATATAAAAATATCATACCAGAATGACTTCATGGTATTCAATGGAAAATTAATTTATTTATTTTAAACGATTTAAAATTTAAAACTACTATAGTAATTTATAGAAATTTAGTAAAGATATCAGTATCCTAAGGTATTTGAGACGAAATTTTATTTTAAAATATTTCAAAATCAATTTGAAAAGAAAGAATTACACCACTACATTCATCATATAAAATTAACTGGTCTCATGTTTGTGACTAAATATTTCATAATATTTAAAGAAAAAACGGTAAAAATTTCAAGATTTTCAATAAAAAGGAAGAGAGTATCTCTTTATATTTATATTATATAATTTTAACTTTGATCCAATTGAACACGATTATGTTAAAGTTGACAACATTTACATATATTTGGTGATATATTATTTAAAATAACTAAAATGATTATTTATTAATGGCTTTTTTCCAAAAATGCACATAAATTCATTTTGAAAAATTTTTGAATAAATTTTGATGCCCATAACAAATACGTGCATTCATAAATTACATTTAGATTGGGCTAAAATTGATCTACATTGCCGAATATATTTGTACTATTAAAATATAAAAAATCTATAAATTTTAAAAACCATTAATTTTTTAGTTAATCATCGAACGATCGAGTATTATATCTGGCAAGGTATTAAGCTTTTCTTATGTCCTTTAAACTTTCAAAAGTCATTCAAGTTATCGGAGAACTTTAAATCAACTATTAATTTTTGTTCACTTTTTTTACAACAAAGATATGTTCAATAATTTCATTTTATGAAGTGATAAAAAAATAAAACTCTTACCTGCAACTTGTTCTTCAGACAATCCATACTCAGTCTGTAAATATATGAAAAAAAAAATCAATTATGTCCCTCTACTATACAAAAAATTTAAAAAAAACAATAATCTCTATAATAAAATATCTATAAAATTAATAAAGTTATTTAGCACACCGAAACTTTTTTGATATCATGCTGACCGGTTAATGAGCGAAGCCGAAGGTATTCCTTGCTATAAGTACCTGATGACATTGTGAAACTAATATCGATAAGATATAACTATGTAAATAATTACTATGAAAATATTTAAAACTTATCACAAATATCGATTCAAATTTTAAATTAATTCTATTAGTTTCCTTTGAAGTCATATTGAAAAAACCATGACCGAATAATAAGAAGAATAAAATAATAAAAAGAAGAGTGATCAAAACTATATACAATTTATGGTAAAAGAAATATTTTAGTAAAGACTAATATTACTCAGAAAGATTCTCAAATAATTTGTAGTATCATTTCAAGTGGACGCATGATCTTTTGTTGATCTTACGAAATGTTTTAAAATTAAATCTTTCCAACTAAAAATCCATAAATAACTTTTTGCTGGGGCGTAAATTTCTTGAATTCAATAAAATCTTTAGTATTTAATTTGTTATGATTTTTAGTTTACATTTTCAAAAAAATGATTACTTATCAAATTTTTAAAATCTTTAGAACTAAAAGTTTTTCCCTAAAATATAAAAATAACCAAATATGTCAAACAAAAAATTCAAGTTCGATCCAATTCTTTTAATGTTATTTAATTTTAAAGCCAAAGATATTATCGGGAAAACCATAGATGATTTGCATTTTATATAACAAGGAGTCTAAATGCAGAGCTGTTATATAAATTGAGAGTTTTGATAGACAAGTGGAATATAAAAATTATCCTTTAGCACTACAAATTTGCAGAAATTGATTTCATGTGAATAAAATAGTCTACTGTGCCAACTGATAACGTTTATTTTATAAATGAAAAAAACAATGCTGCCACATTCTCATATCCGATTATGCAAATCAATTTTATATAACTTTCGAGCAAGGGAATAGAATTTGAATAAAACAACATGCAAAGCTTAGTCATTTGGCTCTATTAACTTTCTTCTATTGTATTTAATCACTTTCTCTACAAAATGTTATTTTTAGTAAATTTTTTGCGACTGCAAATTGGCTGAAGATTTTCTAATTCGATAAATACGGTTAGAATAAATCAGAAATTTGCAACAGCAATTTCTATGAGAAGAGCAGTGAAAGGTAAGACGGTGTTTCAAAGAGTTCAAAACCCTCCATGAGGCAAAAATATTTCTGCCTCTCATTTGCAATTTTACCAATACATATTTACAGATTTAAATATAGTGAGCTTTATTATGTATATTTATTGAATACACTTCGCTTAGCTCGTAATAGTCCATGCTTCGTGTGATGCTGGTGAAAGATGTTTCGTAAGGATCAATATTATAATTAATATCACACAAAGTTTCTTGCTGTGAAATATTTGGTCTGTCTGTAATTCTACCACATACCCAAAGTTGCTGATTAACATATATTTTTAACTAAAAAGGTGGAAGCAGTCATTCTTGCTATATGTATATAAAAATAGCATTTATTTTGATATTTCTTCTATTTTTTTTTCCACTAAAACTTCCTAATTCTGGCATCAAGGAGAAAAATGCATTATAACTTTTTGGTAGCTTAAGAAATACCTGTAAAGGCTGTTAATCTAAATATTCATCTTTTTCTGTGTTATTTATTTGGAATATTTATGAGTTAATGATAGCTTTTCACAGAAATGCAGTTTTAAAATTATCTTGTTGAAAAAGTTTCTTCACAAAGGATAATTAATTTCAGGAAATGCTTTTATAAACGACTGGCATGCTTGAAACTAAGCCAGGTAAATAGTTAAATTACTAATAAGTTTGCTACAAACTATATCCGATCAATAATTTTCGATATCCTTCAACTTCCAAAGCTAAAATAAGATTGCTTAAACTTAACTTTAAGTATACACATATCATGAATTTTTTCGATAATCACGAGCCTCAAACTATTCAAAAAATTGAGTTTTTTGAGTTAAAAGATTTAGAAAAGTAGAGCTTTAATGATTTTAGAAATTTAAATCTGATATAGTCAAAAAAGTGTAGATTTTGGCGTAAATTGTTATATTACCACTGTTGCTATAGATTTTTTTAGCGCAGTGTTTATTCTAATTTCAATAAAATGAAAATTTTGAAAGCTTGTGATATAGCTTAGTATTTTGTACTTTTGCTACCTCAGACAAGAAGAAAGAACTTTTTTTACGGATTGCGATTTAAATGCACCAAAAAAGTACAACTAAGCACTTTATAAGCAAAAGCACACAATCCATAATTGTCTTAAAGAGTTAACTATCATTTTTTGCTTAGCAAATTTTTTCAACTTGCTCTAGTTTTCCTTAGTTTGCATTTCAAAGTTTTTGAATTTGATTAAAATTAAACTCTTGCTAGTTTATATATTAGTGACTAATTTATCAAACTTAATTATTTTAAAATTTTCCAACTTGTAATTTTCTAAATATTTTCTACTAACAATGAAACGATAATATATTAAGGAAGGACCATAAAAAAGCTTTAAACTGAATTTAGAAAATATGTCAAGGGTTTTCTTTAAGCTGAAGTCCATATAAAGATTATGATAAAAGTTTTCAATTCGAATTTAAAATGCACATATGTAGTTATAAGAAGTATAAATTTTAATGGTTTTGCTTTGTTCTGGGTCTTGAACAAATTTAGTCAAGAAAATATTTTTCTATTTTATTTAGGACTGCTATATTTAACTCTCTTACTCTACTAAGCCATATTTTTTACTTCCCAATATGCTTGAAACTCCTTAAAGTTACAATTGTTTTAAGAAAGTTAAATAAATCTAAAGATATGTATTCATCCTTGGTGTATTGAATAATTCTTTCACTTCGTGATACTTCAGAATTCAGAAAAACAAAGTAATTGTATTTTTTTAAGAAAACCCATAAATAACACTACAAATATTCTTACTTCAATATCAAAACCTAAAAAATATCCAAGGAATCCTTCCGCCACTGAGTTTTATTCAAAAGTTATGAGCATAAGGTGGAAAACCATCAAAAGGACCAAATAATTTTTGAAAATGGTAGAAGATCACGGAAAAACACCATAATTAAGACAAAAAAAGCCGTTGTTTCACTGAAACAAGTTGAACTGACACATCTAATCCACCTGCCAATAATACTAGCACCAATAGGAACTGATCATAACTTCCACACATGTCATAAGCACTTAAGTTAATAATACTAATAAATTAATCATATAGATTAAGATTGTAGTAAGCAAAACACTGAAAAAAAAAAAATTGTTACACCTATTTGTTAGATTTGTGTCTCAGCGATTGGCAGTTCCTTAGATCTCTGAGAAAATTTTTGGATTAAATGAAAAAGCAATAAGTAAAGCTGTTACCAAAGGAAATTATTTTACAAGGCATTTGAATCAAAAAATAAATATTTGCGAGAAATATTAAAATAAACAAAGTTAAATTTAAGCGAAAATTGTGTATTTGTGAGTCAGGGTTGGGACATACTAAAAAATAAGTGGTTCGTACAACAAAGAAAAGCAGTCAGTCAACCTACAAACTATTTTAATTTTCTATGGATAAATTTATGTTATACGTAAAATACCAAACTATAGAAAAATATAGAAAAATATTTGACTTTTATGGAATTTATTATGTAGAAAACCACTTTCAGCTTAAGATACAAATATTATAAATGAATGGAAATACCTCATAAAGAACCAACCGCGAAACTTTCGTGTTAATAAACCAACTTAATAAATTTAATAAAATTTTGAAAAATAAATTCTATAAAAAATTTGCAGAGATAGAGGTATATTAAAGCCGACAAATTTTTGGTTTGTTCTACAAACATATACTTTAAATTTGCCTTAAGTATGGCATAAAGAGGCCTTTCACTTTTATGCAAAAAAAAGAGGATGTTATTTTTAGCAAGCTTTTTTGTGGGCTATTAAAACTTTTCAGTTTATTCTTATTTTTTAGTGTCAATATAAAGTATTTAAAATACTTTTGGGTGTATTTTCATTCCCTTAAGCTGTTGACAAATTTGATAGTAATCTATTTCCAAAAATTTAGCATATCACTGTTTTAAGCATCTCAATGGTTATAAAATGACTTTTTATGGGTATCATAAATTCCCAAAAATGTTAAAGCTGAAATTGGTGGATTTCCTTGGAAATTAGCTTCATAAAGAACCTTTTAAAAATTAGTCTTCAAAATGAAACCGTGAGAATTTTAAGTTTACCTTCAGATTTTGATGGTATCTATTCCCTGAAGTAATAAAATAAGAGCAGTTGTAACAGTAAAGGACTAAGTTAGAAGAAAAACAAAAAAAATTCAGTTAAAAATTGATGCAACATTATATTCAAATAAACGATAATTTAGGAAATTACGGCTAAAGGCATAAAAAATTCAGAAACTTACAATTAAAGTACTCCAATTCGAGGGAATTGACTTTCTAGGAAATGCCAAAATATTTTCCCTTCTATTGTACTTATTTCAAAATTAAGAGAAAGAAAATTTCTTTGCATTTAGAAATTTCTAAAAATATTTTTGAATTTTAGTGCCATGATTTTAGTTGTAAAAAATTGATTAAAAAATTAAATTTCATCTAAAATGGCTACTGTAACTGCTTCTCAGTAAGTTTCCAATACAAATAATTATAAATAGAAAAACCACAAGTAATTTTGAAAAGATAAAATTAAGAAACTAAACTACAATTATAAATATAATTAAGTTAAAAGAATTTAACTTACCAAATTAATAGTAACGACGAGGTCATGTTGCTGGTGTTTCTTTTTGTTCTTCTTTTGAACTTTAACTGCTCCTGCTGGTTTTGGTATCGGTTGGAGAGATTGTTTAGGAGTTAAATTCTGTTTAATAGCACCAGCTGCTTGCTGTTTAGCTGATACTGGCTGTTTTACACTATGTGCTGTTGCTTTAGTTGGACCCCCCTTTGGACCTGGGGTTTTATCTCGTTGACCAGATTTTGTATTTAAGTGACCACTACCATCTGCTGGCTTGTTTCGTGCCTGAAATTTATACAAATAGGAAATTAACTTTTTCACACAAAATAAGTTTTACTAGACTGTAAGAACTGCTAACAATTTCAAGGAATGTTTCAAAGTTAATAAATTATAAAGCTGGCACTATGAAAAGCTTTTATATTGTTCATTTTAATTTATCTGGTACTTTCTATTATATGTTGTTGACAAGAATAGAGTTCTGTTTATTTGTTTCAAAATAATTTCCTTAATTCATATTCCAAAAGACTGTTAATTTTATTTCTATTACGACAAAACCAAATGCAATCCTTCCTTCAATTTGTAAGCAAGCAAACAGGAAGTTGATTACATAAATGTACCTTCCAGTCAGCTAGTTCACAGAAATGTTGTCACATTAGTATTGTAGTTAAAAGATTTTGATTACTAGCAAAGTACATACTTTACAAGTTTTAGAATGGTTGATGACATGAAAAAGTTAATATTCCCACAAAATCAGATAAAATAATTTTAGTAAGTAAAAATTCAACAGTTGCTACTTTCAGTTAAAACATAGTCAGAAAATATTTAGAAATTTTTAAAAACTTTAAATCTTAGGCAAAAACTACTTTTAGAAATAATCATAGTGTTTTTGTTTTATTTAAATCAAAGAATTCGGCTACAAATGAAGCCTTTTAAGTTCACAATGTTTGATAAATCTTTGTATAGTAAAAATAAAATATGGAGATTTTAAAACTCGCAGATTAATTTTGTCTTTTAAAAATCGAATTCATCTACTTGCAAATGAATTCTATCTCCAAAAGGATGAATTCCATTTGCAAACATATGAATTTAATTTGTTAAAGGATAAACTCCATTTGAAAATTAGTATAATTAATATGTAAAGCCTGTTAAAGCAAATTTTAAGCTTGAATAATATACGTAACGAAATTTCGATAATTTTTAGGACTTTAGATCTTTTATTTTTTTTCCTCTCATAATACGAATAAAAACATAGGCTTTAGTAATTTTAATTTTGGTTGCATCTTGCTTAATTTCAACACAGTTTTTCTCCTAAAATTTTGCACTTCTATTATAATTCTTAAGATATATATATTTCCATTTTCATGTATATTTTTTCATACTATTACATTTATATTTGATACCTTTTGAGCACCAAAAATATGTTGTAGCGCTCTTTAAATTTTTCCCTTAATTTTGGTATAGTTCCTATATAATAGAGAATGAAATTGTTTCAATGGCTATATTTAAATACTATTAAATTGCAAATAATAAATACAATGTTTGAAAATTTTGAACCCTGCAGAAATTTATTTAAGCTTATTGAGTCTGTTTCATTTATTTTGCAAAGTGAATTGAAAAATTTATTCACTGTTTGGCCTGAAATCCGCAATTTAGAAGTGAAGTGAAGAATGAAATAATTTCGGGAAGGATTTTCAATTTTCCATAGCTATGAAACTATTTCTGTAATATTCAATGAAGTATTAAAATTATTCAGAATTTCATTCAATCAAATTTTGATTTGTGGAAAAATTCAGATAAAATTGTTGCTTACTAAAATTATATTCAGTAAGAGAGATAACAAAAAACAGGTAAAATATAAATAATCAAGAAGCATAAATGTTTGTAAAGAACAAATCTATGTTCATAATGAGCTTTAGTATGATAGGATTTAAGGTAATGATGATCTGCCAACAACAGACTTTTTAATCTCCGTCAAATTTCATCCAAAGGGGAATATAAAACACCGCAATATGTAGAAAATATCATTCTTTTTCTAAAAAGAACCAATTGAGTTAACAAAAATCAATATTTTATTAAGCAAATTATTTAAACTATACAAAAAATCACTCCATGTGGAAGAAAATACTTCACCAAACAATAACAGAACCCAATAAGAGTGCAAAAGTCATCTCTTCCTAAAGAAAGTATTCAAATTATACAAGAAATCAGAAATATGAAGAAAATATAACCTTTTTTAGAAAAAGAATACATTGAATCAACAAATATTAATGAAAATTCTTTCATGGTAAGGAAAATATGCATTATAAAGCAACCACTAAACCGTAGCACAAAAAATCACTCCTTAATAAAAAAAAAGCACTAAAGCAATGAAAAAGTAATCAAAAATCAGCTGTTTGGTCTAAAACAAGAACAGATCGGGTAAATAAAACTTAATGATAATTACTTAATACTAAAATGGAGACGTAAATTTGAATATAATCTAAACACCTCGAATACCTCTTAAGCCAAATTTGAAATATATGAGAAAAAGAGCAAATTTTTTCTTTCCCAATATTATTGTTGTAAATAAATTATTTTACAGCATAATTTTTTTTTTTTAACTAAATGACATTGAACTTCAAATTGCTTCAGATTTTCTAAGCCATCATTAAAAAATATTTGATTTGTGGTCCGAAAATATTTCTAATAAATTAAAAAACCCTTTAATAACACTTGAGTTATAAGAAGAACACTTAAGATTTCTTATACAACCCTGAGATTGGGATAGTTATTTATGAGATACTTTTAAAATATACATATATGAAATTTTTATTTTAGTCCTACTGAATGAGTTTTTAGCTAGAAGGTACTATGTATGACATATAAAGTTTGTATGGCTTGAAAAGTAATTACCTTCTTTAGAGAGTCAGTACTTTTGGTTTAATGTAAGTTTTTTAAGGAAGAGGCCTTAGGATACCAAATATTAGTTCTTTTAATACTTGTTTGTCCTTTCTTTGTCAGTGAATGAAATATTTTATAAACTATTTAAAAAAATGTTTTTATCGGTATTTTCATTTTGTACTGTTTGTGAATTTTGATGGAAATGATGCCTTGCTCCTATAAAATTACCATTTGTTAATAGAATTAGGAAAACTGTAAAATTGTACTTGATTTGCATAAACAAATTTTTAAAGTTTTTTGAATAAATTTATTCATTTATGTTAGAAAATAGCATGGAATTTAATTTATTTTTAAAATATTTTCAATTATTATTTCATATTGAAGCATTATAGACATGAATATAGGACAAGGCTGTTTAAACTGGAAGATGTGTGCTTAAATTCTATGCTTAAGTAATGTTTGCACAGTGTAATTAAATATATATCATTATTTTTTGTAATAATTAGTAAAGGGGGTGTTTTTTAAGTAACTTGTCTACTGTAACTTCATTTTATTTATTTAATTTTCATGTCTGGAGAGAAAGTGACTGACTTTTGTGTAGAAAATACAATTCATTATAAGAATAAATGCGTAAGAAAATGTTAGGATAAATATTCTAACAAATAATAATAATAATAAATTAACAAATCAATTATCTTTAGAGATCATTGGTCTTCAAAAATTTGAAACCTGAAAATGTAAATATATATGAACTCTAATTTGAATCTGTTAAACTTAAAAATTAAACTATACGCAATGAGAGTGCAAATTCATATTACTGATAATATGAGTTTGTACAAGAATATGAGTTTTAGCTCTTATTTATTCTTAATTAAGGACAATTTATAGTATAAAACACTTTGAAAATATATGAATAAAACAGAGTTTAAATTGAAACTTCTTTGATTAAAGACTGCCCTTTAATTAAGGAAAGTTTTGATTCTTCTAAAAATATGGTTCATCTGAGTTTATATATGATCAAAGACAAGCTCCTACTAGCTAAGACTTTTGATCTTATACAGCTTTATTTGATAATTAAGATATTCTCCGTGACCAAAGACAAGCCTAATCTGGCTAAAGCTGTCTTTTAAATACATTAGCTTTTACCAGCTAAAGGTCTTTTAAGTAGGTGCTGATCTCAATAACATTCTAATATCATATTTTGAGGATCTTAGAATGATTAATGATTGTGAAATATAAATAACATAAAAGTAGCTTTTGATGTTTTTCCTTTTGAACTTTTCTTAAGTTTCTGTTCACCTCCTATTTAAAAAAAAAGAAAAAGAAAAGTCACACAGATAATTTTTAAATCTACAAGAATTTAAAAAAGCAAGAAATTGCCATAATAGAAAGTCATTAAACGGTATAAATTCTTCCATACTTTTCTTGGATTCACAAAGAACTTCAATGGCATAATCAGAGTATTTTTTAAAAATTATAGTAAAAAGCACTCATTTTTCCTTAATAAGTTCTAAGTATTGTAATACTTATTATTATTCTGCTTGAAATGATAAAAATTAAATTAATGATTTAATTCTCTTTAATTTGATTTTTGGTCCTTAGAAATACTTATAAATCGATTTTTGAATAATTCCTCACATGATTGTTCTTATAAGGTCCGTTTAATCACTGATAATAGTCAAAAAATTCTGAAAAGATTAATATTAAGACTGAATTAAACATACATCAGAGTGAAAAGAAATCAAATATTACTAAATTAATCCATAACCAGAAAATAAGGATTTCTAATCCGAAATCTCCCGCTTTCTTGATTTTATTACATTATGTCACACGTATTTAGTTTTTATTTATTATCCGGCACATTAAGAGGGTAAAAACTGACATCCAAGCTACCCCAAAAACAAACTTTTCTATACAACTGGAGTAGTACTTAATATCTTTTATATTACTTAAAGATTTTCATTAGAATTGAATTCAAAATCGTCTAATTTTTATGACAAAACTTCTTTTGTTTCTCTAATAAAATTTTGGAAATTTCCATAATTTCTATCAATTATTAATTCTCAAAAAGTTAATAAAAAAATAACATTGAACTGTATTAAGCAAGTTTTCAAAAACGATCATCAGGACTGAACAACACTTAATTAGAAAAAATCAATAATTTCAGTTTATGAAGGCATTTCATGCAAATTTCTGCCTTTATCTGCAAACGTTATATTTATTACTTTTCTTTATACACATTGTAAGTTAACATTTTAACCAAAAATTTTGCTTTAAGTTGAATAGAGCTTTACTAATGATATTATTCATGCATAAAGTGAAGTTGAAGTACTCTGGAGGTATACAGAAGATTTTGCGATTGAAAATACTTGTACGTTTTTTAATAAATGGCAGATAATTATTTTAAGCATTGTTGAACTTCAATTACAAAATGCCATATTTTTTGAGTTTCAATATTTGAGAATGAATATCTAAGAATTTAATGAAGTTTTATTAAATACTTCGACCGTTAAAACTGAATTTGAAATAGAGTTAAGGAAAGTTGAAAAATGCTGAAGTTAGCTGCATTTTTGGTCGCTTTTAAAGATTTTTCCCAGCTATTTTACACCAAAAATACAATTAGTTTTTTGCTACATACCAATAATTAAATATTTTTTTATTCTCCTTCGAAGACAGCTCTGTTCATGTTTTAGTAAAATTGAATCAGATTATAACTAATATAATAAAACATTTCAACATTTAATTGGCTAGAGGGAAAAATAGATTGAAAGAGGTTAAGAATATTAAGAATATTAAGAAATCTAAGACACAAGTACTAATTTCTTTTAATTCTGCAATAATTTAGTAAAGCAGTGTGTTGTCGAAAATTTTAACAAAAAAAAAACATATACTCTATCAAAATAAATGTCATTAATTTTATATTGTCCTAAAATAAAAAGAAAAAGATCTATTTAAACTGGATATATGTCTGGCTGAGTAATATAGAGCAATTTTACAGTATATCAATAAAAAATTCATGCAAAAATTTTCGCTTTTTTAACAAGTTTATCTGAGCTACATAAGTTATATCAATTATATGCCATGTTTTGCACATTCTATGCTTTAATGTTGTCCTGAAAAAATTGTAACCAGTGGTAAGTCAATTAGGTTAATTTTATTTTATAAATTTAAGGATCTCATACTAACAACACTAAAAACCTATTCCAGTGAAAAAAATACACTAATTTGATATGTTTTAATTTATTAAAGGGTAAAACGTGAACTTACCTATAAAAGGTATATGTAACAACAGTTATTGCTGATATGACTAAATCTATGCGATAACAAATGTATACCCCAAGGATTTATTTTTGAGCTATCCAAATTTTTATTGGATGTATTTATTGTAGAAAGATTTAAGTTTAAAAATAAAATATGAAATTTTTTACGTGTTATTGTAGTGACAAATTTTGGGTATAAAATTTTTTCCGTAGAATTTATTATGGGTTCTTACATATATTTTAGAATGAAGGGAATAGGATGGTTTTATGTAGTATAAAAAATCAAAATATCTGCATTACTATTGTAATTCTATACTTTTTTAATTATTTTATATAACTCAGTTATACACAATACCCTTTTAAGTACATTTTTTTTTAAAAGACATTGAAATGGGTTTTGCTGTAACAATAACATTTTAATCCATTTAAATAACATAATATAGAAATTTGCTGATGGTTTTTTATATCAAATTTGCATTTGATTTGGCAGATATCAAGTTACAGTGACACTAATACGACATTTTCACATGAACAAATTGGACCAAATGGAAACATAGCATTTGTTAATGGAAAAATTTTCATCATCCTATGAATAAAGGTTTTTTATTAACGTTTTAACGTCTGCAATATTATTCAACACTCTTTTTATATTTCAGTATTTATCTAACAAATTAATTAAATGATTACTTCAATTCACATTGTTCAACGTATATTTAATAAATAAATGGTATTCATGAAATTGCTATCTGAATCTCGGCACAATAATTTTTTATGGCCACCATTACACTATGATTTGAACAAAACCTTTCCCGTAAAAAATTTTCTTATCTTCTCAAAAATCTCTTGAAATAGTGAATAATACTATGATTGTTTAGCCTTTTTAGAGATAATAAATTAACAGAACTCCTTTGACATCTCAAAAGACAGTAGCCATATCTTTACCAGCAAACGAAATCGAGACTCCTTTTTTTAGTGTAGAATTGCCGGCTTAAGACCACTTTGGTTATAGTTTCATTTGTCGCGTACCAAGTTTTATCATCGGTAAGAAATTTTTGCTTTATTTATTAAAATTTTAGTGGCCACAAATGGATTTAGAACTTTCCGCCGTAAACAATTCTTCTTCTAATGGTAGCCAAAAATTTTGCAAAGATTACAATAAACAATTTTAGGGATGATAATTCAAAAATTAACTGAAAAAGCACTAGATAGAGAATTTTTCACCTTGCCTTTGTAAATTAATCAATCTAAAAATATCTAGATAAAAAAATTAGTAATTATATTCAGCATATAATTTCAAGACACTAAAGTTCAAAAAAACCCTCAGGAACTTTATCAAAATTAATAGCCGGTAATATTTAGATTTTTAATTCTTGAGTTTTTTAATAAAGTAGTATCTATATTCTAGTTTTCAAAGATTATTCCTTTTAGTTTTTCAAATATTTTTTGTAATAATATATTCCATATTTGAAAGAACAGTTTACATGCTAAAAACAATTTAAAAGTGTAACATATTTTGATAATCTACGCAGCCAAGCAGCTTGTGCTTCTACTAACTCTTGACTATATCTCGATAAAAGCAAATAACTTTGCAGAATTAATTAAAAATGTTCTAAAATTGCTCTAGAAATACTATTAGGCAATATAGTTGAACGTTTTTAGATTTTCTGGTACCTGACTGATACTCCTAAAGCTACTTGAACTGGCACTTCTGGCCTGAAAAAGTAAAAGATTACAAAAAGTTAATAAGTTAGTGAAATAAATGATAAAAAATTTTCATCATTTTCGATTTTGATTGCAATAATTTATAAAAAAATATGCGACTATATTTTAACTTTCTACGATTGCAATAGTTTTAAAATAATTTTAAGCCACTTCTCAACTCTGTAATTAAATTAAAATCATATTAATTATATTATACATTAAAATAAGTTATTGTTATAACCATAATATGCCAATGTGAAATAATATCTACTCATATGTATTAAATAAATTTTCAAGTGTACAATTTGAAAGCAACTATAAAATTTTGCTATTTTAATGCTATTATCAAAAGCGCAAAATACTTCTGAAATTTAAATTGAAAAATTTATTGCTCAAATAATACTCTTCGTTAGGTTTATATGGAAAACGCGAAAACATAAAAAGCAAACTATAATATATGAAACTTTATGATTATAGCTCATATTTTTACACAGTTATCGGTTGATAACGAGTGAAAAAGAGGATTTAAACCTCTGTTTGTTTTGCTTATACCAAGATTGAAAGTGTTATTTTATTTCTACTTAAAAATATTGAATTAATGTAAGCTGTCCGATAGAAATAAAAATCATTGCAAAAGTTATGAAGTTAGAAAAGTGTTTTTTCTTTTTCTTTTGAAGATGTCCTTTATTGTATTTTTCTAAATAATAATCTTCTATAAATAAAGAATAGACCCTCGATTAAAAAATTTTAAGAGAAATAAAAAAGCTTTGGAGGGAGAGATTAATTAACTACAAGAATAGTTGATCGGGTAACAATTTGGTACAGCTTTAAAATATTCTAAAATTTGAGCTCCATAACAACCGAAGGATACCACAAAAGTGCCTTAAATTGCAATTTAACTTGGAGAAAGAAAGGGAATCTTTGAATACTTTCTGTCGTATGGCATCATTTTCTATAGAAGTTTGAAATTGTTAATTCAACTTACAGAGAATTTGGACGTGATGAGCTCAAGAGCTAATTCTTGCAAGTAATATATACAAAAAAAGCAAACCCAGATTTGTGTATAGACACATTATATCACACTATATCAATTTTTGGCATTTTCATTTGAAATTTCATCCACATCATGTAATAAAATAACTTTTAAAAGAGAAGAACGGACAAAATTTATAATGCACTAATTAGAAGAATCAGATTCTGAATTTTGAATTCTTGGTAATTACAAAAAATCAATATTTTCAAATTCTTTACATATCTTCTAACATAAGTGGGAAAGAACTTTTATTACGGTCCAGATTCACTTTCACCCTAGTGCATTGGATAAATTTTTAAGAGTTCATCATTAGCATTATAAGTCATTTACTTAAATTGAAGTAAGTATTTAATTGCATTATTTACTTAAATTGAATGTAAGTCACAGGAAATTATTCAGCACTAAAATGGCTTAGACCTTGTTAAGTTTATTAAATTTCTGAGAATTCAAGGGTTAATGTAAGTAAGTAATAAATTTCTTCTTTTTTATGATCTTAACAGAACTCATCAGAAAAAAATTGGGGAGATATTACATAAATCTATAATTTCGAAATCGACTACTACACTTTATATAAAAAGACAATTTTGAATATGAAAATATACAGAAGTTGATATTGGCTTTGCTTTTATATGTATTTTGTTATTATATTCCTACTGTATAACTTAACTCCCGAATATTTATTATTTATTCCTAAAATAAGAATTTCATTATGAAAATTTCTCTGTGACAGATTTTATAGCTTTAAATGTCTTTGTTTGTTGTAGTAAAAGGCAAAAACTATTGGATACAATGGTTTTATTTATCCAAAATGGAAGTAAGGAAAACTCATTTTATAAGCGTATTAACTGTTTATGAAAATAACTCAATCTACACAGGTTCATTTACTACTGTAAAAGCTCATTTGTTACCATAGAAAATATGAAATCGAAATTGAAGTCTGTGCTTAGTTTACAAAACAGATACTTCCTAAGTTTAAATAAATTGCAAAATTAGACCCTAAGGCACAGTCATTTATGTTTTCGAAAAGAGTTTTTTTTCATATATACTTAAGGAATTTACATTTTGCAATACGTCAAACAATTTGAGTAGGTTATATACAGGAAATAGGTCACGTTAAACGATGTCTAAAATATATATTTTTATTAAACTAAACTTATGAACTGTATTTTAATAATAAAGAAGCTAAACGGAAAAAATAACAAAAAATTGAAATTTTACAAGATGATATTTGTGTTACTAAAGTTAAAGTAAACAGCATGACTATGCAAATAGGTCATCAAAGAGCATAAAATAACAAAGATGCCTAGTACAACCCAATTATGATGAATAGCTGAAAATCGTCCTTAGCTTATAAAATATGTAATAATAAATTATATACCTTGCTCCTTGTTCGTTGTGTATTTGAGAATTCTTCCTTCGATTTCCGTCGCTTATCCTTAAGAATCATTCTGGCTGCTGCAAACGCCATACTTCTTTCTTTTTTTTTAGTAGTTTTGTTCTTTATGATTATTATTGTCTTAAATTGCCAACAAAGACACTAATTTTATTAGAAAAAACAAATAATATTTTCAAACTTAAAATTTAATCCAATTAAATTAGGAAAATGAAGTCAAATAAACAACAGTTTACTTGTAGTGGCTTCCGCTTTAAATTAAATCAAGAGGCACATACAGGAATTGCTTCTTGACTTTATCGTTTTAATATATTTAGCTGTTTTTCTTATTTTTAATATTTTGGTGTTTATTGTATATCAAAATTTTATTTTAAAACAAATTTGATTTATTTGCACTATGATTTAATGATTTTATAAGAATTCTGTCAATTCATAGTTGGTAGCCCAAACTTTTCAAAAATATTGTAAGCTTCTGTCAGAATGTTTTTATTCAAATAAAATTTGTAAAATTTGAACATTTCAATATAAATATGCACAAATAACTTTAAAGGAGATTTTATGCTTTATGATAAAAACATTTAGTTTTTGTTTTCAATGGTTATTCTTTTATTTAGGTAGTGGTTATTACACTATCAGCTTGCATAGATTTATTATACTCCCTGAAACAAATGGTGTAGATGGAGATTTATGGGAATTAAGTAAAGAAGGAAGAGTTTTGGTTTTTCTTGGCGCTACTTTGGTGATAATTTGGGTGGGCAGTTTGGACTTGATTTCACATTTATCCCTTTAAAAGTAATCAGCATAGAATATGTAAATCTTAACCAATTGGGTAGAGATTGGGTAAATCTTTTAATGTTTTAGATTTTCATTCAATACCGTAGGTACTACAATAAAAAATACATTTTTACCTAAGAAATATATTAAAAAAAAAAACAAATTTTCGACCAAATTTGTACTTTAAATGACATATTATGAGCATAAAAAATGCAATAATTACAAAACATTGTGTATTGCAATAGAATAGAATTTTGCAGGTGTAAACCTGTTTTTTTTTTGTAAATGCTTTTTCTTTTTTAAGGAGCAAATTATTTCCTAATAAATCTTCAAATTTATCATTACGAAACAGTTAAATAAATAATTGAGTCTAGTCTCGCACTTAAAGTCCACCCAAGTTTTTAAGATGATAATTTACAGAAATAATAGCCAAAAATTTTCCATTATCGTGGTAATAAATAAACTTTGTTAAAATTATACTAAGCATATGCAATGGTGATAATGTAACTACGCTATTAGCGTCAATGTTAGCGCACTATAATTTTTCATCTCTAACGGTATTTTGAGAAATACGAAATTGTAAAAATAATCCAAAATATTAACTCATTTGAATCAGCAATCAACTATAAAAATTACTATTTGTAGAAATAATAGCAAAATTATAAAAATTCTAAATGTCAGAGGAATTTTGCAGTTTATTTATTCAAAGAAAAACTTCAACACTGAAAACTTAATGAAAAAGTTTCCCTTCTTTAATTTTTTAACACTAAAAATAAAGGGAACTGACCAAAGAGCTACTCTTCTTTTACGTTTTAGACTCTAATATTTGGCACGAAAGATAAATATTTGATTGTGTACAAAGAGCTACAATAAATTTTCCTTGGAGATACAACAATGATATAGCTTACAAATTTTTTTGTTATTGCACTTTTGCCTACATGGATAGACATCAAAACTTTTCAATAAATGAATTTAAAAAATTTACAAAGAAAATACGAAAAACTGGAGTCATTCATATAGAAACTTTTGAACAATCAGAACTAAACTATATTTTTTTTTTTACTTTGAATTTTCATTAAATTGAAATGAAAGGATTTGTTATCATGTATAAGGTCTCTTTTCAGTTGAAAAATGGGTCTTGTTTATTCAAAAATATTCACAGCATGGTTTTCCCCATTTTGAAATTAAACTCAAACTCAAAGTATTTTATTTGACTTGGACAATAGAGCATTTTGCAATATTGTCCTAAAATTGGAAAGCTTTGTATGAAATAAAAAATTTACTCTATGTACATTTTTTGTTTACTGGGTAAGTTTATAAATTAAACAAAAATCACTATTGGCTCTTGAGTAGGTAGTTTTTTAAAATCAATTCTTCTTTTTCGAAAGTCAGTCATTTTACAAATGTATTGAAAACATCCATTTTCCACTGTTGATTTTATAGTGAAGATTTTTTTATCCTTTTTAAATTAATACAACATGTTAAAATGTATTATGTATTATATAAAATTTTTTTTCAATATAATTTGTCGAACAGCCCTTGTTTTGGCCTCTAATTGTGGTTTTTCGATTTAACTGAATTTATTTATTTGACATTTGAACTATATTTTGCAATAACATCGATAAATTAATGATTTTACAGAAAATTGACAAATTTTTTCATCTGAGTAAAAAAACGGCACAAGGTTTTTATACTTAGAAGAAATAGATTTCAGCCATTATTATTTCAAGCCTATTTTGAAGGGTGACAAGTTTTGAGTTCAAAACGAACTATTCTTCCTGTTATTTTCAATAATGTCAGAAAAACATTTTTAAAGCTTTAGAAATATTTAGAATAATTGCTTTCAAAACTTAAGTTGGTGAGGTTTTCTTAAAATAAAATATTATCTGACTTAGGTATTAATTGTGACAGAATATTTAAATTATAACAAGTTAAATACTTCTGTAAGCTGAGTTTTAAAACAAAAAGGGATGACCTTTCCTTATTATTTTTAAATTATTTCTCATTTCATAGGATAAAAATTAATTAAACCTATTTTTCCTTTTTCATAGTTAGATGGAAAAAGAATAGAAATTTTACGAAGCTAAAATTGCTGTAAATAATACAGTGGTAGGCGGACACATGTGAATCCCTTTTTTTTTTTTTAAAGATTGAATCACACGAAACTGCAATACACTTACATTTCTATATATTTTATTTAGATATAGTAAAGGACGCTTTATTTTTTGGCTTTAGTTTTAGTGATGACTTCCTTTAGTAGAATCAAACATTTTTACCTATCGCATACTTTCATATGTTATCTGTGAACATCTCGTAATCACTGGGCTTGTATATTTTGCTAGAAGTTGATGCTCTCTTAAAGTTGTATCAATTGTATATATATTAGCAATATATTTATATATCTTCTAACCGGCCATGGGACCTATTAGCCAGTTTCTTATAATGGAAAGTTTGGTTTGCCTTTGTACAAAAATTGAATAATAAATGTGATTATAATTTGTAAAAAAAGCCCTGAAAAGCTTTGACTCCCTTAAAGGCTATTATATCTCTTAGAACAAAAATATAGAATTTTTTAAAAGACAGGGTTCTCAAAAATTAGCTAAATTCTAACCAAGCGTATTTAATTGTAATTGTCATGTGGCCACTTTCAGCATAAATATGAATAACAATTTCAAACAATAAAATTATTAATCGGCATTAAAACTCCAGCTTGACAGAATGAATCATTTCTAGCTTACCCAATGTCTTTGCCATAACATATCTAATCCCAGAGATGTTCTAGTGAATTGCTAACCACAATAATATTCTGCTTAATGCAAATAACATGCACATACTTATATAATATAAATATATAGTATATAGGTATATAGGTCACAATATTCATTCCAAAATTATTATTTCCACTTAATTCCCGGGAGAAGACTCTGTCTGAAACACTGCCAAGCTTTCCACAATTCATTGTATTTACTAAAACCATAAACGTCCATTTCGATCTGAGGTACTTAACAAATAGAAAAAGATTTAGAAAATTCATATTATTAAATGGAGTGAACAAAAGTTAGGAAAATCATTTCTTGATTTATCAAAATATGAAAACAAATTAATAATCTAAGACATTAAATGTTTCTCAAGAGCTTGTGAGATCTGTTAAGAACACAAAGCATTGTTACTATGCCCAATGCCCAATAATATGACTGTAAAAGCATTTAATTATATTTTAGATAAATGGTATCTGATGGTGGACTCTCTGATGACAGTTTTCATTTTTAATTTATTGAAAAACAATTTTTAGTAATTTTTATAGTGGAAATTCAAAATGTAATATAGCTAAAATATCCTGTCTTTTATAATAGTTTATATTTAAACTTTTATAATATATATAATAAGGACATCGAATCTCTTTTTGTTGGACATTTTAAAAACAAAGTTATTGATTATCATAATTAGTAACTTCAAAAAACATTTCTTATTAATTTTAAAATTAATCCACCTTTAATTTGAAAAATTAAAGACAAAAAGGCTTATTCCTCTTCATATATTTTTAGTTTTCAAGATGCATATAATTATTTTAAAATATTATTCTGAAAAAAGACTTTTGCCTCTTAATAATTATTTCTAAGAATACAAATTCTTATTTATACTGCTAATTAAAGCATAAATAGTATAAATGTATATACCTAATTACATTAAATTTAGTCAAAAATACCTTTAGGTATTATATTACTAATGCAATTAGCGATTTTTTACAGAAATTTCAAGATTATCGTAAACAGTACCCCAAGAGTAGTTCTAATAAAAACGTTTAATCTTTAGTGTTCTTAGTGATTTGCTATTAAGGTTTTTTTTCAGCAATATTCGAACTGGCGAACTGTATCTATAAATGTTTCATTTTTATATTAATTTTAATAATAACTTGGAAAATAGTAAAATATTTTTCAATTACTTGTGACCTATGAATTTTATTGGGAAAAGATATCGAACTATATAAATTTCTATGCTGAATAAGTTCTATCGCAAGAAAAATTAGAAAGATTCCAGCATTTAAAGAAGAAATCAAATTACTATTTGCTCTGCTTGTTTGGATGAGTATGTATAGTTAAATTACCGAAACTAAGCTTATATTGGTCGAAAAAAACAATTCTTGGGTAAACATATCCCCTTGAAATAATCATCAAATCATGTCGAATAATAAAAAAAATTAATGTTGGTGTGCGGCACGCAGCAAACATTTCTTTTAAATTTCAATGTTTGTTCAATCCAATGTTTGTATATAATTTATTCTTGTTTTATCAGCAAAAAAAATAATAGCAATAAAACTTAAAAAATTAAGGAAATTAAGGAACACAAACCAAGAAAAGAGGTTTCAAATTGTTACTAGTACAAAAATTTTATGACGTGTACCATATCTGCATCATCTCATGGTCTCATTGCTTTGCCCTTTATGAATAATAAATTTTTATATTTTTGAAAATTTTCATATATGACATTGAGTTGAGATATTCCTTAATTTTAATAGATTTAAGTCTCAATGATAACATTCTAAAAAATTGAGCGCTTTGCATATTTATTTTATTTTCTAATGAGAAATAAATCAACAGAAAGGATAAAAAATGATAATCGCAGCAGCGTGAATTTAGGGAATACTTAAAGAAAAAATCGGAAAATCAATATTTTTCAAGCTTGAGATTTTTCTGCAGAAAAAAATATCACTTTAAAGGATATTTTTAAATTCATTAGAGACTCAAAGTGTTTCCTTGCGAAATATATATTTCTTAAGTTCATCACAAGTGCATGTGTTCAATACAAATGTTTTGTGCTAGCATATTCTCAACTAAGCCATTCAAAAATTTATTGAGATGAAAAAGTGGGCTCAAATGATCTTCCTTAGTTTTACTTATATTTTCTTGATTGCAAATAAATAATTTCGGGTAAAACTTTATGTCTATCTATCTTGATGTGATTTAAAGGAATTTTTTTTAGTTTAGCTGTTGTTGTTGTTTTCGTATTAATCTAGTAAGCTTGACAAAAAATAGCCATTTAGTTTAATATATGTATAAAAGTGAGAGCTGTCAAAGTTGAAAACCGGACCGTTAGAGAAAATTAGTACAAAATAATATAACTGTAAATTTTTTTTTTTATACTAAAGTAATACTTATCCATTTATAACTGTTTTTTTTAAACTTTTCTCCAAAATTGTTGTAGTTATAAAGCGTATAAAGCGTTTAAAGCAGAATTTCTTTATTTTGCAAACATGGATACAGATTTACATTTTTGAATCATATTTTTCTATGGGATTGAAAAGTTTTATTTTTGGTGCCATAAAATATGTAAAAGAATCAGAAACCGGATACATGATACATTTTAGCACTCAAATGAAGAAAGCAAATTTGGTTGCAATATTACCTCAAAAATTTCCCGACCTTAATAACTCACTGAGAAGGTAATATTGAGGAGGACCTTTTCTCAGCTTACATTCAAATTTATAACTTATAAATTTATCGTACAAAAATTTATATTTGCTTTTGAATAAAAACTAATTTATGGATAATTTTTGCCTTGTACAGCTCCATCAAAGAATTTATTAATAGCTAATATAGTAAAAAATTTTGCAGTAGTTACTTATTGTTTGTTCAAATGTATTGACAATGAAAAAAAAATCACCTTCATTAACTTTAGAAGATGCGCACACGCAATTCATTCCCTGTGTAAAATTATTTGAAAATTCGAAGCGCATGTGACGACAATGAATTTACTTAATGTAAAAGTGCTGAAACTTGTTACAAAGAAGTAACCAATATTTTCAAATTATTGAAAAATTAATCTTTATTGATTTATCATTGGAAAATCTTTAAAAACTTTATACTCGTATGTTTGTATTTGAATAACATTTTGACTTAAATATAATTTTTCTTTCTTTCAATTTCAGTTTTTAGAGAACTCGTTTATTTAATAATAAAACATCACTTTTCAGAAATTACGTTAAACTAATATAACAGGTTTAATATATAGAAAACATATTTAAAAGAAAAGTTAAAATGAATTCCATAAACACTTCTCTGGAGATCTTTGCTTATAAGGCTTGATAAGTTTGTTTGAAAACAAACAAAAGCAAGTCATTAACGACTTCCTTATTTATAGTTACAAGCCAAAAGGAAAAACCTTAAGTTTTATGCGAGCTCTCTTACATATAAAATCTTCTGGAAAATAAATAGCATATACTCTCAATTAGACTCCTAGCACTTCAACTTACAAAGTTAGTTTTGAAAGTTTTATTTCAATTATTTCAAACTACAAAAACCTTGACTTCGGTTGCAATTTGTGTTTTACAAAGAGTACTTTGAATTTTTTTTTGTAAACATCAACTTCTTTACTTGAGAGAAAATATATTTCTACATATATTTAATATTTAAAATTGCATCCAATGGTTACAGGTCGTGACCAAGAGCTAGTAAAGCTGAAAATACACTCAACTTATGTTACATTTAAGTTAGCATGGAATCAAATATTAAGAATTTTCATGTGTACGAGCGTAAGAGATTTCGTTTTTCTTAATTAGTTTTTTACTATAATTGTTAGATGCTCTGTTCTACCTCTTTCAAGGCTGCTGGCCTGAAATTACTTTTTCCCATAATTGCTTATCAGAATATACTGTCCTAGCTATTTTTATTTACAGCTAATGTTTCCCAATTGCTTGATTACAGAGAAAAAATAAAAAAAATTGAAATAGTGAACTGTGGAAATCTTTTAAATTTAAAATCAGTGGGAAATCAATACTGGATGGTAATTATTATTAGATATGTTGAGATCAAATAATTCTACTTCGGCTAGTAAGATTTTGAAGGTGAGATAATTTTTATACATATCTTTTTCCAGTTATTTTGATTCCTATTTATTATTTTCATTATTATAAAACCAATTGCTGAAGATTGTAATTTTTAGAAAACAATTAAATTAATAACTACTATAATTAGAAGCCTGCAATTGCTTTTCAAATGATTTTTTGAAAATTTAGAAAATTTATTATTTTTTATGAACCATATGTGTCTTGTAAAATGTATAGATTAAAAGAGAATTCTGAGCCGTGTAACTGAAATGGAAAAAAGGAATTTTAATTCTAAATAAGTGAGGAGCAGAATTAGGGAGATATGTGTAAACGAAAAATGCTTAGGATTTGGTGTATTTTAACTGGCTTATAATTTGATTAACTATAAATACCTTAATACACTTATAACGAACAAAAGTTTTTCTACATGAAAAAAAACATAAAACTGTGTGGAGGAAAATATTTGAAAAAGTAGAGATAACCAAAAAAGTTTTATATTAAAAATTCTTTTATCGACCAAATTTTATTTATGTAATGCCAAAATAGACAATTCAATGCAACTCTAAACAGTAAAGCTTTGTGATTAGCTATTAAATAAATATCCAGCTTAAAATTCTAAAATTTTCTTTGTGAAACTTTATTTTCAAAGATTACTACAGTTAAAACAAAACTTAAAAAAAAACTTAATGAATTTTAAAAATTAGTTCAAGTTTTTTCTCTGCCATTTGTTATTGTTTTTAATTTTGGCTATTTAAATAATAAAACAATATTTTAAGCAATAAAAAAATATGTTTTTTTACTCATTATCACGTGTATTTAAAAGTTATTAGTGATATATTAGTATTAGTGAAAATTTAAAGAGGCTGTAACTCGTAAATGAAAAAAGTTAAACCCACACTTCTTGTCTTTTTTTAGCGATGAAATTTTATTTACTTTCTAGCCAATCACAATCGTGGCATGCTCTGTATAAAAATTAAAATTATTGTTCAAACAATATAAATAATTCCATCCCCGCTCCAAAAGTTTTCTGATTTCAAATAATATAAAAAAAAATAATTTCAAAAAAAAATCATCAAAATCGGAGCTGTTCTTTTTGACCTATGAATTTTTTTTGTTTTTTGTATTCATTGACTCCACTACTACTTTAAATGATGAAGAACAAGGGAATTGGTAAAATAAAGAATTTATAGACTAAATTGATTCATATCAATTTAATTAGTCAAAAAAATTATTATTTTTAATTATTTAAAGAAAACTTGTACTTATGGCAATTATAAATAATAAAAAAATATTATTCATGTGACCGCCATGCTAAAAAATTGTAAAGAATTTTTAGTTTTTGACTAAGAAGGGATATTTAGTTTTCTATATTAATGGTTTTTATATTTACTGTAGCCTTTCTCCATTTAGGCTTATACACATTATTACAATACACGGATGGAAATTTTGTATGGAGAAATGGGTAATACACGTGTCTTTTCTATCCGGGCCGGATCAGTTTACCGGAACAGTCCCGGATGCTGTGAAAATGTTATCAGGACAAAAAATATTTTAAGTCGAACGTTAGAAATAATTAATAAAAATAAGATTTATGATAAGTTTTAATTAAAAATTAAAGCTATTTCCTTTTTTTAGATAAAAATGCCTTCAAATAATATAAATATTTTCGTATAGTATACGCGATCTATGCATCATACTCTTTTATTACAAAAATTTTCTAAGTCTTTGACAGTTGTCAATTTAGTTTTCTTGGCGATGACGTTCATTTGTCAAAGTGATTTTTTTCATTTAGGGTTTAATTTAGTTAATAGTGTTATTTAGTGTTTTTGTTAGTTTCAATTTTCATTGTAAATTATAATATTTAATTTAGATAAATTTAATACAAAATATAACTTATATAAACGTTGAAATTCTTTATGAATCTTTTCGTACTGTACTTTGCATACTCTATGAATGTTATTTTACTTTAAATTTTTTTGTTTTTTAAAGAAATATTTAGTGTTATGCTATTTATATGAATATGTTTAGATATGTATATATTTCAAAATAATTTTAATTCAAAAATTGCATACTCTTTAATATCAAAAATCTAAGTCTTTGACAGTTGCCGTGTGCATTTGTTTCATTCAATAAATTTATTTGATTTGTTGTATATTTGCTTATAATTAATTTAATTTTCAGATTATTCATTTTATTAAATATAAATAAAAGGATTTAATGTATAAGTTATGAAATCATTGTTTAAATAAATGTTCTGTATTACGTATGCGAAGTCTTTTACTTAGAAGTTTTTTTGTGTTTTAAAGTAATAATTAATGTTATTTTATAATATAATAATTTTTAATGTAAATTTAATAATTTAATTTAAATATATAAAATTATAATTTTTTTGTAATTTTTAATATAATTTAATAAAACATGCTATTCATATGATGAAATTGTTTCTATTTAAGTTAAAACAAAAAAAGGCATATGGTATCTGCAATCAGGGCAGCATCAGGCAGCCTGATCCGGGCCGGACACATTTGCCTGATCCGGCCCGGACATAACCTAGCGTTACAAGACCTATCCGGGCCCTATCCAATTTCTATATCCGTGCCGGATCGACTTTAAGGCAAATCGGATCCGTGCCGGATTGGCGCTGCTACTCGGGATATTGTGTCAAAAAGTGAAGTATATTCTAATTATTTTAGAATTCATCCTTTTTTCATGTTAATTTGAATATAATATTTAGAAGTTAGTTTAATACTGTTCTTGCAAGTAAGCACATAGAAATTATTTTGTGTGTTTTCACAGATTAAATGATTCAATGTTTACTTTTATGACAATTTTTTTACATTTTCATCAAATTTCTCTAATACAGACAATTGACAATGGAGAATCGATTTTTTTGTATGGGAAACTCATGCAAGCTTCTATGGTGAAAGGTTATGTCAAGTTAATTTTGTAACACAAAAAGGTAACAGAAATCACTACTTTACCCGGCGAATGGATTCATTGAAATAAAAATGCAAACAGTCTAAATTTTAAGTGGGAATAGAACATATAATTTAGATTTTGAGTTTTTCTAAATTATAAAATATTTAAACACAAATTTATAATTGTTTTGACTCCACCTTTGATAGAATTTTATCAATATACAGATGCCCAAAAGATCTTTCAGAACTAAAACTAACTTTTAGGAATTAAGTAGATATTATTAAATCCACACAGCAAAAATATTGTCGCCAAGTCGTGGATATACACGTATTTCTTTAACGGAAAGTCTCTTTAAAAAAATGTAAGCTTCTTAATGATTTATAAAACAAAATAAATTCAACAATTATAATTTATAATAACACTCATTAGCAAAAATACAAAAAGGGGAATAAGACAACACTAAAAATAACAGCAAACAATAATAACAATAAATTAATAATATTTAAGGATAACTAACAATAATAAACAAAAACTAATAACAATAAACAATGTTTAACTAAATAAGCATTCTACATTCTAAAAAAAGCTTTTCAACGAGATTTTGATACACCCATGCAGAAATAGTTGAATCGGCAACTGTCGTGCACAGTCATCGCTTTGATCTAAACGAGGTTTTAGAAGTAAAAAATTTTTCTTTTATGCTTAGTTAAAATTAATGATTTACTTTTGAAAGGTAGTCAATTATTCACTAATAATAATTAGGAATAACTATAAACATAACCAGCCTAAAGAACATAAACAGAAGATGGAAGGTATAGGCGGATTTTTAAAAGATTGTTTTGGTTTTATCAAAACATACACCCGCTTAGCTTGCATATAAGCTAGCAAAAAGTCATGGAAAACTGGGAAAGAAATGGAGAATATATCTGCCCCGAATTTTATTTAACGGATGCAATGAAGTTGAACTGCAGCAAATTAAGATCTAAAGATTCATAAGAACAAAACTAGCTGTTCATGGCTTCCAACACAAAATCTGTAGAAAAGATCACAATCCCTGGGTTGATTTCTGTACTCATTATGTGAGATAGTCTATAAGCATATAATTTATTGACCTCATATAAAATATTTTTAATATTACAATAACCAACAATGCCAACAATAACTGAGATATTTGTATAATTTCTACGATTGTAAGAAATTAATATCCAGATTTATAGCCTACTTCAAGTACATCTAAATTTCATGACCTATAAAGGCATTGCATGCCTTTGAAAGTTAAGCTAAGAAACTTTCATTTTGATAAAATAAGTTTTATGGCTAGTTCCCGCTTTAATATTAATCAAATATTTTTTTTTTGATTGAATTCTTATTTGATTTAGAGAAAATAAAAATCTCAAAAGGATCATGTGCCAAGTATAGTAATTTTAATTTTTTTGTAGTGAAATAGTATCTAGTAAAGTCAAAAACTTTCACATAATTCGAAATAAAATTTAAATGTTGTCCTATTATAAGTAAATTGAATTTAATTAATGAAGGCTAATTTCTTTTTTAATATTTAATGTATATAAGCTTTCGTGCAAAAGTATTCAAATGTGGATAGTTGACACCTATGAGCTATAATTTTCGCAATTTTCACCAGAACAAAGAATTGCGTGACAGCCATTCAAGCAATTGAAATAAATATAATTGTAGTAAGTTGTATTGTTTTTAAGAATTCGAATGTTAGGAAAAAGAATTGCGTGCTATTAATATTTAAAGCTAACTCAACAAGGACATCTATTTAAAGACTATGATATCAAATTTGACTAGAAGAAGGATAATGAGATATATTATGTATTAGGGGTATTGGAGATTCACCCTTTAGCGGAAATGTAAAAAAATAATACTTATAATTAGCACAAATGTCTATTACTGTAATTCCAGATTTTCAGGCAATTTTTTTGTCAATTATAAGCTTGTGTAATTTATATTAAAGGATCATTACTACAATAATCGCAATGAAAAATACAACTTTAGGAATAGGCATAAATGTTAATCAAAAACATTAAAAATATGTTAGTTCATTCGTTTGTTTCAAGTAATCCTCCTAATATAAAATTTTTCGTAAAATGCAAAAAATTATAAAAAGCCATCAAATACAAATTTTTTGAAGTTGTAAATTAAAAAACAAGGGACTCTCCATGAAAGTCTTGTACTATTTTTCGATGTGAGAAGAAAAAATTCAATTCCTCATGCTCTTAGCATTTTCATTTATCTTTCAATTTAATATAAACATTTTTAAAAATTTTCGAAATTGATTGTTTTGATATTTTTCTAAGTTTGTTTAAAAATTTGCCACAGTTCTATAAAACAAATCTTATGCCTCTAAGCTGATTTTCAATTTGTAGTTTTATCATACGATCTTTTTTTAATATATATTTATGCTTGGAATTTATGATGAATATGTGCACATAGATTATTATTGTGTTTTTGTACTTGTCTAATATTTTTATACATCATAATAACAATTTATAATTTAACTCCATTCGCTATAGGCTTGAAAGAAAAAATTGAAATCTTCATGTTCTAATTTTAGCTTTAATTTTAGAAACTTTTTTTTAAGAAGTTTCTGCCCAAAACTCTTTTTTCAGTCTTCATTTTTTTAGTAATTTCATTTTAGCTTTATATGTTTTTCAGGACCTGTAGCGAGTTTGGAACTGAAAAATCCTTATATTGGACATTGATTCATAAATTTTACAATCTTAGGTGTGTACAGATTTTAAAGTGTCATATCCAATGTATCTAAGATCATGAAAGTTGAAGCTTTCATAGTACAATTTTTTTTGGCAAATTATGATAAAAAACTACATTTGTAAATATTGGGCATTAATCAATCAAGAAATTCATGTACAACAAGACCGAATTCATTAGCATTTATGTTTATGTTATAAACATGATTTTATAAATAAAATTTTATTTTATTTACAAACATTTTTTGTAAAATAAAAGACTGGATTGGATTAGTTAAATATTTATTTGTGAAAACAAACACTGCAACAAACACATTGCTGTATTTTTGAAACCTTAACTTTTAGCTAATTTGCACCACCACAAAACGATTTATCGCGGCAAAAATATTTTCTTTTCAACCTAAAAAAATGAAAATTGGTGGTTTTATCAACAAATTTGTTCTAAAGCAAATTCAATGTTAGGAAAAAGATGTAATTCTATAAATTCTGCCAAAAATTCTGGAGACTTCTAAGCTGTTGCATTTGAAACTGAATTGAATAATAAAATCACTTTAAAATAGTGCAAGAATACTATTTATTCAGATTTCAGTAAATATCGCGAATTGGTGAAAAAATTTGCTGTTAGATTAGATAATCTCTGTATATGTGGTACCATTCAGCCAGAAAGGAAAAAAAAATAGCTCGATTTATTAAGGAATTTAAAATTAAGACGATAAATACTTAACAATCTTAATTTAGGTTTTTTATATTTAGTATGGTATATTTTTAACTGGTTTGTATATAAAACAAACACAATAATTTATAGCAATTTCACAATTAATCAAAATCCTTTTTTAAAAAGGATATTTTCTAAATATTAAAATCGCTGTAAGCATCTGCAAGGAGTTAATTTTGAAGTAATCCTATTTTTGATCTACTTAACTTGAGTATCCTTCATACTACAAGACAGACCTGTCATTTTGCCATTGATGCTAGAAATTTTATTCAATCGAATTAGAGTATTAACTCACACAGATTGCAGATGTATGACACTTGTTTTTAGAAAGCAACTAACTCTTAAGGATCAGTTCATAGCTTCTTGTAAAAATTTTAATATATTTGAAAAATGACAAACATGATAAGGTTTTAACATTACAACTTCCTCAAAACCCAAAGTAGTTCTTCTAAGAGCTGTTAATTAAAGCAAATGGAAGCTTTTAAATGAACATCTTTTTCTACTATAAGATATATGTAGTTTGCATTAATTCCACAAATTCACAGTTAAAAATTTAAGTCCTAAGGATATTAAGCTGCTCATTTAAACTTTTTTCTCCGTTTGAATTAAATACTAGAAATGAAACTACTACCAAAAGTTTTCCGAAGAAAAACACTTAAACTAATGCCGTAATAATAGGTTACAAGTTATTTTCTGGATAAAATCGGTAAACTATAAAAAAAGTACAAGCTACTATGAGGTATATAATTAGTTGAATAATATCTGATATTTTTATTAAACTTTTTCAAACATCTCAGCTCTAGTCTCTTCAAACTTCTAGGAATTTGACTTTCGCTGCTAAGCCAATAGAAAATTTGATAATTTTTAGTATAAGCCACAAAAAAATGTAATTGAAAATTAATATTATAGAGCAATATCAGTCTACTATTAAAGTATATAGCAAGGACTTTATCAATCAAATGTAATGTAATATTTAGAGCTTTTGAAAAACTTTGAGTAATTGAAATAGGATTTCAAGAATATTTTTAGTGCCATTTTAAGCAAATCTGTAAAGTTTTAGTGATTCTTTTAACAGAGCTTTTGTTAATCATTAGAAAAAATTATTGGGGTGCAACGGCAGTAACGAATAGTAACAAAATAAAACGTTTAGTTGAAAAAGCATCAGTTGCTACTTTAATAATTGTTTGAAGCTGTAGCAATTGCTTTTAATTTTGGTTGGTCTTGAACTAAACACTTTATTTACAGAGGACTCAATATTTCTATTTCATTTAAGACAAAGTGCTACTGAATTGAAAAAGCTTACTATGCGTAGCTTCTGACTAACGTAGTTTGTGATTTTAGCCTTATTTAATTTTAACATGATTTATCAAAAAGTGTTGAAAAAAAATCTATTAAGGTCATGCAAATAGTTACCCTGAAATCTTAAAATATTAAATATGGATCATAAAATTATTCGTAACACGTTATCAATAATATAAATGAGATTTGAAAAAAATCTTAGCACTATAAAATTGGAAGGAAAAGGACACCGAGGGGAATGCAATAGCGTTTAAAGCTTTTTTGAATAAATAAATTGAATGAAATTAAAATTATAAATGCATTTTAAACTGCAACAAACATTATTTTAATAAAAATTAAAGCAAACAATACGAAATATTCACAGAAAAAGTGAGCTAAGATAGAAGATAGTTACAGTTTATAAAGGAAGATCTTAGGATAGCTGGTAACCGATAGAAAAATAGACCCTCTCCTTATTGTATCCAACTTCATCTTACACTGCTACTCTGAAGAAGGTCTAATAACTACAAGGTCAAATGAAGATTAAGCTTTAGCATATGTTGCCCTCTTTGATCATATAAAGGCATTTTTTGGTTAGACATTTTTTAACACTTGAGAAAGTCTTTAAATAAATGGCTAAATGAATCAGTAGAAGAATAGCTTCTTTGGTAAGCACGGCATTTGCCTTGAAATTGACATAAAATCTTACTTGAGAACTCGTCCACCAATAGCTAAATACGTTGTTACTCTTAGAAAAGAAAATGTTTTCACTACGTTTTTTATTATCATAAAACATAAAGGAATCAATTAATATTTTTCAAGATTTGCAGTTCATCGCTATGTCCTTGAAATATACACTATATATTTATATTTGGCTGATATTATTATGTATAACGGTAATTTATTACTAGCTTTTATAAAATAATTATAAATGATATTTGAGAAGAAATCAAATTTATGACAAAATACAAGTGAAGTGACATAAGGATTCTTGAATTCCCTTTTTAATTACAATGCCAAATGGCAACGCACAGAGCACGGTCACTTTCCTTTTAAAAAACTATTTCAAAGTAGTTTCGCAATGACCTAGAAAAACTTATAGCTAATTACATAAGTTAATTTGCAACTTTTAATACCATTAATTAAAACACAGTGTGCTTGTGTTAAAACTTTGAAATGATTTCCTTAATTTTTTTTTTAAAAAAATTGGGATTTACACACGTAGCAGATTTAAGCAAATATTTTGAATTTTCATTTTGATAGTTTTTTTGTTTTTCAATAATTTCTAACGAAAAAGTGAAACCTTAATTCAAATACATTGGAGCAGTTTGAATGCTTCAAAACTTAACCATACCATTTAAAATTGCCTTCAAAATCAATTGTCCAATTTAATTAATTAGAAAACTATGCAAAATGTGAGATGATTTTGGTTTTTTATTTAAAGTTTTTATAATATTGTTCTGCTTAAAGAATACTAGATTTGGTAGGTTGAAGCGTAGTATAAAAAGAATTTTAAAATATGATAATTAAGATCTAAAAAGTTGAAACATATTATTGGTTGTTATTAGCGAGGTTCCCTTTTATGAAGTTTTTATGGCTTAACTTCTTAGTTTGTAACTGTTTATATATTAGTTATAAGTTGTTAGTAATAGAATTTTCAAAGCAATATAACATATGTTAATTAGTTTTCTAGAGACTGTTCTTCTATCAAGGTTACATCCCTAGGCAAAACTTTAGCGATAATATGAAAGGAAATTAAAGATGAACTGTGATAGTACGTTGTGCCTGTTTTTAAAATATAAATTAATACATAAAAGAAGTAATTTTATACAGGATATAAGGTAATTTTTTCCCAAATTAGGGAAAATTGGTTTATTTGATTTTTTTCCCCTTCATATTAAACATTGAAAAACTTACTTTTAAGAGTTGTTTTGTTGGTATTTCTAAAAAAACAAAACATTTATTTTTTATCAAAGTGTTGATAGCTTAAAAAAATTAAAGAAATATGCATTAACAAATGCTTATTGTGTCCAGATAAAAAGTCAAGCAAAATTTTATAGTTGACAGACCTCTAGGGTTTTATTTTTGGAAAATTTAAATACGAAATGATGTAATTTCTGAAATCAAAACGTTTAATTGAAAATTAATGAGAATTATTTTTTCACTTTATGTTAAATACAAGTTTGAATTGTATAATCAGAGAAGCATAAATATACAAACCGGTCACTTACTACGCATTTTTTATTTGAAAAGGCTAAAATAATTGAAATTTTATGATCGATTATATTATTGAAATCAGAAATATTTTATTCAAGATCAAAGATGTCATGAATTTTTTCAACTGGGTTCATTTATTCTACACTCCCACGTACCCACTCCACCGTACACCATATAGGTGGCTTTTTATGAAACTAATTATGATAGTAAAACATTTGCATTCAGACATTTGAATAACTAAATAGTACTAAAATACTAAAGAATGTATGAGACACCGAGTACTGCAGCTTTCATAAAAATTAATATTTTCCAAAGTTTTTAAGGAAGTAGTTTGGGTTTTTTGGTTTAATTAGATTTAAAAAAATTTTTGTGAGTGCATTAAGTTTCAGTTATCAGTACTTCCACATGTTTGTTTAACATACTTGTTCTTAAAGTTACTCTGATAAATGAATTACTTTTAATTTAAGCTTGATTGATCTAATTAAACAAATTTTTATTTTTAATGGAGAACATTTCACAATGAAATCTTAGTTTCGATAACGACTAGTGAAAATATAGGAAAATATAATAGTATATAATTGCTTAAAAATTATTTAATTATAAATCTGATCCAATAAGTAGCAAAATGTGCAATGTTGTTATATAAGTTATGACAAAAGCTCCAATATAATAAAAATTTGGAATGATAAATCTTAAGAATTCAGGTAAAATAAAATTAGCTAAATTTAATTCAGATAACTCTTACTATAGCGAAAAAGTACAACTATCAAAAGCAAGAGTCAACCTTGAACAATAACAATTAACATTAAACGAGAGATTGTGATTGAAAACAACAAGAAATGCCTTCTTGCATAACACTTGGCACGCACTACTCTTTTCCACCTTCACCTTGTTTATGCTTCCCACTAAGGCGATGGCCTTATTTTCCTATAAAATTTTCATTAGGTCACAACATTCGATTTCAACTGTTAGAATGACTGTCACACATAAAACTATATTTATTTTATTAAAAATGTTTATTTTTTGTTAAAATCTTTTGAATATAGAAATCTTCATAAAATGAAATAAATAAGTTTAAAATTGAATGACAAAAAAAACTTGGATAACAGTTTAACCTTTTTTATATTTTTCAAAAAAGATAAACATAGACATAAATAATAGTTTTAAATTTAAAAATCGGCACAAATATGCTGAAGCATGTTATCCTCAACGTGTTTCCCGGCAAACTAAGGATATAAAGTCAGAAAATTTTTTAAAATTATGAGCCTACGAGGGAATAAAACAGATTTTAAATTTTACTTAAAATACAGGTAGCTTTCTCAGTCTAGCAAACGTAGAGCCATATTATTTGAATCAGGGTCTATACTACTCACCCTTTAGTTAATGCCCTATAAAGAAAAACAGCTGACTACTTGCATTTTTCTAACACAGATTCGACAACGAATTTCTGTTGAATTACGAATGGAGAAATATTTGTTTTGGTTATTAATGCGCCTGACAAGAAAAATAGTAAACCTAATCAAAACATTATTTTCCTAGTCCTACAAAGATGGCATTTTGTTTTGTGGCATTTCTTATAAGAAAGCTTTTAATTCTGAGTTGAAATTTTATTTAAAATTATATTTTAAAACTCAATTATATAATTTTCCTTTGAAATTTGTAAAAATTTCGGTAAACACAGAATTATTTAGCAAATTCATGTCAAAGTAATAAACAATTAACTCGTTTTTCACAAAAACCGGCATCAGGAACAGGCTATCCTTAAATGAATTTTATTTTATTGAAATATCCCAGAGTAACGGGTTGTTCAGCGCATTGATAGCCTACACTTGCCTTAAAAAGGGCCTACAAATATTATTAAGTTTGAGGTCTATAACATAAAATAGCAAAGATTTTTTAATTCTTAGTAAAAAAGTTCTTAGTGAAAAATTGTTTTACTTTTTCAGCAAAACTGTACGAAAAATTGCAACTTACTAGCAAGCACAAAACTATGATTTTCTTTAAATTTACAAGTACTGTAAAAACATAAAGTAATTGAATTCAGAATAGTTTCAAAATCAAAAGTAAATTACTCTCAACACATAACATTCAGCTTTTTGTGATATGCTTATAAAAATCATAAAGTTCAAGGCTACATAAATAAATGTGCATGACGACACAACTTTTTACGTTATTCGCTAAAATATCATAAAAAAGAGATATAAAATCAATAAATCAATAAAAAAACTTTAAAGCCTAAAGTTATTGATTTATGTATACTTTATTATGCTTCACAGACCAAATAATACCGAAATTACAAGTATTATAGGTTGAGCGGAGTAAAAACTGTTCCATTTTTTTTTTACATACTTTTATTTAAACTGTTTTGTCTGTTTCCTTGTGCCTTTTATGCTTAATTTTGACAAACTTAATGATTTTTAAAAGATATAAACTTTTGCAAGCATACTTGATGATGAAAAGACTAAAATAAAAATATACTTTTGTTCAGTTTAAAGAGTTAAAGCTTGGTCCGTGAAGTCTTAAAATATTATTCTGAGAGCACTATAGAAATACTTACACCTATAAAATTTTTGCTGTATTTTTCGCTGCTAGAAATATTTTTAAAAAACTTCAATTTATTTAATAAACATGACTGCTTAATGAGTTATAGCACCTACTGACTTAGTCTATGGAATTTCTGAACTAAATTTAAGCCTTAAAAATAATTATTAAATTGAAAGAGTTTTACAACTTTGAAATTTTTTATTTATTCTTGGCCATATGGATATTTTGAAAAATAATTCAATACTAAAGTGTTAGTGATCAACTTTGGTTTCTTTAAATCATCGGAAAACTTAAACTTATTATTCTTTCCTTTTCTGTTTTTTCTGTACAGATAAAAACTAATTTTATCAAAAATCATTTTTCACTTCTTTTTTCGATTGTACATAAACGCAGGCTTGAATTTTACATAAACGAAAATCTCAAAGACAAACTTACTATAAGTCTAATAAACCTGCAATAATTTAAGTATTCAAATGATTGAGAAAGTATAATGCATACTGAAATTGAGCCTTGTCTAAAATTTATATGGCTACATTTATAATAAAAAAAATTATAATTATATAATTATTCAATTAGTACTTTTCAATAAATTCCTTTGCTGCAAAGAAATTTTCATTATTTTAAATTTTCAAAGAGATAACATAAAAATTATTTTCAGTAAAATCATTTAAAAATATATTTTGTAAACTTCAAAACTTTAACACTCCAGGGTTTCAAGAGAAAGAAGTAATATAAATTGTAATTTAAGGAAGCTATAGTAATCCATTGGCTATGTTAGCTTTCATTGAAAATCCCTACAAAGGACATTTACTTTGGTACACATAGTTTATAGTATAGCAAAAGCTTACATGTGGATTCTTGTATACGGAAAGAACCTTTGTGTAATTTTTCATTATTCACAGAAAAGAATTATGTATTGTTATTATCATTGCCTTTTTTTCTTCTTAATTCTGGGTTTAATGTTTTTCCTCCAATAGGAAAAAATCTTAAACAATGAAGTTAAGTTTGAGTATTCCTATTTCATTATGCTTGAGCTTTTAGTAAAAAATCATAAGTTTTCCTGATGCTTAATTAGTTTATTGACCTAGTAAAAAACTACCTATCAAAATACAATAACTATTTTTGTTGCAAATTTTTTAAATAATTAGTTTTAAGCTTTATAAAAACTTCTGATTTTTTTCAAAATATCTTTTTAAATGAAATGTAAGGAGAAAATAGCTTATATTGATTAAAAATTTGTTAAAAGTATTCATATGCAAACTTCCGAAAAAAATATTCAGCGCATTGAATCAAAGTGATATGAATTTGACACTAATGGCTTTTGATAGCATAAAAAATAACGAGTATGTTTAGGTATACATATAATTGTTTTTCCGAACACTAAAATAAGTTGAAAATTAAATTTATCTCTTTTTACCAAGCCCCAATATACGCATAAGACCTTTCTGCCCAATTAAATCCATATAATTAATTTTTAAAAGCTTTATCGCATTTTCGTTGTTGATAAAAACCACAAAGTTATACAAAATGTGTACCAAAAATACTCAAAAAACTTCTTTGCCAAATCAATATAAAAAGCTGCTTGATTTTTATATAATTGAAAACACGACATTGTATTATAAACAAATGCAGCTTCAATTTGTTTATATTCAAATATTATATTCTTTTGTAAAAGAGGATGTAACTCAATTTTGATCCACTTAATAGTATCCAGAATATCTAACTTTATAATAAAAACACTAAAATGAAATAGTATTCTTACTTAGTTGAAATGTCGGGTTGTGGTTTGGTGCAAGAAATTTTCAAACTTTAACAGAACCTTATAAATAATTCCCCGATTGTCCTTAGATGTGTAAGAAATCACAATAAATCTCAGATTTGTTCACTTAAACTAAGATGTCAAAGTTTTAAAGCAAATTCTATACTCAGTTTTGACCCATTGAACGAATTTAAGACTTGCAGTAAAAATGTAAGATTGTTAGTTCTTGTTAAAAAGAGTACATAAAACATGCTTTGAATCACCAAAGTACGTGCCAAGCTTAATAATATTTATTCAACATTTCCCTGAGTTCTAAGATAAAAACTTCTATAAATAATGGATAACATAAACTCATTTTGAGTATCATAGAAATGATTTTCTAAATTAACATTTACATAATTTCATTTAGGTGCGTATTTTAAGTTCTAGGAAACGTAAGCAGAAATAGGAAACATTCTCTAATGCTCTTTTTTATTACTTCGTTGAATACAAATAATCTTCTTTTTGGCTTTAACTTATTTTCGATAATTTGAATTAATTTTAATATTTTTTTTCAGATTATTTCAATTACAATATGTATCCAATATATGTATCTACAAAAACCATAGTTAGAATACGTTCTTGATCAAAAGAATATAAAATTGTTTTGATGGTTGCGTTGTTTAAATACATAAAAGTTTTTTGCAAGACATTTATCATATGTCAATAATAATCTATAAAAACGTAAGCATAATTAGGACTGCAAAACTTTTGCTTTTCTGTTGGATGAAATATTTTCTCTGATGTAGGACCTGGGATAACCATTTTAGATTTCTTATGCTCTTTAGTCTTTTCTCAAGAAAAAATAGGTACAGTTTGAGCATTTGTGAGGCAAAATTCAAAGGTGTCACAAAAAGCCAAGCTTCCTAGGATATTTAGTGTGTACTTTTGTTAACAAACTTTCATATCTAGTTGAAAGAAAGCATAAGAAATCTAAAAGTATCTCCCTGTTTTTGTTCTTCTTTTGAGACTAAAAAATATTGCGGTCCTTAAAAGGGACCTTGAAATTAACTTTTTATCATAAGCTTAAAACATCCACAAACTTTTCAATTACGACTAAAATTCGATGGAAGTAAATTTCAATTTGAATTTTGATGAAAACCCTTAACGGTCCGGAATTATTTCAAGTTAATATATATATGGCACCTATATGGCACCATTGGACCGTTAAGGTTTAAAGCTTTTCAGAATTTGTAATATAACAATGATATAATAAAAGAAATAGCATTAAGTGTGTTTAGTTGAAGTTAAACGACTAAAACCTACAATACATATTTAAAAAATTCTCTTCAGCTTAGATTAGTGTGAGTATACAAAATTTACCTTAGTAAGTTTCATGCATTAATTTAATCCTTTTAGCCAAACTTTTTTATCAAAAAATGTCAAGAGTTATTTTTAAAAAGAAATTAATGTATATAATTATGGAGATCAATTTTTTAAAATCAACTTTAAATTAATTTTTTTGTAATAATATTTCCTATCAAAAATATGTATGTTATCATCTTACTGTTTAAACCCAAAATAAGAGTCAGTAATTAATCAATTTCATCAAAAAAAAAATCAAAAAAAGTTCTAAAGTAACATTTAAGAAGCTCTAAAATTATTGTCTCAATAGTTTTTTCCACAATACGTATATAAAGAAATGATGCAGTTCAAAGTCAAAAAAATTATTTGTCTGACATTAATATATTTCTAAAAATGCATTGAATTGAATCATGAATTTGATATTGAACCACGTAAATAAACATACATACAAAAGAATTATAGCAAAATGGTTTTCAAACAAGTTTCCATTTTTTTTAATAACAGTTTCGGGGTCCCACGATCGTTATAAAACACAGCTATACAGGCCACTTCCAGATCAGTAATCGTGCGCAACTCGTTTAGTTTGGTAATTTTGATTGTTCGAAGTCAGAGATATTAAAAAAACAAAAAGGTTCGTATTAGTAATATATGAGCATCTTTTTTGTGTTTTTTTTGTCAACTTTTGCCAAATTATTTTTATTTACCATTTAATTTGCTTGATTTGTTACTGATATGAAGTGCTAACAAAAGGTTTGCGATTTATATCGGAGAAAATTGATGGATAAGTGGTTTAGGTTTTGTTATTTTGTCCTTCGGACTGATCTTGGTAATTTAATGCCAAGTATTATATTTTTTGCCAAGGTGACTAGTTGACCCATCAAAGCATGTCTACCTTGTCAATTTCCTTTGCGTGATTAAATGCTGTTTTATTGTTCTGGTGTGATTTAATTATTTATAATTTTATATCAAGCTTAAGTTTTTAATTGCAGTGCAAGCAAATTTATTTAATAATATTAATTTTCCTTTTCTCGATTTAAGTTAAGCCTTTAGAGGTGTGTTTTTTAAAAGAGCAAAATTGAAGAGCCTCATTTAAACCCTTTTTTTTAAAATACTTGGTGCTTTGATTAGTCTAGCCCCTAGACTCTAGGGGCTTTTTGTTACTTTTTTTCATCAATTTTTCAATAAAATTAAAATTTATGAAATCTTATAACAAAGATTTATTGATATCTTTGATTTTTTCAAGATTTTCTAAAATATATTTTTCAGAAAATTTAAATAAAATTACTGTTAGTCTGAAATTACTGACATATATGATGATAGTATATACAAAGTACAAGAGCTCTCACAGTAATATTATTGAATTACTTTATCAAAAACTTGAAAGTGAAACTTTTTTATGTACTATTTACACAAAAAATCGCAAGCCATGGACTTCTTAAATGATTTTTGAGGCTCATCAATTGTTAAAAATTTTATTTATCTATCTTAGCAGTAAAATCAGTTTCAATTTTAATGTAAGTCAAATGTGAGTCTTCTTCCGCAATTTTCGTAAAGCAACCGTGTCATTTCGCTAAAACGACAGCCTGTCTCCAAAAATCTGGATGTGGTTTTTGCCAGTCTTGTCTTTAAATAACGATCTTGTAATATTATGTGTAATATTTAAATATATTCTAATATTAAATAGAGTATCAATAAAATTTTGGGAAGAAATTAAAAACGGTTCCTTAACATAAAATAATTTGAATATACATATAAGTTATATTGAAAAGAGATAAATAAAATAATGTTTCCGTGAAAAGCCGAAGAAATCTATTAAAGCCTCACATTAAAAATATGGCCTATTGCAATTAATACTTCTGCTACTATAGTAGCCCAAGTATTTCCATGCAAGACATATGATTGATATTTGATTTTTCCATATCTGGTAGTAAAAAAGAGACTGATTATATTACGGAAAGAGACTTATGAGATCATGGTAAAAATTAATTTCATCATCTCGAAACAAAACCACAGATTTCATGTCTGCACTCTTTTTTATTATTTGTAATTAGACAAAATTCTCGGAAGACCAAGCTAATTTTCATATTCAAGTAATAATTCCGTTTATAGATAATAAAAGTAGTTTTCTTGTTTATCATGAAATTTGCGTGCTATTTTAATGATTGAAGAAACAACAACATTAAGTGGGATTTGTTTACTATAGAAGCGCATAATTTAGCATAGTGCTTAGGTTAAATAGGTTTTTGCTGTAGTATAACAAAAGTATTAAATTATAATTTTTGACTGTTTAATTCAATCGATATTTGAATTTTAATAATAGTTATTTATTTTTGTGACGAAGCTAAATTTTCATAGACTTTTCAACTGTGCTGCTTTAAGTGTTTTCAATTGTTTGATCTTTTAATTTGAATTAAATCTTTTAGATCACAGTTACGGGTAAATATTACTCTGATAGTCTAGATTTTTACCTTTTAGCTTTTCAAATTAACTACACTTTTTTAATTAAATTAGATATTTGTAAAGCTGTAAAACTTAAAATAGATAATATCAGTTTAACAAAAAGGGTGCAAGTAAATCTCACAAGTAAGACATTAGTTTTTTTTTATAAACAGCACAATATTAGGTTTCACATTAAAAGTTGCTAACATTTTGAAAGCAACAATAATGATCCAAAAATTCAATACGTAAAATTTTCAAACGAGTAAGGACTAAAAAATTACTTTTGACATGGATGCAAAATTGGACTCAGATTACTTTTGTATCAAAAATTTACTACAATTTGCATGCCCGAAGAGTTCAGCTGTCTCAGAGAACAGGAAAAAATTTTTAGAGGAAATTTTCTGAAATATTTTAAAAATTGTGTTTTCAAATAAATAATAGTTTTGCATATTTCAATTAATTTTCTTCATTTATTGTAATTTTTGACATTTTTAATTTAAACACTGTAAAATGCCACAAAACATTTTCAAAAATTTTAATATTTTTTTATCGTTTTTGATTTAGCAGATATTTTACTTAGTATATGGGTAAAACTACAAAGATTTCTTTTATTATAAGCTCTTATTTATCTTTTTTTCATATCAAATTTTATAAGCCAGTCACACTTGTCTGCGAGAAAAACAAAGCTTTGGGCATATTTATATTACTTAAAAATTACTTTGAGATATAAAAGTTATATATACCTACTATATTAGGAAATGAGAACAAAAAAAGGTCTTGACAAAAACCGTTAATTAGTTACTGTCAAATAAAGACAAACATAAAAAGTTTCATTCAATTTTCATAACAATTTCATATATAAAATTGCTTTCTTTAGAAAATTAATCAATAAATTATTTGCATAAATTCTCTTGATTGAAATCGCAAAGATAAAATCATGATTTTATTAAAATTTTTGTAAGGTTTTAATAAAATTGTAAGGATGTACAGAATTCAATTACAAACTCAAGTGAATAGAATCGAGTTTTTTGACCAAATACCGATAAACTATAAAATACAAAAATTTAACTACTAGCTGAACTTTATTTTAATGGCAATTTTGATTTTGCAAACTCTAATCAAAGTGATAAAAAGGATTGTAGTTGGGAATTTCAGTTGTCTGTTGTTCAGTTGTTCGCTTACAAACGAAAGATATGTGATTGATACATTAGATTTTATTTAGTAAAAAATGGTATGCCTTCCTTGTTACATCGCCTTTTTTTTTATTATAGTGAAGGTTTTTAAAAATTTCAATCAAAGCCTATAGTCAAAGGTAATAATTGTTATATTCTAAGCTTAATATCATCATAAATCTTTTAAAATAACCAAAAAGTGACATTAAATAAAACAAGCGAAATTCTCAAAACTACTCAACGAAAACATAATATTAAATATTCAACTACAGTGAAAGTTTACCGGTGCAATCCCGAAACTTTGAAATTTTTGAATTAATTATAAATGTTTTTTTTATTTTGTAAACTAAAATTTTATACTAAGCATTCCAGTTAAAAACAAGCTTTTTAGTAGAAAAATTGACTTATTAGAATTAAGGAAAACCTTAAAAACCTTTTGAAAAGTGAAAGTTATACTTACAGACTCTAAACAAGTGCCTAGTTTATTTACATGTCTGACAAATTAAAAATTTTTTCCATTCTAGCAATTTAAACATGTCGAAAGTAAAACGCAAAAGACATTTAATGAATATATAAAAACTTAAACGGTGCCATTGAATCCAAATCTAACCCTATTTTCAAAATTTTTACTCCTTTATTATTATTACGTTATTTTAGTTATTAATTAAATATGATATATCTAAAAATATTTATTTAAAGGTTTGAAAATGAATGTATTAGGAGTATTGCTGGTTCTATTAGCAGTTTTTGAAAATACGTTTGTTACCAATGGATCAACTGTTGGTGATGTAGTTCGTTCTTTTAAAAATATCGGCCAAGGTTTAAAAAACTCAGCCACTGACTTAGTACCAGAAAAGGATACTATTCTTCAAGCAGGAAAACAGGCATTAGGAGGTTATTCTTTTGAAGTCTTATCATCAATAATTAATGAAATATGTAAGCTTTATAGATAAAATTATTAAATGAAAACTTATGATTTTTGAAATTAAACTTTAGGCTCAGCAGCACTTTCAAATGATGCAGTTCAACCAAGAGTTGTTCCAGATTTATCTAATATGACTTATCTACTTATGCTACCGGGTAGAAATTATTCATATCCTCTGACAAGGCCTGATTTACTTTGGCAAAGTGAAGCTTTTGATAAATCAAAATCACTTGTTGTCCATGTAACTGGATGGACAACTGATGTAAATGAAGCAAATCCAGGTCTTGCAGCTATTTCAAAGGCCTATTTCTGCCGTGGAAATGTTAATTATGTGGTAATTAAATAGAAACTTTCAATAAATAATATAAATAAACAAATTACTATACATAATTTGAGGCTGTAGATACTGCTCATTCTGTAGATACACTTTATACATGGTCAGCATTTAATACCGAAATGTTAGGCGAAAATATAGGTAAAAGCTTAGCACTTCTTACAGGTGTATTACCACCTGAAAAAATTCATCTAATTGGTAAATTATAACAAACAAACGAAATTGGGTAAAAATCTTATAAATTAATTTTTCTCCCCTTATTATAGGTCATAGCCTTGGTGCTCATATAGTTGGCTCAGCAGGTAGACAATATACATTTGAAACAGGTAAACAAATTGGAAGGATAACAGGATTAGATCCAGCAAAGCCCTGTTTTAATTCCGGTGAAACTTTAGAAGGACTTGAACGTGGTGATGCCACTTTTGTTGATATAATTCATTCCAATCCTGGAGTTTTGGGTAAACGTGATATACTTGGTGATGTTGATTTCTATCCATCAGGATTGGATCCATTGCAGCCAGGTTGTAATTCAATTTGGTGTTCACATGCACGTGCCTGGGAGTATTATGCTGAGTCAGTGTATCCAGGCAATGAAAGAAATTTTTTGGGCAGTAAATGTAATTCATTGACTAAACTTATAAATGGTGCATGCAGACAAAACCCTTATCCAATGGGTTATGCTGTCCCATTAGATTTAAAAGGGACGTATATGCTTGAAGTAAATAGTAAAAAACCGTATGGTAAAAATGCTCGTGCAGGCAGCAAATCAGATTGTATTCGTGCTTGATTTTGTATCAAAATTAAAATTTATTCCAAATATTGAAATATACAATAAAACAATAACTCAACGATAGCATTTTGCTTGAGTGAATTAAATGGGCTTTTTCTACTTGAAAAACTAAATTTTATTTGTTTTATTCTCAAACCTCTATCATATTTCGGGACATATTTAAATTATAAGAAATCTTGTAAAATAAGGAGATGTGTTTATTATTTTATCCTTTGAAGACATGGAATAGATAAAACTAGAGAAATTAGTTATACAAACAAATATTTCATAGAACTAAAATAAAATCAGAAAAAAACTTTTAAAAAGACTTTTAATTCTAATTAATGAAATTATTAATTAATTAATTAAGGAAAGGATAATTGTTCTATTTTTTTAGTGGAAAAAGGTAGGGTCGATAATTTTTTAAAGATTTATTTATATGTAAAAACATAAAAAATTCCAAATTTCAAGGAAATTTTAACTAACATCTTATCCCAATCAAGCAAAAGATAATGTTTTAAAATTGAATATTTCAAATTATAGTTAAAATTTCAAATTTACGAAGATCTAGAAAACAATTGTAGTAGAACTCTTCTCATTGAACTAAATTAAACAACAAGCTGTTATTTTTTTTAATGTAACTGAAAAACAGATTTTAACTGCCGATTTAAGCTATTGGCTCTTCTATTGGCAGATATAAAAGTTTTGGTCAGAATCAAATGGCCTTAATCAAAATCCACACAAAAATCTCTTTAATATAGTTTTAAATAGTTTCTTATGTACTTTAGTTAATTGTTTTAGCCCGACGGGTGTATCAATTCATTTTTTACTTACATACTGGTACAATATTATTTGAACTGAAACATTTCTTATAAAATATTAAATTTTAAATATTTATTTATAAATTTACTAGCAAGTATAGTGAAATTTTTTGGCAATTTTAAAGAAAATATATACTCAATATTTTTATAAATACCCACCATTTATTGTTATTAGGATATCATTATATAAGGCTTAATTTGTTTAATATGTATTTCAGATGTTTTTTTCTTTTTTGAACAAGATTTGAATGAACAAAACTTCTTCTTTATTAGATGAAATTATAAGTTTCGTCTGTTTTTTTAATTAGTGGTAAGACTGTTACATGATTTCAAGCACTTGGCATACGGCTGGCACTGTTTTAATTCAACTAATCAGCTAATCATAATTTGATTATTAGAAAAAATAGGGCTAGTCATAATAACGTCTCACAACTGAATAAATAATTGAAGTTGTTAGAAGTAAAGGAATATTTAAGAATACCACAAACTTGACTGCATTAGAGTCATAAAAAACGATTAAAAAATTAAACAAATATATTTTTGTTATTTCGCAGAAATGAAAATTTTTTTAAGTACTCTTTGTTGTGATTAATTTGATTTATTATTAAAATAAAAGAACAGCTTAAAGAGCTTAAAGATTTCCTATGCTGAATGATATAAATCATTGCTTTTATTTTTTAAAAGCTTAAAATTATAACTCCTCGCTTTTTGGCAGGTAATTTGAAAATACTTTCCTTATTCAGTAAACCTCACAAAGCTTAGCTGTTAAAAACACACATTCGGTTTAAGTTTACATTGAAGCCTAGAAAAAATTAGCAGTAATATTTTCATTTTACGTACCAACTACTTAAATTCCTCACATGATTGTTAATAGAATTAATTTTTATAAGCAAAACTTTTGGTTTTTTACTTGTAGATCTCTAAACTGTAAAATTAGAAACTCCTCTAAATGAAAAGTTTTAAAATTCAAATGATTTTCTATGGCATTAAGGTAAGATTTATAAGTAAATAATCGAAATGTGTTTAAAAAAAATAATTTAATCAAATCTAACTATTCACAGTTTCTTTAAAATACTTAAAATTTTTTTTATGGTTCATACTCTATAATACCAAATTTTGTTGAAAATAGCTTTGAAGCTACAATTATCTTTGAAGGCTTGCGGACATTTCTAAAATTTATTCAAAACTCCTGCGCATGTTTCACTTAACAATTACAAATTAATAACTAAATATTTGCTAAATTTGGAAAGATAAATTTTCTAATTAGTTATTTCAAGGAAAATTATTAATAGCATCTTATCTTAACAGAGAAATAGATAACGTTTGAAAGTTTTGAATTTCAAATTTTTCAAGATCTATTAAAAAATTGTACTAGAATACATCCAATTGGAATGAATAAAATAATATTAGGTAAAGTTATAAATATTAATAGGTGTGTTCCTACGTTACATGACTTTCAGACTTTACAACAAGTACAAAGTATTTAAGGATACAAAGTGTTAAAAACTGTTGATAATATGCCTAACCTATATTAAACGTTGGGTAGTAGTATCGGTTCTTCCTTATTCTTAAGCTATACAATACTAGTTTTTATGTGTGCACGCTTTTAAGTGAAGTTAACATATTTTAAGTTAGATATTTTAAGTTATGACATATGTTATTTATTTTTATTGCAAGACTTCAACTTATCTCTTTTCTTTGTTTTTAACTTTCTGACTCCACTATTTTCTTGGTGTATCGCAATGATTCGAAGCTTATAAACTAAATTGACTTTAAGCCAATGTTTCCAAGATTCATTTTCTTGCTACAGAATAAACATAAATCAAAGAATATATAAAGTAAGTACAAAAAAGTAATGCAGCTCCTTTACTTGGAACTTACATAGATCAAGTAATTGCTTACTTAGTATATATTAAAATTTAACTTTTTTCTTAGTTCTAAAACTCAGAAGAATTTAATTATTTTGTTATTTCTTTAATTTAAGAAATGAAGTTCTTTCAAAGTTTTCTGATTCTTGAAATATTATGGCAATTAGTATTAAATGGAAACTGTTTAAGCTGGAAAGCACTGATTGATTCAGTACATTCTAAATGCAAAATATTTCGTAACAAACATTAACCATAAATAATTTAACAACTCTATTAATATTGGTCAGCATGACCAATATAAGGGCTTTTTATACTATAAAAAATAACACGTACAGTCAAACATTTGATATTAACCTGACAGATCTACCAGAACTTTTCCAAAGGCACACGTTTAATAAAGACAATAGGTTTATTGTAATTGTATCAGGATTTAGACCCATTAACGGATTAGAAATCACTGAAGCTGCAAGTACTCTCACAAATGCTGCTAAAAAATGGCGTCCTGTAAACATTCTTGTAAGTACAGAAATTCACCACCTTAAAAAGAAGTAATTTTTTTCATCATGCATTTGTTTGGTTTGGTTTTGAAAAAAAGTAATACGCCTTGAGCATCTTTAAAACATATTATTGTACGGAATCTTATTGTTTTGAGTGAAGAATAGTCTGCTTTCCAATAATTGGATAAAAAAATTAGTCCAAATTTAAAATGTTACTCGTTATTTTCTAAAGAAAAAAAATAAATTTTTTATTCCATTCAATCCTTTTGTACCACCACATATTGAGATTTTAAATGAATTTCACAAACAATTCTTCCAATTTGGCAGTGATCTAACAGCCAATCTATTGCAAGGATGTTGATCTGTAGATTCAAGTAAGTTAGAACCAGTATAAATCATTTTCAGCAAATATAGAAGTTAATGTAATACATTTATATTTACTTGAATTATTTTCGGTATTACCTGAAACATTGCAACATTTATTTAGGATTTAGGAACATCACTTTGAAATCTGTTTTGGCTTATTGTCCTAATTGTTTTCAAATGATATTTTGTCCAAAAGTTATTAGATTTTCAAAAAATGTAGTAAAACACGTATTCTCTTGAGTTTTTTTCCTTGATTACCACTAAACTACTAGGCAAAGGGTTGATTCCCATAAAATCAAACTCTCAACTTCCTCACTGCACTATTATATCACAATAAGACTGTTTTCTATTCTGGGAAGTTTTTACAATTTTTTATAATGAAAAATAAAAGTCTGGGGCGTCCTTTATACTAATATTCATTCTTGCACATCATTCCTCGAAAACGTCAATAAAAATTAAGAACTGTATTAAATTTAATAGTTATTGATTTAGGACTTATAATTCTTTGACATCCCACACTTTTATTTCTTGTGATATAATATTGCAAGTGAAAAAAATATTTCATTAATTAATTAATTAGGTGAAGTGATCCTAAATAAAAACTTATTTTTAAGTTTTTTTATGTCAGTTATATTTTAGCTTTTTGCATATCATTTGTGGTTAAGCGCTGTCCCCATGGAGCGATTTCAGGCTACTTTTCGCCATGCAAGTGATCGATATCATACATTTGCGTAACAAGTGTAGATTAAGCTCATACTAATGGGAAAAGTCACGTAAAGTTGCTTGCATAAGGATCATGGCGTTAGTTTCAATATTTTTGTAGTGGTATAACCAAATAGCGCATGATGAAATATTTGGCAATTTACTGACTAAGTAAGTTCCACTGCTTACGCAATAAGGAATGGCAGTGGGTTGAGGGTTTTCATCAATTCTTAAACGATTTGGACTGCCCAAAAACCAGTTTATGATTTCTAAATCAGAATACAATATCTCATCGAAATGTAGGCGAGAATTCGGTACAAAATACCTGTGTATTTTGAAATAATTTTTTGGCTAGCAAAATAAGCATAATGTACAAAGGATAAATTAATAAAAACTTTAATACTAAAAATATCAAAATATCTTATATGATCCAAGTGCTCAAATTATTTTAAAACATAACTTACAACTGATTAGTAACCAAATAGTTGAAATGTGTTCAACAAAGCAAATTAAATGCAAATACAAAAGTCAGAATTTTTCAAACACTTAATAAATTTTTTGATACATGGCAACAATATAAAATTTTGTTAAATTGTATTTTATCTTTAAAGGCTTGTAGACATTTCTAAAATTTATTCAAAAGTACTGTGCGTGTTTCACTTAATAATTACAAATTAATAATTAATTATTTGTTAAATTTGGAAAGATAAATGTTTTAATTAGTTATTTCATGGAAAATTATTAATAGCATCTTATCTTAACAGAGCAACAGATAACGTTTGAAAACTTTAAATTTCAAATTATTCAAGATCTAGTAAAAACTTGCACTAGAATACATTCAATTGAAATGAATAAAACAAAAACTTTGCTCACAGTTGTCATTAGTGTTAAGCATAAGAAAACATTATCAAAAGATACCCCGAGTGATTGAGTAGGGTAAGTTGAAATATAATTAAATTTGTTTTTCCTTAAAAAGCTGTTGAAAAAGAACCAAATATTTTTGAGTTTTTGACAACTTATTTGTAGTTTAAATATCATTACATATTAATAAATATGTTTTTATGTTTTTATTAAATAATATTTTACATCAAACGAAAACTAAGTGTTAATAGATGCAATATGCATTAATTTTATGGCATTGAATCATTTGCTCCCATCGGCAAAAATTTTATTGAAAAATGAAAAAATGAAGAATTAAAAATATTAAAAAGAAAATAACATACTCAATATTTGCCCTCTTTGGCAATTTTAAATATTTGATATGTTAAGTTTAACCCTTCTAGTTCATTTGGGAGCATAGCTGGGATATGTTATATGTCCTAATGTGTTATTCGTGTTCTCGATAACAGTTTCTACAGCTGAGCATATGGATGCTATTGTAAAACATCAAGTGTAATTCAAGGGCGGTTTACAGGTTTCACAGATGCAAGAAGTTAATTGAAACTAATTTTTTATATATTTTTGGTTTTGAAATTATAATGTCTTTTATTTATTTTTTATTACAAAAAGAATCTTCAAATAAACCCACATACGATTACCTACTCATTAAATCTTCAAACAAGCTTAGATTGGGATTCAATTAAGTTCAGTGCATATAGCTACAAAATAAATTTAATTTAACTCTTTATTTACAGTAAAGCTACTATTTTATTTATAATGATGAATTACAGAGATTTTAATATGTGAATATTTATTTCTTTCCAGCAATGAAGACTTTTCAATTCGTTTTAGTTTTTTCAATATTATGGCCACTAGTCGAATGAAGACGCTGATTATGTAAAAGCGGAAACAGATTTAATGCATTCAAGATGCCAAAAAATAGTAGTAATATTTGGGTGTAATTACTTTCTAATTTTTTGTGCACAATTAATATTTTAGTATCAGAAGAAAAAACCATTAATGAAAGTAAAATTAGTGTTCATTATATTATAGCAAAAGATGGACACTGAAGATTGGAGAATACCTTTGTCACTACTTCCTGAGAAATTTGAAAACTTTTCGAATTACCAAAATAGTAGATTTGTCGTTATATTTGTATTAAATAAATTTTCTCCCGAAATGGCCCTAATAAATGAAAAAAAAACAGTCTCGTAAATGCTATTAGAAAAAAAGGACCTGCTAATTTACTTGTGAATATAGAATTTCATTATTGTTTATGTTTTACTATTAAAAAAATGTATAATTGTCGTTATTTTTTGGCAGTACATCTATACAGACACATTTAAGGACAAAAACTACTACGAAAGTGTTTTAAGTGCATTAAGTGTAGCAAAAACTTTAGCCAAAGTATTAGGTAGTATGAAAAATCTTGATCCAGAAAGAATTCTTTTAATAGGTGCTTCAAAATTTATAAAAATTTTTATGTAAAATAAAAATTTGTATTCTTACAAGATTTTAGCCTAGGTGCTCAAGCTGTCGGAAAGTTGGGAAGGGAATATAAGTCTATAACTGAAAAGAATATTTCACATATAATAGCAATTGATCCCGCTCGCCCTTGTTTTGAACAAAATATTCCACTTTAAAGACGCCAAACTATTCTTCACCATGACGCTGGAGTGCTTGGAATTAAAGAAAAACAGGATATACGGATATATATATATAGAAAAAAATAGCTTTCCATACGTCATTGAACACATTGAGTTTCATATTGGATCTTATTTTTTGTATATTTTTATAAAAAAAATTATTTTGATATATATTTTGACTGAAAAGCAGCGAAAATGCGGTCAGTTTTGACAAATACCGCTAATATCATGCGTTCTTATGATGATGAAATTATTAGTAGTCAATCTAATCAATCTAGAATTTTACAAGAATTTTTTTCATAACTTATTAAAAAGATTAAATACTTCTATGATGAGTTGTTGTCTTATCAAATTGAGTTATTAGTTAAAAATTTTTGAAAATGCTCATTTTCTAAAACAGCAATATAGAATTTAAATCTAAATGTGAATTTTATTTATTTGAAGTAAACTTAAAACACGGTTTAGTTGTTTTTTTTTTTGCTATTCACTTAAATATACTTGTATTTTTGAACGTGGACAGTACAAAGGAGGAGTATCATTTTATTAAGAAAGGATTTAAATTATCATCAAACCAATACAATGCTAGTACATAGTCTTTTGAGCTTTACCGTTCTCATTTTAGTCTCAAAATAAATTTTAAATATTTCAACTTAAAAAGCAATATTGAATTTATTGTGTTTAATATTGATTGATTTTACAAAAGAAAGGTAGTGTAGGCCGAAGCAAGATGAAATTCAATGTAAATTATGCAATAAACTCGATATTAATCTCGGCCTTTAAAAAACTATCAATGAGGCTTGATACTGTTATATTAAAAGAACATATCACTTTCAACTCTGGTCAGTTTATATAACTTCCTGGTTAAGTTTTATCATCTAACTCAGGGCTGCACAATTTAGAGAATGTTGAGGGCCATATAAGCTCCAAGTGAAATGCTTTAGGGCCACAAGGATATTAAATATTTTGTAGAGATACATAACCATTTCTGGAATACATCTATGGCATAAAGTCCTTCATTCAGAGATGCTACTGTAAATTCATCTTTATTGTCTTCTTTATTCTTTTCTTCTACGTAGTTTTGCTCTTAAATTTCAGCTACAATATCAACTTCATTAGCTAATGCACAGACACTAAGGTTGTTATCTATGACAATAAACTCCTCTGCTTCCGCAGCTGTTAAATGTGGTCTGATTTTTTGTAATACGGATGTAATATTAGGGGGTAAAAACACAAGTTTTATACAGATTCGTTACAGATGAACAAGCAGGACAGTTATCACTCAAAAGTAAAATCCTTTTTTTTTTTGCTCCCAGTTCCGCAACCATTTTTCAAAAATCTCTGATGTCATCCATGACTTTGCATTGCTTTCATATCTTACCGGAAACGAACGTGTGCTTTTAAAGCACCTAGCACTTGTAACAGTGCTTGTGGCTCCATGTCTATAGTAATTTTTTGTACGTCGAGACTCTTTGTTTTGGTCGTGTAAGCCGATACGTCTTTTAAGGCTATGTCTACGACATATTAAGCGGTTTTAACTGTATTCGAATTAAGGCTGTTTATTACGTTTATTGCGTATAGCGTGTATAAAACAATGAACACTTCGCCTTCTCTAAGTAGATTTCCTAATGTACATATGTATATATACATTTTTTGTAGCTTGATATTTGTTTAGCTGAAGAAGTTTAGATTTGAAGAAAGATTTTCTACATTTGATTAGTAAAAACGTCAAAAATTTACGGTGGTTTTATAATGTACCTACATATTCCCCCTAAAATAATAGTTCGCCGATTCATGTTGAAAAATAAGCAAAATAGTAGAGACAAGAACATAAGTAATATTTAACTTGAATTTTTAGAAATATTATTAAGTCTTTAGATTTCTTCTAATTCATGTATTACATTGAAGGCCATTACAGCAGGCCATTAGCAAGCACCAGCCGGGTCTGGATCTAACTAGTTAGCTTAAAATCTTTATAGGGCTTGATAGCAGAACTTCATGATACATGATTTCAAATACATCACAAAGCCTTAAAAGACTTTTTTGAAAATGTTAAAATTTAAAAAATCGTTAGTTTTATATAACCTGCCAGCTGAATTTTGGGGTGTTGGCAGCATATTATGAGTAAATAAAAATTTTTTGTAAAAGCTGAAATTTTGTTGTATAAATATATATACAATAAATTTTTATTTCTTATATTTAAGCTACTAAAAAATATTTCTAAATTGCTCCTTCTGAATTCTTAAATAAATTCTTCAAGACTTAATGGAATATTTTCACTTTCAAAATTCTTTTTGATAAATTGCATTAAATATTTATATGGTAGCTAAATTACAGAAGTTTTCATAAAACGTTTGTTTCTTGAATTTATTAAATAACACATAAAAATATTCTTGTATCTTACTCATCTGTATTATAACAGGTGTTAGGTTCAAATTTACCAGAAAGGTATTTATTTGTATAACATTCTCTGGAATGCTCTTTCTGCTTACATTAAGTTTGTTCTCTTAAAATAAAACACAAGCTTAAGACATACTAAAGTATATATTTAAAATAACAAAAAATGCCTGCTTAGTCTAATCCCGAAATTCTTATTAAAGAACTTAGGGTATTTCGAGCTAAAGAAGCTTTGATTTTTCTATTACCTGTATGATCATGAAGCTTCTAGCTTCTAGTTAACTATAGTTTTCCATTTTCCTGTCCCTATGTTTTCGTCATACAAGGCTCAAAACTAATATTTTCAATGGACTATAACATTGAAATTTTCGAGATACAAGTTTAGGAGGCAATTTCGTGGCTTCAATAAAGCTAATAAAAACTAAAAGAAGAACAAAGTAACATATCAAGGCTTTCACATTTTAATTTAGAAATACAACATTGAGCATTAAACTAAAATTTTTCTTTCATAATTAAAGTTTTGTCTTTGATTTCTTTAAATTTTTCCGAAATAACACATTTCCATTAACTATAGCCATGAAGCAAGGAATTACCTTGCATATCTAAGAGTTAAAATAAACTAATCTTAAAATGTGGAAAAAAATAGACTGAAATTTGAAATTTGTGTGAGTTGAAAAGCTAAAGACTTTAGACTTTCAGATGCCAGCTTATGGGACTTGTAATTATTTATATCATTATTAATTCATTATAAATAAAGCATCACTAATAATTTATCAAAGTTCAAAATACATTAACTCACTTAAATTAACTTAAAATAAAAATATGAATGCTTTTCTTAACCAGAAATTTATACTATTTCATAGCTTTATGCATAAACTTTTAAAATAGTTTTGAGTAAGAGTCATGAACATTTGATTCAAAAAAAATATTCGTGTTTGCCACACCTTCAAACTTGCCAGTTATACATTCAACAAAAGGTAACAGGAAAACATATATTTAATTTATTAATTAATTTTTGCTATCAAAATTATTTAGAATCACGCAAATATTTATTTGAATGTTAGGAAATAACAGAAAACGTGAAATTAAAAAATTTTTTATTTGTTTTCCTTCTATTTAAGTAAAACCAAGCCAATTTATATAAAATATTTGAATACATCAAAACTTTTACATACCCTTCTCATGACACGAATCGAAAATGATGAGGATTTCATATTGAAAGTTCCCAACAGGTGGTTTAGCTAATTTACAATAATGAATCCTTTGAGCACAGGCAATCTCTAAACGATGAATTTTTAAGAAAAACCCTTCACTTGAGTTAATTTTAACGATAACAATTATAAAGCTAATGTTCATGAATCAAAAAATTCAAACTTAATTTTTAACACTTTGTTAAAAATAAAAAACTTTTTTTTTAATTTGATTTTAAATGAAAGAAAGCGTAGCTTAAGTATCAAACTAGTCTACTAGACGTGCTGGCACAAGGGTGGTTACTGTTTTTATCTTGTTAAAAAACCTTGAATTTTGTGGTCGACTTACAAAATAACCAAAACAAGATAAAGTTCACTTGTGTGATGGTTTAGACGACTGTTGCATAGTCATTCCAAATATATTTCTCTTTTTAGAAGTTGTTCTATATAAATACTAATGAATTTATAAGCTTTTAAGTAAAGAGACCTCTGTATATTTGTTTGTATAAGTAAAAAAGTGTTGCGCATGTAAATTTGCAACACATGCGTAAGTTGAAATTAAAGATTTTAAGCATTTTCAAATTATTAACAACTTATAAAAGAAAAAAAATCTTAATTAAAATAATTGAATTAGAAAATTTAAAAATAAAAATATTTAAATGAAACAAGTGTACTAGTAGGAATCCATCAAGGCAAATTTGTTAAAGTGTAAATTTATAAGCTCATTTTGCGTCCTCCATTTGGTAAAGTAAAATAATTTTCAGCCGGCAACAACAGGTGGACAAGGAATCATGTGAAAGACAATCGTACCAATTTTCAATAATACGTCAAAGCTAACTACAAACACAAAAGTGCCGTCGACTATCTTTTCAACAGAAAATTTGTTCAAGTAGAAATAATACTATATTTTTTTGAATTAGATTGAATTGAATATAAAATAATAAAAAAAAGTAATTGAGATATCAAAGGACAGCTGGTATGAAAGAAATTCCTTAAGGAACGTGATTTGAATCAACAATAAAAAATAACATTAAAAAACAAAAACCAAAGCACAAAAATTTATCAAAAGAAGCCATTATTAATAACAATTAAGAATAATAGCAAACAATTAAAAACACAAAATTAATTAAATAAAAACGAAATTAATTAAGAACACAACAATTAGCAATAATAACAAAAAATCAATAATTAACGCCAAAACTAATTAACTAAAAGAAAAAGAATTCTAATATTTAAAATTTTCTAAAAAAAAAATGTATACAATACCTTTAATAGCCGTTCTTATATGTATTGAAAAAAACAATATGGCGGGCTTTTGATTTTATTTATTTAGAACAAACTTTTATGATATTTACAAAAAACATAAAAAAATATTCAAATATAAATAAATAAATTATAAATTAGTGGTGAATGTATGGCTAACAATTATTTTGTGAGCTCTCTAGGAACTTCTAATAATTAAATGCCATTAAAATTAGAAGCCCTGAATTTCAGGAAAAAATAAATTTGAAGATGTTTTATAGCAATTATCATTTGCTGTATGAAATGCAGCAATTCATGTATCACAGTTTATCCATACAGCATACCTTTAGTTTCTAAAAATTTATTTGAAAATAAATCTTCCATTAAACAGTAAAATAAATATTTTTCTGGTTTTAGTTCATTAAATATAAGTTAAAGTCTATTTTTAAAAGTTCTCCTTGTGCTTTCTTATTTTATTAAGGCAAATTACAATTAATTGTTTAACATATAACCCTTGATTGCAATAAATCCAATTTACTTTCAGATTTCTACATTAATTTCAGTAAAAGGTGAATAGTGTAATAAAATATAATTAATTTATGATTTAACCCTATACAGTTCAAATGAGCAAGAAAAGGGCAATATTATCTAATGACTGAATTTTTTGGTGTTCGCAATAAGCATCGCCAGACATAATATATCACCTTTTTTCTGTTTTTCATACGATTTCATACACTCCTAGCGGAAGTTTAATAACTACTAAACATCTAACATCTAAATGCCATTGTTATTTTTACAGCATCATAGGCAAAAACTTGATTAACGGTTCACGAGAAGTATAAACTGTCCTTTTTACGTTGCTAGATTGAACAGGCTTTTGTAAAAATATTTTTAAATAAAGAATTGCAACTATTATAGTTTTATTCAATGTTCTGAATTATATAATTTTAAATATAGTCACCAAAAACTTTGATGCAAACCTCTTACACGGATTGATTTGAAATTAAAGAAAATATGGAAGGATTAAAAGTATCATCAAGTGAAATTAAAAACTGCCTGTTTTTCATTAATTTAACCCTGACTCAAAATTTTATTGATAAGTAAACAAAAAGTGACAAAAATATACATAGTTTTTCTTAAGTCATAAATTAAAACTTAAAACTAATTTGAGCAAATAAATTCATTTTTATGCCATATTGTCTCCTACATTATGATATCTATATCTTTGATATCTATGCGTTTTATATAATTTTACTTTAAAAATATGCCAAAAGGCATTGAAAATTCTTGCCAAATTGTTATTAAGTTTTGTAAATTGAGTCAAGATCTTATAATTTTTTTTAATCAATGCGAATTAAATAAAAGCAGAGCTCTTGTAGGCGATAGCATTGAAACACAAGGAGTCTAAATCTTATATACATATGTCTTTTAAGAGTTTATCCTTGCATTTTAACAGGCAGTTACCAGGGAAAATTTACGCTCATTAAGTTTTACCTTTATTTTATTTATAGTACAGGGTTTCTTGACAGGAAATTATTTGAAATGTATAAAATTTTTATACCTTCTAATATTCTGGATTTTAATACATTCAAATCTGACACCAGATTTTATTTAGAAATTTTAAAATTAATTTTAATTCTTCAAATAAAAATGCATATCATGTAAATCAACACAAAAAATAAAATACCGCGTAAATTTTAGAATTTAATTGCATGGGGGTTACATAAGGTTTCAGAAATTAATATAGAACTTTTGCGCCCAGAGTTCAAACGAATTTCTTAGGTATCACTTTTTAATTATATGCAATATGATACTGCGTTTTTTAATACGAGAGCTTAAGGGGAAATTTTATATACCGAAAATTTGATATAAGTAGAAGAGCTGACCGCATAAGAATTCATTACTAAAACAAAAAATTTTTTCCGTAAATGAGGCATTTACGCTATTCAATTTTTAGTGCTTGCTTTTTCAAAAATTTATAAAATACAAAATATGTAACTTAAATAAAATTTCTTTTTATTTAAAATTTTATATACAATTTTTTTTATATTAAGTGATATTTGAATATTTGATACAAATATTATAACAAACTTTTTGTTTTCTTTTTAAAAATTAGATATGTGTAGTACAATTTTAGCACAGTAAATTTATTACTTAATGTGTGTAGGCGTAACTGAATCAATGTCCAGCTCCCAACTATTATAATAAAAAAATAAATTATTGATTATATGAAATAATATTCAATTAGAATATAGACATTAATAACTAAAATAATGCGAACAAAAACATTACTTTTTGTAGCGCATTCTTTTGACGAGCAAGATTTTAAAGAAACATCAAAATTGTTGTATTATTTATTATTATTTTTTTCTAAATTTTGATCAAAAATTGAAGGACTTCGATAAACTTCAAGCCATTTTCCGATAGCTTCCAAATTTAAATTTCACATTCCTAAAAGTTTGTATGTTTTTTTTTTATCATACGGCCTTAAATTTTGTAACGATATCTAAAAATATTCTTCATTTGCATTGGCCTTTATAATAAAATGTCCTTAGTCACTAAGTCGATATCACCCACAAAATTAAATTGTGCTTTACTTCCAATTTTTGTAGAGTTTACTCTCAGTCAGAATTCTGAAATCTTCAAACTTTCGATTAATTTAATAAATGGATTCTGAACAACTAATTTCATGGCTAATTTTATTAAACTATTTGAAAGCTTTCACATTACTACGCTATTGAATTTATTTCAGCTAAGATGCAGCTTGCACTTTTATTTCTCATGATATAAAATTGTAAATTTTTGTTCAAAGGTATAAAAATTTTTTTACTTCATTTAGTTCGTGAATATTATAACATGAGCATAAATAAAATTCTAACAATTAAAAGTTTTTTTCTTTTCTTTTGAATCTTTTTAGTCGTATTTATTCTTTACTTTCAATATTTCAATATCTTAAAGTAATTTCTTGTTTTTCTACAGTAATGGTTAATTTTTTTGATAAGTAAATTGCACTTCCATCTAAGCAAAGGTTAACGTTAATTAGTGGAAAAAAGGCACATTTTTACGAACTTTTTTTGACAACATCGTTAAAACCTTCTTATTAAAAGTAATAGTACATTAAAGCATAACATTTGGAGAATGTTATGTGAAATTTTTATGAAGAAATATTTAAAAAAAGAGGCCAATGGCATCAATTATTTGGAAGCATCTCGGAAAAAGTTGAATTACGGTGGCCCTCATAACTAAGTGCTGGATCATCTGAAATCCAAAAAACACAATTCGTTCATTAGGTAGTTGCTTTTTTCAGGTAACGCTGGGAAGTATCTTTAAATTTCAATTTTGCACTTTTTTGGGACACTTTGAAGTGAAAAACGTGATTTTTGCCAAAAAATCGGCTACTTTGTAATTTCAAAATAAAAAATAATAACAAATTTGGAAAAACTTCTTGGAGTTTCCTTGTAAATTATGTACAGAAATAGTGATCAAAACTTCAAAAGGATCGGTGTAGTAGTTTCAAAGTAATGAGGAACACCGTCTTTGAAATCGTAAGTTGTAGGGAAAACGCTTTAAAGTTTGCTCGATAGATTTACAAATTTACTTCAACATGCGGTTAGAACACGATTTTAGAATTTTTTTAGTATTTTTCCCGGCATCAGGGGGTCGATATTTATCTAAAAAACAATAAATCATTTTGGGGGGGCGCTAATCGTGTTCTAACCCAACATGCTTTGCTGCTAAAAAGATAGGAATTCCCTATTAAATTCCATGGAAAAACCTTTATCTTATGTGGAACTTTTGTGTTTCATCATACTACGCACTATATAAGAAGAAAATTTATTAGATTTCGAATAAATCACGGTTGTATTTTCTCAAAGTTTTAATTACTGTTATATTCACAAAAATAATTATAAAATGTTAATTGTAAAGCGGGAGTTCAACTACAAAAACGGTCCAAACATGTTCTGTTATGTTTGTCATGAATGGAAAATTTGCACTGACCTGAAAGTTATAGCCATGGTTTACAGCACGGATACACAAACTATTGCTGCTTTTAATGCAAGTGGGACAGCAAAGCACGCAATGAATATTATGTGCAAAAAGATGGGCCAGATCGAATCAATTTTACAATAGGACAAGATAATATAAAATACAAACCAATTGTAAAGAAGATAAAATAAAACTTCAGCGTTGCATATCAGAATTTTGTAAAGACTTTATCAAACGATGGAAATGCATTAGTTTACTTGGAATCCGATTTCCCAAATTTGTGTGATGCCAAAATAAAAAAAATAATATTTGTAGGACTTCATATAAAAAACTTTTAAGCGATCACAAATTTACTTCAACATTAACAGCGTACGAGTCAGAGGTACATGGAACTCATTTCGTTCTTTGGGAATTTCAAAAAATCCAGTTACAAGGAGATCATTAAAAATTCAAAAAAAACTATAATAAAATAAATATGAATTTAATTTCATAACCTTTTCGACTTATTTCGTAATTTTCACTTTCTCTCTGAAACAGGTCTTTAAAAATACATATCTGCATTCTCATTTGGATTTTTTTCCTAAAAACCTTGGAGAGGAAAGCGATGAACATGGTGAACACTTACATTAACAAACGAAATAAACGCAAAGTCGTTACCAAGGATTTTGGGATGAATGGATGATGGCAGACTATTAGTGGTTTCTCGTTTGTTATTGAGGATACAAAAATTTTTTTAAATTTGTAAACTTATGTTGTTAAATAAACACAATTTTAAAGTAAATAAACTCAATAAATAGGGTTTAGATTGCATCTGTTTACTGAATAAATTACTTAGTAGCTAATTTCAATAAAATTAAAATTAATTAAAAAGTATGTTTGTTTTTTTCATGTGTGTTTGTGTGTATTTTTTCTAACAAAAAAAGCAATTAATAATATAAAAACACATAAAGAATATTGTATAGTTAAATAAATATATTTTATGATACATTTCAATCCGTTTACTGTTTAAATTGATGATCGAATAATTTCAAGTCTGGATTTATACTGCATGCTTAAAAATGTGTATTTTTCTTTATTCATTTCTCATGTATTTTTTTTTTCTTGCAAATAGCCTCTACATTTTTTTTATCCTTTTTATTAATTTTCTTTTCTTACGTTAGTTAGCCTTAATTAATTTTATATAATTATTTATACATGTAAGTTCTTCTAGTACATTTACACATATTTTACATTTCACCTGACGGCACGAATAAAATGTGCAATAAAAAACGTTCCCGGACATTTTTTCAATAACCTTTTTTTAAATAAGTGAAACATTTTTATTTTTAGCAATTACAAAAATCCTAGTTTTGATTAATTTGGTTTTTTCATTAATTAACCGTTAATAAATAAAAAAAGAGTTTCAAAAATAGACGTTTTGTATACAAAACAAATCTTTTAATTTGAGTCTGTTTTACTCAGAAAACCACTAAACTTTTTTAATGTGTTGGTTTTTTACAAATACTTAGTAACTACCGGGTTCGGCAATTGAAGTGAGGTTAATTTAAATCGCTTTCAAAAATAGGCCACGCATCGGGTACTACTAAAATTCAAATTCAACATAGCCTGATATATTGTCTGTTAGTAGCAAAAACTATACGGTGGTTAAAGGATATGTTCAACTATTGCTCTTCATTTGATGGTTAAATCAAACATCGAAATTACAAGAGAGTTAAATCATATGGATTTATGTGAAAAGTTTGTGTATAGTTAGGTGAAACGATTCAATGAGGCTGGCAGCATAAATAAAGGTATAGGAATGTCGACGATGCACCGCAACTGGTAAAGAAAACCATGAGGACTTTGGTCCCCAATATTACATAAAAAAATTCTTTAAATATTTTTAAGCTTCAGAGTTCTTAATGAGATATATAATTTGTGATTGTGTAAAAGCGCATTTTTAGATATTAGATATTTTAGATATTTGGATTTAGATATAGATAGACATTTTAAAAACATATAACTGGTTAAGTTATATAAAAAATGAATTAGTTGATCGCAAAAACTACGCAAATTATTTAAACCAAAAATTCCTTTGGTTGAAAAGACACAAATAACACCAATTTTGTATAAGACCACTAATTGTAATCATAAACAGAATAAGAGTGATGACAATATTGGCAACACTAATATACAAATCGGTGCTAGCTTCTCAAATTAAGTTCGAGCTTTATTCTAGAAGCCATTATATCATTTAAAAAAGCTTCTTAAATACATTTCGCGCCTTTGAAAGCTTAGAAATTTCACTGGTTTTTACTTTATAGAAAGCAGAATGATTTATTTGTAACAAGTTTCAATTTCTGTTAATTTATAGAAAAGGTATTTGAGGATTTGTTTGAAAGCTTTGAAAGCAGATAGCAACACACGATTTATTTCTGGTTTGATTTAATAACAAAAGGGAGAAAAATTCAATGGTACAAAATTTTGATATCAAAATCTCTACAAGTGGTGAGCTTCCGCTGTGTGGAATAGTGTTGCGCACAACGTTCTAAATAAAAGAAATACAATGATGCCCTCCCTCCATTATGTTTTCAAGTTCGAATTCCGTATATCATTCCTTTAGTGATTGTCACTAAGGAAGGATCTATCAGTGCTAAAATTTTTTTCTATTTTCGGAAGTATGTCGGGCGCGTTTTTCTAAAATTTTGAGGTGTAGCCGGATATAAGCTTTTATACTCTTTATAACTTTGTAGTTTACTTACTTAGCCGGTTATACTTTGTTGAAAAATCTTACTTTTGTTTGGTATTGTAGTGAAAGAATACTTGATTCTCTTGAAAAATGTCTCCCTAAGTGTTTTTTAAAACTTTTTGCTAATGCTAGGCTTTGCTTTGTTTTTTTTTTTTTGTTGTATTCCTATATCAAAAAAATGATAAGTTTTCCTTTAATAAATAGTCAAAATGGTAGCTTTTTTTAATGAACAGTGTGAGTTCTAGTGTTTAAAAATAAAGTCAGTGCCGTGATATATAATTTAAAAAAAAAGAATTTATTTTTTTCTGGAAAGTATAAAACTCGTAAAATATGGATAGCTCACCAGATCTGTCACTGAAGTTACGACGTGGATCCAGTGACTCACGGGATTCCTTTTATATGGATTTCGCTCAAGGAATAGATTCAGATATTGAGGAAGTTGACACGACATTATCACAACCAACAGTAATTGGTCAAAGCTCTGAGGAACAGGAATCTGGGTCTTTGCCAATACCACCACTTCCTCCATTGTCTCCACCCCCACCACCAATAACACTACCACAACCATCAGCATTACCCCCTCTTGCGTTATCAGAATCACCACCATTATCGCCATTACCTTCACCTGTATTACCAGCACCACATCAAGTTTTGTCACCTACAGATTCACCCGTAGACCATGAAAAACAAGTGTTACCCTCATGTTCTAGCCCAATTTTTATTCCTGATGTTGAGAGGATACCAGTTGTTACAGAAACAGCTACTAACAATGAGCTAGGCTCTGCTGCCAACGATACAATATCTTTTATACTACCGCCACCCTTAGAAGAAAGGTAAGTTTGATAGAGTTTATCTTGTGGTTTTGTACTATTTTATAAAATAGGGGTATATATGCTAAGAATTATAATCACTTAGCTACGGCAATATGCGCATCAATAGTCATTTGGTAATATGAGACCATCAGAAGCTTTTTACTGTTGTACGCTTTCACTTTCAGTTAGTTTTCACCCCTTCTGATTTATTTATAGAAATTCCTTAGTTTTCAGCCAGTAGCTCAAATCACCCCAAAAATTTTTACGAATTGATTTACAATTAAATAAGGTGAATAAAATATTCCTGGTTGATATCTAAATATAAGAGTCAATTTATTGTTGATTTGAATATTTTAGGTGTCATTAGCTGTTTTTTCAAAAAGTAGGTTAAGATACCTAAATGACATATCTTTAAAATTTATTTAATTTTTTTCGTTGTTTCAGGTAATAAGATAATATTTTTGATCCTCTTCGTAGTTAAAATAATATAATATAATCATCTAATACTTAAGTTTAACATTTATTCAAATAAGGCAGTTAATAGCAGAAATAATAGTTATACTTATTTTTAACAAAAAACTATTATAGTGTTATCCGTTTTGCGATATTTCATGGCCCATAATATTGGTTAAAAGGTTTGACATATAGCTAATGACTTCATAACGAGGGCTGCAATGCTTATCTCTCAAAAATTTATTCTGATTTCTTTTAAGGTATTGTTAACCTCATAACCTCATATTGCGGTATGAAAATAGCGATATTATATTTTCAAAATAAATACCATTTTTTAACCACATATTTGATATTGTGTTTCAGTTATTTTAATGTGAACATGTGCAACAAGCTCTACTTATTTTGATAGAATAAAATTATTTTTTCCAAGCTCATTTACAGTTTTACTAGGTTCTTTTGCTAAAATTTATATCCATTAATATAAATCTGTTTTATGAATAAAGACAATATTAATCAGGACTAGAAATGAAATACCCTGCCCGTCGAATGAAATTACATTAATTCTATTCTAGGAATAGGAATTGCATTGAATTATCAGAACAGCCTTAAATTCAGAAGTGTGATTCATATTTAAGATAAATATACTGTATCTATAGCTTTTAGAATTACTTTATTACCCAGCATTGTGATAGGAAGTCTACCATCCCTTGAACTAACATTCTGGCAAATTGGATGCTCTAAAAGGGGAGAAAATCGAGAGAACATATTTTGTACTTTCAAAATAGGCGAGATAAATATTGGATCAATAGAGCAAAGGACTTACTTGTATTAGATTTAATTTTTGTATTTTCAAAAGTCGTTCTTAAGTAGTAATTTTCTAGCAGAAGAAAACAATTTCTTTCCCCTTGTATGGGATAAAAGGGTAATGTTAGAGCCCATAAATTTGGAAGGTTTATTGTTGTATTAGAATTTTTTATTACTATTTCTGATAAACTGAGAATAATTTTATTTCTATGGTATAATATTCTGAAAAATCAGGAGGAGACTTTTGATTCCGTTTCTTGGACTTATTAGTACTTATTACTTAAAACTTTTTAACATTGAAAATACCTCACGTAATTTTTATCTGAAATAATTTAATACAATGTGAAATATTATGCTTCCTCTAATTATTATAGTGGATTGATAAATTAAAATAGATATTTCGATTTTAAAACTTAAAACAAAATTTTAGATCTGAGCATTCAAAGCCGAAAAAAGAAACAATAAAGTTAAAAAGATTTTGAAAAGAAATCTCCTAAAAAAGTTTTAGGTTTCAAATAACCTGTTAATAGGAATTAATATCTTTGAAACCTATTTTGATTAAGATAGTAAAATTCATAGGATCCTCTCTTCTTTAAAGACTTTGCAGTTTTTTTTAGCTTATTGCACTATTTATAATCCCATAACAATGTGATTTTGCACTTTTTTACCAGTTTTAATATCGAAACTGAACTGAAATTGACATTGTTATAAAATGATTTTATATCTTCAAAGACAGATTAAAATTTTTCCTGGATGATAATCACAAATTGAATACTACTTTCAATTTTCTTCTTTAAATTTCCTTTCGATGAAAATATAAAAAAACTTTTTTCAAGGTCTGTAATGTTTAGTTTCATTTGTTCGATAACAATAAAAAGCAAACCATACTTACGATATATAAATATTTTTCAAGCTAACACAAAAAACTTGCTAAAATGTATTATGATCATCAATGTTTCTAATTCGAAAAAAAGTTATTTATCACAATACTTTTTGTGTACATATCTAGCTAGTTATTAATAGCATTTCATATTTATATTAAGTGATTAACAGCACCTAAATTCAGTAAAGTCAATTTTTCGTATTAATTAAAATTTGGATAAAAAACACTCATAAACAACAAAAACTAATGAAAATGACAACCTCTTAAAGAATAATTCTAAGTCTAAGTCTAATGTAAGATTTTTTTAAAAAGGAAATAACATAGTAAGAAATTTATTTTATGACAGAATCAAAACTGTTAAATCTACACTATAAAAATTCATTGAGTTTTTAAAACATTTTAGAAATGAAGAAAAAAGTTATTAAACTGTTTTAGAGAGTATGAAAAAATATATAGTGTAACTTTAAAATTTATCGGAAACAATTTACCTTTAGTAAAACTAAAGTATTGCTTATCAACTCCATGTAACTATTTTGGAGCAATAAAATGTATTGAGTGAATTTAAGTGAAAAAATTAACTTATAATATGGTCAAGTAAATAATACAAAGTGGACTTATTCCTTTTCACAAGCAAAAATTCATTTTATCAATTTCGAAAGTGGTTTAAGTCTATGTATTTCAGGTTATACAATACAGCTCACTTTTCCAATAAAGTTTATAAAATATACTTTGTTATATAGTGTAACATATTTAAGCTCGCAAAGACATAGAAGCAACTTAATACCAATTAACAATATTTTTTCAATAATTCAAACGCAAACCCTTTAATATCTCAATATAAAAACTTCTGGACTTAAACTACCGTCAAAATAAACGGCTCACATACAAATCATTTCTGCTTTGCATATAAAAATTAGCCTTATAAATTTGAGCAATTTTATATATTGTTTTCACATTGTAAATAGTAACCTATAGTTATATTTATATAAAGCTACAATACTTTAAAAAAACTATTACCCCTTCCGAGTAGCTAGTTTTGTTAATATATTTGTTTACTCTATTGATGAATCTCATTCATGATAGTTCATTGATATTTATGCTTTTAATAACAAATTAGAATGAAAATAAGTTCTGTTATCTTTATAAAAAACACATAAGAATCTACATTTTATAGTAAATAATTACAATTAAATGAATATAATATATAAATTTAAATAAATTTTGTTAACTTCCGAATCGAATTTATCCAAGAAATAATTAGCTAAAAAATATCTGTCTGTTATTTTTAGGATAATTTGAGTGCAATAAAAATTCAAATATGACAAAATCCCTGTAAAATACTCTTGAAAAACAATCAACAGCCAATTATCAAATAAAACAATTTTAAAACACTATTAATTGGAAAAATAATTAAAACAAAGATTTAGAAAATTGAACTATCGAGTTCAATTCAATCTTTAATCCATGCATTCAGAACATCAATTTAGTTAAAAAATTGCAAAGTTGTCAGAGGCATCCTAGTATATTTATTTATAAACACACTAAGCAGGTATCATCAATGAGATTACTAGGGGGTATACAAATAAAGATAAAACTATACTTATTGTGCCTAGTTAGAAGCCGGAAGATGACGCTGAATTAGTTTATGCAACGACAACACATATTAAATGGAATTGTTGTTGTACTTTTCGCTATTTATGTCATCTTCTCAACTATGAACTGTTAATTAGTGGGATAGAGTACGGTTCAAGTAATGCATAGATACTTTTATCAAGGGTAGACACTAATATAACCTTTTTGTCAGTATTTGTTTATATAAGAAACTTAGCATAATTATATGTATAGCTTATGTTAAAGTAATAGCTTGAATTGTTTATAATACGCTGACTTCCTTTAAGATTTATTCAAGTTAAATGCGTATATTATGCTGCTGAATACGGCTAGTGCTGTGAAAATAATAATACATCCGTTAATATTAAAAAATTAACACTTTTTCTTTGACTAAAATACGAATAGTAGAAAAATTTGGGTTAAAAAATATTCGAATTTATTATTTAAGATAAAAATGCAGAAAAGTTTTGGATATTAAGGGATACAACTAGTGTGACATTTAAAAATTTTGATTTGGTTTATTTTATGCATTTGTCAATTTTATTTGTACCTTGTAAAATACAATAACATATCAAAATTTCAAGTGAAAATCTCAAATAGTTATTGACTTACAGCCTTCTGAAAAGCGACTGCTCTTCAGTTAGAAAACACGTTACTTCTCCTTAAAGACGATACGAGTAACAAATCATTCAATCGATTATATTCTTATTTTAGCGTATTTTGTACTTATTTCTCCATCCTTCCGGTTTTATAATTGAATGAAAAATATAATTTTGCCAACCTAAAAACAATCAAGTTTTTAGCAAAATTTCAAGTTTTCAGTTTTAAAATCCGCCATTCTAGGCAAGTTAATTTTCTTTCACAATCGAGATTCATTACATTTTATGCTGCAAAATTTCTAAACATTCGGTGCAATAATTTTTTATACTTTTTTAAAGTATTTGTGTTTTGCGAGTTAAAAGATTATCAACCACAGCTTGAATTTTTAAGATATAGAAATAAGTGAGGCTTCACCGCTCAATGAATTAAAAATTGGCGAAAAAAAGTATGTTAACAAAATAATTTAATCTAATTGCAATACACTAGTACACCTTGATTCAAATCATAAGTTTTTAAAACGGTTTAATCGTTCTAGCAAAATGCTCCGTTTTTTATATAAAACTTTTCATTTTGATGGAGTTAAGCTGAATGTGCTATTTACTCATACTATTGTATTGTAAGTTATACAAAAAAAGTACAACTGATTTCACGGCGACCAAGAGAGTTGTGTCAAGACCAACTAATACTTTTATAGTATGTCTTATGTAATATCGATTTGCTCTGAGTATACATAATCCTGATAAATAAGAAAATATATTTAGTCCTCTTCAAAATTTGTGGGTGATTCTTGTGAACTTCTTTTGAGAATTAGAATAATTCAAAGCTTCAGAAGCATTTAGAATTTAGTTTCAATTAAAAAAAATAAAAACAAAATTGTTAGAATTTCACTATCCTCGGTATTTAACATATCTATGTTATATCTGCGTTTCATTAGAAAATAATTTCGAATTCTCGGCAAAATGAGGAAAATGTTATAAATTCATAGTTAAATCTGGTTAAATTTTGACCTAGCTTATGCTAAGTATGTTAATGGACTTCCAATAAGACAATCGAATGACATATTCAGCTTATATCTTATGTATTAACTTAATGTTATTATTTTCCACAAATATTTCTGGATAGTGAGTTTTAAATTTTCATTAAATATTGAAAAAAGTGAATTTTTGGCAAGAGAACAACAAAAATGAAAAAAAAAACACAAATTTAAGAATTGCTGTGTTTCTATAGAGCAAATCCTGATTATTTTTATTGGTCTTAACTTGGTTAAAAAGCTAAAATTAAATTAAATATTTACTTTGTTCAAAGACAATTACTTATTGCCAGCAACAATATTTAATTTCGAATAAAATTTTCAAGAATCTAAGAAAAGAAAAGCCAAGTCTTCTGGAACAAATTTTATATTACTTTTCTTAATGTTTCAATCATTTTATGAGGTTATGAGAGATAAGAATAGATTAAGAACAAAAAACAGCAAGTTTGTGATGGAAAAGACAACTTAGGCCTATTGAAAAGCACCGAAGATTTTGAAATAATTGTTAGCTATTATTTATAAAATAAAATCTATAAAAAATGTAAAGCGATGCACTGAAAATGATAAATAATTTTTGCTCTCAATATTATTGTGAAAACTGCTATAATTTTTATTTAAATTATTGAGAAATAATTCCTATGATAGAAAAATTCAAACAATTAGATAGGGTTTAAAACTACAAATGAAACGCCAATCACTCCGAAATATGATTCCATTTCATTTATTTTACAATATCTTTAAATCTGCATATGTAAGTGTAATACTTACTTTTTACTTGATAGAAGTTTTCACTAATACACACTTTCCTCTAACTTCGTTATTTTTTACTTTACAATAATTTTGCTTTATTTTTCATATTTTAATAATGATTTTTTGAAATAAGTTCATGTCTCTCTTTTATTAATGGGACCCTTTTAAATCATTTTCCTCAAGTTTCACAACTTTAAAAGTTTTCAATTACATTTATAAATGGAAAACGGAATCAATAAGTGAGGTAGCACCTATGATTTGATTGAGTTACTAAAACTGGCAATTCAGAGACATTATCCACTTTATTGAGGGACTTACAGATGAATAGACTTCCTGACGTTTTTAAATTTTAATTGAAAACATTTGAATAAAGTTTTGAAATGGCTCTGTCAGCGAAAATTTGATTTTTCAAAAAGAAAACAAAAACAAAGTAAAAAAAAATTAATTAGGAGCTACAGTTCAAATTTGAAATATGTCTGAAAATTGCTGGACCAGGATTTTCAGAACTTCTAGTTTCTTGTGTTATATTAACAGAATAGCTTTTAAACTTAAGAGGTTTGAGGCTAAAGCTTTAATGCAATATTTAAAAAATATTTTTTTTTTAATGGAAACGGTAAAAACTTATATATGTATTTTATAAACTAAAAGCTCTGCTAAAGGAATACGTAATTTATATAAAATATAAAAGATTTCTTACACGAAATTAAAGCCTTTTTATTCAAATTTTGATCAATGTTTTGATGTAAAAATTTTTCCCTTAAACAGTAAAAAGCTATAAAAAAGCTTTTACTTCACAACAACAACAAAATAAATAGTTTCATTGTTGCTGTATCACATGGCTTCCTCAAATACAATTTTAATTCATTCAATTGACGACGATATTTGCCCAACAAATCATGTTTCCTTCGTTCACTTAGCGTCAAACTGTGTACAATCTCTTCCGTTTATTCAAACCTCGGTATACTTTTAAGGCACATGTTCACCAATCAAAGCATCCCGGGAATGATATTAATCAGATAAGCATCAATTAAATCAGTTTAAAAATTTTTGTTTGGTTTCAATTATATGATCAAAACTTTCATAATTATTTTTTATAGGTATTGTAATTTAAATTATACTTAATGGTACCTAATAATTAATTATTATTTGCCAGCACTTTAGATTAATAAATTTTTATTTAACTTTATGATAAAACAGCAAAGCTCCACATAACATAAATAACGTTACCAGTGACTTGAGGATCTAAATATTTTCGAACCTAAGACAATGATAATTTTTTTCAAAAATTTTTCAAAAATTTTTTTTTCTTTGTTTTTTTGCTACTCAACACAATCTCTAATCTCAATCTTGTTTTACATCGTCATTTAAAGTACTAGGGTTCCCAATTTCAATAATACTTAAGACACCATATTTTTAAATTATTGATGTTAATTAATCAATAGTAAAATTGATAAAACTGAAAATACTAAAAATTATATAACATTAAATACAAATGAAAAATAAAATAGCTTTTCTTAGTTTGATTTGATTACAAAATTTACAACAAATTTAGTTTTTTTCTTAATTCAAAAAATAAAATTATTTTTATTAAAACAACAAAAGTAATTGAAAAAAATTTGAATAAAAGATTTGAGTCTGTAATGGAAGGAAAAGTAAATGAGTTAAAAAATCAACATTTTCCCTTGTTCTGATTTTGTATTTCTCTGCTTATTACAGAGCTACAATAGCTCAGTACAACAGAGTCCAAAGAACTAGTTTCAGATAAAAGAAAAATGCAATTCCACTTCTTGTAAGAGAATGAAAATGGAAAGAAATTTTTTTTTTTAAAAAAAGAAAAAAGAGCACGATGTTTTCTATTTTATTATCAATGCTGAACACAAAGCTTTTATGCTCTTTCTTTTGCATTATACTCAGGTGCTATTTAATGAAAAAAAATAGTACAATTTTTTTTGGAAATGGCTCTGCAAGTATTAAAATTTACAATTTTATGCTATAGTAATTATGATGTTTTATGTGTGACAACAAACTCTGCTGTCCGACTGATTAAGCATGAATTAGTTTATTATTGTTTTTGTAATATTTTGAAACATAGTTTAAGTGAGTATGCTGATATTTTCTTTAAAATTAAAATATAACTCTAACTAACAATAGACTAAATTGTCATTTTGATAAATTGTGAAGGTAGTTTTCGACCAATTCATAAATAAACAAATTGCACTATCTTTCAACATTTTTCTTTTTGGTCAAAATAGCTTTAGAATACACTTAGTTTTTATATTAACTTCTATTTAAAATTATGCTGTGCACTTGTGTTAACCCATTAGTATTTGGTTTAGTCCATTTCTACTATTAAATGGTTTAATCAGGCGAAATTTAGGAAAATAAAATGAAAGAGAAAAAATATATACAAACGTTTTCAATTAAACCTTGTGACTTTTTAACAGTGAAATTGAATCAGAGAATGACCTTGGTACAACAACTAAAGACCCACAAACAAGGCTTAAGCTTTGCAAAATGATCTTATTATATGATGAGCAGATAATAAAGAGTGCTCGTTTGTATAGTACTGCATAGTTATAGCAAGTGGGACTCCAAAAATATAATAACGTATATTAACGAATCACAAGACAGCACCAATTTGTGACACTTTCAATCATTAACTAGAAGATTTTATTACATAGCGGATGAAAGATTTTTTATGCAATGTTATTCTGTGCTTAAATAAAAGTTTTTAGATTTAATTTCTTTTATATCAAAATTTTGTTTAGTATCATAAATATTAAAGTATGTCATGTACTACTTGCAGCACTATTATAGATGTAACACCAGTACAACATCCACCATCATCAATATCACCAACAAATATTTTGATATCATCAGAAACACCAAGTCATAATTCGTCACCAGCAAAGTCATCACGTGTTTATTCAACAACACAATCACAGCATCGGGTTACAATTGATGATCCTAAGCCTCCTTTATCATCTTCATCTACTCATCATCAGTTAACTACAATGGCAACGGGGCCACCTTCAATCACGTCATCAATTCCCCACTTAGGATCTCAAGGACTGAGTGGACATGGAGGACATTTAGCTTTATTATATCATTCACAACAACATCATATTAACTATCCTGTATTGTCATTAGTAAGAAGACAATCACGTCTACAAGAGCCACGCTATCCAGCTCCTAGGGAAATAAGACCGTAAGCTTTACGTTTCTATTTTAATTATATATTTCAAGTGTTTATTATACATACATACATATGTACATATATAGTTGAACATGAATATGAAATTTTGATTCTATTATTTTCTTTGTTTTACATATGTAACCAAGTAAGACAAACACGTATCCTCATGATACATTTTACATATACAATTTAGTCGAATAATAAATGAATTTAATGAGGATTCCATAGTATTAAAAGATAAAAATTTTTAATCCTTAAGTAAAACTTTGAGTTTTTTTTTATAATGAAACTACAAATTGTATGCAATTAAAAAGTTAAAAAAATCAAAAAAAAAAAAATGATGAAATAATGTCAAGAAGTCTACCCGAGGGATTGAATAGCAAAATACAAGGAAAAGGTTTGAACCAAAGAGTGTTGTGGTTTAAGTAAAATACTTTTGAAATGAAGTTCTACCAGGAGATTTTATAGCAAAACATGATAACAAAATTTTTTGAAAATCAATAAAATCCAATAGTTGCGATTAATCGAATTTTTAATATTATAAACTGGATACTTGTGAAAAAAGGATAACAAACAATTTTACCTTTCCTCTGTTATAGCTTTTGGCAATTGTCTGTATTATTAGGTAAGTTTGATGGAAAATAAAAAAAGTGCTCAAATAATTAACATTAAATAACTTGATTTTAATTAATTGAATTTTAATTAATAGCTGTTGCAAAATGTTCAAAAAAATTAATTAAATAACAAAAACATAAAACAAACAAATAATAAGTTTTATATTATATTTTTATTTATAATAAAAAAAAAACATAATTAATGACACAATAAATAGAGGAACATTACAATAGATGACCAAATTTATATAGACTTTTAAAGGCTGTTTTTCAATACATGATTACAAAAAGCTAAAGACATTATTTTCCATTTAAAACTCCTTTCCGTGTATTGTAATACTGTTTATAAGCTTCAATGGAGAAAGGCTATTAAAAACTCAGTACTTGTCTGTATTAATTATTAATCAACTTTTGTAGGAAAACAATACTAAACTTTGCTAAATTATTGTGCATATTGCAAAAGTTACTCATTTTTTTTAAAGTTACTCACCTTGCTTTCGCTTTAAAGTATATTTAACACACAATTTCTTCTTAATTCTCGAAGTTGATTGAAATCCAAGTTCATAATACCTTTCCGCGTCTCATACTCGTCTTAAGAAATAAGCCTTTTTTAAGTTTTAAAAAATGCTTATTCATAACAAAATCGATATTTTAAAATCAATAGCTTTATATTTCTAAGGTTTCAATTTTAAAATAAAAAAGTTTACCTCGCCATTCTACTTTGATTTAATATTTGTTTAGAAAGGACAAAATTATTGTGAGAAAAATAATGTTATCCAAATTCATAAAAGTTTAAATTCAAGCAAAGATTTTAAAGTGTCTAAAATGATGTTTAAATTTTTTAGGAGAAGCAACAAAAGTAAAATCTCTAAATATACTCTTTAAAGATTTAAAGATAAAACTTGTGAGTTAATTCGTGCTTAAAATTTGTTTGCTTGTATTTAGCACTTAAAATCTTCCACAAAGCCATCAAGTAATTCTATCACTTACAAAAAAAATACTTTTTCAAATTTCAGGTGTGAAGCTCTAGCTACAACATTTTCAGCTTTATATGGAAAATTGTTGGTGGTAATGGGAATTGCTTTCCCTATGGCCGAAGTGATATCAACATATATACCACCATCATTTTACGAGGTATGTACACATAAGCATAAAACAGTTGAGCATACATCACTTGGCTTATTTGCAAAGAGTTCATACAACAAGAGGAAGTTATAACTTCAAAAAAGACAACAGCAGTCATAGATCCTCCTTTTGTCCGAATACAAAAGAACTTAAAGACAATAGATACAAAAAAATATATGAAGTTGTAAACGTATAATATTGTTATGATTGTATTTCAACTACCTTACATTGTCTCTCTTCTGTAAAAGCATATTATTTTCTTTAAGTTTCCATTACTATAAATTTGAAGCACATTTCTCTTTTCAAAACGTATTCACTGATTGTAATCCATCCTGTAGTGGAAGCCTTTCACTAAACCGATTTCAACGGAAAAGGCAGTGGCTTTTCTAGATATTGTCTATACGAATAGCTGATGATGACAGCCAAAAGTTTTACATAAATCTTTTCTTTAAAAAGACGTGTAAAAAGAGTAATTTACGATACAATGATTTTTGAATTAATAATTCTAAAATCCTGAAATTTCTATACATTTTTTGGACGGATTTCATTCAATGATGAATAAAGAGATATAAAAATTAATAAAGCCAAAATGAGTTTTAAAATCATTTTTGAGGAATTTTTGAACTAGAATATTTTCCTAAAATCCTGTTATTCTAAAATTTGTGTCTTTATACTTCGTCAAATTGACAATTCTCAATTCAGCATTTTTGAATATATGCTGAAACTTCCCTTTCAAGCAACCGAAATTTCCAATAAAAAAGGCTGTAAAGTTATCCATAGCTTATTTTAATGAGAATATTGAATATTTTGGTAAACCCCATGCATCACTGAACTACACTGCGAATTAAGCATAAATTCTTCTTTTGTTTTTAATATCATGATAAATTAAATCCAAGTCCTTGTTTGACAATTTAAAGTAAACTTTAGTAGCAGAGCCATTATTTGATAATATTGACGTTTAAATACACTACCAAAGAATTCATTATTGAAATCATGACTCCAATTTATTATTGTGCGTATAACTCAAAACTATTAATCAGTCATGGGCATTTTTTGAATTATTGTATAGAATTATGCTTGTATTTTTTAAGAACTAATAAATTTTTACTTCAAATGTTGTACAAACAAATTTATAATTAATCCTTTGATTAATTTTTTTTTATAATAATTTTTGCATTTAATGAAAGTACCAAAAAATAGACTTAGACTATAATATTTATTACTATTTTTAAAAAAAATTTAACTGGAGAAAAATTAAAGTCTAAAATAAAAATAAGAAACTTTCAACTATGAATCTTAAGTTCACTAATAGGTTTTTACAATCATAACAACTATTGGAATTTAATCGGAAAACCAGTTGTCGAAACAAATTTTCTGTCTAGACAGGTATAAGATACCATAATTTCATGATTTTTGAATTCAAATCATCAACTCAAGAAATCAAATCCCCAACAAGCATAAACCAATTATTACTCAAATTTTACTTTTCAAATATTTTCCAGGGTTTCTATCTTTATTTATACATTGGAAGTATGCTGTTCCTGTTTTTTATGTACGCGACACTTTTATGGGGCCGTCCAAAAATTGATTCAGCTTTGGGTGAGTGTTTTTTATGAAATTCATATATTTGCATTCAAATAATTTTTATTTTATACATTATATATATATGTATGTACTATAGATACATATATATATATATATTAAATATATAACAACAATACCAAAATGGGTTACATCTAGTAAAAATATTGCTGAACGTTTGTTTCATTCGTGCATGTACTCGTACGTGACTTATCTTATTCAATCGACATAAAAAAAAAGAAGATGCATTCAAAAAAGTCTAAGGATGGAAACTTGATTTCAATTTGCCTCTGTAATAAAATTAAAGGGTGAAGTGTGGAGCTCATATGTTCTACACATATGGCTTAAATACTCAAACTGTGAAGTGGAAAGAATTTTCCAGAGAAAGTTACCTCCTAGAGGTCTAATAATGCTTCTTGAAAAGTTTTGCTTTAATTAGTTAGATTTTTTTTGCACTTCGAATGTAGCTCTATGAAAAAATGCAATGAAGACCAAAATGCGTAATAGAATAAAAAACAATAAAACAATTAAATACATGCTTTCATGGTGTATAGTACCCTAAAAATAGAAAAACAAATACAGGTTTAATTAAGCAATATTTGAAAAATATCCATAAAAATTAGTTAGATATATTTAAAAGTACGGGTAGATTTTTAGTTTTTAGTTATTTAATAGTAAAATACTTTCAGCTACAAGATTTGATGAAATAAAATTATGAGCGTACCTTAAAAATCGGAAAATTGAGGGACCATTCCAATTATTTCCTATAACTTCTTTACCAGTTATTTTAATCAAGTAAAAATTTCTGTCGACGCAGTATATATTAAAAATTTCAAAGTTGGAGAAATTTAATTAGTGATCTCGAAATATAGTTTGAAGATTTCATGAATCAAGCCATAACTCCTTAATCAAATATTTTAGCAGTACAAAAATGCAGTCTTATTTGAATGTTTTGGCTATCAAATATTTTTGCAAAGTTTCAAATGTTTTCAAGGTCATTTAATATGTCAAAGCTAAGTTTAAATGGTAAAGATAGATAGATAAACATAGAAATAGTAGTATGGGCTCATAATTAACTTACTAATGCTAAATATATTTTAGCAAAAGAAGCAAAGCGACATCAAAAAGCAATAAGTGTTTCTGATAGTATGGACGAGTCTGATACAGAAACAGGATCATCAGATGCTAAGCATATATCGCCACCAATGCAAATGCGTAGAGCATCAATTCTTTCTCCGCTTGGAAGACAACACCATTACGGAAGCTTTTACTTAAGAATGGGAGCAGTAGGTGAGTTTCCTAAATAATTATTTATTTATTTATTATTTTTGTTAACATCAAGGCTTTCAATGTTATCAAAGCTGTATTCGACGAAAAAAACTTTTAAGCCATAAAGAGAATTTATTTGTAACATTGCTTAAGAGTTGTTAGCGACATCTAAGGCCTTCATTTGTTCAAAAAATATAACCAATATTTGCTTCTTTCGGGTCATCTTGTTGACCAGTTTTCGCTCTTCATAAATATGTTTTGAATAAAAAGAAATATATTGTTTTTGAATTTAAAAAGAAGTAAATTAAATTATTTTTTTCATTTTACAGCATTTGGAATTGGCAGTATGATATATTCAGGACTTGAATTTGGACAATATTTCGAGTTGGAAAGAGATACTAAATGTCACAATGTTATGCTAGCCTTAACACCCGCAACACGAATGGCATTTATTTTTATTCAAATGTATTTTATATTCCTCAACAATGAGGTAATTATACATTTTAATGAATTTATTTTATTCATTTATTTGATTTACGTATAGCAAATCAAAGTTTATCGTCATAAGATTCTTGCTCGTTTTGGTTTAATGCACATGATTGGCACTAATCTTTCTGTTTGGCTTAATGTGTTAATACAGGAGACAAAACATGAAATTTTAACATTTTACAACCCAGAGAATAGGACTTTAAGGATATCACATCGTTTAGGTAAACTGCTTAATTGTTTTTCTATTTATGGGATTTATATATGCTGTTCACAAAAACTAAACTGATTTAATTCTATTTTTTTTTTGTAGGCAATCGTTTACACAATTTAGAACATTCATCACTTGTACGAGTATCACGTGGACTCAAAGGACCCTATCAAATATTCGAATGTCGCCGTACAAATATAATTGGTACCCTTGTTCAGGATGCATCACCATTCCTTTTCCCATGTACAATTGAATATTCATTGATTTGTGCTGCCATACTTTATGTTATGTGGCGTAGTATATCACGACCTTCCTCTCAGCCAACAATACGAATCGAAGGTAGTCATTCACCATGTAAACGTTCACCGCATCATTACTCAGTAGATTGTGCACGTGCACATAAAGGGCTATTTATGGGAATTCTTATCTTAGTCCTGACAATAATATCATTAATACTCTTCTTTGTACTAATATCACGTCCAGAATTTGTTAGTTTGGCTGTAACTGAAGTGACAATATGTGAGCTAACAATCTATGCAACAGCAACAATAGCAACCCTTATTGGAATGATACAAGTACGCCATTTACAGTATGATGCAGCAAGAAGTTTCCAATTGGATGATATATTATTGGTTGGAGCACAAACTGGTTCATTTCTTTACAGCACATTTACAGTTATCGGAGGACATTTCACTTTACGACGTGATACTATACTTATTTTAATCACTGCACTGTCGTCTATTGTTCAAACAGCATGTCAAACAATGTTCATTTTGGATGCTAGTAGAAGGCAGGCTGTCAGTCCTGAACATATACGAAAGAAACCTGGGCGAGAGATAGTAACATTTTTATTGGTTGCTAATTTAGCTATGTGGGCGATTAGTACACTTGAGAAATCACGTGCTGAAAGTCATCCGATTCAGTTAAATTTTTATGGACTTTGGGCATGGACAATTATCACTCATGTATCAATGCCTTTGGCAATTTTTTATAGATTCCATAGTACAGTTTGTTTGTGTGAAATATGGAAAAGGGCCTATAAGCTCAAACCCGCTTACATGTAGGATTAAATAGTTTAAATCCTCGTTAAATATATAAATATTATTGATATGAAAATAATTGCGAGGATTATTGTTTGTTATTATATTTTGTATAGATATTGTATGGATGTTTCAATTTTTGACATAAGCAAAGAAAAAAGAATCTAAAAAATTAATGAGAGCCAATTTGTGATGTTGAAAAAATTTATATTTTTCCAAATCGAATGAGATCAAAATTGATAAATCTCGTAATGGTTGTAAATTTTACAATTAGTAATACTATTTCAAATTTACATTTGATTATAGTAACAAATACTTTGCTACCAAAAATGTTTGAAAGTTTTAAGATGGTATTTCTATTAATAAGTTTTTCGTTTTTCTGTTATAAAGTCTTCTTACTTTTGTAATAATTTAAAAAAAATATGTTAAAAAATATTTTAAGAGAAAAAGACTTGGATGGAAAATCTTCAATTTCATTAAAAGAACTTCACAAATATTCGAGCGCAAAAATTTTAATAGATTCATTTAAATAGTTTTCTTTTGGAAAACTTCTAACTAAAAGAATACAGTTCAGCAATAAAATTAGTAACTACAAAAAAGGGTATTTAACATTTTTAAATTTTTACCTAAAGCCTCTTGATAGCTTATTAAATAAAAATATTGGATTGTTACGTATAAAAAACTAAAAAAGCAAAATATGATTTCAGCTTATAGTATTTTTACATTATAGAAAAAAATCGTGTTTTTCAATTTCAGTATAATGAAAACGTTTCCTACTACACAATCAAACATTTCAATAATCTTTCAGTATTTATTAAATTTCACCAAAACAAAGGGTTTCGATTATTTAAAGTGTTAAAAATTTCTGTTGTTATAAGCTAACTTTGATAGTTCGTTTGATTAAATTTTGTTAAATATACCTTTAGTTTAAATTTCTCCATTTATTTAAAAAGTAAAATAACATTATTATATTTTTTGGTGGTATTACCACCAGAATTAGAGTTACTAAAACAAAAGCTTGAATTTCTTATTGATAGCTATTACAGTCAGTATATAAGACAGAAAAGGACAAGGGGCATGATTAAAATTCAAGTTCATATAGGTTTATTTTTATTTTTAATTTGTGAAATATACAAAATTAATGAAATAGTTTTGACTTAAGCCTACTTTTTAAATAAAAAATTTTTCCCTTGCTTCTAATTGTCAGAATTCCATATAAAATATAATGGCCTAGTTTGATTTTTGGTACTTAAATATAAGAAATATGAAACTCAAAAGGCTAATTTTTGATAATAAAAAAATAAATCATGTTGAAGCCCTTGGCTTTGAAGGCTTTAGAGAATGAATGGGTTTTATTCCTTAATATTTAACTATATCCGGAAAAACTAAATTAGCTAACTCCTTTGAATTTCATCTACAAATAATAATTCTTTTTGCTTTGCAGAATAAAGTCTAAGCACAAAAGCTATAAACAAAAGACAAGGTCAAAAGCTTATTGTAATATAGAATATTGAATTTAAGAACATAAGATTGAAACATAAAATATTAAATGAAGCTGGTTAAATGCATTTTATTATACTAATTTCAGTAATTTCAGCCCACATACTTTGTTTATTAATCTGAATAATATCGAGTACTGTATGTACGCGACAATATTTCTATATTTATTTTTCAAAAATAAATTTATTTAAAATTTATCCAAATCCATTCCTTTAGAGAAAATGTGACTGTACTTTTTGATTGTAGTTAAATCCAAAAAGATAAATGATTAAATTGATTCTTTAAATAAATTAAGTAGCATACAAACAGTTTTACCTTGATTAAATCATAACTACTTAGATTTTTCAGCCAGATATTACCTACAAAAACTACAAAAGATGTAAATGATTTTACATCATTTATACATAAACGAAAATTAACGAAAGCCTACCTCCAAAATTTTCGTACGAGTTCTAAATTTAAAATATAAAAAAACTATAAATATAACATTTAAAGTTGTTTATATTACAATTCATCCTATTTAACATGAATTTAACTTATAATTAATTATAGAAGACAACATATTTGGTATATGCAATATATAAATAAGTTTTAACTGGTTTCTAAGACTGGGATCAATTTTAAATGAATTTTGAAGTTTTATACCCGTTTTCGATAAATTTTTACTCTTATAGCAATAATCAAAGTCGCCAAATAATTTTTAATATTAAGTGTTTTTACTGAAAACTGTATCTTAACTGTTGTAAATATTAATGATTTGTATTTCATAGTTAGATTTAAAGATAATAAGTCATTATAATGTATTCTATAATAAAAAATTGTTTTAACCAATAAATTGGAAGCTTTATAATATTTCATTTTCTTGTAGTTACTTTCAGTTTTCATGATTTAAAGTAGTAAATAAAATCTTGCAAAAAGCATGATTTATCCCTCGTTCGTTTTAGTTTATTAAATATATGAATTGATCATAAATAAAATACTATTCTTAAAAATTTTGTTTTTGTGTTTTAATTTGTTTCTAACAAATTTGAAAATTATGAAAAATAACGACTGATTCTATTCTTTTGAATACTACTTTCAGTATTTCATCAATTAATATACATATGTATATTAATTTTTTATTTTTATTCATTGAAACAATTGCTGAGATAGCGACCTCTCCTTTGTTAATTTGTAAAAGCTGGAAATTTGGAATGTCTTAGATTTACCTTACCTGAATATGTATGTAGCTCCTATAAGCTGTTTTATTAGACATTCACACCTATGTCCTAATACCAAAAAACAATATTGTGTAAAAGATAAAATAATGCATTATACATAACCAGATGACTTAGAAAGCTTTCACTAATCACGATGCCTCAAAATACCTTATTTGTATGCAATAAAAAAATCAGCATTTTTAAGGAAGCTAAAGATTTTCAAGAAAAACATATACTATATCCATCAAAAGTTTTATAACCCATCTTTAGCTATATTTCTCTCAAAAGCCAGACACTGCTGTTTTAGATAAGTAAGTGAACACGCAAGGCTTTATCTCAAGGGATAAAATAGAAATCAAAACATTGAGTTGAAATTCATATTTCAAATTATTCTGAGAAATTCTAAGGAAATAAAATAACATATAAATGATTTAAGAAAGATTTTGGAGTTGAAATACTTGCCGTTTAATTTTACAACCTTTTATAGAGTAATAAAATCATAATCTCGTTTTGATAGAAAAAACCCATTCAAAAGTTAGCTAAGCTTCTTAGTATTAGAATACTATTCTTCTCATCATGCAGTAGTATGTCTGAATGTAAAAATTTTATATATTAAGCCGTAGCTCCGTAGAGCTTAATTCAATTAAATAGAAAATAGTATTTCAAAAAGTTGGATTGGATATTCAAATTATGAATATTTTGTTAGTTCTTTGGGAAATGGTATGGATTGCTTCTTAAGATCAGAATCCCTTCCTAGATTTTATTGGCACTGCTTTTTCTTCTGTAGAGTTATGGAATTGCTTTTTAACTACTTAGCGATGAACTATTTGTTTTAAATTTTACAATAATAAGTTTAATATTTTTTAAGAAATAAAAAATTCTTTACGGATGACGGAAATATATGCTTCGAAAATTTGTTTTAGCTACTTTCACAAAGAGCTATTTATTGTTACTGTTGGAAAATTATTACAATCGAAAACTGTTTGCATTATAATATAACTATAACTACATAAAAATTTCAGTTGCTGAAGTACTCTGAGTGAACATTTATGCCATATAATTATTAAGAAATAAGTTAAAAGTTTAAAATATGAAGTGTATATATAATTTGTTTTTTATTGTGGAAAATACAATAAAGTATCCACTCCCAAGAAATATTTATTGACCTGATTTTGAATAAGGCTTACCTTTCCTTCGTTTAATTATCAACCTGCAGAAAAAAGGTTTCTAACCTATTTACTACTGTAAATCAAAATTAAAGTTTAATGAAACGATTTTTTCTAAAAGTAAATATATAAATATATATATATATATATATATGTGTTCATATACAGCATTAAAGGACTGCTCCTGCGTAATACTAAATACAATACCATTTAAACGTGTTACCAATTTTTTTGGGAAGAATAAAAAAGTAGAGCAAGAACATACATATAATCTGAGTATTGTACAGAAATAAAAATTTTAGTCAGGGATAATGCATTTGCAAATAGGAGAAATATCTGTCAGATTTGTTGTCTCTGTTGATAAGTGAAACGAGTATAGCTATTTCTATTCTTTTCTTACTTTAAAATTTATTTTATAAAAATTCTCTATATCAAAATAAGAAAATACAAATAAAGAAGTCTTTTAACAAATACTAATTCAATGAAATAGTACGCATGACAAGAAATTCAGTTTTCTTCAAAGGGAAGAATATTGATCTAAAGTTTTTGGTTTAAGCGCACTGTCAAATTATTTGGCAAATAGTTAAGCGTTGGAATATGTATAACAATAAACTATTTACATTGAAGGATGGGGTTATTGTACTCAGATATAGGGGAGAATCGGCTTTAGGAAACTAACTAGGGCAAATAGTGGGCCATTAGGATCAGAATTAAATGCATCTTCATGTTTACAATCAAATGAATATAGAGTAAAACTTTTTTTTTAACAAGTTTCGTTAAATTTATTTTTATTCAGCTTAAGCAGGTTCTTATAATGTTAAATACCATCTTTAGGACTAGTTTTATTTGCAAGTTTTTAAAGTAGAACAAGTGCACATTTGTCTTTTGAGTAGTTGTAGAGGACATTCTGGAAAAATGATATTTTGACTGTATGCATCTGTAGCTAGCTAAAAAAATATTAATTCAATTTTTGTTTTTATAGACTTATGTTTTTATTATGTGAAATTATTTAGTATTTTCTCTCAGTCAAAATAAGGATAAAGTTGAAATAATAAGTCATTACGCCTGTTATTGATGAAAAAAAGAGGTTAAAAAATTTCTTGATGTTCTACTTTCTAAATTGTAATATATGAAAAAACAATCAGATTCCAAAATTTAAGTATTTTTTTGTTGAAGCGTAATGTTGAAGAAATATTGAAACACTGGAATTGAAGCTTTTACGAAGATGATTAAGTTTAAAATAAAACATATTTTTAAGAAATGAACGGAATAGATGCATATGAAAATAACCAAATTAATACCTAAGCTTTAATTATTTCCAAAATTTCAAAATATTATCTCTTATAATAATTAAGTTTTAAAGTATTGTTATTTTATTAAGTGCAAGTTACAATTAAGAAAGGAAAACTTAGAAGTAATTAAAAAACAACCACAAAACTAAAACTAAACTAAAAAAAGTTCGTTGAAATATGTTTGATTTTAATGTGGATGGCACTAAAAAGAAGTAGATTCAATATTTTAAATGTAAAAACTATCTGTACTCGCACCTAGCGCAATTATTTTGAGCCTTCACCACTCTTATTAATCACAAGTTGAAAAAAATTATCATCGCGCTTCAAAACAGTAGCGGTTATTTCAATTTTTGTCAAATTTAATACTTACAGCTGTTAATTCCTTACACTAAAAACATAGATATCATTTAAAACAAGGAATCAATATAATTTTTAGAAAGGTACCAACTAAAAACAGATCTTAGTTGATATTTTGAGTGATGGTACATTAAAAGTTTTGTGAAAAAATGGAAAAAATTTTTGTGTTTTGATCAAACAATTATTTTTCATAAAAAAATAATTCAATTTAAGGAATTGGATTTTAGGACACCTTTTTTTGTTCGAAAATGTGAAGTTTTTAGTTAAATTCTGATTTGAATCCAAGCAGGAGTATGAGTGCATGCTATTGATCTATATGAAATATTTGCAGCGAGAGCTTACAAAATCAACAAAACTATTCTTATAATAAGATTTCGTAAAATCGCTGACATCATTTAGACACCAATGTAATATATTGGTAAAATTCTTTTTTTTAATTGTCTAATTCAGCAGAGTTATCTTTTGATTTAGTCTTTATCTTTACTAGTCCGAACTCTGCTTGAATGTTTTAAAAATTATTAGCCTATTTCATACAATGGTATTCAGTCTATAAGTCCCCATGTATCCTTATATATTTTTGTTATTGCCACTATTCCATATCTTTTCCCTTGAATGATTAATAGTTTCAAATACGAAACATACTAAATAACAAGTCAGGCTACTGCAGTCTTTTCAGTACAAAGCAGTATACAACACACAAAAACCGTACATAAATGAGAACGGATTTAACGCAAAAATGAATAACGCTTGTATGTAAAAATAAAAAAATCAATTTTTCAGGTAGGTATAGAAAATCGCTCAAATGCTGCATCTTTGGCAATTTCATTCGGATCGACTTGAAATTTTGACACAATCTTTTTTAAGATGTTATATATCAATTTAAAGAAATTAAAAGGAATGAAAAAGATAAAAAATTAAATACCGAACCATCCCCTTAAAAAAGAAACTATAATATAGAAGGAGTAACTCTACAAACACGAGTTATGTATCCGCATTCCCGGACAGCCGATTCGCTTACCATGAATAAAATAACGTCATGGTAAACAAATTGGAATGTCTATAAGGATAAAATCTCATTATAATTTTGAAACAAAAACAAAGATCAAGTAGCCAAAACTAAATAATAATTTTAAAAATATCAAGTTGCAATTAGGGAGTTGCTTAAATAGAGTTAGTCTAGTTAGACCAGTCCAAGGGGGCAGTCACTTGGGTAAAATATCAATATTGTTCCATTGTATGACAAAAACAAAATAGAGTGTGAATTAAACTCATGATTGTATTTTGTGTTATTTTTTGTGTGTTATTCCTGAAAATCCATAATTCACGTAACCACTAAAACACCAAATATCCTAATAAGGTAATCTAAAAATATATAAATTGAGTTACAAGCTAACAAGAATTAAGAATTCAATTAACAGTGGTGATTATTAATAAAATCAAATAAGAAACAGATCCGATCAGCACAATGTAAATTATTTTATAATTGTATGCAATTTAATAAATTAATCCTAAAAAACGAAATTTCAAAAACGGTTTATCAAAGCTCAATTTCACTGACAATCAGACTTATACAAATTTTTTGTTTAAGAGCTCAAGCAGCCAGCAGCAGCCGAGTAGTTTTAAAATTATACATTTACAATCCTCATAATTTCATATATTACGAGTAATGCCTAGAGTACTCTTTTCATTTTCCCCAAATTAAATATATGTGGCAGTTAGACTATTTTAATTTTTGTTGTTGACATCATCGCTTTACGAATGGAATTTATTGGACAGAAAGAAAAATCTGTAAGTTGAAAGAAAATTTCCAAACACGTCTTGTTCCCCTAGTAACATAAAATTCAATATCCATAGTATTAAAAAAATGTAAACAAAGAGAAAAGCTCAAAGAGGGAAAAATTATAAATAACTAAAGTGCGGTTTTCAGTTCCATTACGCAATACATCTGACCCCTAATAAAACTTTTGATCACTCTTTCGCGTGCATGAATTTCTTCTAGTAGAACTCATATAACGAAATGCAACCTGTTCGAATCATACAAATGCAAATCGGTCTTTATTACTTTTGACCACAAGAGGAGTTGGCGCCATGCAAACTTATCTAGGGAGTATATGCATACTGACTAGTAAAAAACTTAATATCAAAAGATGGAATTTTTTTAAATATATTTTTCATATTACATGCAAACTGCTTTCATTTGTTGATATTCAATAAAAATAAAGAAGGAAAAATAGAGGGGTCAGCCATAAGATTTTCTGATGCGCAAGTTCAGATTTTACTATGCGCGAAGTTTACAATGGATACGCGTTTATTTGCCGCCGAAGTTGAAAGTTCTATCGACAGCTTTAGTTTTATCAGTTTAGCTTGCTGTGTTGAGCTAAGATGTTAGCAAGTTTTGGCGGCATTTAGTATTTGGAGCTTTGTTTGATTTACTTGATGCATTTTTAAGCGGTAAACTGATGAAAGTAGTACAAAGAAAACTAATTTTTGATTAAATTTTCAATGAGGAATATAATAAAGAAGGTAGTTCGTATTAATTTTCTAATGCAAAGTGCGTAAATTCAGTGCTAATTTAAGTGTTGCCGGTAAAATCTCATTGTGAAGAAGTAGAAAGGATTATTCTAGTTTTGTATTCATGAAAATTGTAAAAAAGTATATATAATAGAAAATTCACGCAGTTAAATTATTTGATTAATTCGTAAGTATATTGTGGAAGTTATTATCCTTTCTTTGTTATTATATTTTTTTTTTTCATATTTTATTTGTTGAGTTTATCCTGCACCCTAATCTTTTGTTGTCCTTTTTTGTTACCATGCCGAATATATATGTAAGTATAAACATCCTTCAGGAACAGAATATTAAAAGAATATCAAAGGACGTCAAATATTTTACTTTGTGCATACACATGAAGTAGGGCAATTTTGGCACTAACTAAAAGGGGTGCATTTGACTATCGCAGGACAAAACAAACTATACATATATACATATTTTTTTTATGTATATATATATACCCATAAATCCGTCTATGTATATAGTAGTGGGTGCGTGTTTCGAGGAAATCAGGATATTTTTTACCATGCGAACAATGGATATTTCCTGCGTGACACGGAAGAATAGAAAAAGAAAAATTTTTTTTATGCAACAATTGCATAAAATTTCAGAGCGTATAAATACAAATTAAGTATTTTAACAATGTATCCTCGATTTAAAAAATAGTGAAGTTTTGTCTTTCATTCATATTTTTGTTTGGTTTTGTATATGTATTGGTTTAAGTATATCTCCCCCAATATCTATTAAAATTATTTTTTGTTTTGTCTCGAGGTATTGGGGGTTCATTGACACTTTTGGGGCTGTTTTTGTTTATTTGTTATTATCAAACTTCCACAGGTGGCCTGTTACTAGGGGCAACAAAGACATTTTATACGTTTTTTTATTTAAATTTTAACTAATGCAAGTAATTTAATTAAGTAATAAGGACTACTCATAGTACTTCAATAATATAGATAATAATTTGATATAAAAAAAATATAACGTCTACTAAACAAAAACGTTGATTGAAAATTTGTTGCTTTAATTGAAATTTTTATTTAATCAGTTTTCTTGTATTTAGTAAGCGAAATTCCCTTATTAAGCTATAATAAACTATAATATTAACGTAACTGAACCTAATTTTTAAGATTTACTTTATTTAAAGGTCGAAATCTGACTAAAACCAAACAAAGCTTAACCCTACAAAAATGATTGAAAATCAAAACTCATTATTTAATATATTATAAAATACATTTACGCTTAGCGCCAAAGATTGAAAATATGAACTAAGCCATGTTTTTTTTCTTTATCGAAAAATGAAAACCTTCAATAAAAGCCTTGTAGTTATGACTCTCTACTCAAAATGGAAATATTTACAAATACAAAACAAGTCCCCTATTTGGTTTATTTTCACCCCATGAACAAAAGCGGTGATTGACAACTCATTCAACTACGAGGATTTTGGGATTATGGCGCCAAGAATATTGACGAAAATTTGGGACAAAACATAGACTGGTTTTTATATAAGCTTGAATAATTTCAAGTTTTCCAATTTTTTTTTGAAAATAGTTTTGAGTTTTAAAATATAAATCCATAACGGTTAAATAGAGTAAAATCAAATACAATTAACTGTTAACTATTGTAACCCGAAGGTATTAAGTATTGCATATACTTAGGTTAGCTCTAATATCTGCTAAGGTTTTGTCTAGGAATGGCAATTATGAATGCTTTTTTTAGCTGTTTGTAACGTGAATCGATCAATTCACCCTTGTTAGTTGTTGTTGTGTGTGTGTGTACTTACACTTATTAAATACAGATGAGGAAAACTTACGAGCTGCGTTTTATCTCTAACGCCAACACAAGAAGACTTAGAAGACCTAGGAAGTCAATATAAATTGTCGATTTATATTGATAAATAAATCCTAATAGCGTTTAAACAAGGCCTATTTCTATCATACTTTTCATCAACCATGTATCCAAGTGCTTATCCAAAAGAAGTTAAATGAAGTTACTATAAAAGACAACTAATAAAAATTTTTTTGTTGCTCTTAAGGGTAGAACTTTTATGCTTAAGTGGTATCTAGTTCTAAATCCAATCGACTAAAATATCAACAAATAATGGCTTCTTGTTTTTAATGTTCTAAAATTGGCTGTGAACCAACTTCATTAAAGTTATCCAACGTAACATAAGAAAGATTGTGTGTCAATACTTTCTTAAATTTCTTGATGTTTAAAATTCAAAAAATTTTTTAATGTGAAATAGGTAATTTTTACATATATCAGTCAGGAAATTAAATTCATTTACGTGAGATCTTGCAAAGATTTACATCAATTTTTAGAATATAATTGAAAGAGTAATGTGTTTTCAAAATGAGTTTCTAGTAGTCTCTTAGGGAGCACTTCCATTTAGCAGCATCAACACGTGTGAAAAGTCATTTAAATCCGGGGATTTGCAATTTGTCAAGTTGAAATTTCAAATAAAACAATAAGAATGAATGAGTACAATTTTAAAAGCTCAAAAGCTTTAATATTTATTTCCAATAGTAAAATTAACAAAAAATATTTACGAAAATATGACAAAATAAAGATAAAGTTAAATTTTACGAAATCTAAACGAAATTTAAGAGTAGTGACGAATTTTTCTTTGATTACAAATAAAGTTGGGCTTTGAAGAATTTTATAAAAATTTTACTCTTCTCTTTATAATTTTTCAAATTGAACTTTTCTAAATTGCTACATACTTTCTTGCTTATCCAATTTAATACAATAAAAGTAAATAGTAAAAAAATTTTCCTTGAGATTGAATAAGCACTTACAAAAATATTTAATAATTTACAGATTAAATGAAATATTATTGCTCTTAAGAAATTTTTAGTTTGTTTAATATAAATTTAATGGACTAAGACTTTCATTTCCCTTTTGGACGTGTGCTGTATATTCACTAGGATTTTTGTTTATACATTTATGTAGAGCTTCAAAGATATCTGATTTTAGTATTGTGAGTAGCTGTAGTCTATAATTAATTAAAATAAACTACTTGTTTAGTTCGTATAATATTTTTTTTGTCAATTATTATTCTCTCCATTAAAACCTAAATTAGTGACGGCCATAGCTTACTCACTGTGTTAAGTACTAAACCAAATATTTTAGATACAATAGAAATTTTCTTTTAAGCTAATTTTCAATCAAAATAAAAAAGCTTTAGGGTTCCATATATATATGTAGTTCGTGTATACCGTTAATTCTTGTCAGTTAAACAAAACTAATCTGCAGCATAAGCGATGTTGTTTAAATTTCAATGAGAGCCAATCCCTAACTGAACAATAATATCTATATGAATTCTATAACAAAAAAAAAAAAAAATTGTTTGAATTTAAAAGAAAACTTTTTAACTAGATAATAATCAGAGATCAGTACGTCTGTACTAAAACTGTCATTCGCCTCATGGTCACGATAAATACGATGACACTAGGAAAGTCCATTTAATCGAAACTGTAAATCTATTCGGAAATACAAAGAAATAAGAAATGATCAAAGATTTATATTAATGCACGAACAGTGATCTAAACGAAGAACAAAATTCTTTTTCTGGCGTGCATAAAGGGATTTTAAATGGATCAGATTTAACCGTGACCTTACTTCCGAAATGGCTTATTAAAAAAATAAAAAAATTGACCTAAATACATCTATGTGTATATTTTATGCATAAGGTATAAAAATATCATTATTTATATAACCAGTATTACACTTAATAAGAGTAAGTAAGATTCAGTTGTTAAAATTGAGGTAGCTTTGAGCTATTTTTTGTTAAAAATTTTTTATTAATATCGTAAGCACAAGTGACATTTCATAAATTTACTATTTAGCCAAAAAATTAATTTATATTTTTGTTTTGTGTGTCAATACTTTCTTAAACTTCTTGATGTTTAAAATTAAAAAAGTTTGTTAATGTGAAATAAGTAATTTTTACATAAATTTATCACTCAGGAAATTAAATTTATTTGTGTTAGTTTTTGTAAAGATTTACATCGGTTTTTTGAATATAATTGCAAAAGTAATGTATCTTCCAAATGAGTTTTCTAGGAGTCTTGTAGGGAGCACTTCCACTTAATTCCCTCTTTACTTTGGATCATATTTTTAACATTCCCGCACCCTTATACGATAAAGGGTTTTTTCATAAATTTCTTATAAGATTTAATTACCAGCTTTTTGGCTAAATAGTTTATAAAAAGAAGAGATGGATCAAATGAGTCTATTGGATATTACTAAATATATAATGAACAGAAGAAATTCGTGCCAATTTTTAATATTTAAAAAAAAATTTTTCTTCTTTTGTCCTCTGTAAGTCATGCGTCAAGCTATTACTATTATTAGTATTAGCTGTAATAATTGTTCATAAATAAAAAAATATTAAGCAGAAGTAAGGTTATTCCAATTATACCAAAATATCATTTTGCAGAGCGTGTGTTACTTTGAAACACTAAAATGAAAACTGTTGAAAAACTTCATGATTTATATGGACGTAAGCAAAGCTTGGTCTTCCTGTATAAAAGAATATTAATTTATTGAAAATTGCCCAATTGCTTTCAATGTTATTAAAAAGCAATAAGTTGATTTTACTCCTTAATTTAATAGGTGTATTAAAACTTGAATTAGGAAACAATTCTGCTGCTTTCCCTGAAATATTCAAGTTACCTTACTTGGTTTTGAATTTTCTGAAATTGATACCAAATTAGAATATGGATGTGTTTCTTTTATTTCTTTACGCAGGAATATACTTGATAGTTAAAAAATGTGCTACTATACACAAACCATGCGGATAACGCTAAAATGATAAATAGCAATTAATTGTATGTACTTAATCTATATATTGGGAAAAACAATAAAACATACCTCATAACAGTTTTAATAGAGAAAGAAGAAATTTGTTTGCAAATCACACCCAAAAGTTTTTCATTATTTCATTTTTTCGAAGTTGTTCATATTTGGCAATTTTATGTATATACATATACATATAAATGTAAATATATATTTAAATGAAAGTACGAATATTAGAGCCTTATTCACTGTCTTCTAAAATAAACTACAGAAATTTTGAAATATTTAGCGGTTGTACTGAAATCGAAGCTGTGACATATTAAATAATATTTTATAACTTCTGGGGAAACCATTATGAAATAATAATTAAAATACTTGAGAAGCTATAATTTACAGCTTTTAAAATTTTTATACTTCTTTGTAAGGATTTATACCCAGCGGATGATAATATTTTTGAAAAATCATACCCCTTTTTTTCATTTTGATGTTCAAAATATTAGTTTGGATTTTCAAAAAAGGAAAATGTAATATCCAAAACCATACTATTCTAATTTTTAAAATTTCTGATGAAATAAACAATAAAGCTTTGAAGTATTATGGGATATTATTAAAAAATAGATTTTAAAAACTGCAAACCATATCAATTAACACTTAATTTAGTCTAAATAAATATATTAAAAGAATTTCAATTCAAACTTTAATAATTTAAGTTGTTAGATTTTTCTAATTTCTAGCACATATGTATATCTCACAGTTTGAGCATAAAAAGTTAAATTTGTAAAGGGCAATACAATTGCAACAATAGTTATTGCTATTATCGAACTGAAATTCAATTAAGGTGACTGATTTGAAATCGCTGGCATTGTTAATCAAGTGGTGCAGAACGTATTGAATTTCTTTATTTAAAGTAAAATTGAAAGGCAGTTGAAATTACATTCCCAAAGAAGTATCAGTAATCTTATGGAACAAAAAAACACTAAAGTACTAATGAATTTTCATCATCTTTTGTAGAGTATCATAAACTAAACTCTCCAATTATAATTAAATAACCCGAAAAAATCCTTTAAAATGTTCAGAATGATTTCATTTAACCTGATGGCAAACTTTGCCGTCTACACTTTAACAATTTTTTTGAAATAGAAGCCATATATATACATATATGTGTACATACCAATAAAATGACCTAGTAAAGAAAATATCACCACAAATTTATGCTGTAATAAGATCAAAACGTATCAAACTGCATGTCAAGATCTAGTGCTCGATTTACGGATTAAATAGAAAATGAAATCAAAAACCCATTATTTTAAGGGAATACATATTTTAATCTAGCCATGTATTTATATAGGTTTGCGCCTTTGTGCCTTTAATGTGGGTGAACCACACTATTAGCAATTACTGTAATGGCATAGTTACTTCACCGCATTGTTGGTTCCTTTGTCTACGTAGTAAATAAAAGCATTGACCTCATATGTATTTAACGCATTACAGCTTGGCGCCTCGGTTCACAAGAATGAAGTTCAATTATGATTCAATTAATCGTTGAACGGAAGCCGGAAATGGTGATCTAAAGTTTTTGATGTATGTAAGGGATTCATTCTTCATTTTTTTCGTTTGTTTGGTTTTTTTATTATTAAGCAATGTTAATGTTAAGTGAAGAATTGAAATAGATTCAAGTCCATGACCATGCATAATTGTAATTTACGGTGAATAATTCAAACTGTCAGTTGTACTCAAAAATAATTGAGATGAGCTTAACCTAGCACCAGTCTTACCAGTGAAACAGTCCCTTGTAAAATTTTATTGTAATGAAACGCTACGAAATTTTTTGTTGGAATTCTTTTAAAAGGCTCAGAGATTCAAGAGCACAAAAACAGGTGATATTACAGCATCCAGTAGTAGAAATTAATACGTTTTTACTGTATTCATATTAATAAAATTTGTGAGTTATGCTTCAGTCTTTAAACTTATTGTTAGATGTGTGTCAGGCTTAAGTGAAGTTAAGCTTTAAGTTGGAAAAAGTGAGTTTATAAAACAAGTTACAAGTAGATTTCTTTAAATAGGATGTAAAACTAAAGTAAAGTTATTTAAAGGTTGAATAATTCGTTAACATTAACCAGAGACAAATCTGAAAGAAAAGGAAGAAAATTCAAAAAAGCTCCTCTTGTATGAGTATATCTTTTTAAGTAAGAATTTTATTACTATAAGTAACAGTTTTTATGTATAAATAGGTGGAAAACTGAGCTGAAGATAAGACAACGTAAAATAGAATTGAATTTTAAGAGCTATGTGTATAATTTAAATTAGTTTTGTCATTTTGTTAGAATTTGGTGGATAGTTTGAGTCAGTGAGATTGAAAAAAAAATTTTTTTTATAATATTATAACCATTTTCACTACATAGAGCTTCTATAATATTCCAGTATAGAAAATCGTTTGTTTTTAGTATTGCTCAGAGCCAAGTGAAAGTTTTCTTTTTTTTTTTGTAAATTGAAAGAAAATAGTTTTTCTATATATAATTAATGATATTACGCCCCACATTAATTTTTTTTCATTTAAAAATAATACAATCAAAGCAAGTAGAATAAAAAACAAAAATCTTCAATAAGGATCTGGTTTTTAATGTTTTAAATGTACCGAATGAATATTGTTAAGATCCGGAAATATTGAAAAAGGTGGAATGGTCACCGTTTTTAAAAATTTCAATAGCACTACATAATTTTGACTAATATAAAAAACTCGACAAAGAGATAGAATTTATGACTTTTAGAAGAACAAATTACAGCTAAAACAGGTGTTAAAGTCGTCTCAGTTTATACACCATTGTTTATGAAAATTAGATATTTATTTATAGTTTTCTAAAGGAAAAGAAAAGCAATCATTAAATAAAATTTATTTTATAATTTCTCAAGTTTGTCATATGATAACATGTCTAAAAATATCCATACAAAATTCTACTTCTCATTAATGAATAGGAAAATATGCCCAATTTACAAATTTTCTTAAAGAACACTTTCTTACTTATGCTCGGAAAATATTTTTTAACAATGTAATTTTTGTTGTAAAAGTCAGTGCTGCCTTTTTGTATCAATTTCTCAATGGTATTAATACGTAAATCAAGAAAATGTAAAATTTTCACTAAAAAATTATAACTAGTTATAAACTTTTCCAAATTAAAAATAGCTACAAATATTTTTATAGAAAATTTTCCAAAAAATGAACATCAATTTCGGGTTTCTTTGAGAGCAAAAAACCCATTATATCAATTACAAAATTACTGAATTCAAAACTTCAGAAATATTTTATAATTTATTCACAAGAATTGTGCATACAAAAATATTATATTGTGCACACATACTTGTAAATTGTTTATTTATTGGTTTTAAAAAGAAATAAAGAAATAAATACCTAATGCTTTCAGTCATGACGGCGTCTTGTGACAAGTGATCGATACCAATGATCTATTTTATATGGATATAGTTAGCCGTTGATTTGTTGTTGCTAGTCCCCTTTCCAGTTCATTGGCTATTTTCATTTTCTAAAATTTCCTAGTGCTTTCCGAGAAAAAAATTCGACCTAGAAATAATAAGCTAGCTGGAGCTCATTTAATTGAAAGTACTTAGTTTTTCTAATGTGGTGATGGATTTCTAGTGCTTATAAATATCTAATCCAATTGGTTTTCACTTTTTTAAATTTTCTTTCCCTCCTAACCAATTCCATGCTTCATCTTTAAAAGGCTGTGTTGTTATTACATTAAGGAATGAGATATTTTTCATAATATACTCCGTTTAAAACAACTTTATTTGTCTGCTTGAAGAATTATTATATCTGCACTAATTTTGTTTAGTTTTATTATATTTACCGATAATTGAGTGTCCTCAATATGCAAGAAAAACAACCTTTAAAAGTGTGGGCAAGATCTTTTCGTTGTATAAATAATTTTAGATATTTTTGAATTTCGAAGGGCAATTGGGTTAAATATGCCACGTGCCTTTATATTGTAAACAAATCTTAAGTATCTTATTTCCGTGTTACTTTTGTGGTTAAGCATATGTTGTCTAATATTTTTGATTAGCTTGTAAAACTTTTTCTAAAGATTTCTTTATTTATGGTTTGATTTTTAATATTCGTAAATATATTAGATTCATTACATGATAACTTAATTAAAGTTTAGCTTTTAGCATTTTTGATATTTTGTTTTTGGGAAATTTTTGATTACTACTAGAGAAGGTATAAAAATGCTTAGAGCTAGGATTCAAGTTCAATCGTATTAACTTCTTGTTTTTTAACAGCTTTTCCTCAAACATAACACAAAAGTCAACCAAAGAACATATAAACTCCAAACGACTGCTGAAATATTTTGCAAGAATGTAAAATGTTTTGCAATTTAACAAAGTAAATAAAAGTAATTATACGAAAAAAAACACAAATTGGAGGAAAATAGAAAATTTCACTTCATTTTCATCTTCTTAATCAATTTTTAAACGAACTTAATCATAATAAAATATAAAATTTTTGAAATCATAAAATTTAGTTCTTTATTATAAGAACTTAATCGAATAGCACGATTCGCATTTTAACAGCATAAGAAAAATCATCCTCCTTAGAAAATAGCTAAAAATATAATCCTAACTTTTCATATTCTTTTTTATTTTTAAAAAAAATTCAAAATCTAAATTCAGATATAAGGTCAAAATTCTTATAAACGAATTTTTTGCACACTTGCGGAATCAAATTTTATTTATTTAAAGGTAAATTTTGATTGTTTTAAAATTTTTGAAAATTCAATATTTATTTTTTCCAAGCTGCCGATTTGTTTATAAATCGGTTTTTTAATATTCTAGCATATTATTTAGAGCATTTAGCTTGATATGACGCAACTATTAAGAAAATTTCTAATGCGGTCATTTTGGTAAAAATAAATTTTTCTAGGAGTGTCTGGACTAATTTGTCTGAAATTAGATGAAGGGCATTTATTTATTTTTTGTATATTGGGTATTTTGACCGATCTTAGCTGATGAATACTTTAAAGAAAACCTTGACCTAATGGATTGCATTAAAATAGTTTTCCTAGAATTTGAATATTGTTCTCCAAGTTTTAGACATAATAATTATTGGGTTAATCAAATAATTACTATAATTCTAAAAATGTGTTTTAAAAATAAGTTTTTAGGCATAAAACTTTAAATTTATAAAATTAAAAAATGAAAATAACGATTGAAAGCTACTACCACAAGTAGTGTGTTTTCTGCATAAGGCTTAAGGGGTCTACCCTAATTAGTTTTAAGGTTTTTAAGAAAACTCCGTCAAGTTGAGTATAAGTTTTTCGTTGAATACAATTTCAGACAACGTAAGTCAATATTTTCGTTTTAATGCTCAAATCGTTGTAAATTTCTAGAAAACCATTATTTTCCTCTAGGAAAATTAATTTTCCTTTTCTCCAAAATTAACAAATTGATATAATAAACTGTTGTTTTATTTCTTGTTTTTAAACAGTGGAAACCTTTTATGAGACCTCTGAATAAAAAATTAAGTAAGAAAATTAGAATTTAGAGTAATTGTTGTTTTTTTTTGTTTTTGCAGAAAGAAAACGGAATTCACCACAATTTTGATTCAGTTGATTCAAATAATTAAACTTATATCTTGATGCCTTAATCCAAAAGTAAATCATAGCAAAAGGAAAAGGTGAGAAGGAATGCAGCGCTGCCCTTATATACATGAAATGCGAGAACGTCTTTTAGGACAACCACAGGAATCAGTAGTATTAGGAAGTATGGAACGGGAAGGCCTTATTGATAATCGTCGATCAGCTGATAGCTCTCAGGTTGGAACAATTGTCAAGGTAAGGCAATGCTCGTCAAACAAAAGAATTTTACATCTTTGCTTATTCAAATTTGCTAACTGCTATAAGTATTTTGTTGTTTTTCTCAAATTTAATAAAATTATTCATTTAAAAATTTTCTTTGCATTAAAATCATAATTAAAGTCTAGGAAAAATAAAGCATCTACACTTGTTTGCACGAGTATTGTCACCAGATGAATTGGTTTGTAAGATATTTTTAAAAGCTAAATATACAAAATTTTTATATTTATTTAAAATAAAAAATTTAGTTGAAAAAGAATTGGATGCCTGCTAAGAGATCAACATTAAGTTAAGCGCATGCTCTTCAAACCTCTTTCGTCTGATTACGGCATGTTAAATTGTTCTTTAATAACTAATTTTATTCACATGCTTCAAATTGTTTCTTATACCATTTATGTTTCTAAATTTTATTCTTATTAATATTTAGCAATTTAAAACTAGCATTTGCATGATAAAGTTATCTTAAATTAATATTTAAATATAAAATTACATCTAATTAGGGATTAGGGATTAATAAAAAATGGAACAAACGCCTAGAGAAAACAATCTATAAATAAATATATTTGTTGAAAATATCCATGTTTAAAATTCTTTTCAAGAAATATTTTAATAAGTGTATTTAATCTTTTCAAAAATGGCAAAGGATATTTGAAAGCTTCATCCTTGAGAGGTTTGCTTTTTAGAATCTTAATAAAGGGATTTTAAACAACTGGAGAATTATTTTAAATTTAATATTTTATAGAAAAGAAAAAAAACTAAGATTCATTCAATACTTTTTTCGAAAATATCACATGTTAGTCCTTTTATATTTGACTTTAAACTAAAAAAACACTAAAATTTAATTCTTGTAGGTCCGATTTCTAGCAACATTTTGAAAGTAAGAATTGGTTTATTATAGCTCCCTTGAACCTCTTATATTTAAGTTTTCAGGAATAAGTCAGTTCTAATAATTTTGAAAGATATAATTGCTTTGTGTTTTTAATATAGTAAAATATACTCTTTGTATTAAGCAGTATTTTAATAATGACAAATATTTTAGTTAGTTGTGACGTTTATGTAGGCTTTTTTCCCAGAATGTTTTGTCAGTGAAAGCTTACCTGATGAATAATGAGTAGTGACTGCTGAGTAGTGAGACTAGCTTAAAACCTTTAATATTCTTTATTATGGAATCCTAATTTGGTGGTTATGAAGCAATCAATTTTATCTTTAATGATGTGTTTTAAACCTTTTTTACAAGTAAATTTTGGTTTCTTGTTATTTATTTTACGTAAAATGTACAAAATTAAAGAATAACATTTTAAGTTCATACATAAGCTAGATTTGGGAAAGATCACGAAAAGTGTACAAAGCGCTAGAAAAGTAAATTAAGAAATCTGAAATTATTAAAGTAATTGAAATTTATTAACATTAGTGTTGTATATTTTTTGGAATTCAATTTGTACTTAAAACTAGGCTTTGGAAACTTTTTTTCTGGCTTTTCATATTGGTTTGTATTTTGCCAATTACATATCTTTCATCGATTCTTCAGGCAATAATAACAACTCTAAAAAATTTTACAAAAACATAAACACTTTGCATAATTCAATAATCTTGGATTCTTTGTATACCAATATTTTGTTGAGATTTTAATTGAAGAACTCAACAATTTTAATTTAGATAAAAATTCTACACAACATAACCATTTTTGTGCTAGTTTTTCATAAACCAAATAACCTTTTTTTGATAGCTGATAAACTTCAATTAGTAAAATTAAATTTAATCAAAAAGCAATACAACTGAGCATCAAAGGAACTGCTTTAGTCCATTTCTTTTTCAATTCAACATGCAAAATATTTACATATATGAAGATATAAATTTAAAAAAAATTTTTTTATTTTAATGTTGACTAGCTACATGCAGATGAACGTTACCATACGAGCCCAGCTCATCAAAGGACACCACTTGTGCCTCGAGATCTTGGAGAAGACTTTAATTTAGACTTTGACGATGAACCACCGACTGATCCTAGATTACCCAAAAATGCCAAGTAAGCTAAATATTGAATTTTAATTGATTTTTTGTTTTTCAAATAATTTTTTTAATAAAATATTTTTTGTGAGAAGTTTATTGGCTGCATAAATTGCTAACATTTTAAATAAAATTTATACATATATAAAAAATTTGTTGCTATGCAATATCGTCATTTCTAAATTTTTTTAGCTAAACATATTTTTTTCAGCCGTGAATTCAGCATTTTTGAACCAAAAAAGAAAAGGTTAGATACGTTTTCATACACATTTCATTTCTTTTTTTTAATCATAAGCTTCAAGCTAATATTTTCTGCCTTAACTATTTGCACAAAGCTTCAGTAATTTTGTATGCACGTTATTTTGGTGTTCACATGAAGCTTCTATTATTTGCTTTTTCATGCTGGGTATCAGTCTTTTTTTAGTGCTTTTCTTCATCTGCAGTCTATTGTAGTGCTTATAACTAGTTACAGCTGGTGCTCGCGGTAAAAATAACTTTTTGAAGAAAATTTTTTGTAATAGTTAAATAGAAAAATGCTGGCTGGAATATTTTCGGGAAAACCTATAGCAAAATATTAACGTAATACTAGAGTTCAAGAAATATTATATAAAGATGATAAAAATCAATGCGCAACTATTCAAAAACTCTAGATGTTTATTTGAAAACGTTTTAAAATTTTATGATATGAATTGCTTCAAGAAAATTACTTAAAAAAATATATAACAATGGGTTATAAATGTCCTTCTATCACGCTAAAGCGCATAACGAACAAAAAATTGTAGAAAGCTAAAAAATTTTGATGCTATAAATCCTTTTAGACTTTGCTTAAGAGTCTAATATGTACTTACATTTCAGAATTTGCATAACTTCTTCAAGTAAAATTTAAAATTTCTTCGGTTACTACTCTTTCAATGCCTGAATTGAGAAAATATGCCTTTGTTAATGGTTGATTTTAAAATAAATTATCATGACTTTAGTTTTATTCTAAATTAAACCATTTTTCAAACATGAATACTATATTTGCTTATCTTTTGTTCAACAAATGTGGCTAAGCATCTTTGGTATTTAAAAGTAAAATTTTTTAGAAATATTTTTAACAAAATATACATAGTGAATTTTCTCAAATGAAAAACAAAACAATAACAAAATAAAATTATAATAAATTGAAAAAATGTTTTGCAAAAATGAAGAAAAAAAGGCATAAGCAAATTGCGTTCTGCAAAAATTTCAAAAATATCTTGGTTTAATTCAACAAATTTTGAAAATTAAAACTCTTTATATGTGTTGTAAGGATCTATGTTATTTATTATATCATTAAGGCGACTTTCTTGCATTTTGTAGAATTAAATTAAATTTTGGTTGAGCAAAAGAAGAAATGTATCCGATTGATATTACTTGAAGGATATCAAAAAGAGAATGAGTGTGATTAAACTAATGCAAGAAAAAATATGATGTTGAAAAAAAAGACTAAATTTACAGTTTTTAAGGTACCCTTATTAAAAAATTTTTCGCACAAATTCTAAAGAAAATTCTACAAGGAATAAGTTCTTTTAGCACCTTTCATAAATTACCACTTAACTTTTCTAATAAGAAAATTTCCTTCTACGTTATAAAATAATAAAACTTTGAGAATACCTTCTGCTTTATTTCCTTCTCTACTTTAAGGTTTTAATAGAAGTTATTTCATGAGCTTTAAAGGCTTTGACATGTAATAAAAAAATATTCATTTAATTTTGACTAAAATAACATCAATTAAGGCGAGTTCTTCATTGGAAATATTTGCTAAAATTGGTCTTACCATCCTTTTTAAGATAGTATAAGAAGTTTAGCCAATTCTCGTTTAGTTCTAAATATTCAAGAAAAAATGATTATTTTTCTTCTTCTTCTAACGAGAGGTGGATTAATGTTTTTATAGACTACTTATATAACAATCTAATATTCTTGAAAAGTTATGGCAAAAAGTTTACCGGCTCTAGATGCGTAAGCTAGGAAATCGTGGGAGTGATTTTTAAACCACTTTGGGATAATCTGCTAAAACTACAATGTTGAAAATGACACCTGCTTACATGACAGAACAATTTTGTCAAAAACCTTTTTCCAAGAAATTAGCCTTATCTAGGATCAAGCCGCATAATCGTTAGTGGAATCTTGCGAGCAAATCTTGAACTAATTTGGGATAAGCTATTGATATAGTATTTGATATAACACAAATATTAAAAGTAATCGTAACAATAAAACTAAAATAGTTTTAAAAGAATTTTCGAAAATAAACCTGTTTATTATAAATATAATTGATAAAAAATTACTTAAGCTACTAAATTAAATAAAGTCAAAGCTATAAACCTTTAATTAATTTATACAAAAATGATAAATCAAAAAACTGAACAAGAAACAGAAACAAAGTTATTTTTATCAATTTATTTAGAAGATTAATAATCGTTTTTATATTAAATCACCAGAAACAGATTGTAGTTTTAATTACATTTGCTTAGCATCAGATACGTACACTTATTCCACACGAATAAATTCAATTTCAGTTTTTGCTTGTAAAAGTTGTATTAATAGTTTTTTTATGCAATTTTTTTATGTCTCAAGTTATAAGTCAAGTTAAGTTTTGACTGAAACTTTAAAGAGAAAATGAGTTAATACTAAGGAAATCAGATATTCTTATTAGCTAAGAAGTTAAATTTCTTGTTTGTATAAATGAATTTAGGTGTTAAGAGTTTATTACATTTTCAAGCTAGACAAAATGATACTGCATCAGTCATTTATGACTTGCAGTCAATAATCACACAGATCTAAAGTTAAAATATGGTTTTGATTTAATTCAATTTAATAGAATCTTGCAAACTTTGTTTTCTTTTTCTCTTAGATTCTTTTCTAGACTTTCCTTATTTTTTCTTTATCATCGATAAATCAACCTAAGACATGAATTAACAAAAATAAAAATTGGCTATTTTTATATAATAATTATGTGTTGCACCCTAAAAAGCATAAATTCACTCAAAGAATTCGAAAATCCCAAACAAAACACAAGCCATACCTTCTTGTAAAAATTAAAGCTTTTCACAAATTTCCCAGTTGATTTACTAGGGATACAAATATTTTTTATAAAATCATTAATAAGTAAGAACTAAAATTGGAAATTTTGCTATTATAAACAGTCAAGAATAACAATTCAACTCCAATTTAGATGATTGAAAGCCATAAAACCAATTCAAATATGCAACTATAAGCTCTTAAAAACTTTGCAAGCTTTCAATAAATTTTTCTTACCTATATACAATTTAAGTATTTGTATATAATTTTGCTGCATCAGTACCAAAGAAATGGCAACATCGCATACACACTAATTTCAGGTATATACCCCAAATGCAAATTTATACGCGATTCATGAAAACCACAGTTCCAAAACAATAAAATAAAATAATAATGCAAAGCTTACCCCTTGATAAATCAATAAAATCTGCAGATTTTTATTCATATTATTGCTTTACTACAGCAAAAATTTCCCCTATTGTTTTGCAAAATTTCGGATATTTCCTATCCTGCTCGGATGCTGTTGAGATTTTAAAATCTACAGCATCCAATGAATACATGTACTTTTCATGGCACCTGTTTCACTCTTAGACAAGCAGTCGCGACATATCTATCTCAGCTTCACGATATATAGCATCCTTTCATCTTATAATAAAATCAAATGTTGCTCGTGTGTTTGTTTTGCTTCTATTATAATCTAGGGAATATATATATATATATATATGCAATATGAGAGAACTTACTGGTTGTAAGCCCTAAATTCAATATCCTTTTTCACTAGTGATTGTGTCGGGCGCAAATTTTGCAGTGTTCACCTAAAACTGAGGGAAAAGTAAAATAATAGAGAAATAGTTTATTAATTTTCAATATGAAATATTTAGAAACTTTTAATAAACATTTTCAAAAATAAAATTGTATTATAAAAGTGCTTATGTTCCTAGAAATTCGATTTTTTCTATGTATAACGAAAAAGTTCAAAGAAGTCCTGCGTGATTTTAGTTATAGCAGTTTCGTGTAGATATCATATTTAAAAAAAAAAAGCTGAAAGCAGTTTAGTTAATTTTAAACAATTTAATTAATAACTATTAAATGGTTAAGTAAATTTTTTGAAGCCCTTTCTTAAAAGTGCAGTTGCATAGGTGCACACAATTTCCAGTTGACAGAGGTCACTAGGTCGTCCAGGCATTCAGTAGAACTGCTAAGCCCCACCCCTCTAAAAATTTGGATTTTATACTTTCTATAAAAACATATATGTATACAAATATATGTATACATAATTCAATCCGTATTATCAACAATACCAAACTGCTATTATTATCCGAATATAATTAATAGATTCATAATACATCAAAAGCACTTTTATTATACAAGTTTTACTTTTTGAATTCCTTAATATTTTTTGGCACGATATAGAATTAAAAGTTGTATACTATTTGCATTTTGAATTATTTTTACAGTAGATGTAACGATCATGTTATTTTAGCATATAAACATTTTAATTGTTGCTAGCAACAAAGTGAAGTGGAAAAATTAAAAAATTAAGAAAATGTGATTAAAATTCAAAACATAAAAGAAAGTACAAAATATTCTTTCGCTCAATTTTTAAAATCAAAACTTTTTAAGAAGTGGTTTTTAATTAATTTTAGTTAAATTAAAAAACATAATCATAAATATATATCTTTATACACAAACGTCCAAAACATAGTTCAAATATAATGGGTGGAGGTGATGTTAAGGTAGCTACCGTTGATGTTGAAAGTGGCGATAATACAGCAACATTGCCAGTATCACGAGCTCATACAGGCAGTAGTGATACCGCTGAAAAAAATAATGCTGCTAATAAGGAAATGGAACTTAAAAATGTTGTACCAAAGCCATTACAGAGGTGAACATATTTGTTAAAATAGACCATCATCATTATCCTTACATTTAGCAAATTTAATTGTGAACTGTAAATATCATATGAAAAACCATCTATCTACAAATCAAAGAAAAAAAGAAAAGTACAAATTTTTTATCTCTCCCACATCATAGGCATGCGTTTAAAAAATTATTATAAAAAAAATGGCGAAGGAAAAGTGTTAGTATATGTCCTGTGTAGTCATATGTCAGCTGCTGAATTTTTTAAATGGAGTAAACACGCACAGCTTTTTAGAATTTTTTTGGCAAGCTTCGTAATGTTTAGGTATACTAATTGTAAAAGTCCCAAATCTATAATTTGAAGAAATTAAGCTTCAATTTTCTTTCGATCTTAGCACAAGAACTTCCTGCTAATAAAATTTAAAGAAAATAAATTACTTTTCCTTGAAAAGTATCGTTTTGAGAAAGAAATCAAAGTTAGAATGGCTTGCATTCAAGAGAGAATTTAAAAAAGTCAACAACAAATAATTAAACCTTAAAACAAAAAAAAATTATATTTCCAATTTTGAATTTGATTTCTGAAAATGTTCATATTCCTCAGAAAAACGTTATAAAAATGGTATTAAAAACTATTTTATTTTGAAATTCATTTAAAAACTTTAATGATTAAAATCATAAATTTTCCAATTAAGTCAGTTTTGAATCTGAAAACCGTGATTTTTTTAAATACAATATAGTGAACCAAAAATACTTGCCTAAAATATTAAAAATTATAGACATATTAGTGATTAAAATGGGAGGAGCAACTAAGCAAGTTTTGGTTACTCGAGAAATTATGATGATCAAAAGGTGCATTAAAATCAGTTTTATTTCCTTTTTGATATAATTAAGCCTTTAAACTATTTAGTTCTCCTAGATTTGCTCTTTATATGGCTTAAGATTTCAACAAATATTTGAACTAACATACTCCAAAAAACAGCATGATCAAGAAAGACAATAATAAAATAAACGTGATACTCTTGGTCGTAGTAGCCATTTTTTGTATGTTTTCTACACTTTTTCCAATTAATGTGTGGGAAAAAAATGACACTGTTAATCTGTCCGTTAAGCTAATAAGCACTACTTTTAATTTTTCTTAACTTAGCACTGAAAAATATTGAATACCAAATGTATTAAGGGGGTTTTGTAGTTTAGACGCTTGAATTTTGGGTGTTTTTTCGAACTCCATAAAAAAGAATCAAAAAGAATATAAAAAATCAAAATTGAAAATACTACAGGCCGGCAAATTGGGGGCTTTTAAAAAAAAGTTGTGTTCTGGTGTGCACGATTCCAGCCTTTCCAGCAATTTGAAGAAAAAAATCTTTCTTAATTCTTCAAAAAGAGGAAAGTAGTTACGGGACTACGAAGAGTTTCTTGAAAAAAAGGTTTTTGCATAAAATGGTAGCAGTTTAAAAAAAAAGTTACGTTTTTTTCCTGTTTTTTTCACCTTTCGGAACTTAAAACAAAAAAACAAAACAACATTGGAAAAAACTTCGTTATGCCATAGCCTAATTTATAAAGAATCTCTGTGCCCAGTTTTAATTGAATCGGTTGAGTAAAACTTGAGATATCACGCACATCGTTCCTAAGAAAGTAGTTTCGAGAAAAATGTGTTTAAAGTTTTAAAGATTAAGCACTAAATGCGTTACAAAATGAGCTGTAACTCCGAAAATAATTCGAATTTCGAAAAATTCCCTTTAGAACAATATCGTAAGCTACGAAAATATGCAAAAAAAAAATTGATTTTTTCGAAGTTCTAAACTATAAGACTTTTAAACCTATTTTACGGTATTTTTGATTACTAAAAAATTTTATTTAAAAATTATTATTTTTAAAGCTAAAAGTAAGAGAATGCTTGTTTATTTACTCTTTACTGAAAAACATTTTCTACTTGGAAAGTTTTTTGTTAGGCAAGAATTTTATGTTTTAGTTTTGTAGGAAATTTTGTATGTACTTAGAAATTTAGAGCTCCGAAACTAAAACCGTTATCATTAATAATAACATTTTTGACCATTTTGCCTAACACACGTTCAATTCAATTGAAAATAGAAACATTCAATGCAATTGGCTACATATTTTTGTAATATATTTTAACTAAGTTTTACTTAAAATTTATACTATATCGAACTGAAAATATTGCTAGGGTACATTTAAATATCACCTTTCACTTTTTTATTAGACAGCTTAAGCATAGGGAGAAATTTCAATGGGTAAACCAATTAGCTGGTCTACTCAACACAAGTAATAGCCTTAAAGTACAGTTTTTATTAAAAAAGAATTTTACCTTCAGAGTGGTTTTTAATTATTGCAAATTTTGAACAAAAGCTTAGAAATAGTCCAATTAAAATTTAAAGCTAATTGGGTTATTGATTTCAAAGCTAACAAAAACAAAAAAAATTAAAAGTATCAAATTTCAAATACTTTTCTTCTCGCCTCTTTAGAATGCACCAGCCTTAAATTTCTTCCTTATTCACTTACTTTGCTTTTAAGCTTTGATCTAAACAATGTTAATTTATGTTGTATTATTATATTAATAAAAATAAATAAAATTTTTTTAGAACATCCTTATTTATTGTAACCAGCCTGGTATATGCTATGCTATTGATAGTTGTGTGTATAGCATATGTTATAAGTGATGTGACAACACATCGTCTACCAATACTTTATTATGAAGGATTTTTTTCATATCTTTATGGGGCCAGTATTCTATTTTTATTATATGTATTTTGTTTTCTATTGCAAGGTAAGAATACAATCAGTCCGATTATAAATTCAATACCTCTAATAATGTTCACCTTTATTTTTATTGAAAATAGAAAGCAGCTGCTGCGCAGGAGGAAAAGCTAAACCTCCAAAAAAAGAGAAAAAGCCTAAAAAACAGAAACCTAAAAAATCAGATCCTCCTGAAACAAAAGAAGGAAAATCGACTAAAGATATTGGGAAAGGAGCCAAACCTAGCCCATTTCAGGTGAGTTGTAGAACATTTTGTTTTCATTTTTTGCTAGTATTTCTTAATTGTGACACTAAGCCATTGTCAAATGGTGGACTAATAAAAGGCAAAACTTACTTATACAAATTTTTTGTAAAATTAAATGGATCACCATACTTTTAAACTAATAAACTAAAAAATAGTGAATTATGACATTAATCAAAGAAGTTCTTAGATGCAATAAATCCTGATTTTAATTTTTATACAATATTAGAAAAATAAACCAGTTTTCCCATAATCAAGAGAAAAGTATAGAGTTTTGTACGAATAATTTTAGCTCTTTGTAGAATAAATTTTAATTATGTTTGTTTAGTTGCTAGAGTTCATTTAATAGTTTTAACATTGTGACCTAGTGTACTTTCAATCATCCCCATATGCCCTACACTTACATATGTGTTCAAAGTAGTAAACGTGCTTATTTTTGTCATTAGAAACTCTAGGTAGTGATTTAAGACAAGGACACTATTAATAGGTTGCTTACAAAACAGTCAGGCAATAAATTAGCACTTTTGACTAATTTGAATAATTCTATGTGTACTACAAGTTGTGCCATGAGTATCGTAATTTCATTAGGGACTGAAATTTTTGGTTTGTATCCAAAAAAAATCACTAGGCAGCTTTTGCTTAGGGGAATAGACTAAGCAACTCCTATTACATAGTCCTTTATTGGAAATATAATAGAAATGATTTCAGCTAATCTGCTACCCCCTGAACTTATAAACTGCAACAGATAACCTTCATTTAACTATAATATATTAGCCTGCACACTCAAACAAAATCACTTATGTAAAATATACAAATCTGAAATTAGTTATAGATAACGGCATTAACATATTTGGCAGTCAGTTCACCCTAATGAAAAGACACAAAGAACAAATTTTTTGGCATTAACATTTCAATTAATTTATTTCCCAACCTAACAACAATGTATATATACATCGTTTTCACGCTTTGTACAAGGGAAATTTAATCCTCATATTAAATTGATTTATTGATAGTTAAAAATTTTTTTGGCTTCACAACTCACACAAGTCCATCACACAACTACTGCTCAAGAAAAGTATATTAAATTGTTTTGTTTTTAATTGTTTCTCTGGTAATATTATATGATACGTGAAACAAAATATACGAATAAAATAGATCAAAATTTGGAAATATTTTTTTGCAATGTACCTATCATTTTTAATTCAATATTCTTGTCAATCGTGTAATCATTTGTAGGTAGTGTATTTTCAATACATAAAATTCGTTTTTTGCAGGACGCAGTTTGTTGAACTAAAAAGAGAAATTTTTAAAAAATTGTTTTGTTACTACAAATGCCATCTAATAATTTACTAATTACCTCTCTTAGACACTGTTGATTTTCATTTTAATATTATTAAATAATTACGAAATAAATAGTTATAAATTGGTTATTTTATAAATAAGAAAATAAATTAAAGTCAATATTCTTAAAGGCTTAAGACAAAAAAAAGGAGAGAAAACCCGAGAATTAATTCTAGTAACAGAATTAAGCTAAATATATTAACCTTCCTTTCTATTGACATATGTTTACTTGAAATACTTGTAGTAATATTTTTAGTTAACGCTTTCTGGTTCTAATAGCTACTTGGATAATTATGTCTTTTTGTTCTAAAAAATTTAAAAAGTTTTTAGGTCAGTGATAAATAGGCAACAAATTACTAATAATGTGCTAATGAAAATAATACATGGAATATTAGTATTAGCTTTAATTATTCTAATCAGATGTGGTACACTTTAATTAAAAGAAAGTTTTTAGGTTGTGTTCCTTTTCTTAGTGCTCGTTTCTACCTAAATTGAATTTATTGTGATAATTGAATTAGAAAAGGAAAGAACTTAATTTATACATTAAAATAAGCAACTCCAGTGAGCATGCATGGAATTGGGGACACTTTTACTGAAAATTAAATTTTAATACTAGTAGTTGTATAATTATTACTATTGATTAAATGTCAGATGAAATTTATCAACGAAGGAAAAAGAAAAGAATAATATTAATATTAAAATTCAATTGACTTTAAAACAGCCTCATACTCGAAATAAATTGTCCTTGTTTTCTGTTTAAATTATCAAAATTCACTTTACTAAATTCACTTAAACTTCAAACAACACAAAAACTATCAACCGATTAGATTCTTTTTAGTTCATAATTATTTTTGCCAGCCCTTAAAGAAGATTTGGGACTTTGACCAAATTCCGGATTTAATGGAATTTGAAAGAACGTAACAAAACTTGCTTCAAATCCTTAACCTTAAACCTTAACGAAATTGAAAAAAAAATTAAAATAACTAACATTTTTAATTGATAAAATTAAAAACTAAGAAAACACCTAGCTCATTCTTTGACCAAGTTTGCTCATTTTTTGACAGAATAACATGTTCCAATTCACAATAGTTCTATTGTAAAAAACAGGCGTTCAAATTGACAGTCTGTTGAACTGTCATTAGATTAGAAAATTATTTCATAATAAAAATATCAAAATGATGATGGACAATTTAATCAATAAAATTAAGATTAGCTTCCTGCATAACACATAACTTTATTTTTAGGATTCAACGGTAGATGCTGAAGCTGCTGTTACTCCAAAAAATGTCCGGAAGCGAAAAACGACCCAAAGTGATTACACACATGGAAGTTTTTTCTTGCGTGTTGGAGCTATTGGTAAGGATTAAAATTAGCGGAAAAGTCGCCCTGTACTATAATGGATTAAGAGAATTATTATTTAAAAACCTTCACACCTTTAAATCATGAATTTTTTGTATTTCAGCTTTTGGACTTGGAACCATGATATATGTTGGTTTGGAATTTGGATCATTTTTTGAGATTCCTTTTGATTCACCATGTCATCATATTTTGACTGGTGTCAACCCTCTACTTCAGATGATTTTTACTTTTATGCAGATGTATTTTATCTTCATGAATGCAAGAGTGAGTTTTTTGTATTAATTTCCTAATTTAATATAAATTTGCTATATGAAATTTAAATTTTTTGTTTATTTAAATAAGAGACTTGTCAAAAGTAGATTTTTGATTTGATGGAATAATCAAATTTGTCAAGGAACTATAATTTCACTCTTCAACTATCAGCTTTTACTAACTTTTTAGTAGCATAAAATTAGATACATGTGTCGTAACTAAATGCAAAATCTATTGTTTAAAAGATGGAATTTTTTTACAGTACTATCGTTAGACTGGTTTTAGTTGTTTTATATTAATAACTTTATGAAAAATTTCATCAGTAAAAAAAGTAAGGGATGCTAAGAATATATAAATTTAGTTTGTAAAAACTACGAAAAAGAAAGGGCAATTAAGACAAGTTAATTTCCTAATTAGAATTTGTTGTCATGTTCCGATAATTACAACGTTAAAATAGTGATTTGCTTATTGTATAATATATTTAAATAAGTTTTTAAGCTTTAGCTAATTTTTTTGCAAACCTTCATTATTTATTACTAACAATTCTATTTTTGCAGCTTAATATTCATCGTTTCAAAGTTTTGGCCAGATTTGGTTTAATGCATATCGCTGCAACCAATATTTGTATATGGATTCGAACTTTAGTCAAAGAATCGCTACATGAAATAACTATTTATCATCAGCGTAAAGGTCCTGAACCTGAAGATTCCTTCATATTAGAATCAATAAGACGACATTCACTACGACATGCTGGGAAAATTTTAAAAGCAAATCCTGAGCTAAGCGATGACATTGAAGTATTCGATACAATATCAGAAAATTTCGATGATTCTGGAGAACGCAATACAATTCTTTCGCGCATGATCAAATCAACAGCAAAAAGTATGGCAAATGCATTTGCTGAAGTTGATAAACCATCAAGGGATACATTTGCAGAAGCAGTAGCAACTACGACGACAACAACAGCCGCAACAAAGGCAGGTCAATCATTTTTAGATACTACAGTCCCAGCTTCTGTAACAAATACGATCATGCAAAAACTGAAGAAATTTGTTACTTTAGCACCAAGTACAACAGCAAATCTTTTGTCAACTACAACGACAACAACAACAACAACGACGACAACTACACCAACAACAATACCAATAGCTTCGAGTACAAATGAATTTTCGACTTCTACATTTGCATCAACCACCGAAGAAACAACATCGAATCCAACATTTGGAACATCAACAAGTACCTTGGCATCGATTTTCTCACTATTTAGTACTCCCACAACTATGCAACCTGGACAAGAAACAACACCAACAACTACCACAACACAGGATAATTTTATTTTTGATAAGTTATTTGGTGGCTTAGAGAATTCATATCAGACTTATTCAGGAATTTCACATGATGACAGCAATGCTATTGAAATGTATGAAAATTTGGACAACATCTACCCGGCAGCATTAACTTCAGCTATGGGGACTCTAAACGCAACTGTTTGCGGTCGTGTTGATATCATGGGAACAATTGTCTATGACTCAGCACCATATTTATATCCTTTTATCATTGAATACTCTTTGGTTGGTGCCGTTGTGATTTATGTTATGTGGAAGCATATCGGACGCAATCCAAAATATATGAATGAAGAAGACTTGGAACATCGTTTGGAAGTGATGCTTTCACGTCGAGCTGTAGCTATGGCTCAACAAGCACGCTCCGGACGTGTTGATTGTGTTGGATCATCAAAAGGACTATTTTTTGGTTTATTATTATTAGTTGGATCATTGATTTGCCTAATTTTGTTCTTTGTACTTGTACGTCATCCGCAATTTTCACTGCTAGCGATCTACTTAGCAGATGTTAGCCATTGTGCTATAATGATTCTAGGAATATTTGCCATCATTATTGGTTTTATTCGGTAACCTAAATTTTTCAACAAAATAAACAATAATTTAATTTATTTTTTTAACACTTTCAGAGTGAAAAATTTGAAATTCCGTTGTGAAGAACAGAGCAATTTGAACGATATTTTATTAAGGATTTCAGCTTTTGGCCTTTTTGTTTATTCAACATTTAGTGTCATTGCTGGCTCATTGAAGGCATTAGAAAGTGAACCAAATTTATTAGTTACAACAACTGGAGCTGTAGCTATACTACAAGTTGTTCTACAAATGCTATTTATTTCTGATGTTACACGTCGTCGTGTTCATTTACCTGAGCATGATAGAAGTAAACCAGGACGTCAAATTGTCACATTTTTACTTATTTGTAATGTGTCAATGTTTGCCATTTACACTTTTGAAGCACAGAAAGTCTTCTCAAATCCGGTATGTATGCAATAATTGTCATTTCCTATTTCCCATTTCTTTGTATTTAATTTAAATTGTACTCTGACTGCCTGACTTACGAGTGCAAAGAAATCTCAATTGAAAACCTATTCATAAGATAAAAATTCGAAGAACCTTTTCAAAAAATATCTGTCTGTTTTACAACAGACGCTGCCGTTGTAACTCTTTTTTTGGGTATATTATAAAAATTAGAACTTTAAGAAAACACATTATATGGCTGAAAAAAAGAAGAAAGAGCTTAGGTTTCTTTAACTGAATTAAATGTGAGCTTATTCACTACAATATTTACTTGTATCAGTTTCAAGAATCAATTTATCTTTAAAATGTTCAAATAAGTTAGTGTAAATTACTATTAAAAACTTGTTTGGTCCAATTTTTATGTAAAATACATCGATTTCTTCCTAATAAATATATTACGTCAAAATCATTGAAATTTCATTAAAGTATAAAACTTTCAATTAAGCTTGCAACAGCAGCACGATGGCACTTAACCTTCAATTTACCTTAATTAAAAGCAGTGGCTTGAAGAGTAAAATTTTTATATTATGATTTCAGAATAGATTTTGACGCTCACCTGTATTTATCTAAATCTAAATACTATTTCCTTTAAAATTCTATACTAAATTTTTATCACTAATAAATTAATAAAATTTTTAGGTTCAACTTGATTTTTATGGCTTCGTACCGTGGTCAATTATTCAACGTGTAACACTTCCTTTATGCATTTTTCATCGCTTTCATAGTGCGATTACTTTAGCTGAAATCTGGAAGACAACGTATAAAGCTCGCTTAGAGTAAATTAATTTTGACCACAATTATGTTTATTAACAAAATACTAGACAGGAAAAAATTTCTTTTAATGCTTTTAAAATCAAAGCTCTATAAAGAAATTAAAAAGAAATATTTCTAACGTTATGTAATAAGAGAAAAGAAGATTAAAAATTAAGCCCCGAAGTCATAATTTTATAAATCAGTTAAAATATATAATTTATTTTTCAAATTGTATTAAATATTTAAAAAAATAATAATAATCAAAGCTAAAACGATTAAAAATGGTTAAGAGTTTTAATATAACCGGAGACGTGTTTTTCTGAAATTTGAATACAATTTAAAAAAATTAAATAACGTTGTCATTTTCTAAAAGAAAAATTATATAAAGTATTTATTGAAAACAAAAATAAGTAAAATTAAATAATTAAAAAATAAAATTATGTATACATGCCAAAAAAATAATAAAATGAATTCAATCTTGTTCCCATCTGTGTATAGGTGTTAGTGTTAAATCATAACTATAATACATTCAAAATGAATAAATAACTTTTTGTGCAATTTTAAAAAAAAGTTTTTAAAGTTTTTATTGAGTAACAGGCCACTCACGCACACAAATAAACACTGAATTAATTAAATGTTAATTGAAGATTATATGCTAGTTTGATTAATTCCAACGAAAACACTCACAATAAATTTTGGCAAAAAAATTTAATTTTCTATTTAGTTTTATGCTTAAGATATTAAATGTTTTGTCTATTCTAATCGCGAATGCTTTGCAATATTTTTCTGAACTGAAATAATTGCTAAAAATAAGATGAATGTTCTTAAATTTGCAATGAAAATCAGTACATTAATAAATATTTAATTGTAAAAGAAATTTTTAATTTGTACTTAATGAATGAAGAAATTAATTATATTATTGATGAAAAATTATGAACGTTCAAATGGAATCCTTGGCGTGTTATTACCCATTTTTGGGCGAATTTCTCCAAAGTGGTTAAGGAGATTTTTATAAAATGTAAATTTTAATAAATAGTAAAAAAAACAAAACGAAAAATCTCTTTTAAAAACTTTTGAATTTTTTACATACACAAATCTTATTCATCTTCAAAAATCAAACCAAAAAAAAAAATTAATAGTAATAGTAATAATATTTTATTATATCTAAGGCCCACCTAATTTAATTTATTGTTGTAAACTTTTTGTAAATTTGCTACAAACGAAACACATGAGAGAAAAAACTACACGAGTATTTAAAGATTTTGCTGTTTTTTAAATTCGAAAATAAAAAATAAGTAAATCGCATTTTTCATTTAGCTTTTTTTTTATTTTCGTATTGAACAATGTACTTTAGTAGTTTTATACACATAAACACACACTGAAGTTTTTTGTAAATTCGTAATTTATTTTCACAAAACTAATGTTAAATTTTTGAAATATGAAAATAAAGTATTAATTAGGGTAACTTGATGTTGTTTTAATTACCATTATATAAAAAAAAAAAAACATATATATCAGGTTTTCCAATTCAATCCTTTAATAAATATTTAATATTTGGCGTTACTTACAAACATTTTCAATACATTTTAACTTTAAATTGTATATATTGAAAGCAAAAGAGTAACAACAGCAAGAACTTTGTATTGTGCTATTTTAACTGTTGGCCCCATTAGGCAGATTTCTGAGGAAAAAGGATAATTTACAAAAAATACTACAGATTTTGTAGTATAATTGCATTGAGAATAATGAAAGATTTTTTAAGAGTTTCTATGTTGTATTTTTCTAATAAAAGCTATTCAAATTATAATTATTAACAATCATAGCTAATAGGAAACCTCATTAAATCTTTATTAAAGCATAGCAAAAGGAGCATCAATTATGAAGTTAATAATTGCAGGGATTGCAGTGTTGAACGAATCTTGAAAATACCAAAAATCCATAAAAAATATAATGCATTATTTAATAAAAGATTTTATTGCAAAGTAATTATTTTTAAAATCCAATTATATAAAAGGAGTAAGTATTGTAAATTTTGGGAAGGTGCGCTTCCAGAGCTTACAACATTTTTTTAGCATTAGTATTGGATATTCCGTATATGAATTAAGTAACTTATTGCATTATGGGCAGCTTGTGCAATGTATGGATAGTAATTCTTGTAGTAAAATTTCTAGGATCATAACAAAAAATATTACATTTGCAGAACTTTGCAATGAAAGAATATTTACTTTATTTTGAGAGAATATGTTACAATAAACACAAAATAGCATGGATTGCTAAGTTTATAAATTTTATTAAAAATGTTATGTCTTTGAAGTACCAAGATACATTAAAGTCTTCGCTTATCGCCAAAATTTTACACAAATTTTGAATTTAGTGTTTCAGTTGAGTAATTTTCTTTTTAAATTTAAAAACACTTAATTTAGAAAACTCTTCAAATGAAGTTGACAAATGGCGAACTATTTAAGTTACTATGCTGTTGATGTACTGTAATTAAATTTTAATGTTTTTTGTAAAAAGCACATGCTAGTAACTTGGCTTGAAATTCGAAAAAAATTTATTCTTTTGAAACAAAACTTTTTCTTTGTAAATAATACATTTTCTAATATTAAAGTTTCAAAATTTTTTAAAAATACTTTGAAAAAAAATCATTAATGCTATATATTAGATTGATTGGGACTGTCTCTAAGAAAGTTTTCCTTTATTTAATTTTAAAAGTGACTTAATAGTGTTAAAATTCTAAAAATCTAGAAAGCTTATTTATGTTTTGGCATTGTTAATCTTTTAGAATAATTGGAATTATTTCGGTTACAAATTTGGTTATTAAAGTTAATATAAAATTTATTTATTGTGGTTTTGTTAATTGGGAAATATTTTAATTCAACCATAATAAGAGTAACCCGACACACTTACACAAATAAATCTTTATTTAACAAATGAAGAAGAACAAACATTTACTCAACATTTTATATTATATATTATTGGTAATTAGCTGCTAAATTAGTTTAAAACTCTCTTAACACTAATACCAAGAGTTGAGGGTTTGTTTATTATTTCGAATTGGCAAATAATTGTTATATCTACCCGTCTCATAGTTTGCCCCATCCAACTGATTAAAACTATGAGCTTTGGGTGAAGATTGACCTGAATATAATGAACGATGATTTGGTTCAAATGCAAGTGTTGGTGTTAATGTTAGTAATGTGGTTTTTGGTTCAACAGCATTTGAAAATTGATTATACTGAGGAACAGCAATTGCGCCATATGGACTACTACTTCTTAAATCACAAACTGTATTTGAAATTAATTTTCTAAATGATGTTGTAAATATTCTGAAATTAATATCAGAATAATCAAGTTCAGACAATAAGAAAACTGGCATTCGATCTGATAGAACCCAAACATCTTCGTTTTCATCAATTTTAACATCAGCTGGAAATACAAGACCAACATCGTCTCGATCAACGACTCCATGGAATTTAGGAACGTATGGAAGTGATGAATGCCAACAGCCGACAGCATTTTGGTCAATTAAATTAAATAGCATTACACCATCTTCACTCATTACACGTGAAGTTGTATGGCCATGTGGTTCACGCTCTTCTAAATAGTGAAAATCATGATAACTATCTTCAACTATACTTTCATCACGTAATATTTTTGTTGACACTGTAAATTCACGATGACTAGCCAATGGACTAAAGAACAGAGTTCTAAAGCCATCAACTTGAATGGGTGATAATGCCATGCCAAATATACCTTCATCACCCCATTGGAAATTCAATCCAGCTATATTAAAATCACCTTTTAATGGATCTGGGAAGAAATAACTATGTTCAAATCTCCATGATTTATCTTTTTCCCATGAATAAACAATTAAACCATAGCCAAGTTCATCGGACATATAAGCATAGACATCATCACAATTTTTCCCAATATCAATAGCTATATTTGCAATAAATGTATCTGGTTTGATATCATCTTGACGAAGTACGGTACGTCTAATTCGTGTATTTGTTGATAAATCAAATATATTTATAGCATAGGGGCAAGGATTTTGTGTTGTATTACCGATTCCAATAGTTCCAGTATCTAAAACCCAAAGTCGTCCACATTTATCAGCTTTAATACGATAAACTGTTGTCAATCCATTTGCACAATCACCAGCTGTATTCATTCTCCAATCTGGATATGGAATTAGTTCTGGAGATCCTGAACTTTGTAGATTTGTATTTATATATGTAAGAGTAGCTGGTATGCCTAAAATTATATAAAAATAATTGTAAATTAGTATATATAAGGTTGATTTTCAAAAAAATATATTCTTAGTTTTATTTAATTTAGGAATTAATTTTTTTTTATTCCCATAGTCAAATTTAGGAATTCAATGACATTTCATTGAATGCAATATAATTAAAACTAGATTTTACGTAGAAAGAATTATTTCATTTAGAAAAAAACAGTTTTTCCTGTTTAGCATAATCAAAATTAGTATAACTGTTATCTTTGAGAAAATCACAAAATTGAAGTTTCTTCTAATGCATAATTTAGATCCTTAAAGGTGACTCATGTTAGTTTCGTCTCTGAAAAACTCCTACTTGATTGCTTGGATATGAAAATAATCATTATTTCGTTTAATTTGTGAACAGCTTTAGCCTGCTATGCTGGGGCTCCATAAAAATGAAAAACTAAAAAGAGCGAAAGAGACCATTTTTAATATATTTAATTGTACAATGCTTTCGGATTATGTTGGTCCACCAGCTTTGTAGATATAGAGATTGACAAGCTTGCCAATTCTTGAATATGCAACATATAATTATTTATCAATGTTGAAAGCAGCCCATTTAAAACTTTGGCTTACACAATTAACAGGTTGACCCTGAGATTGTGATTGCTAATGACCATTGAATTCAGAATTGCAATAAATATATATAAGAAATTTAAATTTTGTACTCATTTGAATGATAGGCTTCACTTCGTTTTGAATGATAGACTAAATAATGTTGTTGAATTTGTAGATGTCCACAGTGATTTTTTGGATTGATTTGAAGAGCGAGAAATACTTTTACAGTCAATTTTGCTTTTGACGTCATCCAACTACCAAAGCTATAACGCAATGAAGTTCGTCGTGAAGTTGAATTATTTGGCATCCTACTATCCCTAATTTACAGGAATTACAAATAAAGACATATGATTTGTCTTCATTTTCTTTACGTGCCAGGAATTTCAGCAGATGTGAAAGCACTAGAGCTGTATGTTAGCTTTGATAGCACTCACTCATCGGTTCATATCACAAAATACCTTACTTTCGGGGCTCACTTTCGCTTTTAGGCTAGAAAAGTATGAGGTACAGGGTATTCACATTGAGTCCGGTAACATTTAATTTCATGGTAAGACGGAGTTTCGCAAATTTCGAAAAAGCTTTTACCCCTTCCCGAGGCAGAAATATTTCTGCCTCATGCTTGGTGTCTTACTAATACACATTTATATACACATGTTATCTGTAATATTTTCCAACACATATTCACATATTTTAGTGGACTGAGAATTGTAGGGGAACATTTCCGAAATGTTACAAGCCTCAATGTGAATACCCCCGTAAGGTCAAATTTCGGAATGGTTGAAGTTAATATGGTTTACCAAATTACAAAAACCAAATTATTCTTGGTCAGAAATTGTTATAAATTGAAAGGTGGGCACCCACTTAGTGCGTATATCTCAGCGGGTAACTTTTTTGACGTCAAAATGACAAAATGACGCTGTAATATCCACATATGAGGGGGAACTTTAGCGTGAGTCTATGACGTCATAAAAGTTGCCCGCTGAGATATACGCACTAAGTGGGTGCCCACCTTAACATTTCATGATGAACTGACCAAAAGCCGAGTAAGTTAGTTTAAATTAAAGAAGCCAAATTTCCTTGAAGAAAAAGCTTTTCTAAAAAATCTTTGAAATTTTATAAAAGCTGTCACTAGCGACACATGTTTTGAAAGTTTTATTTGTAAATTTCAATATATAAACATATATAAGATGATTTTACATAAAAAAATCAACTAGAACCTTAATTCCACAGACGACCTAGACGATGCTTTTTTTAAAACTTATTCAAAATCTAAACACATTTTTAATCAAAAGCAAACAAAGCTCCCCTATTAAAGCTTAAATTTTGCTCTGTAATTAATTTAGAAATTAAAAATTTTCCGATTAATTGAAATAAATGAAAGCTAGTTAAAATTCTGAGCTCCGGTAATTAAGCTATTTTTTGACAAACAGTTGTGAACAAGTGTAGGCGAAAACTACTTTAATTTAAAATTAGCAGCGATGTAACCTTCAATTGCATTAATTACTCATAGTAGTATTTTTTATCTTTTATTTGTTAATTCTGTTTGATCAAGTGACAAAAATATGAAGCAGTTTTATTTCTGCTTTCAATAACAAACCACTGTCTGAAGATCTTGACTATTCCGCAATGTCAATTGAAAGCTAATTTGAAAAAACATTATTTCCGTACACTGATCTGAATGTTAGGGAAAGCAAATAATGTATACAAAGTAGCTTGCGTGTTGGTTATGTAATGTAATTGTATGGAATGATTTTTGCATCCTAAAGAGAATGTTGTTTTTGACATGCCAAAATAAAAACTACAGCATTTTTACGTTAAAAACTTCTTTGTAAGGGGAATAAATATCATAAGTTTCAAGGCTATGAAATGACATAACGAAATGATATAATGACATAATAAGAAATTTCATATTTCAAAAGGATATCTGGAGTGATAATTTGTATTGAATTTATTCCAATGAATTTGGTAATGATGACTTTTATAAAATCTTGAAGAAAGAAAATTAGTTCCATAAGAATATGAATTTTTATTTAAGAAAAAACTTCTGCTTACTTTCGAGATAAGACTGGTATATCAAAGCAGCAGCAGGCATTATGCGTGCAAGCTTCGAGTAGGCAAAAATTGGCTACTCTGGTAGAAAATAAAAAAACTAGCTTATTTAAGGAACATCTAAAGGAAATCCTATTTGTACTTGAATTCTATGCCAATATAGGCATTCACATGAACTATGAATAGGCCATTTTGATGACAGTAGAATAAATCTGCTATGTATTGGTTTTATTCTTCAAAAAAGTTCCGTATTCCTTTTAAAACCTTCCATACGTAAAGAATATAAAATTTTGAAATTTGACGTATTTAATATAAAGGAAAACCAATTTTTATCCTTTTATAGCTTCAAAACTTAAGTGATAGTGAATTTTGCACACTAACTAAAGCGAATATTTCCATAAGTTTTAATTCATAGAAAATATAAGAAATCTAATTAAATTTTTGATTTTCATTGCAATTTAACTGAAAATATTTTGCTAATTTGTATCAAAACTACAATTGAAATGGTTACAAACAAGTTTGATATTCCCAAAAAGGTAACAAAAATAATATTAACCAATGGTTTTTGACTAATTTTATAATTTAATCCTGATGGAATTTTAAGATGAAGAAAGCCAAAAAAATTTTTGAAGCCCCTGTTGAATTTTTCCAAAGGAAGACACAAAACAGTTTGTTGCAATCCCTACAATAACTAGTGTAAAATTTTTAAACCTTTGTATACAGGTATGATTTTTCATTATGAAATCAAAACTTAAGTTTTGCCAGCAATTTTGTATTTATATTCAATTAATGATTTATATAATAATATTTATTCTGATTGATAATATAATCAGAAAAATGTTGGCAGTTAATTATTCAATAAAGCTTCTATAAGATAAATTTCATATTAAGCTAAGATTGAACAGAATATTTAAATGTCCTTATTACGTTAAAATAAATAACTCTAATTAAATGTTAAGCACTTCATGAAATTCTGTATTAATTATTATCTTTTTATTTATACATTTTTGTTCAACTTAATACAATCAATTACAAAATGTATTAAACTCTGAAGAAATTTTTCAACTATCTCACGTATTCACCTAAAATAGTTTTGTTTACCTTTTGCATTTGTTGTTTTCTCCAATTAGCTTTCTTGGGCAATGAAAATCTATATAAATATCTATGCTGTCTTTATATTGAGATCAATTTTAATGCAATTCGCCATATTTTGCTTCTCACTAATAAAAACAAAAAATTATTTCACAATAAAAACTAACCTGTCAACTGCTTACAGGTTTCAAATGTAATTCATTTTTTATTTTTAGCTATATCCGAATAATATTAAAATTTTTGTACTCTTATTGTTTATGATGACTTATGCTGATAAATTCAACTCGATATTACTAAAATGTATTTAAATCTGGCAGTTAAGATACTTTGATTTTCTAAATAAATAAAAAAATATTAACGTGACTTATTAAACAAAATTACAAAAATTTTGGTGAACAGAAAAATTTCGAACCAAATATGGAGCAGAATAAGAGAATTACTTAAACTTTCAGTGTGAATCGGAAGAATTATGAAACAGACGAGTTCATGGTTTTCTGATAACTGGCTTTTATCTATTATGAGATCAAATAATCGTTAAATAGTTATTAGCATACAACTTTCAATTAATGATTTTAATCTTAACAAATTTTGATTGAAATTTGTTGTCAATATTGCATGTATTATGCAATATATGAACCAATAACAATAATAATATATATCATTAATTACTTAAATAAACGTTTTAATGTCAACCTTTTATTTTATCATTTAATTATACATTTTTAACTCTTAAATCAATAAAAATTGGTATTGAGTGTATTTTATTAAAGTTTTAAAGTTATCAGTTTTTGATTAGTATTATTGTGATGCTTTAATTAAATTAGTCTATTTTTTAAAGTTAAACAAAAAGAAAGATTGTTTAAAATATGTTTATCAATAGGTAAATACTGGCTAAAGGATCTGAGGCAATTATATTGTAGTTTAATTAATTTCAATTAAAAGGTTAGGATTGTTTTTTAACTTTAATTGGTTTTGGTTTTGCGTTTACCTTTTGCATTTGTTGTTTTCTCCAATTAGCTTTCTTGGGCAATGAAAATCTATATAAATATCTATGCTGTCTTTATATTGACATTTATATTTAATTGGTTTTGCTTTAGTTTTTTTGTAAAATGAATTTTATTACATGAATTTGCTATTTAAAGTATTTGCACATTTTTTCATAAAACATGCAAAAAAAAATCTATATAACACAAGTTATTCACCTGTCGTATAAAATCAGCACATATACGTTTTTTAGGTCTAGTTCAAGATCATGACCAAAGAAATACTTTGCTTCAGTTACACAAAGTGGCTTATTGCTTGGTAATTAAAAAGTTTTTTTATAAAAATGGTAAGCATATCGTGATTGATTTAATACTTAACAAATTTATTGGTATGGTTGGTATTTTGAAAATAAAATTTATAGCTACATGCAATTGATATAAAGTTAGGATTTATCAAGTTAATGAATCTAATATTTGTTGAATACAGTTTAAATTAAATTTAGTACTTTTTCAGAAATTTTGGTGAAGTTTCCTTATTCTCATTTCCATTAGAATGAACCTTTTGTAATATTTGTTTAGTACTAACTACGCACTGCTTGTGTTTTTCTGTATTTTATTCAATTTCTGCTTGAGTTTTCTGTATTATTTGATCAACTTCAGCTCTATATATTAAAAAGCTATGGTAAAATTGAAAACCTTTTGTACCTTCAATAGCCATAGTCCAATTAAACTACATTTGAAAACCTGAATATTTTAATACGATAACAAAGACTTTTGATATCAGCAAGTTGCACCATAGCTTGAAAACCAAAAGAAATCATTTTGATATTATTTGTGTTATTCAACCCTAACTACTTAACAATCTTAGCAAGCTTGGACAAATTTCGGATTTCCAAAAAAATGCATAAATCAACTGAACTAATTGATTTTATAAAAAATGGTTTTTTTTAGCTTAGTTCTAAATTATTTTTAGTACGGGTGAGCCTTTAAAGTTTTTATGATTTTTTCTGAAAACTTTGTACGTTATTATTAAATTGTTTTATTTTTATATAACGGTTGAAAATATTCTCCTTACATTATAAAAGAAATTTTTGACCTTTGGAAGCAAAAAAGACAATACTTAGGACATATCGTGTTATTTTTCTCAATGAAACATATCACCATATTGAGTCCATGAAACATTTTTAAAAAGCTCAAGTCTTAGAAATCAAGAGCCAATCATTGAAATTAATTTATAATTTGCATTAATAAATTCAATTTTTAATGTTTTATTACGCATTAGAAAGACTTTCTCAAATTTTTATATTCAATTTTTAAATATGGATTTAAAAAAAAAAAACACTCTACTCTAACCAAACTAATATCGGCCTAAATATTTGAACATTTTTCTATTGACAATTTCATTATCATAAATTTATTTTTGTAGTATAATAAAAGTTTTGAAAAACAAAGCATCAATTAATGAAATCATGGAAAATTTTAATTTTTCTTTTACTAATTCGATTATGATGATTATTGAAGAAGGCGTTTGCCACGATAATTTAAATAAAAATCAAGCAACAGAATTAGTTTAATTAAGGAAAAATGTTTCATTTGAAATTTATTTCATGAGAATCAATTGATTTTTTCCACTTTTTCTCGTTTTGAGGTTAGTCAAAGGTCAGTCTTTTAAGAGCATAAAAATTTATGCCAGCTCAGCTGCAAAATTTTTAGTAAACATATTTTTGAAATCAAAAGTTAAGCTGAAGATCTATACTTGTAATTACATTAAATTTTTCACTAAACACAATTTAAATTCTTATAAAGCTTACCCCTTTTCCACCGTGGAACTGTTACAAATAATTTATTATCCCAGTGTTCAACACCAACAGGAAGAGCATTTTCTGGTATATAATTACCTGAAAGTACAGCTCTGCGCTGAATATTAGGATTTGGGAATGCAAAACGTAGTTTGTTCCATTGATAGCGTACTTTTAATTTTTCAGCACATCCTATCAGAGTCACAAAGGCAATTAATATCAAAAATGTCTGAACTAGCATAGTTGTTCTGGCCATAATTTAATATTATTCACAAGAACTTAACAATAAATAAAATTATTCAATTTTTTGATAAATAATCAAATTCCTTATTTCGATCACTTCCTGAACTAAGTTCGAAGTAATATGTCATTCTATTTTATATGTGGCTGGCATTACGATTTATACTTAAGGAAATAAACTTTAAATTTATTGCTTTATTTTTGGTAGTAAAATTTTTTACAATAAAACAAAACAAATAAAAGTTTTGTGATCGTGCCATTAGCTTAGTTTGAAATTTGGATATAGCAAGAAATAAAAACAAGCAAAGTTTTTTTGTTATAAAATATATTCAGATTGAATTAAAATCCGTTTGGTATTCTGTTGCGCTATGAACATTTATTTTTCTTGAATAAAAATCTTATATCTTGCCTATCAGAGGGATCTATTTTGAATTTAATAATCGTTTCCATAAAATATTGGATGCACGATTAGCTTGGCTTTGATGATAATAGCTTTGTTTTAATTGCCAGAGTATTATAAAAAGATTAAAGAAGAATCTTTCATTTTTATTCTCTTTTCAAAGCTGCTTATGACTCTAGAGTAAATTTTAAAATTTAGCGGAATTATAATTCATGGGAAACAGTTTCACAATTCGCATGTTTGACAGCTGGTTTGATTGCAGCTAGTTTGAGGAGGTATATTGTATATCATATTTCTTTGATGTTAATCAGTTTCCCAATGTGTCAACATCGTTGAAGAAAACTGTAGTGCAAGCTTAAAATAATTGTGCCAAATGTTTTCAAAAGCAAAATTTACTACTTAAATTTATTAAGTACAAGGAGGGGATAATTCTTCGAGTGACTCTCCTTAAAAATGAACCCGCTATAGAAATTCATGTGAGGATAAGAGAAAAACGTAAGCTTGTAGGATACAGTCAAGAAAAGTAACCTATCATGACCATAGAATAGGCTCTTAAGTTTTGAAAGATGCTTTGAGTACTTCATGAATGAAGTCAAACGAATTAATTGTAAAAATTTCAAAAGTCGCCCAAAACTTAGTCGTTACAAGAAGAAGTCACTTTTGAGGAGCTTAACGACTAGAGAAAAAAAACATTACGAGAAGAATTTTGTTTTTTATGATAGCCAAGACAGCAAAATATCTGGGTTTCCACCTCGACTCCAGACTAAACTGGAAACATCATGATCGCCAAAAAGCGAAGCAGATCAGACAAAAAACAATCAAACTATACTAGCTACTCGGGAAAAACTCACATCTGAATCTCAAAAGTAAGAAGATAATTTATCGCTCTATCATCAAACCCATTTGGATATATGGGATTCAGCTCTGGGGATGTGCCCATAGCTCAAATCAAGCAATCATTCAGAGATGCCAAAACAAAACCCTAAGACCGATCACCAACGCCTATCGTATCGTAACGAATAAGGAGCTACACGATGACTTGAATATCAAGTGGGTAGAGGAAGTAATCCAAGAGGATTCCATTAAGCATCATCGCAGATTACTACCCCATCCAAATACTGAGGCTGAGCAATTGTCGAATACTTCGCGAAAAATTTGGTGTCTACAACGAAAAAAAAACACATGATCTGACAATATAGAATCAATCAATAACAACAATATGGGACTAATCATTGGATCAGTAACCACCATAAGATTATCAACAATACTAATGAATTAATGTAATAAAATTAAGATTAAAAAAACAAATAATTTCAAATTAAAAAGTCATAAATTAAATAAATATTTATCACCTGAATAGAAATTTCTTCATTGAGTAAGAAACTCAAGATCAATTTTGTATTTTTAAAATCAAAATCATATTAAGCCAATTTTCTAATTTCAATTACATTTTTACTAAAAATTTTGAAAAATTTAAACTGGTCAACCTCAAACTACTGTTAATTGTTTACTTAAATATCAATTTGAATTTTTTTTTGGTTCCTTCTCTATGTGGTTCTTAATTGAAAATTTTAGCTTTTGTAAAAATAATTATATTGTCTGCACAGTTAAAAATTTATGTAAAACAATTCGAAAGAAACTTTGAAAAATTTCATCACATTATCACTTATACTTGAACAAAATCCCTTTAACTCTAAAGTTTAGTTGAACAAAGTTAATTGAATCTGGTACCCTCAAGATCAAAATTTTCAATAAAGAGATACACTAATTAAAAAAACTCAATCCTAAAAACAAAAAATCAGCATAACTTAAATTATATTGTAGCATTTATGCTTAAAATTAAAGCTCAATATTTTGCTAAAAATATCATTTATAAATGCACTTATAAAAAGTCGCGATTTCATAAGTAAAAACAAGATCCGAATTAAATAAAACAAAGAAAATTGTAACAGACTTACATTAAAAACGTTTCACTTCACAAAAAAATAAAACATACCGTCTTTCCATCTAGGTACAGTGACAAATAATTTATCACCCCAATGCTCCACACCAACTGGTAAACCATTTTTTGGTATATAATCACCATTCTTTAAGGCTTGCTGCTTAAAAACTTTATTCGGAAATTGAAAATCCAATTCGGTCCACCAGTAACGTTCCCTTAACTTATATGCTCCGTTCACAGATGCAAGTAAAAATGCAAGTATTTGCAATTCAATACGCATTTTTTTTTATTTTTATTCAAGTTAAAATTTACTTCACAATATAATTATTTAAGGATTTTATATTTTGTATACTGAAAGTAATGTTCCCAGCCTTTATGCTTCCAATTAATGTAAAACTGTGCGTTAATTTCAGTTAGACCTCGGTTATATTAACCCCCCACTAGGGCGTTAGCTTATGTTTATGTTGGCGATTTGATTTTCAGCACAGACAATTTTCCATTTCTTCCTGCATCTTATTTCTTTATATTATTGTTTTTATTTCTGTATCAAAGTTTCATAATGAATTTTAAAAACAGCCACAAAATATCGTTTAGCTCGATTGCATTCACTTTTGTAGCATATTCAAATTCATTTGTATATATACATGTGAGCCTGTTTTGACTAAGGTACATAAATTTTAGTTTGTAGGTTTTATTATTTTGGTGTTGATGACATGTATATTGTATGACCTTGACTAAAAGTATCAAATAATTATATTAATATTTTGTGCTCTAGTTCATTTATAAAGAGGCTAATTATTTAATGCGTAATAATAGTTAAATGAACAACTATTTCATAGAATATTTATAAGTTAACCAACAGGCATGCAATCGAACATCAAAATGATATTAAAAATGATTATCTTAAGTAAAAAAGCAGGTGTTAATAGAAGTGATTAGAATAAATTGTGCGGAACAGGATTATATTTCCTAATTATGATTAAATTATTCAAAAATTTTGTAAGATTATCTGTTGAATATATAGAAAATATTAAGGAAAGATATACTGCAACTTGTAATAAGTTCAATTGCATAATTTTTTGCTTTAAAACACATATTTACAAATTTAACAAAACACAAGTTAAAACTGGATTGCATGCTGCCCACATTTCATTAAAGTTGGCCAAGATTTTATCTAAGAGACTACTTTCACTGTATCCTAGCTTAAAAAAACTCAAAATATTTTAATAAAAATCAGTTTTATTAACCGACTTAAAATAAGGACATAACTAATTCAATAGAAGAATATTTTCCGATTTCAGTCTATTTTTGCATTTAATAACCGAACTATTTTTATAAGAAAATAGAATTTTTTAGCCTTATTTTAAAATTTATAGCCCATTGTTATCTTTCTGAGATTAAAATTAATAATTTTGAATTCATTTAATGAATCATTTTGTTGCAATAGACTCCAATATTTAACAGCAAATAAAAATGATAGGATATTTACTATAAAAGTTGACAAACCGAAAGATTACCTAAGAATTATCTTTAGCTCTTAAACTTATCTTACAGCATTTATCGAGGTTTGACTTAAAAAATCAAAAATATAAATGTTTCTTGACCCCATTTAATTAACCTTGGGAGGAAAAAAAAATTTTAATTTGAAACCAGAGTTGTTTATTTATAACCTAGTCATGGGACGTCGAAGAAAATGCTCAACAAAATGTAAATAAAGCTTTCGTATTCAAAAACCTAGCTAATTCTTCAATGTTATATATCCTATTTTACAGAAAATATTAAAAGCAGGACAAAGTAGAAGACTTGATATGACTAAAAATATTACGAACCAAATTGACGTTTATTTAGTCTATGTCTTAATTCATTGTAAATGTGTGCAAATAAATCCATAAATATCAAGTTCTATGTAACCGAGACTAACTCTAAAAATGAAATAAAGGTGGAAGCTTCTATTCTAAAACCGAGGTTTTATTGAAATGAAAGCTATTTAGTTTCTTTGAAATTGAACTAAATAAATTTTTTGAACTTTAAAAATTATTGCATATTTTGTTTGGGTTTTATAATTAATCTAAATAGGTAATATTACAAAATACCTAATTTGCAGGTCTCACTTTCATTTTTAAGTTAGAAAGATTTTAGCTAATGCGAAATTTATGAATATTTGAATTTAATATGAGTGTGGTACTATAGTAGTCTCACCACTGATTTACCGATACAAAGAAAACAAATAATCTTTTTGCAGAAATTTATATAAAATAACTTGGCATGTCAGGAACTAGTTGCTCAAAGTCGAAGATTTTAATTTACTGGGTTCAATATAAACAAGCATTTAAGGCTTAGAATTCTAACAAAAATATCAGCTAATGATTATACAATATTATTGAACTGTTTAATTCATTTTAAAACTTATTCGATGTTATTTTGAATAAGCCCTACGTTTATTCAAACATAAAAAAAAACATTCCTGTTTTTTCGAGTATAAAGTAAATGCTAAAAAAATATTTCAACACTTAAGTAAACAATCTGAAATAAAAAATTTTCCTAGGCATGTGTTTTATAAAAAAACTTAAAATTAATTATTTGTTTTCGACTTAAACTAAGCCTGATTTTGAATCACGAATTTCCCCTAATCCCTACCATATGGTTTATATATTTAAAAAAACTAAATGATTTTTAAATGGCTAATTATGCTATTAAAAATATTAAATTTTTGGCTAATAAATCAAACTATAGATGATTGCTTGTGTTTTCACTTAGCATTGATAATCTGTTGATTAAGTTTACAAATTGCTTTCGAGTTGTTAATTCACTTTAAAAGCAAAGAGTATAACTCTGTTATTATAGACCTAATAATTATAAGGTATTAGATGATTGTATCGTTTTACGCTTGAGGGCCTGTGCAATTGAATAGACTTATTGTTAGAGTAGCTTACCTGGTTTTTAATTTATATACAATGAAATCATTTAATTAATTTACTACTGTGAGATCGTTAATCAAGATTAAATCTTTGTTAAATTTGGTCAACTTTGGTCAAGAAAATTAACATAAGCGACTTTTTAAGCTTCTATCAACGTACATTTAAATATGATACCTACTTTTTTCAAGCAGCTATTTGACTAATGCCAAATTCATTTTGATCTTTAACTAATTATGCAAAATTTATTATTTAAATAGTTGTTGTAGAGTATGAAAAATTATTTTTTTCTTAATATTGCTCAAGTTCTTTAATTGTTATCTGAAAGCACAAGATCGCAATTATTATGGTTTTCTTCATCTGAGCTTTAAGATTTTTTTTGAGATTTGACAAAAATTAAGTCCATCAAGAACATTTTCTATCCTCTCTATGCCTTTGGAAAAATATTTGAAAAACCAAAATGGGGTGCAATATGTGAAGTGGAGTTTTACATTTTCGGGTTCAATAAGATTATTTCCAGCTCATTTTGAAAGTTTTTAATATAAATAGAAATATTTGCAAAAACTATTTTTTGCAAAATATATCGGAATAATAATTTTACTAAGCACTTAAAAGGGATTTTAGGTAACTAAAGCATTTCTTTGGTGGTTTTTTTTCCAATAAGTCTTCTTAAAGAATAAATAACGACTAAAAATCATCATCAAGCTTAAAAACAAAAATCAATGAAAGGTTAATGAGAGGTTTGAGCCAGCTAACTGCAATATTATGATTACTGATTTAATTATAAGACCTCTGCAGCTCCAATCATTTTTAAACGACTAAAGCTTAGTTTTAAAATGCATAATTATTACAGTTTTCGTTCACCAAAAAATTTCCAATGTGCTTTCAATTCCAACTAAAATCTTTATTTATATACCAAAATCCTAAAATACTTGTGGTGATCGCCTGAAGTTTTCACTCAATCAATTAAAAACTCCAAAGGCTTTCAAAGAAAAATTAAAATTTTACACTTCTCATTAAGATTTTCAATCTTTGACCTCAGATAAAATAAAATCGGATGCAATAATAAATAATTTTTACAAATTAATAGCCTTTTATTTAAAGTTTTGCAGCATTTTCAAAGCATAACAATCGAAATCTTTTTGACTTCAAAAACTCTAAATTTTGATAAAAAAATGAAAAAAAAGCAATGCCTTATAATCTAATTTTTATTTTAAGTTTTTTATTAATATACATACATTATTGATTAACCTTTGATATATAGCCACAGTTATACTTTTAAAGTTTTTCTTCTTATGACAAGGCTAACTTTCACTATTCGCCAATTTTAGAAAGAAAAATATAGTAATTTTATGTTCTATTGTAGTTTTAGCTGAAACCTTGGTTCACAAAAAACCCTGAACATATTTTTGTTATTAAATATGCCAGTTGTTATTATGATATGTTATAAAAAAAAAAACTTAAAGTTTCAATTACCTAAACAAAATTAATAAAAAATCCTAAAGTTTAATACTTAAGCTGGTGTATTTTTTTGTTGGAAAACCTTTCAATCAAATCTATGACTCTAAGCTGGATCTTTCTAAAGCAAAATCTGACTTCTTAATTCATCTTTACCACAAGAAATCAAAGAGGTTTAATAATTTTGAAAAGTATAAATATTTCATTAAAAAACTTTTACAGTAATTTATGTAAGAGGATTTTGATGATATGTATTCACAATATCCTTTTATATAATTTTAATTTAGTTTGAGGGCCTAAAACATGAAAGCTTCATAATTTAATTTCGTATCAATTACAAACGAATATCACAAAATTTTATCCTCTGTTGTTAAGTTCTTGTTCACCTTGTGAACCTGTCTCAAAAAGTTACTTCCGTAAACGGATGTTAAAAAACTTTTTTAGCATCAGACATACTTGTCTGGCTCACTGACAAAGCAAAATCTTTGTAGGTTACCTTCAAATTTACTTAACAACCTGTGGCATCATTCTAAGAAAAAGAACATGCGGCAACAAAAAAACGGAGTTTTAAATTCGATATTGGTTTCTGCTGATTATTATTTGTACGTTTTTTTTCCATAAAAAAAGTTTAATTGGGATGAGATCAATGAACGGTTAAGTTAAATTTGCAAAAATCTTACAAGTTTTTATATTTAGATATTTTCTTTAAGTTTGGTTGAATGTCCTTAATTGATAAATATTCTAGATCTGTAAATTTTATGAAGTTTTCAAATAATGCTCTAATTATAGAGTTTTATATGTCTATTAAATTTTTGTTGTAAAATCAAGGTGATGGTTTATACAGTGTTTTAAATTTTGGTTAGATATTTCTTATTAAAATAATTAAACATGACATATTATTTTATAATGCTTTTCATCCATCGCAGCTATTTAAAATATCCTCCAACCAATAGATTATTTTTAAATTCAGTCACTTATATTTCGATAATAAACAAGCCGAGCTTGTGTACAATTTCTTCAAATTTGGATGAATTTCTGTAGCAATTCAAACCATTCAGAACCAAAAATCTCATCACTGAACGGTTTTTTGATTTTTTCACGATGCGCAGATTTTAAGGAGCAGTAACAGCAAACAATTCAATTGACTTTTTTCATAGTTCAATTTTGGTAATTGAAGAAACTAACGAATGAGTATGACATTTCTAGAATGTCAAAACAAGAAAACTATCCAAATCGGAATAGCTGTGATGAAGAAATTATCTATACCTAAAATTGAGACATTCACAGAAAAACTGTTTTGTGAAACTCAAAATTATCAGAGCTATTTAAGTATATAAGTGACTATTTGAACAAGGAACTACTTTTTTGGTATTGCTTATATTTTAATTCTATTTCTATATACTTGCCCTAATTAGAAAATTTATTTAAATTACTTACTTTTTGTTGAAGTTTGTTTGAACACTAAAGTGTTTAATTAATGAAAAATTTGAAGCTTTTATTAAATTCTAGGAACAAAGTTATTATACAGCAATGATCAGTAAGTTTTTTATAGGGAAGGGCTATTCGTATGTTGTGAAATTCGAAAAATACACAAGCTCATTTTTATAGTTTTTTTTGGATAATTTTTCACTTGGGAAAAAAATCTCAAATTCAATTTATTTAGTTTTTTAATTTTTTTAATTGGAATGTAGAAAGTCTTGACTGAATTTCATCTTTGCCTACAGTTGGAGATTATAAAATCAGACACTATAAATATTCTAACATCTGTAGATAATAAACAAATTTCCAGTTAAAAGTTTATTAAAATCATAAAACTAGATCTTGTTTTCGTTTGGTTTTGAATTTTGCATTCGATTCATAAAGTAGTATAACTTTCGAAATGCACACCTCATAAATAATTAATTCAATAGTTAAAAGTTATTACTTCGATCAATCAAAATTATTCCTGTTTGTTATTTCATAACATTCAACTTATTCCATATAAAGAATTGCTTAATACTACCAATCTAATAGATTTGTTAACATAAATTATGTCTTTTTTAGACATGTAACTGCTTACTAATGCCCTCAAAATGAATTTCATTTAATTTTTTGCGATTCTTTGGCCTCAAACTTGTCAAACACTACATTTACAGTTTCTAAGGCCATGAATCTGACAATAAAAATTCTACACAATATTTCTTAATTCAATTTAAATAATAGCAAAAATATACCGAATTTGTTTTATTTTAAATATGATATCAAGCCACAGACCTTCAAAGATCGATATTATTAGAGTGCAACAATTGCCTCGTTCTTATAAATCATATTTCCATATTGAATTGCGGTATCGATAGTTACGGTTAGTAAATTTTTCTCATTATTAGAAAAAAAAATTTCATTATGAGAATAATTGACGACTCATAGTGTGATAACTGTAAATTGGCCGAGGCTACTTATAGATTAGAAACAGCATCGAGAAGAAAAGAAAAGAGCTTTGACAAAAATTTTGTTTTTAAAATTGGGAATAAGCTTGAATTTTATATTAAACTAAAAATAAAATTGAGCTTTTCTTTATTAAAACAGATTCTTATTTTTTTAATTAAAGTAAATAAATAATATTTTTGATTTATTCATAAGCTAAGTATACCACGTATATATTATAGTATTTATTAGAGTATTTAATGAGGATCAATACTACGTGCTGTTTGTGTGGCGTCGCTTTCTTTGATTTAAATTTTGAAAATGGTAGAATGAGTGTGTTAGCCTGTTCGTGATCCAGTCATGGAAGTTGTAGAATCTTGCAAACAAGACTGAGATTTAAAGTTAGTAGAGACAAATGTGCTGAAGAGCCAATTCGACTTTCGGTTTCTTGTAATTAATTAGTAATTTTTTCTCATATTAAGCATTTATAAATAAAAACCAATTCTTTAAAATTAGTGTCTTCTTATTTTTATTTGATTTCTTTTCAATAATTATGTCTTTTATAGCTTTCGTAGAAAACAACTAATTTTGTTTCGTTATCTATTGAACAACATGTTGTTTCTACAGACCAAGCTATTCTCTTTTTTTAAACAAAAGGAAAATATATTAAACTCGGAGATAAATACCAACTATGCTATATGTATTTATAATATCATGTATAAAACGCGGCTAATAACAGTCAGTTTTCCCTGTAATCTCACAGGCAATTATAAATACTTTTCAATCTTCGTTGAATATTCCTCAATTCTATGTCCTTAATTTCAAACAACTTTTATTTTTCTACAATATCCCTATGCACTTTGAACAAACTTTCTCCAATGAATGGTTGCCACCCTTGAAAAGTTCCATTGAACTCATTTATGGCCACTATTTCGCTAAAACGTTTACCGGGAAAATTTTTATAAACTTTGAAGCAGACGGAAATGAATTCAGAGAATAAATTGGTTAATCCAACGCTACATCTTTTAAGCTTCACAATTTTTCCATAACTAAAATACGTTTGTGAGTTATATTACCCTAGTGAAAAATGATTTTATTGTCCAAAACAGGCCTTTTAACCCCAATCATTTCTTTAAACAGATCTAGAAATTTTAAATAATCTTCTTTTATTGTTTTGCCTTTTTCAAGATAATTAATCAACATAATCCACCATATTGGTGCAAGTTAAGATATTAAGTCTCCTTTTATCCTCTTTTACTCTATATAACGTATGCAGGACGCTTCGGACGCCCTTTCTAACCTTCATCCACTCTTTTCTTACCCGACTTTTTTCTATTACTACTGCAACTATTCAAGCCTAACGTCGTATTATAGAAATTTTTCACTTCGAGATGCATTGATGCACTTTAGTGCATTTCGTCCATATAACGTATGCAGGACGCTTCGGATGCCCTTTCTAACCTTCATCCACTCTTTTCTCACCCGACTTTTTTCTATTACTACGGCAACTATTCAAGCCTAACGTCGTATTATAGAAATTTTTCACTTCGAGATGCATTGATGCACTTTAGTGCATTTCGTCCATGTAACGTATGCAAGACGCTTCGGATGCCCTTTCTAACCTTCATCCACTCTTTTCTCACCCGACTTTTTTCTATTACTACTGCAACTATTCAAGCCTAACGTCGTATTATAGAAATTTATATATATATAACGAGAGAAGTGCTGAAAGAAATGAAAAGAAATTCCATAAAAAGTAATGAAAATGGACTCATCAAAATCCCGGAAGAAAGCTTTTTTTCAAAGCTTTCTTTTGTCCAAATCCACAAAAAAATTGAGCTGGTGGATTTCCCGTTTTGGTAAACTGCCTAAAAACTGCCTAATTCTTATTTTCAAATCAACTTTCGGACAAAAATTAAACAGAAAAATGAACACAGTTTTCGGAGCTCTGAACTAGTTTCCTAAAATCTGAATCTCGATTTATATTTCGAATTCATTTTAATTTTACCCGGCGAATCCAGCTGACACGAGTGATGCGATCTCACGACACTCCTTATAATTTTAAGTTTTTCACGTCTTTTTATATTTGCAAATGCAAATTTATTATTTAAAGAGGCACAAAATTTTGTTTTTTCGATACTAAAATAAAAAAAAATAGATTCAAAGAGGTTTAGTATAAAGTATGGATAGCAAGCGATAAAATCTAGATAGCATGCGACCAGATATAGCGGCGAATCCAAAAATATTTCTATATAGACTCAGAATACTCAAAATAAAATCATTTCTGAGTCTATTTTTCCATGCAAAAATTTTGGAAAATTTCACAAGCAAATAAATTTAAGGCGAATTTAGCTCGCAAGGAATTGCAAGAAAACGGGTTTAAGCTATAAAAACGTCAAAATCAAAGGAGGTTTTTTTCCGCTATGCGGTGGATTTTTAACTTTAATAAATTATTTTAATTTAAAAATTATTTCAAAAGTTTTAAATTTCAATAAATACCGATTAGATTTTTTAAGTTAATTATAAAGTGCTAGCTAAAAAGCTACGAAGATGATGAAAATCTCTTAATTTTGTATAAAATTCTAATTTAATCAGTTAGAAAAAGTAAAACAATGAACTAATTAAAGCCAATAAAATTTTTGATAATTTTTAATTGCTTGCAAGTTAAAAAATATGAAATAAGGAAACCTTAAGTTCCTAAAGTTATCAAAAAATCCAAAAGTAAAAACAAAAGTGATCTAGGTCCAAACTTTTTGCACCAGATGGAAATTGGGGTTGGATAGTTTGTGTAGCAGCAGGGATTTCAAATGTAAATAGAACATTTTTAAATTAAATCATATTTGATAGTTTTTTATTTTGGACCTTTCCCGTGCTACAACAGTTTATGACAATTTATATATTTGAGTTTATATGAATTTAAGGGAATTGATTATAATTTGCACTTATTTTGATATTAATTTCCTATAAAGAGAGTCACGAATTCTGGAAATTGAGAGGTTTTTTTATCAATGTGAGTTTTCACATTTTTAAAATATCATTGTTTTCAGTTTTCGCGCAGTTCGAAGGACAATAATTCTTAAATCCCCACAAATTTTCCACTTGTGTTGGTTGTATTGAATTTTTTCCAAGATAAATTTTGTTTTCATAGGACTCTTTCATGCTACAAAAAAACTCCTTAGATCTTCATCTCGATTTCGAAAGTGACATACTCTTGTCATCAGTTGCAACAAACTCCACCCCTTCAATCGAGACTCCAAAAGTCCTTCCTGTTTCTTGGACAATTTTAAATCACGCACCAAATCCACCACGCACCACGCACCAAGTTATAAAAAAAAAACAGCCTGATGAATGGTTCGTGGGCTTGTCCAAATCATAGGGATTTCAAAAGGCTTAGATCGAGATCTTTTGGCCCATCCAGTAAGCTGGCCTACACATGCCACACAACAGATATGAGGAATCCACGCTTTTTCTTGTTGTCCGACAGAAAAGCCAAAATAATGATTATAGAAGTTGGTAACTAATGGTGTAAAATTTCTCCGTTGAGTTGTGAAAGTAATTTCACCACAAATAAAACAAAACTTGTCAACATCATTTTTACACTTTCTCTTCAATCACTTAACTATAAAATACAATTAAAAAATCTTCAGTGCACACAAATTCAACAAATTAATATAATCATTGTGAAACTAATGACCACAATTTCTAATATGTAAGCAAATTTTTCATTTAAGATGGTGGTAGTTATTTTTGAAAATCCTTTTATTAGCTAAACTACCTGCCTTTATTGTAGCATGTACTTTTTTAAAGTTTCCCTCTAGTACAAAAGGTAAAGAGACACTTCTTTTATAAAAACGATTGCACCGAACTGATAAATATTCAGTTTTTACTTAAGGTAGCACAACACAACAAAACTAGACCTGATCAAATCAAAATAAATATGGTATTATAGTATTATAAGCATTTCAAAATTCGTAAGCACCTTTCTTGTTACAAAATTTTGTTGACCAGTGTTATTTGTAAATATATAATTCATTGTTTTATCAGGGATTTTAGTTGATGTAGATGCAGATATTGTCATTAATGCTTCATCACATTTAGTATTCACTGTCGTTGTTGTGTTCCCTATGTTTACAGAATTTTTTACATTACTGGGGGAGACTTTCCCACAAGTAGTAGCAATTTCGCTATTAATTTAATAAATTTGGTTTTTTCAATTTCGATTTCATCTAAGACAGCACCATCTTCAACAAGTGCATCAAATTCATATATTTTCACTTTATTATTTCGCTTTTCTTTTTCACTGGCAGAAGCGACATCACTATTTTCGAATTTTTTTATGTCACTTGTTACATACCTTGAATGTAACCTTATTACCTTCTGCTGACGGATAATATTTTTCCTGGTTGATTGTTTTTACATCAGGCTTGTCCAAATCTAGTGTTTCTTTTATTTGATCTAATTTCTTTTCTAATTCATCTAAATGAACTCTAACAAGTAAACCTTACACACACTTTTACTCCTGAATAAATAAAATTTTATTTTTAAACCTTTGTTTTAATAAATTAAATTAAACTAACGATCTCTATGATGCATCTTATGTTCTCCCAATTTCTTCCGCGTTGTATAAATGTTATTGCAGATGTTGCACCTTAATACACTTTTGCGATCTCAGCCTTTGAACTAAAAATATTAATATCCTCACGATGGCGATATTCTGAAAGTTCAGCAATAGAACCAACAAGCTGTTACACCTTAAATTTCCATTTATCGTTACTTATGAATAATGTAACGCTGTGACGGTTTCAAGCTGTCGACCATCTAAAATTTTGGGCGAAAATCAAAAACGAATTAATCCAATTTTGATAAATTCAGCAATTTCAAATTCTTTTTTCAGGTTTAAATAACCTAAAAATTTTCGTTTTTTAGAGTCTTCCATATTTTTCTTCAACAAAACTTTACGTTACCACAACGTAGTCAACATGCTAACCATCTTTTGTTGTTGTTATAAAATTCACAAAAGAAATCAGTTGAAAACAATATCAAAGAGTGCATCAGTTATCGTTCATCTACTTTTTCATAAATTAAATGAATTGGATTACCAGCATCATTTTTTCAACTTTTATAAATAAATAAATATTGGTTTTACCGGCCTCATATTGCCATTTGATAAACGATTACTCTGTCATCGTCATTTAAGGTAGTTATTTTGAGTTTAGACACATTTTTAAACATGTTTAAATTTTTACTCACAAATGATCATATCCATATAGTTCATATAGAACTAGAGAGCCATCTGCATAAACAAACCCAATAACAAAGAAAAATGAGTAGCTACAAAAAGAATAGTTACAATATGAAAAAATATGATTAATCAAATACAATAACTAACAGCTAAAAATGTTTAATATTTTACTAGATCAGGTACGGTTTGATAAGATTTCTTTCTCCGGCAGCGTTGTGGGCTCACTTTGCATTACTACTTAATAATGAATATGACGTTTTTTAAAAATCATAATAAACATTGTGCTTTTTCTATGTGGATCAGAAAAATGTGTCCAAAAAAGGTTATTCATTCATAGAATTTTCATATGTCACAGATAATTGTAATAGTTTTACTGGAGCAAAATGTGAACAGATTTGTATTTTACAGCATTTTCGACATTTTTTTCAGCATGTTGAAGCCAAAGTAACATCAGTTTTGCAATTACAAGAAAAAATATAAACATGTAAATTCGGATTTTGTTTGTCTGCTTCGAAAGGAAAAGCTGCTCAAATAGTTTGAGATAAATGAGATAAATGAAGCTGTCAATCAGTCTTGTGCTTAATTTAATTATTTAATCATCAGTTCCTGCATGTTTAATTCGATTAAGTGTCGCATTTAAAATAAGAGACTTTCATTCATTTTTTTATTTTTTTTTTGTAAAAATCTCGGATAAAAGTTTTATGTTCTTTAAAGACAGTAAAAATCATTGCTTAAGTTGCATTAATAATAATGTTCTGCCAATTTTCCCAGCAAAACTATCTTCTACAGTAACGTTTTGATAAATTTTGATTAGCCTTTGTAGAGATTGATGAGCCCTGGGCTAAGTGGAAACATGGTATTTGGCTTAGGTATCGTGCAATTTCATTACGAGATTATGGATAATGGATGCCATTAGCTGGACCAATGAATGTTTAGAAATGTAAGCCTAATCAGTTAAATGATAATAATGGTCTTCGACCACAAATGAAACCAAAATGATTGAGAGTGATATTATTTGAAAAGTTTATAGTAATTAACCGCGTGGGCAAAAAATAAATCTTTAAGCTTAATTCTTATTGGTAGGGTTTTTTTTTATTTAAGTGTGACATTTTTTAGTGTTTTCATCCTTCTAACACACCTTCCATTGTTTATATTGTAGATACTCCCACAAAATTCATAAAACGCCAATAGTATAGATACTCTCAATTTTCTTAAGAAAGAAACACAAATCAAATATTTAAATCTTATCACAATTCAGCTCTTTGTCTTTACTTTCAATAAAAAGAAATATTTTTATTTTATTAATACATCTGCTACTTCAGGTAACAAACAAGAAAACTTTATTTCTTACTCTTATTTATCTTTATATCAGTCGTCGGCAACTTAATATTACAAAAAATGTTTAAACTATTGATATACTTAATTTTAATAGTTATTGTTAATTAAAAATATGGATTAAAATATAAATATATTTTTTTATTTTTTAAATGATCATACAAAATGGTAAAATACTTAACCAATGTGATAACAGTCTAATTTAAAACGATTCTACCCACGCCTTAATTGGCGGGCTCAATTCAAGGTTTGTAAGACTTCAATTAAAATTCAATTACTTTAGCATAAAATTTTATATCTATAATTCCGGTAAGTAACTTTAAAGTTTATTGGAATTGACATTATTTAACAGAAAAGATAAAAAAACAAGATAAATTTTATGGGCTATGAAACTTATCGTTTCTTAATTAAAAGTCTTTAAAACGCACATTGTAGCAGGTTTGTTTAATTTTTATTAAATTAAGCGATTTTCATGAATTTTCTAGATTTTATCTTCTTTTTAGTGCCATAAACACCTTTTAATCAAATTATTTTGTGAAATATATAAATTTTGGGTTTATTTTACTTTTTTGAAAAATTTTAGCAATTTTGGGTAGTATTTTCAGTACTTTTTTAAATTGATTTTTTTGTTCGATGTTCCTAAATCTTAATTTTCTCTCTTTTAAATAAAACCAAAACAATTTTAAAATTTTACACTTGTACAGAATGAAAAATTCATACCCTAAAGTAAATAAATCCCAATCTTAGCTATACAAATAGATTTTTGTCCTTAAATTGCCTACTCGATGCCATCTCTCTGTCAAATTCAAGATAATTATAGGGCGGAAGTAAAATTCCATTTGTATCGATCCTTTAATTATTGCGTGTTTTAGTTAAAAATTTAAAAAAATTATTTAACAAAAAATGTACATATATAACATGTAATTTATTGCTGAACCCAATGCACTTTGTTTAATAATGGCTCAATTTAGATGGCATCGATGGGATTCCATGTTTTCTTAATTTTGCACTAAGCAATCAGTCAGACTGTGTATAAGTCATAATTAAAATCTGTTAGGAACACTAATAATTGCCAATGGTCAGTGATCCATCAACATTTTGACAGTTTGTTTTGTTAAAAGGACGTCCGGCATGAGTTCCTTGTAATTGGTTTGATGTCTTATTTTCGTTTATATTTCTGTATTTTTATTTTCATTTTTTTCTGTTTAAGTTCCTTTTACGAATTTAAGCGCAGATAAGATCAAAGAACTCTGTTACCTAATTGGCTACAATAAGTCATAATCTTAGTATAATGATTCTACTTTTTTAAACACATGATGTATGTACTTTTGATTGCTTAATTTTCTCTTGGCCCTTAAAAAATTTCATTGTCAGGAAGCTCTACCACAACCAAAAGAATGAAAAAAAAGGAATGTGTGTAAAAATTTCTTATGAAATTTACAGAAAGTAATATGATTTTTATACCACAAGAATATAGGTAGCAAATATTTTGACGATACCAAAATAACCACAAAAGATTCAATACAAGTTTTTTGACTAAATGACCTCAAGTACTCCTAACAAAATTGTCAAAATAAATCTTTTTCATGTTTCGTTGGTATTCAGTAAGTGATGTTAGTTATTGAACTAATAAAAATTATTTTTTTTTTATTTTTTTAAATGTTAGAGTTATTTTTAAAATTAACATTGGTCTGGTCTCAAGTTTTCAAAAAGTGCTTCTGGTTGTCCTCCTGAAAAAATATTTTTATAATAAGCCTCTGTCATATTTTTTACAAAGTTAAACCAATTAAATATATTTTAATTTATAATTTCTTCTTTTTCTAGGAATGTCTAATTTTTCTAATATCAGGTTAAGATATTTTTATTATATACAAATTAAATCTAAAGAACTAAGCGTGCGTAAAATTATAATCATGTGACATGAAAGATAATCGCAAAAAATCATTACTAAAATCACAAAATTGTTATTTTCTCATACATTTGCTATATTTATCTAAAACAAGGTTTTCTTATATTTTCAAATACTTCTTTTAAACGTTGAACAAATATAAAATAAATATATCAGATACAATTAAATCATAATCAAAAATATCAAAGGACCAAAAATCAAAAACAGTCTTTAATCATTTGATTTAGAATATTGTAGGAAGGTCCCAAATTAAATCGTAATAATATTTGATAGCAGACAATAATGAATGAAAAGATAGACGTGTTCAAAATTATAGGCTGTAGCCTTAAAAATTACAAACTTGTGGATAACTTCAGTATTTATTGAACCGTTGTATTCACAAAGTAGAAAATTCCGATAGTTGTTCCCATCGTCATATATCATTCAAATAATAAATCTATAGGTAAGTTTTTTCCACTAATTGATAGGTCCTGTATAAGAGACCATCTTTAAATTCTATTGTGTGTTGCCGTCTCAAGTGGTACGTCCAAGGACTAAGTTTCTCCTTAACAAATAATTAATTATGGTAGTTACTAGAGCTTATTCCATTAGTTTGCACTGAGGAATTTTAATAAATTCTATTTTCAATTTTTATGAAATGCTGCCAAATATTATTGAGTTTGAGATTGCATAATTTTTAATCGTATTTCGTGAGTAATTTTTAAAAATGTTAGGATATTAAACAAGAAATCTATTAATATTTTAATAAGTTTTTCAAAACACAATAATTCTTTATGCAAGAGAAATATATACTTCGAAATAATGGAAACTCAAGGCTGTTCTCAATTTAGGAAAAGGATATTTAATTGGTCAGGTTTAAAAATCAATGTAGTAATATTCCTTTCAGGTTCAGTTTGAATCCAATTTACATATTTGCACAATATAATGTATTAGTTTTGGTATATGTTAATGGACTATGTGCAAGTGAAGGAAAAATCGTCAAAAATTGTCTAATAAAATAGTTTTTTAAAGCGAAAATTATACTAAATCATTTTGTTTAAGTGGGTATATAATAAACTTGAAATGATAAATTTATTATATCCTAATTATAGAGGCAGTATACAGTCCAAATATTAAAAAAAAGAAGATATCAATAGAAGGGTCAATAAATCAGTATATAGCAATCACTATAGGATAATTTAATGAAATTATAAGCAAACAAGGAAAATGTTAAAAAAACTTCCTCAAAGTCCACGGATAAATAATTGAGAACAACAGTAGTCATGCTGGTATGATCGAGTTGTTCCCAAAGTGATGCTCGTGCCCACTGATCGATTAGATAATTGATCTTTAATAACGACAGGGGTCATGCACAGCTTCAGTCCAAATACTAATTTACATAACAAGAAATATTATTCAAAAATAACGGTGTAAAAAAGACACCGACTCCTATCATAATTTTTTGTTATATATCTTGCTAAATTTTTCATTTTCAACATTTTTGTTTTATATTTTTTATAGTTAGTAATAAAATTTGCATACCTTGTAGCTTGTTTTGAACTGAGGAAATTTTGTATTTTGTTTTAAAGAATGTTACACAAGGAACTCTTTTGTTTTGCTGTGTTAACTAATTGCAGATATGTGTAGGCGGATGTTAGTTTGATAAGTGTTAACTAAAAATTGTTTTCAGTCCTTTTTTCTTAATTCAGTACTAGGAAAACAAAATTTATATAAAAAAATTTCTTGTTCATAAATTATATGTTTTGAAAATCCATTAAAAAAAGTACAAAGAGAAATATCAAAAGTCTTTTTAAAAAATATATTTCTTCAAATCTATGAACAATCGAAATTGACGCATTTATTCCCAAATATGTTAACCTCATTAGATAGTTTTATGTGTGGCCCAGTTTTAATTTGATCATAACGAAATAGTATCTTAAAGTGACAGGGTATAATTTGATAATACAAGAAAGTAAAAAAAAAGAAGAAAATACTATCTTAACTTTCTTCGTTATCCCGACAATACCTTTTAACTTTGTTTTTTATCTTTTAGCTGTCGTCTTAATAGGCAACCATGTGTTTAAACGAAAACGCTGAACTGAAAGTTTTTGCATTGGCGCCTTATCCTTTTCACCTTCAACCTTTCTTATATCAATGTAAGTCAATAAAACACCTTAAATAACCGCATTTAATTGATAACTTAACATTTTTACAATGGATAAGGGTAGACATGATCATTTAAGTGCAAACTGTGTTACTAGTTATCAGAGACACATGATAAATTTAATTATCTTTTCATTTTACTGCGCGTATACATGTTTTCTTTTTTCTTTTTGCTATGCACCTTGCTTGCATTTCTTAATTCTGGTCATTAACAATAAGAAATTTTGGAACGTAGAATGATTAGCCAAAATAAGGGTATAGCTTATGAAGTATTTCAATTAAAACAAGTCATAAAAATTATGAAAATAATATATCACAAATCAAAGTTAGTAGAGTAAAGTTATATTTTTATGACAATATCCTGCTGAGTATTCATAAAATATTTAAAGAACGAAACAACACTCAAAAGCAAATGAAATATGGCCATCCCTAGTAATTGCTTTTTATCAGTTCTTATATGAAATATACCTTAGAAAAGTGGACTTGTCATGGTTTTTAAGCCGGCTACCACTTCTGTTAACTCTATTAATGAGGTTCTTCTAAGATTTGTCACGGATTATCGGCTACGAATGGCAGATTCGTGATACAACGTAAAAAATTTTTCGATGTTACTAAAGATAGCTTTATGTATGGAATTATGACCAGTTTTTAAAATTTTATATTTCTATATGGGTCATCAGTATCAATAGACTAGAACATTTTAATAGTTTTTAGTGAAAGGATTGCCGTCACTACCAAGCGTTTAGGAAGTAAGTTATATTATGTTTAAATTAAAAATTAGGTGTAACAACATAAAATTGTTTTGTTTTGTTTTTTTTTTGTTGTTGTTACATTTCAGCCACCCAGAAGGGTTTCTCACGGTCAAGATTAATAGAAATTATGTTAACTTTCTACGATTTGAAAATTTTCAAGGAATTTCTAGGGTGTGATAGTATTTTTATATATTTATCACAGAATATTCAAAAGGGTGTTAATATGGATAAAAAAATACCTTGAACAAATTTAGGTTAATGAGCTAGTATTGCTGTCTTTTTTTCATGCTTACTCGTTTTATTTGTGGAATATAAATTTATGCTTTTTAATAAACGTTTTTACAACTTTTGTCAGTATTCCGAAGAGAAAAAAGTTCAAATCGCCTGGCTGTTAATTTTCATATTTTTCCCACTTTCTATTTGTACTGAAAATTCTGTCAATTCAGAGAACTCAACTAAAAAGCACTAAACTTGAGCCATGAATCGATTTGCAAAAACCAAGAAAATCTGAAAGTATTTCATGTATCAAAACATGACCATAAAACCACTCTGATCTATGTGGAGAAACATTTTGTAGCATTAGTCATTATAAAGCTTCTCATAAAAATTTCAAATAGCTTATATATAATAATTAGAAAGTCAATGACAACTATACGTAGTAATATTTAACAAATTTATTTCATAATTAGTATTGGAATTATGTTTTTCTGGAACAAACTTCATTGAAAAATATTGGCTCATTCCAATTAATTCTGGTAGATTTCTAATTTTTTAACTCTAAATTAAAAGAAATTATACTTTACAATTTGATTCTTAACTTTTGAAGTTTGCATAAAAATCAAGTCCAAAAAAATTCCTTTAAAGACAAAGACCCGATCTTATTATTGGTAAAAAGGAACACCACAAGTTGAGGTGAATGAACACCATTTGCATATGATGTATACTTTACAAGTTCAACGAATTTAAAAAAGAAAACATGACAAAAAAAAGCGATATGCAACGAAATTTTCATTCATTTTGAAACAGGTCAACCCACTAATTATTAATATCAATGAACGTCAACATAATTTTAAGAAAATTCCAAAAATAAGCATCTTAGAGCTATCATCAATTTTATAGTTGATAAAATTATTTTTTTTTGGAGTAATTATTTCATCTTAATTAAATCTTGTGACTGAATTGGTTGACTTTTAACTCAACAGGTTAACCTCAACAGATCCACAACGTATGATGCCATTACACTTGTCCCAACAGATGAAAACATAAATGCAAAGACTTCACATGGTAGTAGTAACTAAAAACAATCGCGTGTTTAACCAAGGAACGCTCTTAAAATTACTTTTCATTAGCTGAGAGTTTGAGATAAAATTAAAAAAAAGGAACTATGAAAATAAAAAATGCTCAAAATTTTAACCGGTAAACTGAAATTGGTCGCCTGAATCCCGTCATAAAATCGTGTGTTCTTCTTAAGACGAGGGCACGCGACAAGATCACCAGATCACTGATCAAAATATGAAAAAGATTAACAACGGCTTGTGCCTGAGCAATGATACCACAGGGCCCTCTGCACTTGTTTTTTGGTTTTTCCCTTTGATTTTAATTTTTTCTTTTTTTTTTTTTGGTTATAATTTTCAATATGCACAAAATGTTGGTCTCTGCATATTGATCCTTAGGTCGGTGTTAGTTGACAAACAAAAGACAAAAAAACTTGAACTGTTTAATTATATAACGGCATTAAGTCTTACTGTAAATGATTTAAGTTCAAACAAAAATATTTTAAGGATAAAATTCTTTCGTTTTTTATTCTACCACTCTATTCATTTGATTAAGTGTTTGGATGATTTTGAAGGAATACTTTTTTGCTCTTATGTAGACAATTTTATGGTGGCTGACAAGATATTTAGTGAACCCAGTGACTGGATAAAATATCAAGGAGTGTAAAGGAAAGATGGTGAATAATTTATTTTGAATTAATTCATTTGCTCGGGCATTTTGATTGACATTTTATGTCTTAATTAAGCCAATTAAAAATTTAATTTCTTTTTGCGAGAGTTGGAATGTCTTAAGGCAAAAGACTGATCAATCATTGATGAGTCCCTGTAGCATACTGATTACAATTACAGGTGTTTATTAATGTTTTCTTCGTTTAAATAATTTCTGTCATTTTAGTAAATTTTTTAGCTGGTTTTGAAATCATTCAAAATTACATCTATTTACTCTAGGACTGGTTATCCACATGCATATCTTCTTTGCCAGTATTATGATTTTTTCAAAAAAACAGACACTAGTTTGTGTTACTTCCCGCACTAAATGATATAATTTTTTAAAAATAAATTATTTTTATTTTCAATGCAATTATTTATTAAACAATAAAGATTTTAATTTACTTAAGTTGACATAATTAAAAACTATAAAGCCTTTTCCGTATGTTCGAACACAAAATAAAATATCCATAAAATTTTCGACTGAAACATAACAAACTTATGTCAAAGTTTGCTTAATTAAAAAGTTACAAAAATTCATACTGCTTTATATTTAATTGGAAGAGAAATAAATGGTATGTCAAGAATAAAATTCTATAAGAAGGACTTGCGTAATAAACTTATTAATTTTAAATGAAGAGTAACTTTAATAAATTACCATCTTAATACTTTATATAAATTTCAACTTCTTTATTTTTGTTGTATAGTAATGCAGAAACGGTTGGTTATTTTTTTCTTAAACTTTTTGAAATAAAAACTTCCGTATTGTTCGAGCTGTGATTTTTTAATAAATTTTCCAGTTTTTCGTCAGGAAGGATCAAAGTTGAGTTCATTGAGCTAACACAGTCAATGTCCAAGCCAATTAGTGTATTTTTGATTTTTAAGTTAAATATTTACCATTAAAACATTGTTGTATCATCAAAATATAAACTATAGTTAGTTTACCACAATTTTTAGAGTCTATATGTACCTCAAGCTGCGGAGTATGTAAACTTCAAACAAACTTATCCAATATCAAACAATTTCATTAGCACAAATTTAACATAAATTGCCCTTATCCTTCAGGAAAAAAACAAATCTCGCTATCTTTTGGAAAAAAGACAAAAGAAAACATTAAACTCATGACGATTAAACGCTTTGTTTGCCACCTGTAAGCAAACAGTAGTAAAACTCACTCATTATTTGTTAACTTTTGTTTAACAATACCAAAATTGGGCATAATACCGACAAGTTCCGGTATATCACAAGCGATAGCCGCGAGCAATAAATTTCTCAGCGGTAAACTATTTTAGTTTTGTTTTCTTATGCTTTTTTCAGTTTTGTATTCCTGCAGTGACTTTTGTAATTTCGCAAATGACATTTGCCTACTGAATATTGTCTAACCTGCTCTTAGTGCTAGTAATAAAACTGAATCTAGGACATCTGCTCCAGTTTTTAGTTTTATGAACGAAAAATGAAATAAAACACAAAACTAACAAAACCAAACTAAATTAGCACAAATTTAGCTAACAGACAAAAATTTTTTGTGACATTATACCGAAACGAATGAAGAATGGCTGATTTGTAAATATTATAAGACACAGCATGTGCCAAATGTCGCGTCCTTTAGTTTAACCAGGACTTTAGTTGAATACTTAACGCCACATGAGTACAAAAACTGTATTTTTTGTTATTTGTTTGATTATTGAACAGTAAGCAAAGACATACTAGTTTTTTTGTTTAAGTGGGCACTCAAGCTGAGTCTAACTATTTTTGTATTAGCCTTTAAAATAAATGGTCAGCACTTTTAAGGTATTTTATGTTAAATGCCGTCAAATTTCTTTCGAATTTCTTCAATTGAATAGAATTATACCAAAGAATGAGTAAAATACACAAAATTAAGGATAGGCACGCTTTGTTTGAGTATTGTTTGCAAAAAGGCGTGAATTGTTGGTTACATGCCCTGATGAACAAATGCGCTGCTTTTGACTAGAAAATTAAAAGAATTTATTGTGTTTTTTGGCAATATTTCAAATAACAGCAAGCGCATCTGTATGACAGGATAACAAAACTAATCTTAAGGTGTCAAAGGTTAATAGCTTCAATTGTGGAACAATATTCATATTCGAAAGAAAATTTTCCACTTTAAGCCATAATGATGCAGGCCATGATATCTGACAACCATATAAGACAAAGAATTGTCATAAATATTCTGATGACTTGTACTGCTTAAAATTTCATTTTTTGTATAATATTTTATGATTTATGAAGTAAAAAGTAGCAATATTGTTTTGTATATTGACAAGGACACTTGAAAAAACAGTTCAAATTGTTCAATATAATCAAATCATGCTTAGCGCCTTTTATTGAAAAAAGAAATTGTTTAGAGAATTTTACATTTCAAAAGCCTTTTGAATTGATTTAGCTATACACACTAAAGTAAAAAAAAATTATTTTTTATTTCTTAAAAAAACATGAAATAGCTTAAAACAATAAGAACAAAAAAAGGGTTTTATATTTCAATAAACCATCAGAATTTCTACCTGGAAAAGATATGAAAGTAATTTTCTTTATTAAAAGAGAATGTCCTGTAAGTTTTTTCTTAACTGTTGTTTCCTGCAGCGAACGAATCATTTAAATTGCATTAAATTGGCTTATTTCTATGAGAGTCATACAACTGAAATATAAAAATAATAATAAAAAATAACATTTGGGATTCTCAGTGCCTCAAATTTTAGTCTTTTGTTGAAAATATTGTTAACATTTATTATTATTGCCAATGATTCTATATGAAAGAAACAATAATATGAAATTTTTAATAATTTCCAACAATAAAAATAATTATTAACAATTATCCCAGTAGAAAAAATATGGATATTCCTTCAATGGATTAGGGCTACTTTTCTGTCATAATAGCAACTTTCTCAAGGAAAATTTTAATGAATTTCACTCTGGAAAGCTGCTGAGTAACCACTTTGGCTAATTTATGGAGTATAGTTTCTCTTGTAGAGATGAATTCATACATGAGTTTATTCTGCATAAGATTTTATGTGAGTTAATCATGTGTAATATAAACATTATTACATTAAAAGTAGTATTTTACAAGAAAAAAATTTTAAAATCTTTAGAAAATTCATAAATAAACACACGAGCAACTATTTTAACTTTCTGTAGCAATTTACTTGGCGTGCAAATATCATACAGCAAAAAAATAAATAAACAAAAAAGTAAAACAGCATTAAACAGCTTAAGTTTATATGAGAAATTTCCTTAGTAGCTAACCGGGTAATTTATGGCGAAGACGGTTCACTTTGTAAGATCAGAAGTCAAAAAGTTTCGAAATTCAAGAAAAACGTTCATTCGGCACGCAACCCTAATTTAGAATGGCTCTGTTTGTTTACCTTCGTTTTGACTTAATACTGTCAGAATGAAAAACAGAATTGCCCAAGATAATAATCCTCTAACATTTAAAGCAATATACAAACGGTTTCTCATTAGGCTGTGAACATGATTAGCATAAACTGAAACAAAACAAAAAGTGTGTGTGTTTTTTTTTTAAATATATCGCGTTCTTAAGAGTCTTACTATAGCTGTTATTAGCTTACGTGACCCGGTGAGATATGTATTTTTCACTTTTAAGTGCTACATTTTGCAGCTACTTAACCAGGTGAGCACTAATCGTTTTTTGTTACTGATCTACCATCTTTTTGGTAGCCGTTATTATCTTTATCTGTTCACAATGAAACTGAATTTAATTTTTTGGAATGCCGGGTAGACTATTTTTTTCATAGAACATTTGAAAACTTGGGTTAGTTTTAAACAAATTATTATTGAAAAGATCTCCTAAATTATATTTCGAACTAAAATGCATGTCCCTGAAACGGTTAACTACTTCTATTAAATCGCAAGGGTGTTATTAGCGAACATAGTATTAGCAAGTGTAGTTAGAAATTTTACAAAGGATAGTGGAATTTTTATGCATTGTGTTGAAAAATTCACCATTAAGTATTTATTTCCATTAAAAGTTTTTTGTAATCTATTTTTATTGATTCAATGAGCCGTAAAAGTGTGTCTTGTTCTCTATCAGCGTCGATCTGTCCTTAATATGACGTGCGATATTCTGAGACTTACACTAAAACTTCGTAAGAAGGACTGGAGAATGATAGTTACATTTATTAGTTAAAAGAAAATTATTCAAACAGCTGCAATTTAAAATATAATACCTTGACGTTGTTCTTGTATCTCTATTCTAAGAATTTATGTTAATTCATTTTAAGGGCTTGTTAATGGCAATAAGAAATTTTTTAGCTACAGGAATTAATTTTATAATAAAAGAGAGTTGTTTTAATAAGACTCATTTCCATGCTTCAAACTGAAGCGTTTATAGAAACAGCACTGTTTTGGAAAAACTGTGTGTGTGTGTGTGTGTGTGTAAAGCTGCATGTTTGCCTATCTAAGTAAATAAAAAGTCAATAACTCAGTTGTTATAATGGATACTCTATGACATGCAATACTTGAAGGGGGGGGGGGGGGGGGGGGGGAGAATTCGGGTATTCCGGTGAAAAAAAGGCATGCCTTTAACAATTTTTTTTAGCAATACAGGTAGTTTTAATTTATTAAATTAATTTCTATATGATAACATTTGAAGAATATTCTTATAAATTTTATTAAGAGAACGAGTGGCAGTGAATGTTTGGAGCGATCATGAAATAAAGTTGTTTTGCTTTGTTTATCATAACTCGTAAGAAAATCATCTAAATTCCAAGAAATCAAGATTTATTTATCAAAGAAAATATTTTTTGAGATAACAACGAGGTTTTTTTATGATATTTTTTTTTAAGTTAAAATCCCGATTTTCGATTAAAAAATCATCTTATTTGTTATATTGTAAAATTAATAATTATCATTCATTCCTTGCTCTAAACCAAAGAACCCTCGAATGGCCATAGCTTTGAAATTTGACACAATAACTGTGAAATGATATGGAAAAAAAATGTAAATACCTACCCACTCCCTCCCTTAATAACAAAGTTATAAGTCGCAATCTAAAGTAAATATATACAAAAATTTCTCTCCAAAAAAATTTTCCATCAGTAGAATCTATTAAAGCTTGGATCTATCCAAACAAAGGATTTGAATAAATTTCTTTTTTGTAAATCTACTAAATAACCATAAGCTTAATTGTCAAAACAAAAAAAAAATGAATCATTTCTTCAATGAATCTTTACTACCTTAATAAACACTCTCATATCAATCTTACACAATAAAATTTTCCCTTACTCACTTGTAGATCACTTTGTTACTCTGTATTTACGAACTATATAAAAAAACTAAAAAAATAAATGTAACTAAAATAACATCTGCTATTTACCTAGCAATTAAATGAATCTTTCTCAGGTGCTTATATAAAAATTTTTGTATTTCTATCCTTAAGGATAGAGAAATTCAATATTTTTGCATAAACTAGCCGAAAGTCGATAGCAGGTAAATTGAAAAGAGTCCTTTACTCATCAGCTATACACCTAAACCAGTCAACCAGGCTACAATGCGGGCATGTTATGTGAGAAGAATTGAAATTTTGCAGGAGTCCATCCCAAAAATCAAAAAGTGCTGGCACGGGCCATTTAAATCAGCAGATGTAGAAATTGATTTTTTTTTGCAGGCTAATGCTGTGATTTCTGTTTTTATCCTCATTATGAGGGAAAGTGAAAATTTAAACTTGTCTACATCTTGATATATTCATATTTGGTTTTATTGAATGCAACAACCCTTTATTGTTTACTATGAAAAAATATCACATCAAGGTGTTTCCCTTTTTTTCGAATACTCAAATATATTTTCTATGCATATACAAAAGATAAAGGAGTAAATGTTTTTGGAATCAATATTTCTTTCCTGTGACTATTTTCAAGGCATATTATAGGTATTCACAATCATAAAGATCATTTTAGGATGTGAGAGTAGCCTATGAATATTCTTTTGATATAGTAAATTTTATTGTTAGGCCGGTGCTATAGATAAGAATAAAGGTGACAAAAGACAACCCTTTGTCAATGTCAGGAAACAATGAATTGGGTGGTTTGCAAATAGCGCGTTCTTCTATTTTCGATTTTTGTTAAAATCTGGGAAAATTTCCTTTTGATTGAATAAAGGTGCAATGTTAAAGGGTTCTTATAGTTTGCTACGATGAGAATCTTAAGTGATGGAAATAAATGTGCAAATCATATTTAACTATTGAACAGTGATTCGATCTAAGGCAGGTGTTTTTGGCTACTGGTTTCTATCAAGCATCTGTCTATAAGCAAAGATAAAGTTTTATGATAGTTTTGATTATAAATGTATTTATGACAAATCCATATTTCATTTTTTTAGTCTTATTGTCATTTGAAAGCTAGCTTAAGACAAAGCTTTTTTCACGATTACCGTGAAAACAAAGGATATTTTAGGATATGGTTATTTTAGTACACTGATCGAAAATATATTTTCACTCAGAAGGTTAAGGATAAAATTTGAACTCCAACCTGCGAGGATTAAAAATACAGCCAGAATTTACAAATGAAATGTATTAATTATCATTATACATTATTCAGCTGTATTCGAGGGTAATTTTTCGTATCCTTCAATTTTTTTGCAGAAATGGCAAAGTGATAGCTCACGTAACTTGTTCATTACTGCAAGGAAGGCAGTAAAGAATGGAATATTTATAGGTGTTTTGTTAAACACTTATAAGATTACGGAGTCGAAATTCTATTCTGCTACCCTAAGCACTAAAGTTTGTATGGTATTTAAGTATGAAGATTCAGTCTCTGCTGGAGTAATAAAACTATGATTATGTCGCCAATATAGCGATATTTTTACAAATGCGCAAAATCCTAGAGCTTATCTCTAATTAAAGCAGACATAATCTAAAAAAATCAGTAGGTGAAAGGTAGTACGTGAAAAAGTTTTAGAAACTTAAGATAAATATTTCCTTTTTCATCCATCCTTTGTTAATTTTATATTGGAAGTATGACAACGAAATTATATTCAAAAAATTTTGAGAGGAATTAATATATTAACAAAATTAAAAATATAAATCTAAGTCATAAATTATAATAAGATTTAATGTCGATTGTATTATATTAAAACCTGCTATCGAAAATTTATAATTTTATAAAATAAGCCTTTTTGACTAAGGTCAGACACTTTTCGAAAAAAAATTTGGTAATATAAATGAAATTTTATGCAAAAATAAATTAAGCAAATGATCTAAATTTAGGTAGTAGGAAATCGTAGAATTCTTAGTAAAATCCTACCAAATCTTATAAATCCCTAAAATTTGTCTCTTTTAAAAATAGTATTGAATGTAAAAACTTTAACTTATAGTATCAGGTGGTCACCAATTTCATCCAATCTACATAATTCAATCATAAATTGACTAAAGCGCTAAATTAAGAACTGTCACTTAAATGATCAACCTCCTTCTATATATTCTTCTTGTTGGCCAATCAAAACCGAAATCTTATTATTAACAATATTTGATGACATCGCTTTTTGGTTAGCATTAGGCAAATGACCTATCATATACATGACAATCAGTTATGTCTCCATTAGTTGGTTATTTATGCATGTATACATTCAATTTATGAAATTCGTTTTGGCGATTTCGGTCTCATCAGACAATGGGTATAGCTAGGGTTTATTCAATATTTTCAATTTTATACATATATATATGTATATATTTATAGTAAGAGCTGTCATATCTTTTGGAAGAGTTCACTAACCACAAATTTATGTATCCGCGTTTTGATTAAGACATTCGCTTTGACCATTTAAACATTTTTTGCTAACAAGACAAAGTAACTTTTTATTCGTAACACTGAAAATTTTTAATGGACGATCCATGCTGATCAAGTTATCTGTTAAAAGACCTTGGAATATCTTCAAGTTTATTATAGTGTAATTGATAACATCATCCGTTACACTTTACATTTATGATTTGGTATCAAGACGATATCGTAAAATCTTCTATATGTTCACTTAAAAAATTTCCCATCGCTTTAAATGAGAACACTGATCACTGCGGCAATATAAGAAAGATCAGATAAACTTAACTTGTATATATTGGTTATAGTTATACTTATTATAAATACATACAACTCCATATATATATATATATATGACATAAGCAAAAGTTTTCCAAGTTCATTCATAAATCCTCATGATTTGCTTCATTCGTATGACTTGAATGATACTAAATGAACCCTCTTTAAGAAAAATCAATTGGATTTTATAGTAAATATATCGGCCATATATGTATGAACGTATATATTCAATCAACAACATTTTATGGATACATATCAGCTTCACAAAGATGAAATAAATGATAAATTGAAGCTGCAAGTAATGCACGGTACTTTTGTGCAAATGCAATTAACTTCAACTTTTGTCTTACATTATGGCTAATTTATCAGTAAAATGCGGGAGGCTATTCTGTTTTTGGGATACCGACAATATCAATGAACAACGTTTACGTCACAGATAATTTGGTGTAGAATAGCCTGCAGCAAGGAAGTGGCAGATAATAAATTAGTCACGTGGTCGATATATTTTATTGTTTCCGTGAAATTTAGTTTATATAAAACGGATTCTTGGATTGACGAAAAAAATATATATTTTCAATTTATGCTTCTGTGTGAAATAATTAAGCTCGAAATTTATTGTCACTGAAAAAATTAAGGAAATCATCTCTAGAAATATATATAAACTTTTGATTCAAAAAAAAAGGAAAAGCAATGAAACTTAAAAATCATATTAAAAAAAGATATTTTGATTAATTCTTGGCTCAGCATTTAACATAACGTGTTAAGAAAAATCAGCTGTTGTTTTTGTTGTTGTAGGTCTGATATAACTAAAACATATTTTTTATATTGTTCTTTTATTGTTTTTGATTCCTTTTCAATCATATTCAATCGTACTAGATTTATCAAAGTTCAAAAAAATAAATCAATGTAAATCTTATAGGGATGGCGAGTATGGATTGAAAATTAATTTTTTTTTAAATTGTGGATATCTCTAAAAACGAAGAAAACTTTAGAAAAGTTTTTCCTGTTCAGTATGTACTCAGTTAATCTCTGTTTTATTGGAAATTTTTTAAAAAAAAAAATTCTTTTTAGTACTTAGAGCTCCTGAATAAGATCCTTTCACAATTCTTATTAAAAATCCCTATAGAAGTATTTAAAGATCATTTAAAATAAAATAAGACATAATCTTAGGATTTTAAATTAAATGAGAAACATTCTTTAAATAATCTCAAAGTATAAATTATTTATTGAATGATATTGTGGTCACTTTGAATTAATTTCCTTAGATCTTTTCGCCGCTACCAAATATATCCTAAGGTATTATTAAATTTATTAATCGCATTTAGAAAGCACAAGTCATTCAAAGAAACATTATTCCTGCTGGAAGAATTTTTTTTTACATAACTTCCAAAAAAAATTTTTATGTGGATTTAAGCAAGTGGAAATTTATATCCTAAGATCCTTTCAAGCAAACAACAGCAAAAAAGAATATATGAAGAGTACTTCAAGGCCATTGTCAGTAAAAAAGAATAATGGCATAATTTTTTTTTTGAATTAAGAAGAACGAAAGTCTTGAATTCAAAATGATAAAAGAACTGATAATAATAAAAGATTTGTTATGAAGTCCTAAAATTTTATCAGTTGTAAGAATGACTAACAAAAGGATTAACTTCTTTGCTGACTTTTTTATTATGTTTCCTTCGTTTTTCAACTTTATATAGCTCAAATTTTGTCTCCTTTTGTATTGAAAAGACAAGCACTAAAGTGTATATGAGTTATTAAAAAAAATTACACAAAAATACTTTCTCTTCCTTTTCTAAGCATAAAACAATTTTGAAAAGATGATGAATACAGATTTGGTTAATTTTCTTTATTGAGCCATAAGACTCAATTTAAATATTTAAAACCTCCCTCAATATAAATATGTTTGAACTCTTTCAAAAGTTTTTTATTATAAATAAAATATTACAGCCTTGCTCTTATCTAAATTTTCAATCGCACCCTGATCATTTCTATTATGTATTTTGTTCCATGCATTCTTATCTTAGTGTTGGTATAAATCATCAGCAAAATAATATAAAAGACTACCTCAAGAAGATGAGAATTATTTTAAATTTTATTTGGATTTTTTGTGTATAAAGTTTTAGATCTTTTTATTATTTATAACAGCGAAGATACATATAGAAAGTTTTTTAAGGAAAAATAATTTTTAAACCAAAGAAATCCTTTAATCAGTACACCAGGTAAAACATAACGAACTTAACAGAAATTATTTTTTGAACCCGCATCAACTGATAATTTTTTATAAGGGTTAATTCTTGAAGTGATTGTTTTGGTTCGAAAATTTATATTTTTTGCATTTTGAAAAGTTTATTAGTCAATAAAGATTTCTTCAAACATTTTATTAGTAAAGAAGTAAAAAGTTACATTCAGTTTTTTAAGTTTTCTATGGACTTGAAATTTAACATTTCAAATTTTGAAAAGATTCAAAGTAAACTGTGACTCTGTGTAGGATTAAAGATTTTAAATATTTAAATAGAGGGATACTCAAACTAGGTTTATGAATCGTAAATTAATTTTTAGTTAAGTAATAACTTTAAAAGTTAAGCAAATTAATATTTTTCTAATTAGATTCATTTTTTACACCTTGCAGCAAACTCTTCTCAAAGAACCTTTAAAAATTTTTAACACCACAAAAATTGCTTCAATGTTTATCCTGTAACCTGTATGATGTAGACCATACTAACAGATTACGGCAAAAATATAAAAACAAAACTAAGCTTTAAGTTTCACACTAAAAATTTGCACAAAATACCCGTTTTTCTGTGTTGAGCCTGCCAGCTGAGCATTTAGGTATATAAATCAAACTGTGAAGCTTTTAATTTTATTGAAAATAAAGACGAGATCGGATAAATTTTATTAAATTACATGTTAGTTTTGTAGAACTACAACATTTAAACAGAGTAAAGTGAATAATTTTACATGGATTATTTTACCCGATATAATGCTTCCCCTCTGTAAACTCAGAAGTCTAAATGAGACGTACATATAAATATTGACAGTATCAAAGACAACTAAAAAGCCATGGACCTATGGTTTTTGCTTTCCTCTTCAAGAAAATTTCGAGAACGATAAATTGCATGAAATATTAAATTGGGTTTTTCTACTAGCTCTTGTTATTTACTCTCAAATCTTTCAAAAACTTCAAACTCTCAAATCAAAAATCGCTAATATTTACAAACAACCTTAATATTCATTTTTTATTAACAAAATTGTAATGAAAAAACAAGATCTGGGTTTTAAGAAAGTTAATAAAATTGCCTGATTTTAATTTTTATCGCTCTGGTAATTTTGTGCTTTTTATTTAACCAGTCGTTTTATAATCACAATGAGAGTTTTTATTTATCCTCTTAAGCTCCAATAGTTTTTTATTAAGTCGAAGCAATAAATCGGGCTTAAGAGCCATCTCTAAGACAAAACTCAACCAAACATTGTCAGTAACGTTTGCAACAAGACCAAAACTAATATTTTAAATATAATGAAAGCATCCATTTTGCTTACTTTTCATTTCAAATTAAAGACTTGTATTCTATATTCAAGTAATGTACTTAAACCTTAAAGCAATGGTTTGTTGGTTTTTTCTCAGCAAAAGCGATTTATTTAATGGTTAAGCATTTATTTTTTTCCACTTCCACCTTCACATTTACCCTTAAGGTATTTTATTTGGTCTTTCTCATGGTACTATATGAAACACTAACATCGTCAATAAGATAAACAGGATGCAACCCCCAAAGGATATTATATTATATGAAACAAATTACAAGACACGAAATTAATACGAACTTTATTGATCGCGATATGTGATGATCACTTTCTTATTTAATTTGGATTGGCCGATCATACAATTGGGTCTGATTTATAATATCGAATTTTATTATATTTCTCTGGAGATCTACTCATAATTTTTTTGTATGGTTTTTCTCTTTGATCTAAAATGCTTCGGGTATGAATCAAACTGAACACCTTCAATGAAAGATGTGATCATTGGAAGTGCGATCAATTGTTGCCTCTGTGCCCTTAAGACGGAACATGTTTAATACGCTGTTTTCTTCTGTTGAAAATGGAAAACATTTGTATTCGTATATATGCACTGGGGAAGATTGAATTGTTCTGCTAAGAAATATATAAATTGAAGTGGTTTCAGATTATTGATGACTATTTGCATTAACCTCAGGCGCTATGCGTTAAAATTTAAGAAAACAAATTATGTAAATTTTTTAAAGAGAAACGAATATTGAAAATTCGTTTTATTTTTGCGCCAAACTTTGTGAGTGAAGCAAATTCTTTGACAGAATATTTGAGCATAATTCAAGTTATATTAGAAACAATAATTGTTGATTCTTTTAGTAAGCTTATTTTTTATGTATAAATGTAAACAGACGGTAAGAAAAAAAAAATTATATCCAGCCCATTGCTTGTATTTTATCAGATCAGCAAGAGCAGTTTGTTCCTGATGCTTAAATCATTCAATTGTTGATTCTGTCTTCATCCGTGATATCATCCAACTTAATGGTCTTATTTGAAAAATCGTTTCCTTCGATATGAATTCACTTCTTTAAGCATTTGACAAGAGCTTGGCACTATTTGTATACAAAGATTGTGGGAAAATTGAGTTCAGATGGATAGTATCCTCACCTTGTTACGCAATTTTACTTATTACAGTATATAAATGAATAGAATAAATTCAACTTGACAATCTCCAGAGGATTTGGTATAATATTCAATGTTGTTTTATTTTTATTTTTCAATTGAAAACATTCTTTTCAAATTTTTTGTTCTTAAATGGAGAAGTAAATATTTTATTTGTTTTGCTTTATTTACCGGTTTCTCAACTATATAACAAAAAGAATTAATTTTATTTGATACAAATAAAATATATTACATCTACGCCTTCGGACGTAGCTCTAATTTTTAAATGTGTGTTTCATTAAAAAATTTCCATTCTAAAGTACTGATCAAGGGCAACAAGACCTTGAAATTAGAAAATGTATTAGTAAATTATCTTCTATAGAGAGTTGAAGATCATTTTGCGATGCAGTTTACAAGCATTATCCAAAATTATATTGTATCCTTCGATTTTCATCGAAGTTTTGCTGTACTTAATTATACAAAAATACCTTAAAATAAAATAACTAAACAAGTGATTGTTACTTGCAGTATTGATAATACGAAAAAACTGAAACGTAATTTAGATAATAATTAGTTACTATCTTCCACTTATAGTGCGTTTTCACTGAACCTAGTGCCTCGTACCTACTCAATAATTATTATTGACATATTTAAAAACTAAGCTGGAGATTTCCAATAAAAATACTTTTAAAAAAGTACTAAATACTAAGTACTAAGGTCAGTGAAAACGCACTATTATAGACAGAATTGAATATTACAAAAATTGCGTATGCATAATTGAATATTTTAACATTTAATAATAAAAAAGCTTCCTTTTGGTGTTGTATTCTGCTGGTCCACAGTGAAAATTTTACAAGTCATGGTACAACCAATAAATATAAAGACTCTTTGGTGGCGTAGATCAAGGCACTAAATATTCAATAGAGCAAAGGAGATGTGAACTAAAAGGCGTATGGCTGGATATAGGCTACATCATCCCAGATCATCCACTCTTTTTAAATTCGATGCATTCCTTCGTACCGTATCCACGAGGTAGAAGAGCTTTTTACTTTGATTTTATTTTCATTTCTTCGTTTTTTCCTTAAATATTTCTAGAAATTACACTGATTGGTGACTTTATACATTACATCGTCCATGAAAGAGACAATTTTTTCTGTTGTGCTTCAAATACCTTGGATTCACTCGTAGTGGACGGGACCTAACTTAGCAATAAATGTTAAAAATAGTACAGTATTTCACTAGCATGAATTGTCATCTAGTTACCACTGTTTTGTATATTTTAAAAGCAGATCGAAGAAAACTTGTTTGTATGAAATCTAACGTGAGTGATAGTGGTTTGTGTGATTTTAATTATATAAAATACAATTCAAATAGAATTTGACATTTAAAAATCCATTTTTTAATTATTTTAATAAAAAAAAGAATATTAATGAATCCACTTTGACTGGCTTTATGTAAAATTTAAAATTTTTAACTGGTGATATAATACGCAAAAGTGACTCCTAAGCATAACACATGTAAAACACATCACTTTTAGAGCTTTCAAAAAATTTCACGTGTTTTACATTTGAATTAATTTAATTTTCAAAGTTTATTAATATTTAATTATTAAAAAATTCAATTGAATTTGAATAAATTCTTCTAAGTATATTTTTTCCAATAACATTAAATTTAGATATAGTCCTCAAAATTTCTTCAGAGAGCAAACTCTGAGTGACTATAAATGATAGACTCGTTCGAATATAACGTTATTGAGTGTATTCGAGTCAAAAACTAGACTCAACCATCTCACTGATTCTAATCAACTCGATTTATATACTATTTTTGTCAGTCATTATCTCCTAGATTCCTGATTAAAATTCATAACAATATCAATTTGTTTAATTTATAATACTACATACACAAAAGTTACCCCAAATAAGATTTTTCTTCCTTTTTAGCTCTTAATTACTAAAACAACAAATCAAAAAATCTTAAGTTGCATGAAATTAAATAAAAGCCATAGATGTATGTAGCTAACAAGCCGAGCTTTCATTTGGGACTATGTTAAGCTTTGTAGAATTAGTATAAATGGCTCTCAATCACTAAAACATCAATTTAAGTTTCTAGTAGTCTATCTTGCATTGAAATAGTAAACCTTACTAATCCAAAAATATAATTAAATTTTCTGCAAAAATGCTTAGCATTCGATTTCAGAAAAATCAAAATGTTTAATATTTGACAGTATCTGTCAACACTCTAAAATTACAGCTCGTGCTGAGTAGATTTCACTAATTCGTCATTAGCAAGGATTAAAAAAAAAGAGTATCATAACACTATAAGAATATATATTCACATACACAAATTTTAAAATTATTAAGAACAAAAAAATAAGTTTGGAAGCACGCTACCAACCAAGTTGTTCCTATCTCGAGGCAAATATAATTTCACCTGCTTCAAGAAGTTAATTAAGGGTTTAAGAGGATTACATTTAGTTATTTCGATTTCAATGCTGGTGGTGGCCTACATTGCTGGATACCATCATTAACCAAAAGTGAGCTTTGAAACGATGTTTGAGCACTGTTGACACTTATATGATCACCTTAAGATATACAATCGTTATTAAGGGTCTTACTAATTAAACATCTTCGATGAGCTCATTTTTGGGCATAATATTTTATGTATTTCATTTTAATGTTTGGTATACATCTGTAGTAAATAGCATTTTATTTCTATTATAATCTTTCTACAATGTTTCATACAAGCTGGTAATTCAATTGGTAATCAGAATATTTAATACGTTACCAGAATTTTTTAATTGTTATGGCCTTTAATCATGTTTAACTATATAACTTTGAATATTTAATTAGCGAAACAGTTATTGAATGATATAAATAAAAAGATTCCTTTGAATTTTTAATGAAGGCTTAAAAGAAAACTCGTAAAAAAACTACTTTTATGTTTTTTTTGTATATTTTTTACTTATATATAGGAATAAAGCATTAATAAATGACCAAAATAATGAGCTCAAAATTCATTCAATTCCATGCTAAGATTCAGCATTCTCAAGATTTCATTATTTGAATCAAGAACTGCAAAATTTTGAGAGACATTTTAATTACCTCTGCTTCTCCGAGTATAAAGCCTTAGAAAATTTTGAAGGACTCCTGCCTCTATCATATTGTCCTTGTATGTAAAATTATCCAATTAAGCTTGAATTCCAATCAAAATTAAACCATAAAATCATTTCAAATCATCCTTCTAATCAGATTTCTTCTAAAAATCTGATTGGAAAGGCCACTTAGAAAGGATGATTGGGCCTTTTTTACGGTTGACTGAAAGGTATTACCTTTTGACGGTATCTTTATGTCTTACTATGGTATACAGGTGATTTATTTAAATAGAAAGGAAGTGCTTAAATCACAACTACTTCACGGTGTTAAAAAAAAAACCCAAAAAAATAATGTCCAATACTCAAAACATCACAATAAACTTCTTCTACTTTACTTAAGACATCATTTCGTGTTACAGAAGTGACAGGATAATGTTAAGTCAGATGCTATTGCCACCAAATTATACAGCCAGACACGTCTGAATGAAATGTTTCAAGTGAATTTCAACTCTTTTTTTTTACAAAAATAAATATAACGTATCTCATCTGACAGCTACTGGTCATCTTATCAATATGCTAAAATGGGGTTTTGTCGCCGCCTAAAGGCGACATTGATATAAACACTTTGAATTGAACTTATAAAACATGATTCTTTTCGGCAAAATTCCAAAGCTTTCTGAGATTCGCACAGTTTTTGGCATATAGCGACATTATACCTTTTAGTTGAATTCATGACAAGAATATAGTGACAGAATGAATATCTAAATTTGAATACAAAATATAAGCGACGGATATATTTATTCAATTCGAAGGCTTCCTTTAGTGCGTTTATTTTTTGTTTAAAAATACCAAGCTTTTGTTTCATTCAAAAAATTGTGCACTGTTTTTTATATTCATCAACGGAATGTTTTTGACAAATTTAAATTTGAAAGACAAAAATCATATTATTTTGCTTCATGCTATCATTTGCTCCAAGCTTAGCTTTCATAGCCTCATGAAGTATTATTCTATTTCAATATAAATAAATAAATCAAAATTGACATGAAGTACGTTTAAAAATTTATCTAAGCTCCAAAAACTTAAAAAAGAAGTAATTATTATATTTTTTCTACCTAGAATTACACTGTAAGTAATATTAGTAAATTAGTAAGTATTCAAATACTAAAACCAATCCAGTATAATCAATGAACAGCAGCGGAAAGCTTAGTGACACTAGTAGAAGTTTTTGTAAATTTATATGGAAAATAGGAGCAAAAGCTTTTTATCTCACGATCATTAATATGGGAATAATAAAATTATCTAAAAATCTATGCCATCAACTATTTTTGTCAATTAAACTTATATTTCATTTAATGACTGTCTAAAGTAAATTGAAAATAAGGAATTTTTCTAGCAAAATATCATAAAGTTTCAATATTGAGGTGTGTAATCCATTAAAATAATCAATATTAAATTTGATAACACCTAGATATATAATACATGAAATTTTCTTCAAAGGATTTGGGTACAAAGAAGAAAGTTGTTCTAAAAATTACTTTTTGTATACATAATTATTATACCAAATTTTATTTTTTCAATACGTTAGCAAGTTCTATAAAGCTCATTTGATTTTAAATTTATTCCCACAAAAAGATTAAAATGTTCAGATATCAAGTCTCACATGTTTTTATTTTAATACCTTTAAAAAGATTAGTTATGCCTTTCCTCATTAATTTTGTTTGGAAAAAATGTAAACAAATCTTGTTTAAATCATTCAAAAATGATTGACACAGAGGTCTCCCGTTGACAATAACAATAGATAAATAAATACAGAAAATCACGCCTTAGAAGTTTTTGTCGGCTTCTGATGATAAACCAAACGATAATGCATTTCTGATGAAAGAAAACATGAAAAAAACACACTTACATATTGACCACACGCGACTGCTACTGTCTTGTAATTTCCTTTTGATGAAATTTGAATAACATGTAATTACAATTTCGACAGTCTTTGCTCTATTATTCTCAAGGATTATGCGGTCGAAGAAAAAATGAACCAAAGTACACCGACTTTAATTTTTTCTATGATCTCTGCTTTTGTGGTTAGGCCTATGATCTTAGGATTATAAAGATTAACGCACCAAGGGATACAGGACATTGACTAAGATAATGTTACATAACTCAATTAGTATTTCTCTTAAAGATATTTTAGATTCAGTCAATCTGCACTAGGCCATCCTGATGGTCAAGTTAATTTAGTCCTAACAATAGATAGTCAGACATCTTTCTAGATAATAAGAGCTGAGAACAAAATCGCACATAGATTTTTGCATCTATTCAAACATAGTTGAAATCTAAAGATAATCCGATTTTGCTTTTCAAGAGCATGATCGCTGAATGCTTTGTGCCAATCGAAATTTTGATTTCTTTATATGCCTGCAGTATGCTCAAATGACACGTTCATCGTGATAATAAATTTTATTATGCTGATCACAATGTTAAGAAAGAATCTAATAGAAAATTTCATAGATCATAAGTCTAAATTTTTTGGATAAAACTTTGCAAGATTGGAACTAGCTTAGGAGGCTAAATAGGATTAAATTTTGTATAACTAATAACAATTTGAAGCCAATTTATAACAAAAGATCTCCAGAGTTTTTAAGATGTTTGCAAGAATATTTGAAACCTTATAAAATCATCTGAAATAGAAATAAAAAAAATATGAATGTAATTTATTAAGTCGTAATTAATTTTTATCACTTTTATGACTGAATAAGACATTAAATTTCATGGATATTAGCTAACTAAAGGCCATCAAATCTAAATCCTTTTGTCTGAAACCAGACATCAGTTTTTGGTCAAATTTATTGATGGCGCAACACTCAAACTCTCCAGCATAAATAATCGAAAAATTTAACACGTTTAGATGCAAGAAAATTCCGTGTGATAATTGTATCATTTCAACAGAATTCACAAGTATTACCTGACTTCTTAATTCAGAAGAGACCGAGCCTAACAAGGAATTTATTGGAATTTGATTTCTCACCGGGTATCAGCAAGCTATCGCTTTTATATTTTACCGAGACAATGCCAGAGACAATCGTTTTAACTGGCTGGCATTAAGATGTTTAACGCGAGAATAATACGTGGTCAGCTGCTTTGTTGGATAATTGATGACACCTACTGTGATCCACTTGTTGCTACACATAAAAAAAAACGTGAAAACAAAGTGAAAAAGTAACAATAATTCCTTACAATGATATTTGGCTAAGTTGACAGTTTATGTAGAATATATTTTTCATTTTATTTAACTGAAAAAAATTAAAAGGATTTAACTTCAATGCTCCTTTAACTTGGAATAAGAATTAACTTCGAGCTGCCTACAAAAGGTTGAAATTCTAGTAGAATATATTTATCCCATTTTTCTTTAAGTTTTAAAGTAAAAAGATCCAAGCTGTGATATAGCTGTGATCCCGTTGTTTTAATTTTTTTCTTTTAAATATTTTTAGCTTGAATTTTTCTTGAGGAATTTATATTTTCAGCCCTTGAAGTGAAGGTAATAGTAATAGAAGTAATAGACTTTTGATTATTTTATTTTTTAGAAAACTTGTTGATGATATTAAAAATTCAAAGAAAATATTTCTTAAAAGTCATCTTTTAGATTTGACCTCAAGTCATGCCATAATATTATTCTGACATAATATAGGAAATACGAAAACTAAGGCAAACTTCTTGACTTTTATAGTTTTGACACAACAATTTGCCAAATCAAGAGAGAAGAAATTCAAAACTGATCACAGGTTAAATAAATTCAAAAAATATTTACCTGGGATTCTCAGCGATTAAGATACAGCAAAAAATTTACATTATTTTTCAAATATTTCCTAGAACTTTTTTTTTTTTTGATTGATTTTTTTATTATCAACTGCTGGATAGATTCTTTATATAGAAATTGCTTTAAAAGAGCTTTGACACCATCATCCACAATAAAACTTATTAAAGTTGTCTAAGAAAAGCAAATTGTTGCCTTTTGCTGATACTACGTTTGCATAAAACGATTACCATGTATTGAATCTCATATGTCCATCCTAACATTCGATTTCGTTTATACAAAAGGATTTAGGTATAAATTAACAGGGATTATTAGGGATTATTGTCCTCTCAAGTAAATTTTGGTAGATTTTTTATGTTACACTTTATTAAGTTTTGTTATTTTGTCCTTCTCCTTCCTTTTTAACAGGAACCCTTCATTGCAATTTAGTATCTAAAGTAAAACCCTTAAAAACCCTTGTATATATTTGTCCTAACTCACATTGCTATATTTTTACTTGGCTCTAAAGTCATTATCCGAGATGTATGATTCCATTATTTGTGTATACCGTTTTGGCAAAATATTTCTTAATTTATTAATTGAAATATGTCCTTGATCAAGTTTTTAACATGCTTTGATAAATGAAATTTTTAAGCTTACACGATATTTTTTAATTTAAATTTCTTCCACTATTATCAATAAAGATATATTAAGGAAAATTTCATTTTTCTTTCCACTCATAAAGCCCTTTTTTTGATGTAATGTCTACTATTTTTACCGTTAAATATTTAATACATTTACAAAATTTAAGAGCTCTTTAACTAAAAAAGTTTTCCCAAATATTTAGTAAAACAAAAAATAATAAACAACTATTAAAAAAATTTTTCTCGCTCTTCAATTCAACTCTTTTAAAAGAAAAATATTTATGTTAAGAGATTTTACAAACATCTGCTTGGGGTACTTCAAACACTTACTGTATTGAAAGTTTTATTCACAATACAATTAGATTTTTATTGGGGTGCAAAAGAATTTCCTGTTATAAAAAATTCAACACCAACACCTGCCCTTTATATCATCCAAAAAATTTCCACAAGCATATTTATACCCTAATAATTATTAGATTAATGCGATTGTTGCATATTTAGAAGGACCCTAGAAAAATAGTGCTGCCACGCGTTTAATTGAAAAGGGTATTTTTTGATAATATTGTATATCAAACTAATAACTCTATTCTCATCCTTTATCATAATTCTTTGTAAGGATTAAGTTATAAAATATTAAAATTAATATATAAACCTCAATTGAATAATTCAAAAATATTTTTTTGACATGTTTGGATCGAATCGAATTTTCAAATAAAAATAAGCTTAATAATGAAAAAGGAGTGGATAAAATAGCCACCACACTACTAGTAGAATGACTCGGGCGGATTTTTTTTATATTTATAATTTATATTTTTTACTTTTTATTTATAATTTATCCTTCTGTATTGTAATACGAAATTTGTCTGCTTAAATTTTTTACTGTCTTTTGATGATATTTTAAAATTTATACTTCTATAAAACGCTTTAAGAATTTTTTTTGCAAGTATTATTACAAAGCCTGGATATAATTTTCGTTCTTCAAATTTCTTTTTCCTATTTCTCTCCAGGAGGTTTTTTTTCCCAAATTGAAAATAAATACAAATATTTTTAGTTTTATTGATAATAAATTTTCTCAGTAAGCCCAACCAACTTTAAGACTGATTTTTATTTCGAAAAAATCAATTATGTTTAAATTAACAAGTAAACAAACTTTTTTTGTTAAAAAATATTGAGTACCGAAAGTTTCAGAAGTAACCTGTGGATTAAGGAATAAATAAAGCCTTTGGTTACAGTAATTTGAACAATAAATAAAAATTTTCGCCGTTGTAAAACAGATTAACTACCTTTAATTAATTGTCATTTCATCATTTCATTCAAGCATTACTGAGCAATAAATTCAAGCTCAACAGGCGGTACAACTTTATACTGCAATTTTACAATAGCAATAAAATGTATTATCTTTGACACAGGAAGCTCCAGTAATATATAAACGATCATTTTTCTGTTGTCAGTGGTTAGTGTTATGGGAAAATAAATAGCAAGCTTTTGCCCTAAAAGTGAGGTACAGCTAATATATTATTAGATTTATTTGGTATTCAATTGAAATTCCTTTTTGACTTAAATTTTGTAAACTAAATTCACCTGACTTAATAATTATAGGTCATTAAATCAGTAACTTTAAGTGATAAAAAAGAACTTTTTTATCATTTTGTAGACTTACATGTGTGTTCGAATGTAAAGAAATTATTAAATTCATCATCATAAAATTTGAAATTGAGTTTTCAAACCAAATAATTCTATAAACTATGTATGAGTCTATAAAGTTTACAAATTCTTAATGAGAAAAATTTTATTTATGGACCCAAAAACCTACTGACGACTTCTTTAAAAGTTAAACATTCTGTATCGAAAGTCATTTCAATCACAATTATCCTTCATTTTATTAGTGATAGTAATGTCTGTGCTCTTAATTTGCACATGGACTAACGAATGGGGCTGGCTCACTCTCCAGTCCACTCTTAACTTTATTATGCAATAAAATATTCAACACAAAGTTAATTCCTACTTACACTATCTTTAAAATGCTATTTAATTATAAAATTTTGGATCATCACTATATAATATTTTCCGTTTTAATATTTTCTTTTTTACTGATTTCCGGTAAACTGGATTCTTAAAATTATTTTTTTGGTACTTCGTATTAGTTCTTTATTTTGAGGATGGGATTAAGCTATAAACTTGTTTCGGTTTAAGAAGCGTTAAATAAAATTTAAATTTATCATTAAATTCAAATTATAGATAGGAGCTTAAATTATAGTCTGTATTTAATTAAAAATCACAGCTAATGTTGAAATTGTTAGGCTTTAAACTAGCAGATCTGAGTATTTGATTAACAAAACATTACAACTAAAATTTATGTGAATTTTCGTAGGTCAAATACTTCATTTAAGAATTTTTTAGTACCTACATTTAATTTGAATGCTCACTTTTCTTTTATTAGCGTTGATAAATATGTAAATATTATGACTCATATGTTTATTTTCTATAATATATTATATTACAGTTTTTAATTAATTGACGATAAATGAAACCATTTTTTGCTATTTTTTTAAAGCAAAAAATGCTTTTTCAACTTTATTTCAAAGAACCCTCTCATTTAATTGTTTTCCGTCTGATTTTCTTTAACACATAAATTTAGTACATATCTCTTTTACTCTGAAAGCTTTGAAATTGAAAACATTTGCATTGGGTAAATTTGTCTTATTCTTTACAAAAAAAAGTTTTAAATCAAAGCAAAAAGTTTCATACTAGCCTTACATTACATTAATTACATTAATTTTTTTAAAAGTACACTTAAAAAATCTTATAAGCCAGATACTTTCATTTTGAAAGCTTTTACTTACATATCTACACTTTCATCTTAAAACTGAGTGCATTTTTGAATATTTAAAATAGTTTTTTCTGGACCAATATTTTGTCAATTAACAAATAAAAGCCACCCAATTTGTGCAAAAAACTTAATATACAAATATATCAAAACACAGTTTTTTTTCACAATCAGAAAAAAAAAAAATACTTCAAAATCCAATAAAAAATCTTAAAATTTCAATTCACTATTTACCCTAACACATGGTTCATTACATAAAACACCTGTTGATTCGAAATATAATTGCATTAAAAATGACAACACATATTGTCGCTTACTTCCTTGCAAAATTCAGCTTGCATTCACTTCTTTTTTTTTTTCAAAAAATGAACAAAACTTTTGGTAATTAAATAATTTTTTTGAATTTTTGGCCAGCAGCTGATAGGTTACTTTTTTTATGATGCTTTTATTTTAAAAAAACCAATCAATAAAAAAACAACAAACAAACGAGATGAACAAGTGAAAGACCGCCAAGGGAAGATGCGGCTCGTGGCACTTTAGCCCAATCAAGTTTCCTGGTTTAAAAGCACCTGCCCAATTTAATTCATGAGTCTCATGTACAAAAAAAACTGATCCCTTAAACACCGGGAGTCAAAAAACGTCTTAGATATGAGGAGTAGATTTCATCGGAAGCTATCCTTTTGCTATTTTATTAAAGTTGCTAGTTTAAATAATTAAGGGCTTTAGACACAGAATTTTTAATTGGAACGATTTTAACTTTTGCAATAGCCTTATCCTTGTCTGACAAAGACTTAATTGAAAGAAAACAAGAGAAATATTGACTATTAATAACAAAGTGAAAACATCATTAAGATATCTTAACCTGACTCAAAAAAAAACTTCTGCTTTTCTGTATTAGCTAACTATGAAAAATGAAATTTTATAGTTTTATATTTTTGAAGTGTGGAATATATAGAAATCCAGGGTATATAGAGCCTTTCTTTTAGAAATTATTTAAGTTAACTTAAGTTAAGTTAAGCTGATTTCAAGAACATAAATCAAATCCAATAATTAGAGGATATTACTTCGAAAACCATAATATAAAATTTTTTGAACCCTAATGTTCTAATCAGAGACGCAACCATGCATAAGTTTTGTTGTGGTCGCAGTGAAAACAAACTTTTACTGATTTGCATCAGAAATAATAATAGATTCATTACAATAAAAATTTTTTTTTGTACAATGCGAGTATGCAATCTTACGTAATTCAACATTATTTAACAATAACAACTCATATCCTAATCTTCAACGCCAAGTCTCACTAATCTCACTTATTATATTTTATTCTGTAAAATATAGCATGTGTAGAAATTTACTGCGCAGTATCTATAACGTTAGTGTAGTTAGTGGAGCTTACTAGGCTTTGGCGCAGGGTAATTACCAACAAATTTAGTGACAACTACTCTATATAAAAGGAATATCATTCCTACAGAACGGGTACAAACAAATTTATTGACGTATAATATAATTATTGGAATTTCAAAAATATACGGAATTTATAAATGGATTTAATATATAATTACAAGAAATGTATAGTGATCAAGTGGTAATAGGCTGTCATGTACTAAAAATTTCAATAAGATCTCACTGGCGAGTAAATTCATTTTTTCAGTTGAGTAACCATTTACGTTGAGGTTGAACGATTGTGTTCGCTCTTCTGACTTCCCGAAAGGACAAGTTTTATTCAATATTTATGAACTAGTAACAAAAATTGGCTTCTAAGCTAGACATTTCAAACTATCATTTTTAAAAAGATTATTGCAAAAAGAGTTTTTTTTACTTTCAAAATATCCCAACAATAGAAATTTCCATGAAATAAAATTGAAACATTTCAAAGCACCAATTAACACTTCAAGGTCTCAAATTTAGAGTTAATAATTTTAAAAAGTCATTTTTTCCAGTATTTTACTAATTAAAATGACTTTTCACATCTATTTTTAAGACTATGTAGCTTAAAAATTAATTTTCTTTACTTAAAAAAAATCATAAAACTTGTTATTTGTTTGTATTGTTGTTGTTTGTTTGTTTTTGTCTTTTTCATGTTTTTAATTATTATATATCTTGTCGACATTAAGATAAAAATAATTTTTGTCGCAAGCACCTGCCACGCGCCTGCGTGTACAATTTTAAATGCACCTTCTGACAGGGACGTGTGCACAAAGTCATTAATTTGTTTGCCACTGAGCCGGCGGCTGAATTATGTTGGTCAAATGTAGGCACGGGTCTATCCATCTCAAGTGCCACGCGTATATGTGGTTCATAAAATTATACAACAAAGTTTATGGTTAAATGCAAAATATTCAAATGGGTCGGAACCAAACATTTACATTCTTTAGTTAGTACCCTAGAAAAGTCACAATAACAATTTTGCCTTCTCGTACTTTCATTTAACCATCTTTTTATATAATTTAAATTTCAAATAAAAACGCAAAACATTAAAAAGGAAAAAAATGAAAGAAAAATTAAGAATTTTTTAAATATCCTCCAAAAATCTTTAATAATTACTTAACGTGAAAGTTGAAGGACATCATGACTAAAAAGGAACAGTCTGCCTGATAAAGCTTCCTGATTGGTTGATCATCTCAAGGTGTTTCGTTTGTTTTTAAGTTGAGCCACCGGGCCCTATGCTCAATTTTGTTCTTCCTGCATTTCAATAAAATTTCAGCGGGGCCAAACAACTACATAGATATTAAAATCTTTGTATGTTCCTAATCAGATAATGAAACCTTAAGGTGATTTTTTTTTTACTAGCCTCATTTTATATACATATAACTGAAAACAAAGCCGCTAGGGGTTCATTTATGAGCCTCCCCTTACAGAGGGAGTACTTTATTGAGCTGAATATCAATTCTAATATTTTTTTTCACTTCTTTCAATTTTATTTTTTCTTTTCTGTTTTTTCATGATAATTTATTCTGGCCCTCTCAAATTATGTACACATATGTATTACTTTTTGTTGTATATATTTTTTTGGTTCTTTTAGTTTAGTTTTTTCTCTGTCTATCTTCTCAGTTTTAAAGGTAAATGAAGAACATCTGCCCTCAAAAAATTGGAACTTTCTTCCTTAAGAATAAAAGCCAAGGAACTGGTAAGTGGTGTTTTTTGAGCCAATTATGAGATAGGTATGCATCAATGAAGTTCATCTTAATTGTGAACGCGTGTATGTGGTGTATTTGCTGGAAAGCAACAGTTTGATATTATTTTGATGAATAATTAACAAACGCGCATTTCTTTATTTATTTGCTAGCTTATCAGCTTATTTGTTTCTGCGTAGGACAGTCCTTATCAGTAGTCAGCAGGTGTGTTAAAATTAAAGTAAATAATTTGGCTATTCGGTTCAAGATTAGGCAGAATCAGTACTTGAAGTAAAATTTTTAGAAATATGTTTTTTAATTAAAATTAAGAAAACTATGCCTTTAGTTTGAAGATGAAATAACCTTAAAAAATGACCAGTTTAAATAACAACGAAGCAAAAGAAATAACGTTAAAAGACGCGATTCTCATCGATGAGATAAATCTTATTTCAACAGTTAACAGCATCAGATGCAACTTTCTCAAAAATATTTCAATTGAAAAATGGCCACCAAGCTTTAAGTGTTAAGCCGTATGTCATCTGTCAACCCATTTGCATGTTATGCGGTAGTACATGAAAAAGATAAAAAAACTCGATTAATACTTTCCAATGTCGAAAATATTTGCTATCAATCCGTTATTTATTTCATTAGCCAATTAGTGAAATATTTATTCCCTTATTAGTATGTATAATTAATTTATTTCTGTACATTTAAAATTTAAGTCAAGCATAAAAATTATATTCAAAGATTTTCCAAAGAATTATTTTATAACTCAACTAAGATATATGCAATTCAGTTTCCCTAAGATATTTGTACTCTACTGAAATAACATATTGCTCACCACATTTGTTTCTTACATTTGTTTCAATAAAATCAATTTGAAAAGAATTTATCTTACTGTATAGCCACAATTTCCAGCACTCAATATTGTACTATGGTCGCGTGTCCCTGAAAAATAATGTTGAACATTGTTCAATGTTATTTAGCATGAGTTTACTCTACCAGCAGATCATATAAGACAACAAGTCTACAAATACATATCGATCAGTAAAACTGATCAACTGACCAAAACAAATGATAATAAAAATTGACTCTATACATTTAGATCACTCAAATTAAATTACAAACAGAATGAAGAACTGTGAAATGATATTTAAGTGATCTTAATCATATATTAAGAGTTGAAGTTGATAATCGAACAGCACACCATGCCTTTCAAGGTGAAGGTGAAAAGATTTACAAGAATTATTATCAAATGGCATGAGATTGTGCTGGCTTGGATAATCCATAAGAAAACCAGGCATCATTTTTGCGGATCGTGTTGGAGGACAACACATTAATATTCTGAGCGCCGTCTGCATCTTATGTGGCCCATTCATTTATATATTATTATATAATAAATATATATGTTTGTATGTGCTTATGCATGCGGGTTTTCTATTAATTAGTAATACCAGGTGTACCAGGTTCGACGCATGCCCGGATGGATGAGTTCGCACATCAAGACTTTGACTGTGTCACGATCGAGACAATTTAAAGATTTTATTTTTTAATTTAATTTGATTCTTTTTTTATGTTTTATTTTTCTACTTTGTTTTGTCTACTGTGATTAATCCAGATTATATTTAGATAAAGAACGAATGAGTAGCTGAACTAGTTTTATTTAGGTTTCTAGGTGAATGTGCTAGCGCAAAGTGTTTTAAGCATGACAGAAAATGAAAACTAAATTAAGATTTGTTAAATGACGAAGAAAATTTAGTTAAATAGGGGTTTTTTATTAAAGGAATGGAGAGGCGTCACAGTAACACAATAATATCCAAACTGTAACTTAAAGCCGATATATATGAATTTTAAACTGAGGATATAATTTAAATTGTTCAAAAATGCTGATAAGCCACTTTTTAATTAAATTAGAGAATATTGTTCCTGGAAATGAAAAACATTTGAATTTTATCGTTTTCCAACTTAAATAAACAGAAATTTATAGTTTAAGGAAATGTCAAATGTTATTATTGTATCATAGATATATCAATTTCATTTGATAGGAACTTTTGCACACTATTGTAATGAAGCAAAATAAATAAACCTTACAAAATTATAATTCAAAGATGTTTGAAAAGAAAGGATACATGAACTTTGTTGTTTCCTAAACTTATAGAATTATTTAAATTTATTCTTCGAAATATTTTACATATTGATCTTAATATTTCATAACAATTTTCTTAAAATAAACGACCGTAGTTCAACTTAGAACAATTGCTAATATAAAAAATAATCATTTTTGTCTAAAGTCAATATATCTTTTACATTTGCACACAGTTTTTAAGTTATTTTAAAGTATTAGAAAAGCATAAGGAAATTCATTCAAAATTCATTCAAGCTGCTTATGTAAATTGCTTAAACGAATTACACAAACAAAAGCACTAACAGGTTCCAAGCAGTAAAACGGCGCTTTTTGCTATATTTATTTCTTTTTAAGGATAATGCTTTCTTGGTTGCAGCTAATTGAATTAAATAAAAAGGAAGTAATAAGCATTCATTAAAACTTTTAAGCTATAATTGTTCTTGAGGCGACTATTCTACATCCCTGAGGCTACTTAAATTTCTAATTTATAAGTTAATTTCAAATAAATACTTCAATGAAGAAAATAAGTAATTTTTGCTAAAATTAGACAAATAATAGTGAAATATAAATATCCTTAAAGTGCTTTTAGCCCTAAAGTACGTTTTCTTGTTATATCAATAACCAAAATATACTGAACTTCAATGATAACAAAACATATATTTCTTTTCATTCGCTACAGGTAAACCATCCTTTCACTTATATTTATTAACAATTTAGGAGGCATCCCTCATGAAAGTTATATTAAATCTAATTTTTTAATCTGTTGACAGAAATATGCCATTAAAATGCTATCAGTCTGTTGTGTCAAGCAGTATCAAAACACGCAATCCCAGCCCCCGGAAAAATTAATGAAGTCATTATACAATTACTTTGACTAAAGAAATGTCCGACAGGCATCTTTTATTAATTATACAACAAACAATCGTCAACACTTGAGGCTCTATTATAAAACTCATGGAAAGGTTTAAGGAGAAATGATAGGATTGATTAAGGACCTTATAATTGTCTATAATTAAATTTAGATAAAAGTATTTCAGAAAATAAGGAAAAGGGTTTCTACTACTATCTTTGGTAGTTAAAATGTCCTAGAAAAGCCAGTAAAAGACTCGCATTAAATTTTTAAAAAATTTGGAGGATATACTAATATATAATTTCAATATATTCCCTTTTTATTAAAGTTAGGTTTTTTTATCGTATTTAAAGAACTTTCTAAAAGAGAAATTTTTAGTAATATTGCTAGGAATGTCATCTCAACCAATTAAAAACCATATTTCCTAACTATGCTATAAAAATATAACATTAAGTGAATCTTTCAAATAATTAGCTTATTGTAAGGACAAAATGAAAGGATGGTACATGGCCTGTTATGGCAAGTTTTTCCAGTATTAGTCTGTTGTGTTATGGATCTTTGGCCAGTGATTTAAGTAATATTTTTACCATTTATTAAAAATTAAACTACTTATTTTAGTGTATCTCACGTAATGTAGAAGTTTCAGGCTTGACTTATTTTGATAGTAGTTCCAAATATTATATTCAAGTGTTTTATTGCATGCTCTATCCATTTCATCTTGCACATGTATATATGTGTAGATATTTGGATAGTATTACTCATACTCGCTCGAGCATTCATAAAATTGAACATAAGAGTTCTCTTTTACCCGTTTTTTATACCTAATTGATCAATACCTTCAGTCGTAAGTTCCCATAAATAATTTCCAAACACCAATTATTAAAAATATAAAATAATTTTCATTTAGTAATTTGCTCAATTTTAGTAGTGCCAATCCACTATTTTGACACTTGAATAGTTTTAATAAATTTGAACAGTTTAAATTTCTTGGATCAATTATATTTCTGCGAAATTGTAATCTTTGGAATTATTGTGACTTCTTTGATTTTTCAAGTTTAAGCTGGCGAATTGTATATTTAAAAGGCAAAAATAATTTTTGCTAAATAGAGTCAAGGCGCAATAAGACTGTAGTACATGGTGGTAGAGAGGTTTAATATTATATAATTATAATTTTCAGAAATATTTTCAATCACAAATAAATATAAATTATATAATATAATGGTTTGCTACAAAATAAAACATTCATACAACACAGAAGGATTATAAACAGTAAAGATCACTATAAGCTATTTAGTATACTGCTTTAAAAAATTTCAAGCAATAATTATACCATTGTTCATTATAATCCTTCTTTTCTCAAATTGTAGAACCTTTATAAATCGAAAAAAAATATTTTGCTGCATGCTAAATAATACTCATCGTCAGTCAATATCTTGTTTGGAATTAGACAAGTAAAAGCTGTCAAAATTTTCAACCCTATTTGAAAACTATCACATATGATCAAGTAATTCTAAATACAACATTAAAATCTTTTCGAAAAATTATTTTCCCTCGTTATACTCTCACTTAATTGGAAATGCCGAAAGGGAAACTCAATTAATTTATCTCTGGCTGCAATTAATCGAAAGTAGGCAATTTACTGTAATCAACGACATGTACATAAACGGCGTGGTCTAAATATAACATTACAGATTGTTGGAATAAGTCAAGTAAATTAGCTACCATTTGCCAATTTGAAGCTTTCCTTTTTTTTAATATTCTTGTATTATCCTCATAATATCAAAGAACTGTAAAAATCAAAACAATTAGGTGAACTACATTTTCAAATTAAACTTGTCGCAGTTGAAAGATCGTGTGAAATCAAAAAGTTTCAAAGCTATGCAGATGCTACAACAGTGGCTGACACTGGAATTTAGGTGGTCAAGTGACTTAAATGAAAGAAGCACGCGCTTCAGTTTCAGGTGTGTAATCATGGTTTATATAATGTAAACTCTAATTTAACGATTATTACATTGTGTCGACGTTTCTGTTTTTTTAATATTTACTTTTTTCCATTAGGAATTTGCATTAAAATTGGTATGATGGTAAATTATATAGCGGTTTCTGGCTTCAGTTGTCAAAAAAAAAAAAAACAGTCCAGTGTCCAAAAGATATTTGATTTTCAAGAAGCAAATTTTACCTTCGCTTTATTTGTGTGAGACTAATTGCAGCCACTGACAGCTTCCCAATTACATCAGCACTTTTTTTTGCAATCCCCGTAAACAATGGAATGTTTTTCAAGGGAAACTAATTACTTTTTATGCTTTGCCGTACTTGGTTAGCAATTGACTTCAATCGGTAAGATCAATGGCATTGTAAGTAAATAATGTGCAGAGTTAATAAATTCAACTATGAAGCTGATTTATTGTAAGCAATTTGATTGGTGAAAAAGATACTCGTTAAAATTGATTTTAATCTTTATGATATCTTAACATTGCAATCAATATCGACAGGGCAACTCATGATCATGGTCTTTAAAATATGTGAGAGTATTTAAAGTATAGAAATTAGTAATCCAAGTCAATATGCTTTACTTTTTGTATTTTTGCAAAATTGTGTTCCATGCATAAAGACATTGACATCATGAACGGCAAATATCGACCGATTACATGAAAATTGTAGTAAGTGCTTGTCACTTGAAGTCGTGAAAATGTATGAAGTGACTAAAATCACTTCAACAAGGACGATGACTTCAGGAACACAATCTGAGAATATCCGATTGCTACAAGTTGCTCTGAGAAAAATGTCTGGACTATTAATTATTTAGTTGGAAAGGAATTTATTTATAAACACGATTTTACATTTCCATCGAATGTTCTTAGCGTTGCTAACAACATTTAAATTTTTTTACCACTTTAATGAACATTGAATTATTTCTTTCTCCTTTCAAAAACATATTACAACATAAATGATATTTCATAAAGCATTATTGCTAACTATATTTTTCAATGGAGTTGAATCAGATATACTAAAATTTTTCCCAAAATTTTCCCTGCTTAATACAAAAGATATTTTTCCAAAAATAAATTCATTTATCATCATTAATTTATAGCAATAAATTTGAAATAAAGATTTTTTCTAACAAACAATTAAAATGATTCATTGTAAAACAACCAAGTAATAAAAAAGATTCTGCGTAAAAACTAAATTACATAAAGGATCAAAAGAAGATTTTATATACCAGGCCGGCCACCTACAATTCATTCAACTGCAGTCAAAACTTTTTACCCTTAGAAAAGTTATGTTCAAAAATATTTAGAATGAAATGAGTCTAGCAGCTCCTTTAGTCTATTGTTATACAAAGTAGACCCATTTCTTTATTTTAAAAAGCAAAACAAAAAAAAGACAATATATGATCCTCTCTGTAGTCTCCCTTATTATTTAAGGCTGTTTTTAGCACAATTTAAGACAATAAAATTCGATGGGTGTGAACTGTTAACACCTTTTCCAAATTCTAATAGTCGATAAGTATTGGTTGAGAACTGTATGTCCTCTCTTTTCTAGACTAAAATTTACACCAATTGGTCAGCGACAAAGTTGTTTGGGGTTATAAATTCGTATCTAATATCCATTTATTTTGTTTTGGCGTTAAACCTTTTGTAATTATATCCAAAATGAAAAACGAGTAACATTTTGTTCGCAGCTCCTTAGTAACGTAATTAATGACCTCAAATTATATAACTCAACACTTCCGGGCGTTGAGTGCTTTAACAGATAATCATGCTTAAAGATGCTGTAAATTTATTATTTTTAAGCTTGAATCATATCCAAAAAAAGAGCCAGAGCCATACTCTGAGCATAAGACTTCATAACAATTATTTATCGTATTTCTAAAACAGATTCAAATTATTCTGATTCAGGTATTTGTTAGCCTTAAAAAATATATTTTCAACATGAATTTAAAATGCTGATCAACGCAAATATATGATCGATTGTGAACGAAAATTTATTGTCAAAGTAATATGATAAAAATCAAAAATATCAAAGCTATTGTTTTGCTGCCATATTAAATTTAGGTTGATTTTGACACAAAATTTGATCCCTGGCGAATTATAAAAGATTATGCTCTAAATATCATGCCTGCATCATGTCATTTGTCAATGGAATTGTTGCTAGTATTATAACAATCACTGACAGATTTGCTTATTTAACTAAATCCCAAGGTTATTGAAATTTGTTTTAGTTTTTTCTCAGTAAACAATTCAACAAAGTAATTGCCATTATTTGTAGCAAGTCATTTGCGATCGTATCATTTAGGTGTGGTTCATTTGCAGTGAGCCAAAGAAAATCGCTTAAATAAATCCACCATTAGCTTCAAAAACGCCGATTAATCAGCGTATCTAATTTTTATCCTAACGAAAATCGTTTTAATATCACTTTATGTAGCCGCTTATCGTTATCGAAGGACCATTGTTGGGTTTTCTAATTTATTTTATGTTTTCACACCTTTTTTAAAAAATTCGATACTCAACTAAAAATATTAGCAATTTGTGGTGTTATTCCCTTCGTTTTTTTATTTTGTGTTTTTTTTGGAAATTTTCATTATGAAAATGCACCGTCAGCAGGATATTTGTATGAAAATGTTTTTATATAAAAACAAATGGATGTCTTGTTAGAATTTTTTGTTTATTTTTTTTTTTTGTAAATATCAGATAAAATAGCTTGATAAACATTTGAGCATCGATCATTTATCATACCACCAATTAAAAATACTGGCACTTCCGCCCTTTAATTTTTAAATATATTTTTCTGTTAATAACTTTTCACTATCAGATTCTACTCACCTTTTTTAGTTCTCATATGCTGTGGCCTAAATTTTGGAGTTTCAACAAAATCATTGTTTAAGTAAATATTTATTCAGTCTTTTGTCATATTTTTAATAGCTTATTTGTCTCCAATTGATGGAGCACTGAATCGAACTCAAATACTTGTGGCAAAAATGTTTCTATACTACTTATAGTACCGAAACTCTATTTGAGGTTCGAGTCCATGTATTATATCTTGCATCTTTTTTTCAAAAGTTAGACATACATGAAAGGGACTTGGAATGCATCAGACATAATTGCACTTCTTAAATTTCCCTTAATCCTCTTACACAAGAGTTACTAGAAAAACGTATAAAAAGAGCCTTTGAATTATTTTGTAGAATAATCTTTCTTCAAAACTATTATTCAATTATTTTAGTTAAAGTTTGGAAAATTTTAATTAAATAACCATCTCTAAAGTAGGATCAATCAAATATTCAAATTTCTTGAAGGTGAAATTTCGTACGGAATTTCGTAAGCTTTTAACTCATTACTATATTAAATCTTCAATCATAAAATTTTTAAACTTGAGCCCAAGATAAAGGCTATATGCCCGTGAAAAATATATAACAAAAGAAAGGAAGCCATAAATTGGGGAAAAATAAGTTTTTCAGTTTTTAAATGACTTTTCATTACAGATGGCGGTTGGGTTCAAAGATTTTTCTTACCAACTTATAATTTATCAAGACTTATAACAATTGAAAAACATAAAATCCACCTAACTAAGAAAAATGTCCTTTTCTTGCAATTTCATTACTCTTTGAACTTTGAAATATTAAAAAAACTGTTTTGCACTATTTCTTTTGCGATACTGTTATAACTTAGTTTATAAAGCTCAACTTAAGCTTATTGACATTTTGAAATTGAAAAAAAGTAGCAATTCAAACCAAAAACAAACCAGTTTTTTAAGTAATATTAAATGTTTCTTTCAAATTTACATTTCAAACATTTTATGAAGTAAATTTTTTGTCGGAAGTTCTTTGATTTCCCGTACTTATAATTTCATTTTCTTGGTAAAAAAAAAATATAATAATAAATACGAAAAAAGAGCACAAACATAATGAGACTTTGTCTTTAAATTTAAAAATAAAAAACCTTAAGGTGCCAAATGTACTTTGCCAAACAACATATAATTAAGCCAAATAAAATCAGGTTTGACTTTAGTATGGTTGTTTGAATCATAAAAAGAGGTGCTATCATAATATCAAAACAAAAATACTTGAGACAATATGCGGCTCCTTGTTTCAGGTGAGAACGTGTGAAAGAAATGATTATGTATTATGGTTAGATATGGGCTATAATTTTCCAGTTTGACGTTAGTGCTTCTGCAAATTGTTACCTTAGCGTGTCATCAAATTACACTTCTGGCCTCAAGGATAAAATATACGATTATATCAAATATTTTTAACACCTCAGACAAGTAAACTTACTTGCTTGGATTTAGCTAAGTCGGTAAGAAACCCTGTTATTTTCTTTGTACGCTATAGAAACCAAAATATTTTATAGGGGATAATTGAAAATATTTCGGTCATTGAACTGATTTTTGTTTTTTGATAATTCTTCTCTGTTAATTTTGATTCAATCTTAAAATTAATATCCCTTAAGAATCCACTGTTAGTCGAATATTAGCTTCAATGGTATGTAACTAGACTTAAAAAGCTCACTTATCCTAAACAACTTGCCTTGTATGCTATTTCTGTTAATTATTTTTGTCATTTATAACTAAATTTTCAAACATAGACGTCTACAATCGAAATTGATAACAGTGTTATAAATTTTCAAATGAAACGGCAATTCTGAAGCAATTTTGAGCCCTGAAGGCCTTCGAAGTCTTGTGTGACCGAGTTATGACTATCAGCAAAAGCTGAAAAGTTCTTCCAAAATATCAAATTTCAACCAAATTTAAGCAAGCCATATTGGACATCTTGTCTGAGTTTTGCTATGATTGTCTTAAAATTTATTTTGAATTAAGCTCAAAATTTTATGAAAACAGGGTTGATCATCATCATGAAAATTCTGTAACAACTCAGTTGAAGACAAAGTAAAGCAATTCAATTAAGTCTCATAGAAAAAAAAAACTCTATAAATATCTGCACGTTAAAATTATAAAATTTGTCAAATTCCAAATGAAAATGACTTTAAATGCAAAAAACGAAAAACTTATTAAATGTATTGCAAAATGGCTCTTATAGTCAATTGAAAACCAATCAATTGTCGATCTCTCAATTCATTTGAGGCTATAAAACTAAGTTAACATGCAGTTCATTGTACAAAAACTCTGATCGTATACAAAGTGCTGATCTTCACGGTCTTGTTTAAAACAGCCATCAAAAAGACGTGAAAATGGACACATCAATAGTTCAATGATGCCGGCAACAAAAGGATCGATAATTTTTATAAAGAAAAAATTTTGTTTGTCCCCAAATGGAATTTCACATTTCATAATTTTCCATTCATGACCAATTCATCAAACTTCTAAAGTTTTTACTGAATTCGTAATTTGGGACCAGGCTAGAGAACATTTAATGTCGTTCTTAGAATTCTGATCATTTCAGAATTCTTCTTTTGGTAGTAGCAATTTTATTTAGCCGACCGATATTCAATTCATTGATCTGACAGAGTGATCTGAAAAAACTTTTTAATAAACTCCATTGAAATTTTATGCCTATATAAAATTCATAGAATAACTTAAAAGTTACTCTACAATTTGGCTACTCTTAATTAAATAAGTTACAAGAGTTTTTTTGAATTCAAATGTAATAAAATAAGACGATGTATGTTGCATACTAAATGCATTGATCAAGCGGTGCCTGAATCATGTCATTGCGTTTGTGGTGGCGCTGATGAATGAGGGTAGACACCTTCTGCATTTCAAGAGGTTACTTTCCGCAGGCACATTCTAAGGTGTTTTATTTCTTACTTTAAGATTGGATGACTTCCATTTACAGAGACTACAACAGCGGATGTGTTGTTTGGGCTTAAGAAGTTGTCATTCGATTGTTACTGTTCTGTCTATCATATTGATCTTGGGATTCTGCACCTAAATGGAATGTAACATCACGAACGATTTGTTTTGTTTTGCTATAAATATTCTCGCAGGATTATCAGAGTCATAAAATTTTACTATTAGTACTTTTGTATCCTGTATCGATGTTCATGTTTATATCTTCTAAACAGTTGTCTTGATTTAATAGTAAAAAAAACCACAAAATTTTAAATTTCATAAAATAAATTTTTGTGAATAGAATTTTAATCACCTGTGTAATATTAATTGCTTATTTTTATAGTTATTTCACTGAAACACCCTTTTAAAAACATGAAGTAGCCTGACAAAAAGATGACAACCGATTTCTAGAAAAATAGAGAAAGGAAACTATTTGCAGTTGACATTTTTCATAAAAATATAACCAATAAAAATATTTACATTATATTTAGCTTACTTATTTGTTTTTTTAAGTGGAAAACTGTGGTTTAAAGTAGGATCAAGCACATATTAGCTAGAATAGAAGACTATAGAAATAGAAATGAATTAAGCCCGAGAAAATTACAAATAGTAACTTTATTTTATGCAGGCTAAATAAATAAAATGAATATTTGGAATATCAAAGAGAATCATTCTTAATAACTTACATACTTAAATTATTCGAATATATTATTAAGGAGCTTCTGTAGTTTTCATGACATTTTATAGGTACAGTATTCGGAGGAACATAAAATATACTTAGTTGACTACTCAAAGTAAAAAAAAAGACTTCTATATTCCAAATTAAAATTGAATCTGCAAAGAATTGTAATTTTCAATGAAAAAACTAACTTGTAAAATAGCTTGTAAAAATATAGAAAATAAATTCAATAAAATAATCAGGAATGATTACAAAAGATGGCTTCATTAATTGATTGCTTACAGCTAAAACTTCTGAGTTTTTAGTTATTTTATATTACATCAGCTTCAAAAATTGATGAAATAAATTTATAAGTTTTGCTTTTAAATATTAATAAGTGTTGAAAATAAGTTTTATATGAAGTAAACTATCAATTGATCTAAATTATATGACTTCATGTAGGGCCTTTCACATTATGACCAGAGTGGGATTTCATTAATTTGGTTAGGTCACGTAATTTTCTTCATTATTTTAATGGCTACATTAAAATTTTTAAAAAAATGAGTTAGCAGGAACCAAAACAATAATATTTTTTGTTGTTTTTCTAAATTACTAAGCCAGTACGGAAAATATTCATCGGAGAATAAATTCATGCGTGAATGAAGTAAATAATTCATCGATACAGCATGAAGAAAGTGCATGACTTAAGGTGACTTTTGCAGCCATTTGTTTACAAAATTCGTTTTTACTTTCCCTGTTATGACTCAAAAGTAGTCATCTTGTTTGATTTGATGAATTTGAGCTAGTTTCCCAACTATAAGTAATTTCTTATTACTTTTCCTGTTCTCTCATTGCTTTAATCATTAACTCATTATTTAATCTTCATTATCTGAACCAAATTTTCAATTCACTAATTCGCTGCCAAGCTAACTTTAAGTGCTTCTCTCTTGGTTCCTTTTTTTATTTTAAAGAAGCAAATTATATTCTTTAAGCTTTGAATTTTATGTATCTTATGACATAGCCGTATAATGACATTTTGATTAATTTAAAAACAAAAACATTAAGATATATTACTGTAAAGTTTTTATACCAAGTTTTATATATTGAACTGTGAGTATTTTGTGTATAAAACTATTAAGCACTGTACATCTTTTTTAAAAAAAAACGAAAAAATAAAACCAAAAAGCAAATAACTACAATCGATTATATACCAGTATTCGAAAACTTTCAAAAATACAAAGACTTAAGCCCCTAAAGTTTGAATCAATAAGGAAAAAAACTAAATATGTTTGATTATTTAAAACATTCGAATTGTATTGAAGATTTTTCTTAATATTAGGAAGAAAAAAATGTTCTCTTGACTTATACTTCACTTGCAATGAGTAATCGTAAACTTTAATTTTCCTTGAATCAAAATAAGAGCACAGACAAATTCCTCGCATCGTCACATATTCCCCTAAAAATATAACAAACCACTATAGTACATGGCATAAGCCATGATATCAAATTTCCCAAAAGACTTTCAGGCATGCCTCTAACAAACATTACTTTGGTCTCCAAATACAGAATCGTGTTGCAAGCTACTCCATAAAATCTATTAATGCGTAAAATTCACTTAATTCAAGGACAGGAATAAGCAATGCTTACTCGATGCACTTGATTTTCATTTATTGCGTCTAAAAATATCTTTTGCTTTATTATATTCTTACAGAAAATTCTTCTCAGTAATCTTGCACCACTGACCTACCGCCTGCTTATGGTAAATAAATTGAAAAGAGTTTATTGAAAAAGCTACACAAAATACTAAAACGTGATCCAGGAATTTCTTTTTACCATTAAGGAGCTAACAGTCGTCTGAACAATTAATGAAAATTACAAAGCAGTGCAAAATTGAATTTGGGTGTTCCTTTTTGACCTTTAAAATTTTTTCTGCAAATAAAACGAAAACATATTATTTGTGTTAATACAATTGTTCCGGTTATAATCAAAACATAAAATAATATCTTTATTGGTGCATCTTTAGCCACTGTTCTTCTTGTCATATTGTAGAGAATTTATGTTAACATTTTGGGTAAATTGAAAATATTCAAACCAGTTGCGTTGTAAATACAAATAAACTTTTTATTTATCACCTGGTTTGGTTTTGTTGCTTTGAATCACTTATACGAGTAATTTTATTAAGATTTTTGAAATAATTAGCCAAAAAGCTGCCAGTGTTGGATCAAATATTTAAGTGTATAATTCTAGAATGTTGTGGGGAATTTGAGTAAGACTATAAATAAAAGTGCGGCATCAATATTTATTTTTATAGTAATATCAAACATATCAAAATGGATCTTGTACATATTCTTTGAATATATTGTACTTTGCTGCTGCCTGAACATTTCATTGAATGCATGAAAAGTATTTTCCGAGCAATTTTTCTAAACATAAAAGAATAATTTCTAGCGGCTGATTTGAAGCGTAAAATCTTTCTAAAAGGAAAGTATTCTAAGGTCTTTAAAGGATTTAAAGTTAATTTAACTTAAGAATCAAAACCAGAATCAGTAAGTTCATTATATTTTTAACAAATTTTTCTAACAAGATTTCAAACTAAGAATTAAATGCCTTTTATTTTTCCAAAAGTATTTGCCTCAATTTCTTTATTTAAACAAAATCACAAACTAGCCTTATAATATTTTTATTTCTTCTAATTTCTTGAAATTATATAAATTATAAAATAACTGTAACGTTTACGCGATGTTTAAAAGATGTTTTGTTATTTATCATAAATCACATGATATTTGGATCTATTCCTAATAATAAATACTTTTTTTTTTAAATCTTAATGTATCCTTTATTTTGAATTCTGTAAAAATTATTTGCTGGGTGCAGTGCCATATTAGAACACTTCGAGGCCCTTAGGATCACAAGAATATGGGGCCCTATTTTAAAATAAAAAAGGGAATGAGAAGAAAAAAAGCGATTATATTTTCCTCCTGGGGGCCGAGGGTACAGGTCCCGTGTGCCCTTATGGTAAAGACGGCACTGGCTGGGTGCCTGAACATATTTATATTTATATATATACCATGATTAGAACATATAAAAGTAAGTTTTCCTTTTCAAATCTGTTCCTTGCAGGGTATTTAAATTTTTTTTTTTTTCCATTTTTTTGATTAATAAATAATTAAGACCTAAAGAATATTGCGACAACATTTCAAGTTGATTGCAGCATAATTGTCGAAGCTATGTGTATTTTGAGCATGCATTGCTCCAGTACTTCTTCAAATTAGTGAAAATTTTCTATACTTGATAATTTTCTTATTGACTAAACCAACTGGCACATACTTTAATAAAAAAAAAGAAGAATTTCCTGAAATTTAACTGTAATAAACTGGAATCTTTGCTGATGGACACTAATTAATTGACTCGAAAAATAGCCACAGAAGGCCTTAAACGAAAATCATTTATTTTGGTGCATATTTATATATCATCCTCTGTCTAAATAGTAATTTACAAAACAGATGGAAAAATATCACTTTTCATTTTTTCAACAGCAAAATATTATTCCCTAAGGATTTTATAAATATTCATAGGATCAAATGAAATATTAGAACCTATTAAGGTACAAAATTAAACCTAATTTTGTTAACTATCAATCATTAAAAACATCAAAATAAGTGGCAAAAGGGCGGCACAATATCTTAAGTAAAACAAATAAAATTTAATCTTGATGAAAAGATTTTTAAAAACACAAAATTAGCAGAATAATTTTTCAATATGAAATGATCTTTTCAGACGGTAACTATAAAAATATCAATAACAATAATAATAAGAAAAAAATGTATTTCTATATCCCGCAGTGTCATAGTCGATAGGTGTCCACCATTTCAAGTCAAGTAAATTTATTCCAGCCAACATTTAAAATTCACTCAAAATGAAAAATTTTTTCAGGAAAGCATAAAGAATACCTAAAAAGATCAAGAATATCATTGGCTTCTTAAGGGTAGAGAGGTATACACACAATAAGATTTTCTGATGATCGTAAATCATAGCACGATTCCACAAAGATTGAAGATCACTTGTCGACATTCGTAAAGTCAAGAATATGATTCCATTATATTATGATGCTTTGGAATCTTTGTGCTGATCTTCAAAAAATATTAAGAATACATATATACATATAACATATCTATATGAAACTTATAATGTTTATTTTGATGACTATCTTTGATCGGCGACATGATCATATCCGCGAAATTTATTGTCGGTATACGATAACTACAAAGCTACCATTTATACATAAATGTCACATGGTTTTTACTGTAACACCGACAACCGATCGTGTGATAGTCAACACAATCTGTGTGAACAAAATTTTGTAATTCAATTACATTTTTTTTCCAAACAGAAAATTTTTATGATTTATTTGTCCTGCCATCGGGTATTTTGAGTAATATAACTAATAAAATTTTAGTAGCGAAAAAAGAAAGGTTTCAAAATGAAATAAAATTCAATCCGGCATGGCCTAATAAATTCTTCGTTATTTTGGAATGTATTTTTGTTTTTTTATATAAAAAAACCGATGAAAATTTCTTTTCTTGTTAAAGTTACCTTAACATACCAATCCGATACGGAGCCTAATTTAATTTTAAAATCTCTTAGCCAAGCAGTGTTTAATCGATATTAAAGGATAAATCCAGTCTAAAAAAAAATAATTATATTAAGTAGATAATCAATTATTAGCTCCCGATTCATTAATTTTCTAAAAGTAGTAATTACCCATTTAAAGACCCCAATATAGGCGTCAGTTTTTGACCCCACCTTGTTAGCATATCACTACAATGTCAGATGTTAATGGACTATGATGATGGTTCCCTATGAAACACCGCAATTGCTTAAAGGGTAATATATCACAAGCCTACCACCTCTTTTAAGTGTTTTATTGGGGGAGGCTTGTCAGCTCATTATCCTAAATGGGTTGAATTTTTTGTTGTTTTTAGTTTCGTATTAGCAGTCATACTTTTGTATGGCTTATAATTTCATTTGAAAATTAATTTGAGTTTTGACTTACGATATTTTTTCTTTTTGGGGCTAATAAGTTTGAATTTGTTATCACCTTTTTAATAATCATAGGGTATTTGTGCTCTTTGAAAAAGTAATTCTTTTAAAAAATAGTTCCGCCTAACCACAGGTTTCTCTTTAGAGATAAAAAATTTTGCAAGGTTTAGGTTACCATCTGCTCCTTGAATCCAGTATCAAAACATTATTGGCTCCTGCAAAAATATAATTCTCAAGGAAACTAGATGCTATGATACGTTTTTTAGACTTAAGGAGATTAAAAGTTTGAAACTGTAGTAGAGATTTATAGCAAAAACTTTTTGTAAGCAGTCTTCTTTACAAAAAGTCGTTTTCCTGCATTTTATCAAAATCAAAGGAAAACTAGCTATAAATTTAATATTTGGACTCTAGAAATGGTATTTTAAAGGTGCTTCTCCTGAATTGTAAAACATTCAAAAGTTTTACCATGAGCGTAAAGGGGACTATTCTCCATAAATTTTTAAATCGTCAAATGGCTCTCTCGTTTAATGTAAAGTGTATGGAAATGATGATTTGTGAGTAAAAATTTAAACATGTTTGAATTTTGACGACTTGGAAAAAATAGTGAATAGTCGCCTTAACGGAAACTAAATCTAGTGAATAAGATTGAGTTTATATATTATTAGAATTCAAATATATTCATCGTCGTAACGATATTTTCACAATTTTTCGGATAGCATATATATCATCCTTGGTACGTATCTGACTGCTTAAAATGCTTTTAAGTAATGCACACTAGACTTGGACGTCAAAAGGTTTAATTAACAAATTAAATCTCTTTTTAAATTATCTCAAGGAGTTTTTTAAATTATTTTAAAGGTCATTTGAATTTTCTCGCTACTTCCCATAGTGAAAAATATTTGTCTTCTTCTGCACTCAGATAGTTATTAAAGTAATTATGTTCATTACTTATTCGATTGAAGCAGCTTTATCAGCAATATTCCTCGGTGATTTCCATTTTCTTCTTTCTTTTATTTAATTTTCCAATGTCTACTGTGTAATTTTCCTCATTCAATGGGCTTTCTAATAATTCAGGAGTAGCTGCATTTGCTGCTGTTCTTATATATTGCAATTAATAAAGTTTCCAGACCTTCACACTACAACACAGGAGTATTGTCAGATGTAAGGTCATTTATTCCTTTTGTTTCTATATTATTTGTTGCAATTCCTTTTGAGATAAAGAAATCTAGCAAATCAGGCATTATTTTGCCTCTCTAGGCTGGGAGGTTGATTTACTTGAAGTGTGGAATTCACTCTTCTGTTGACATTTGGTACACTTTGGAACACCTCTTTGGTACCTCTGTTTTTCTTTAGAGGTTCAATTTTCCCTTTGCAATGGTGTTGTTGGTATTGAAAACATCTTTATTATTTTCACCTTGAAGGTTATCTATGAAAAACAATTGAAGGAGCATTAGATATGTTTTTTCCATCAATCTTCGATGTTTTTATTACATTTACGACTTTTGCGACCGAGTCACAGATGTTCAATGGCTTGTTTATGGAATATTGTGGATAGATGGTGTATATCGAATTCGCTTAGTATTCAATTTCTTCAGTAGGGGGATTACTAAAGGTATTGACAGTTTTGATCGATTTATGATATGATGGCAATATGTGACTTTGTCTAATTAAAGAAGCGGATTTCCCTGCCAAATTTTGTTTTTGAGCATTATTATTTGAGCATTATTGTTGCTTTTAGTTCCTGACATATCCCCACTAATTGTTCGTAAGACAGTATATTGTTACTAGTCATACCTGCCATAATATGCCATAACTTCACACATACCTGCTATACCTGCTTTACAACTGCCACATGCACACTAAGAGTTTGTTTGTAGTATGCAAAATCTATTGCAGTAGGGTTGTTCTTTTTAAAACTCTGAAAGCAAGTTTGTTTTATTATAATTCACTTAAAAGAAACTTTTCAGTGTGCTTTAATTTTTAAGCAATAATTATAACAAAATTACTAATAATAATAACAAAATATTAAGAACCATGTTTTGTGTAGTTTTTCAATGCCGTCTGTTAGCGATGTAAGCAAATACACTTTCATTTAATACTTTTCTTTTCTTTGTTGGGCCTAAAAAGTTTTACTATAAACCACTCTTTTAATTTTCTTTATTTTTGACTGATTATCTTTTAAAGTAAATTTTGTATTCAGAATTCCATGCTTGTATTTATGTATCTATAGATCCACTTCTTTTTACTTTATTTTGATTATATGAATAAAATTATTTATTTTCGTTAAATAAAAGAAAGGAATATAAAAATAATATGAGGACTGTCAAAGTGTCTAAATCAATTTTACTTGACGGTAGCGGTTTTTACGTTTTCAGATTCGCATGAGGAATCGGTTATTTATAGTACCTAACTAATTTATATTGTGAGGATATTGGTCATTGATTTATTTTAATAGCTAATAATTTTTATTATGTTAATCCTTTATTACGTTTAATAAACTTATAAAATTTTCCTTTAACATTTAATTAAACATTTTCAAAAAATTTACAACTAACTTCAACTCGTGTAACTAACTTACTGACTTCTTTCAACTAATTAATCAACTAACTTACTGACTTTGTAACCAATGAAATTTGAATTATATGTCAAGCAAGTAATTTCTCAAGGTTTGCTTGACATATTGTTCGCCTTCTGCGTTGTGCTATTATTTTTACAAATTGAAATTTTTAATTTGAATTAAGATGTTTCACCATAATATGTTAATATGTAGAAAATAAATTTTAGTTCGAAAACACAATTTTTACTGTTATCAATTAGCTAACCATTAATTGTAATTATTTCAATAATAATTTTAATAACAAGGCGTCTTGCACATGATGACTTTTCTGAGGTAGAAAAGTCTATTGTCATAAATAAACCAAAAAATAAATCCCAGAATTACTATATTTATTTTACTTCGCAAAACCCAAAACCAATTTCAGTTTATTCAAGGAAAAATTTTAAGCCTTAATTTACAAAGTAATCCATGTTGTTGCACTTACAGTGAAAAATCTATCAGCTTAAAGATTTATAGTGAATTTTCTTATCCTATATCCTATCATTAACTGTCTTATCCTTCTTTGCTACTTTTAAATATTATCAAAATCCACTAATTTAATACCAAGTGATCAAAGTGATGCCGACTTTTAATGGATTGAAGGATCCTAATTGATTTTCCTTAACCACCCACAAGGAATTCTTTCCAGAAAAAAAAAACACTAATTACAATACACGTTTAAGGATGATCTAGTGGCGCTTCTCTAGGTTCTGTGAAATATTAAATCAATCTTTTTGTAATTGAAATTCAACAAAAAGGACAAAACAAAAATATTATATACACATAGGTCCTTATAATTAATAAATTATTAATAATTTTGATGATAGTTTATAAATTTATATTTCTTCCAGAAATGAATCTGAATTTTTTTATATAAATCAATGATTGGCAAAAATGTCGTTTCCTTAAATCGGTATTAGTCCTTATCGTTCTTTTTTCGGGTTCTTTAGGTTAGGAGATAAAATAGGTACAAAAGAAATTAGTTGCTGTATATTAAACAAGTGTTTTCATTGTTACTTAAGGGGTTATACGCAGTTCGAATTTCTAAAAAAATCAAATTTCTTTTAACTTTTCGGAATGTACGTATATTCTCTGAAAATTTCAAACCGATCCTGTAAATATTTTCTGAGTTATACCTATAATTGTAAAGATGAATCTAACATTTATGTAACACATTTACTTGTAAAGTGTTCCGCCACGTTGTAAATTCGTGCATTGTGTTTTAACTTACTGTTGTTGGTTTTTGTTTTAAATTTAATTAAAAGCTTTACTGAAGCTGAAGGTGGTTTTACACAAAACAATAAAGAAAGTTATAATCAGTTGATATGTAAGAAAACTCCAAAAATCATTCTTCGTGGCTCCAAAAGCATTTTCAAACGCGGTGAGCACAGTTTCTCAAAAACACCTTCAATAAAACACCTTCTTGTAAAAAATTTGTAAAAAGACGTCATTTTTCGACATCGCAACTACGTATAACCCCTTAAAATATAATATTTTTGTGTTATCAAGGCGTACGTATAAATACTTTTGCCATGAGTATAAGTTGACAGTAACTTCCAACATTTTGAAAAAGTTGCAAAGAAAAAGAGTTAGTGTTTCATTTAGCAGTAATGGAGAAAAGGCTCTGGTAATAAAAAGCTAATTGATTAACACATGATTAACGTTATGAATAATGAAGAAGGATATAATGAATATATTAAAAATCGTTATGATAAAAGTCATATTAGTTGATATTAGATATTATAACATTTGCCCAGTTAAATTAAGCTGGAGAAAAGTAGACACCAGATAAAAAAAAAATTACAAACTGAAACAAGTAATAAATAAGTTTCTAAAACACGATATAAAGTATGCCCTCCCGAGTCGAAAAATTTGAAAATTACACGTTGAAAATTATTTTGATGCTCATCATCCTAAACAGAAATCAATAATTTCTGGAGATAAAATTTCATGAAAATTATGAATTAATTTTTCCTTTTGGGTTTTTTTATTTAAAATATTTTTATTTTTCTATTAAATAAAGACTGTTGGTCTATTTATTTGAGTCCCATAAATTTATAATTTAATTTATATTTTGTTTATTTTTTATTAATTTATTAATTTTTTACAAATATTTTATACATATATTCAAACATATAACATTTCCCTCTGTCAAACAGGTCAATAAATTACAGCCTGCGAATACTTCCACGTTAATTATATTAATTATATTCATAAAAAGCAAGATTCATAAATTTTTCAAGGCAATAACTGATTTTTTTAAAATCTAGGAATCAGATTCATCAGTTCTTAAAAATTTGAGTTAATACTAGAACAATAAATCCTATACTAATAAAATCAAACAATTCGTTCAACAAAACGAAATATTAAAACCCGTCTTAAACTATAATTGCAATTATATTTAGAAGTACATTCGTTACCTAAAGTCGGCGTTCAAACAAAATCAAATTTTATTTTTTGCATAGAGAAGTAATTTTCTTCAAAAAATTATTAATCATAATTCGTCTTATACCAAGCACTGGTTCTAATTTAGTTTCGTAATCTAAGCCCTGCAGTAGTGATAAGAGCTAAAGAAAACGTAAAGAATAATAACGTGACTGCATCTTAAGAAGTCACAGGAAGAATTCAAGTTCTAAAGAAGAATGTCAAAAGTAATACTGATAAACTCATGGAGCCCTTACCCAAAGCGGTACGCAAGTGAATGTGTTTTACCTGCCGCCACATTCAACACATATGCAGAAAAGACACTTTTATTCTTTCATCCCTTTTTGACAAATGTAACAAAATATATATCATGTTCGACTTTGTTATATATAAAAACTTAAATCTACATCTTTATATATATATATATATGAAAGTTTGTATGCCATGCGCCTCACGTCTATGGCACGCGCTTATAATGCTCCTTATATATCGCACATGTACTAAAGTTTACGGTTACATCCCACATCTTCGTTTTATATCGGACAGGTTCGTATATGTGGGCACAAGTCTTTTGCTTATGCGCATCATATGAAGCATGTTTTAGTTGATTTTTTATTTAAATTTTTTGTATTTTTCTTTAACTGAAATCGTTATGCGTGTGAGTTATACTGTCCGGCATATATGCGTATACGCGTGTTTTATTTATACATATACTAACCTGTCTTTATACCCCTTGCTTACTTTGGTAGGGATCAGGTTCTTTTTAGGGTGGGGGACACTATCTGAATGCATGCACGATCGCATACGATCATTGCGTGGAAGGAATCAAGATCACAACAAATTGGACAGGTAGAAACGGAAAAAGTACAAAATACAAAGGTTTAGGACGAAGGGATTCATTTCGGGATTAGATTCCGTCGAGTAACTATCTCAGAAAATAGTAATTACTAAAGTTTGATTATATTTTTGTCTATATTAAAGTTTTATATCAATATAGTTAATGATTTGTATTGTGAGCTCATTTTTTAATTAGTAATTTTTCCTTTTGACAAGAAAGTGAATTAAGTTTTGGTGTAAAGTATAAAAACAATTTCATTTTTGTTATTATTGAATTGTGTTTTCGTGTTCAATACTATCAATTTAAACTTTAAACAAGAAATGGCAAGTGCTTGCGTTAGAAATATGACACTTGGACAAAATATCCATATTATGCCACAAAATTGTGTTATAATATCATCACAAAATTGTTTAGCTGTTAATCAAACAAATCAGCTGATTATGCAATCGGGTAAACAGCCAATAGCACCAGCACCAAATACAAATACAAAAAAAGTACCTAGTGTACTTGGTATGAATGGTATTAATATGCAAGGATTAGAGCAGCCTAGATATAAAAAAAAATATACTTATGCAAATATGCCATATGGTGAACAACCACCGTCAGTAGCAAGACGTAATGCACGTGAAAGAAATCGTGTTAAACAAGTTAATAATGGTTTTGCTAATTTACGCCAGCATATACCACAAACAATTATAACAACATTAACAAATGGTGGTAGAGGTGCTAGTAAAAAATTAAGTAAAGTTGATACATTACGTTTAGCTGTTGAATATATAAGACGACTTAAAGATTTATTGGATGATGCTGATAGTGATGCAGCTAGTACAAGCACAATGAATAGTCAGAACTCATCATATTATCCAAATAGTCCGGATCAATATTCAATACAAAATCCATCTTCTGAGGCATCATCATCTCCGACACCATCATATGCATCAGAAACATCAGTTAGTAATAATAGTTATATCCAAATGACACCACAATTTAAATTTGAACAATACGACACATATAGTTCAATGAGAGCAGAAGATGAAGAACTTCTTGACTACATCTCATCCTGGCAGGAACAATAAATGGTATGTTCGAATTTGTAATTTTGTTGTAAAATAACTAAAATTTTAGATAGTATGCATGAAAATGAATAAAAAAATTTGCATAGCATATTCAAACAAATTTTTTTTCCATTGTATAACTGTTTTTTTGTGTTCCCTATGACATTAATTTTAAACTTGCTTTCAAATATCCTTACTGATTTACGCTTAACATAAACAAAAATCAGATCAAGAAAATTTTGCTAAATTTCTACCTGACAGTATTCAATTCAATAGAAGAAGAATCTTTGTTTTTTTTTTTTTTTTCTTAATTCCATTTTGTGATCCTTCGTCCTTTTTATGTCTACAAAATAGAATAGCTTGAAAAAAAGGAAAACTAGTAAATATTACCTTGGGAAGAGCATATTGTTCAGATCTGATCATTGAACTAAAAAAATGAAAAATTGATCTTCACATCTTCTTTTTTGTTTTGTTTGTTTTTTTTCTTTTATGTAGGAATTATTTATTCCTTTTCTTTTTGTATATTTTTTTCCTTATTTTGAAGATCAAAAGACTTCTACGTTAAAGTTATAGTAAAACCCGATTAACTTCTATGAAAATATATAAAACATACAAAAAAAACACGTCATGTCACCAACTGATCTTGACTTATGTCCTATTGATTGTTTAAAAAAAAAAGAATTTAATTTATTACCAACAAGATCTGATACTTGAATGAAGACATGCAATTCTAATAAAACAAAAACAAAATCTCTCCAGCATCAGAGAATCTCTGATTTGTCTGAGGTTGCTGACAATTGTACACAAGCGATCGCATTTCTTAAGATCAGGTTTCCATTGGAAATTATTTGATCCTGTGTGCTCTAAGATTCCACAAAATATCTTATTTAGTATTAATTATAATTACAGATTTTTTAATAGTATTAATAATAATTTTTTTTTTGTATTTTTATTTACAGAACTTTGTTCGTTTGTTTTGTGTTTCGACTGACCGATTATCGCTCCAATTTAGTTAACTACACTAAATATGGTTCCCAATTGAAATCCATAAAATTGTTCCTATGGTCATTAAATGTTCCAGTGAATTCTAAAGATAGTTCATTCATCTGTTGGCTAAGCTAACGAAAGCTTAGCTTTCTGATATGAATAACTTCAGTTTTTGTCGTCAACAAGAAAATTGATTGGACGTTATGCAATTTCTAGTCATTCCAAAATAAGAAAATACCTCTATGTAAAGTATTTTATATAATTGTTTAAGTAGTTGTAAAATTTTAAAATTAGTTAGCAGCAGAATATGAAAATGTAAGGTAAAAAAAGACAAAGCTTAGTTTTAGTATTCAAATTTATATTTCGTTATAGAAGACAGTAATAATGACAAGTTGTTTATTGTAGTTTTTAACTATAGCTCCTAGTGGAAAACGAAAATATTTAGTTTTAAGATCCAGTGTTTTATAAATAATGCAAAATTATATTATATTAAAAAAAACCTATTAAAATATTATTGACATATAAAATGCTTTTTATTAAACTTATAAATTACAATCAACGCAATCAGGAAAGATTGCCTGAAGTTTCTGGTGATAATGGCTTTGACGGCATTTCGTTTAAAGAAGAAGACTAACTGAACCAGTTGTGATCAAATAATTTAAACTAAAGAATGTCATAATTATCACTTAGGCTTATGCTTGCTTGGCAAAATTATCCCATTTGACAAAAATGACAGGCTAATTTGTCAGACTTTTTAGAGATGATCAAAGAAAAGTTATTTCTTTGTATAAAATACGCCTTGAGTGATGATGATATGTGCTAATATGATTACAAAAATTACAATTTTTATCAGATATTGCACATATTAGAATTATTAGCAAATCCTATTACATGAATGCCGTAAAATTGCATAAGATTTAGAAGTGGTCAATTGAAGTAAAGAGGTGGTATTGTTGTTGGTGTAACTTTAAAAATCCAATATGCAAGTAGAACCTCTAATAGTCAAATTCACTATTTGGATTTGTAAAATTAAAAAGAGAATTCCTATTTCTTGTAAGTATGTTTAATTAGATTAAAAGGCACATACAAATGGTAATTAATCTAAAAAGACAAAATGGTGGCAAATGTTAATTATGACAAGAAATGGTGAAAAAATTGTCTCAGCTGATCATTTTACACAAAATGATTGTTATTATACTATTGACTTTTATAAACACTTTTATTTTCTTATTTCTATCAAGTAAAATATTCAGTTAACATCATGTCTAAATTTTGATACCAACGATCCCGAATTTTATGCGAAAATTCACGAGGACTTATGCCCTAACAAGCTGTTTTTGAATTATGAATAAATTCTCAACCCACATTATCGATGGTATAATAAAATATAGAACAAATTTTTCTAATTTATAGTTAAGGTTATAATGGATCTTCTAAATCCATTACAAAATTTAAACAATTAAGAAAATACATCATAAAATTTCAAATAACTTACGGTTTCATCAATACAAATTGAATGATCAGGAAAAATAAATCAACTGAACAATCAGCTGAAATAATCAAAATTAATTGCTTTTTTGTATACCACCATCTTTAATCGAATTAAAAATTAAAACTGACATTAGAATTATTGCAAAAAGAATAATATACGAGTATAAGTAAGCTCCAATAAGTTTTACACCTTTCATCAATTCTAAGTCAATTGTAAATCAAAAAAATCTTTTGTAGATAAAAATTTTTACTTTACGTATGAAATTTTTTTATTTTTATAACGACAAAAATTTATTAAATAAAATAACGGGTCTTTAGCCAGTTGATTCTGAAGTTTCAAATAATACAAATTTGCTTTCTGTATAACTTGAACCTGCTATATTTTAAGGTTCATATTTATTCCGAATATTCGGAATTTTTCTCTTCCCTCTTAGCTCCCTAGCCTAAAAACGAAAGTGAATCCTGAGACTGATGCATCGTGAAATATCACTGATTTACCATAATTCACAGCCATTAGTATAAAAATGCAGTTGAAGAGAATTTTATGTCACATTCTGAGGAAATAAAAATTCCTATTTTGCCAGATTTTAACTGGAGATGTAAATATTTTTATACTGTTCTATTAAGCAATCTAATAAAAAACGCAATCTACTTATATACTAAAAACCTTTAAGCCTTCATTCTTGTTTTCTTTTAAGTTGTTCTCAACAAAATTCAAATCATTATTCATGTCCTTAGATTCAGCTACGCAAATTTAAATTTATTCAGTGATCGTAAGTAACTCAATACTGTTGAACATATTATTTCTCAAAAATAATTAATGTACATGTGCATCTCTAGTGAGCTTTTTGAAAGTTAAAGATCTTAAATCCACTCTACTATAGCGTCCTTATGCCATACTTTTCGTTTTATATATATATATATATATCAAAAAGTACTCTGAAGTCACGTCATATGGCCAAGTTCTATCAATTTCTAATTCATATATGTATGTATATATAAGATCAGTACTTAATCAATTCTTTGATTTTAATTTTCTTCGAAACTCAATTTAGTCCAAATGTTAATCAATACGGTTTATCAAAAATGAAATTTTAGTCTTTACTAATATATATTTAAAGAAATCACTACACAGGGACTAAAGTATTTTCTGCTTGAGCAATCATTTAAGCCGAAGAGGATTAACTCAAGTAAATGTGGTCAGATATTAGTAGAATCGATCTTATGCCCGACTGACTAAAGTAGATATATCCAGTTCATTTTCTTTAAAATAAAACAAATCTAGATACATGGTAACCGCAGAGCGTGCAATATTCTCAATTTTGTTCACTAAATCCATAAGGTAATCCGATGCAATTGTTCTGCCGTCCGTGTCATCCATTTGTAGTTGAAATTTTGGGCAGCCTAGTTATCGGCTTGTGGCTTAAATGATAATCGATTTGTTCGTGGCATGAAAAGGCGGTCATCATTGCTCATCCTAACGGAAAATTGTCGTAATGTCTCAAAGAAATTCCGTTTTGTCTAGAAAATTTGTTAAATTGTTATTATTGTTGCTTTTTTGTCCCTGTTTTTTCATGTTTTGTACTTTTCATTTATTTTTTTCCTTTTTTACAGTCGAATGTGTCCAACCTATCGATATATTTTAAAAAAAAAACAAAAATTTTTCATTTCTTTGCATAAGATATTCGACAAGTAAATCTTTTCCTTTATTCACGCAATCTTTTGTAAGATATTCTAGGACATACAAAAAATGCATTGAGAAATTCATTTTATTATGTCCCTAAAATAAATGACGGACACTGAGTGACCAATTTTGTTCGACATACTTAGTTTTGTTTCTTTTTCTTCCACTGACTTAAATAAATTGAACAGTGGCTGTCAGGTTGCCGCCTACAAGAATTTTCTATTTTCTTATATCCTGGAAAGAAGCTATTATTACCTCAATTGTTATAATCAGTTCTAAAGATCTGGCTTGTGCCGCATTGCATCTATGTAGGTCTATTGATTTAAAAAAGGGTTTCAATTTCATTTGAATAAAATTTCAATCAATTATGCAATCGACTGAAACGAATTAATTGACCTACAAAAGAGTTAATTGAATTTGATATCCTATCAGTTTGAAGGGGACATTTGAAAGCATTTTCTTTTTTCAATTTCTATAGAACATTTAAAATATTTTCAAGGACCAGTTTTCATAAAGACCTATAACAGGTGAAGAATAAGGATTAGAAGTTTGGCAGCTGTTCTTATATCTTAAATTTTAAACTTTAATATTATTTTTAAAAATGAATTTTGTTCACATGTTTTCAATATCATATTTTTTTAGTACACTACGGGTATAAACTTGTATTGCCAGAAAACATTTCTATTAAATATCCTTTGGTCCTCAAGGCAAATACTGAAGACAGAACAATCTTTATTCAAAATTAATACCATGTATGGCTCATAACTCTCTAAATACTAACAAAGAATCACTTTAATATACCAACATCTCATAAATTCAACAAACAACAGCTAATTATCCAAATAAATAAAACCATTACATGATCCTTAAGGTAAATTTAAACTACATGATAATCAGGAGATAAAGATGCCTCCAAAGATCAAAGGGTTGTTATGGCGTGATCACTTGAAGTCAGCTTACTGATCATGCGGTGGCGGATCAATTGAACCGTGAATGAATCGCGCGTAAATATTTGTTATTATCATCAAAAGAAGACTGAACGCGGCCTTACGGTAGATCACCAGCAGTATACAACGCGGTAAACATTTATTTTATTTTTTTTTTCCAGATCAAATGTTCGGCTTGAAGTAGATTAATACCAAGTGTTTACGGTGAGTGAAGAAAATCAAACAATGATCAGATTGTAGTCAGATTTTGGTTTATTTAAAGCAATTACGTTTAGGTACATCAAAATTCATGAGTTTATTGATATAATATTTTTGTTGTTGTTGTTCTTCTCAATAAATAAAAATATTTTTTTCTTTTTGATTTTACAATCTTATCTTTTATGGAGACTTAGCATTTTCACATTGAAAATTGTTCCGTAGTATTTGCAGGTATTAATAGATAATATGATCACATGCTTGGATTTAAGAATGCTTTGTACCTTGATCCTCATTCATTGGTATTTTATTTTTACTGCATTCTATTTTAAGTTCGAAGAAGTAGTGCTTTGAGTTATGCTAGAACAGAACCATAAAAGTGAATAAAATTAATATAATATATAAAAAGGTTTATTTGAATCAAATTAGGTCATTTAAACCTGACCTAATTCACCTAGGCATAGATCAAAGATAGTATTACATAGTATATATTTTTTTTTCGATATTACTAACAATAGGCCAGTGCCTCCCTAGTGAAATGTTGCTTTTGTTTGAGAGAGACATGACAGAGTTTCAACATTTTTGAATCTTTCCAAACATTTCCATTTGCACAAATTTTGTTGCCTCTCATTAGAGGTTTTACAAATACATATTTATTAAGTTCAAGTCAGGCTAGCTTTATAATGTAATTCACTTACTGAGAACAAAACGGCATCTACCTTGGTGTCGCCCAAAACCTGTCATGCAATTAAGTGACATGATAAGGAACTATGGGATACCCGATTCAAGTGTTGGTCATCATTATTCACGGCATAGCTTTTGCTATGATTATTTTGCTTATACTGACTATGCAATAACATTCATATAAACGAAAATAGATGTTTACATTGATTAAAACTAGATCCGCACATGTTGGCAGATTTCATTCCACTATCTATAATGGCCTTTCCACTAAATCCAACTAATTATTCTAGAATTAACTTTTGGCTGAAAATTTCTTAAAATATATAAAACCAAATTTCAAATCAAAAAAATGATAATATAATACAAAAAAATTCAATTTTTTGGAACAAATTTTTCTTTTCGTACGATCCACATTTAACAACAAAACAAGTTTATTAAACTTCTTTGGAAAATTGAAAATAAAATCTTCTATGAAACTCATGTACCCGAGGGCATTCTACATCCTTGTAAGCTGTCCACGAATTTCTTTTTTATTTTTCTACCTTTATTCAATATATAACTATACTTAAGAAAGGATACGAGCCTTTTAAAGATTTAATATCAATGACACTTTAAAGAAATTTGATACAACATAGCTAAACCTCCTACTTCCGTAGTTCAACTCCAATATACCCTAGAGCAATTACACTCAAAACTTATTACTTTAGCTAAACTAAGGGTGCAATATATATTTACGACACTCTTGACTCAGAATTTGTTACTGCTGTTTCCTTGAAATACGAAGACATATCACCGCCTCTGATTTTTATCCCTTGTGGTATTTCAAGCGTGCGCCAAATTTACATAAAAAATAAAGAAAATTAAATTAAATTTACTCTAGATACAATTATAGTTTTGTAAAACTTTTGGTAGAACAGGATGTAATGCTTATTATTATGCACTTGGGAAATAGGATTGTTATTGTGTTCGATAGTTTTTTATTGAAATGAATTGGCTCGAGCTGGCACGCGTCCTGTTTGAATACCGGAAGAATATTTTACTATGACTGGGTATCCAGGTGTTTTATATATAATTATGAAATATCCTTGTTTTTCAGGTTCCAGATTATACCCAAAACTTTAGCAAACTAAAATACACAATGATCATAAAACACCAGTAACGAAAAAAATTAATTCAAATTGATAAGATCATAAAAAGTATTTTATTTTTGAGTTTTATAGAGTACTAAAAAAAGAATAATTTTATTAAGGTTTCAGCATGCCTTTTTTCCTAAAGCAATTTCTACAATTTAGAGTAATAAATTCAGCTGAAATTTTCATACATGAAATAATTTAGCTTCTAAGGCTTCTCTTTAGGTTGGGATTAACAAAGAGTTAATTCAAATATGAGTTTTTTAGCTACGTACAATCACTGCCGCAATGATTTTTTGTCCCTTAAATAGCAGTTCAAAGCGAAAAAAATTAAACAATCATTCAATCTGTCATTGAATTAGAAATATCTAAATTTATTTTGTAGATTTCTGAAAAATGTTCACATAGATTTTTTCCTGATATGCCAAATTTGACAGAAGCAAGTTTCTGTTTACACATCTAGAGATTTAGTATTCACTTAAGTCACTCCAAGGTCTCTATTTTAATACTATTGAATTCGACGGGTTACTAAAGTTATTTTAATACTTTTACGGCTTATATAAAGTGTAAGCTCAGTTATTTAATTTCTCTAGTTGCAATTAGTAATATTTTATAAACTGATTGAATTTTGAATAGATACTTCATAAAAGATTTTATTGCTTTCTCTATTGAGTTTGCTTTGATTCAATTTTACCCAAAGCAATTTAGTCTCAGGCAACCAAAATTATAATCAAAATCAAAAGTAATTTTAAGTTAAAACCACCCATATTATTAATTATGTAAAAAAAAACACATAATAAATCAATAATTAATCATTATTAATACATAGTCAATTTTTTTTTCTATTTTTGATGACACCTAAAATATTTTTACAAACACTTTTCGATTAAATTTCAAATTATTATCAGAAAACAGGCTTTCACTCATCATCGGCAAACTCTGCTGGATTTTTGCGGAGAAGTGCTGCGTGTTTGTGTTCAGCCCATTCATATAATAAATAACCGAAAATAAATGCTAAAAATAAAGTAAGTATCTACTTTGTTATTTTTTAGATATGAAAATACTTTTTTTATTATATACATATCTAAGTAAAACTAAAGTTAAAAAATAGACTAAATTTAATTGAAATTATTTCTTAGATTATCGAAAATATTAGCCAGCGCTTCCGAATGCAATCAAGTCATACAAGATAAAGATTTCACTATATTTGAGATATGAAAACAAACAACTAACTTGCTAAATAAACCATCAATAAAAACTTTATGCTAGTCTTGTGTGCTATTTCCAGTTAATTTAAAAATTTTTTTACTGGGATCATTATAAAAAACACAGTCAATATTTTATGAAGATAAGGAATACAAAATAATTCAAATAAACAATTTTTAAACAAAATTTTTAGCACTATTAACTTTTGTTATGTATTTTTGTTTAAATAGTTTATCAAATACTCACGTGGTAAAACGAAGCCAGCACTTTCCCGGAAACGTCGAAGCATGTTAGGTACTCCTTTGCTAAAGGCTCCAGCAAATCCTTTTTGCTCAAACGGTGATATCTTATAAGTAATAATTCCATGGATTTTAGCTAAATTCCCAAAATGTTGGCCTCGTAAAAAAGGCGTCAGTCGCATTTTGATACAACTAAGAAATAAAGACAAAATCTTGCATTTAATATTGAATTTTAAGTTTTTCTCTAAGATTTAAATATTAGTCCTTTTAATTTATAATTTATTATACAAAACAATCTTACAGATTTTTGTTTTAAAAGGTGAACTTTCTGTAGATATACAAATGGCCGTATATGTAGCTGTCAACTGTCATAAATGACAAGTCTGAATTTGCAAAGCTAGCTGTGTCAACAAAGTTATCAAAGTTGAGTTTTCAATCTTCATATGTTATTTTTTAATTTCAAAAAGATTACTCTTAATGTCGGTTTTTATATAAAATATGTCTAATCTACACCTGCAATAAGATATTAATTATATGTATTTTTTTGAATACCCTTAATTAATTAATAGCATTAAAATTGTGCGAAAACCTTTCAAAAGCTTAACAAAAACAAATATTTTACAATCTGTTGGCTATTTTGGTGGCGATATATATTTTTTTCAACTTAAAGGTAATTTTTACAAAATATGCAACTAAATACTTTGACAATTAATGAAATTAGAGTTATGTGACTACAACAAATAAAAGAATTAGCCCATAGGCATTTGATAAAAAACTTAAACTTTATAAAGATAAAGTTTAAAGAATAGTAATACTTGTCCTGTTAAATGTATTAAAACTAAATGTGAATTCCACTTTTTTCAACCTTTTTCACAATCCAGAGTACTTAATCGCTAGGAAGCTCGATGTATAAAAAAAGATCTTCCTGGGGAACAACAACATTCATTTGCTTGGGCTAAATTTATTGATTACGTGAAAGTTAAATAACAATTTACACAAAGCAGATGTGAGGCCATTGCAGTCATACAAATTTTCATTGAATATTGTTTTATTTTTTTTCTATATATAAGACCGTGAATATGCAAAAACCCGGTATCTATTCCCCTATACTAAACTTCGAGGCTTCCAAGAAAAAAATTATGATGGCACTGAATCTGTTCAAAGCCTTGTTCTAAAAATACCTGCGATTTTTTTGTGGATTCAAAGGATCAGATTCTTTGAAACTTCTGAAGAAGTAACACTGTAAATAACTCATATAAAAATTAGGATACTTCTTTTAAAGTTCACATTAATAATTCAAATTGACTATAGCATTAAATTCTTCTACGCTAACCCAAATACAATTCCTACAACAGTGAAACGAAAATAACTACCAGACATACATACTATATATTTTCAAAAATTGAAATGATTTTCCTTCTTGTAAAATTTATTTCCATTTTTCTTTTACCTAGAAAAGCAATATTCCTTTCACCATACTTCAAGTAATAATTAAAGTTTAACGCAAAGGGAAACATTTACTCTATAATCTTATGAAATTGTAGGCTGTCGTTAAAAATTTGACACTTTTTAAAATTTCTCTGAAAAAAAAAGTAGGTGGTCCATCTGATTGCATACTGAACTATGCGCGCAGGAAATGTCTCAATTTAGTTTCCGCTCAATTCTGCTAAAATTTGATCATACTCATACGTAATTTGATACAAAACCGAAGCAAATTTTTTTAAATTAGTCATGAAATGAGATTTAACAAAATAATTTTAGTATCCTTTAAATTATATTAAAAAATAAATAAGAAAATAATGAAGCTGAAAAGAACAGTGATCAATGCAAATCGATTAAAGGAATTTCCATCTGGAACCAACTGATTAACTTATATATATGTATTTTGTAGTTGTTATTATTATAATTTTTTAAGGATCGGTCTCTTTTGTTTATCGCCTGAGACAAAAGGTATTTTGGTGCGGAAATTGGTTGTTTCAAATAGAAATAAAGTTACTGATTGAAATCAACAGAATGAACAAATATTTTAATTTTCTGTTAGCTGCTTGACATACCAGAAGCTGCTGCCGCTGTTTAACTTAATGTTTTTTTTTTTTTATTGAAGGGTTGAGTGATTTTTCGGTCCTTTTTAGTCCCTTTTTGAGGACACGTTAGAAAGTATAACGCGTGATATTTGTAACACTTTAAATTGTTTGGGGGTGGTCTCTTATAGTAAATTTGACACAACACCAGTTAGTCTGTAATTTTATGCAAGGATGCCTGAAGAGATGATCCGAAAATTTTAAGACCACACACGTATGCCCTTATATACTCTAGTTCCTTTCGTTTTGTTTATTTTTTCATTTTATAAAAGGATGATCTCAAATACTTAATAGCTGGCTTATGAATATGTTATATCACAGGCCATTTCGCGGCAGATCAGCTAACTCGATCGTTTTATTGTTATCAAAAAGAGATACATATCGAACGAGTTCATTTGTATACTTGACATAAAGCTATATTTATGAGTTTTATAAGCATTGGAAAATATTTTAGTCAACTATTGATATCGATTTTCTTATAAAATAAGTTAACTATGAAAAATTGCAAATTTGATTAAAAAGGCTTGTTAATTTTGTTCTGTAATAGATTTAAATGTATGCGTCTAGAAACTTATGAAAATATATACAATAAAAGTTCTAAATTGACTGTGACAAATATTACAATTAAATTTAAAAGAAAAATCTCATGCAGGTTTATTACTTTGTATTATTTTTTATATATCCAAAATGTTATATTTTTTCATTGTTAAAATGTATTTTAGGAATATAAAAGTAATGAGAATTGAATGAATTAGTTGAATTTCTTTGCATTTAATATAAATCATTAAAGGCCTCCTGCTTCTAATATATATATTTAGCATGCGCCATGCAGTTTTCTAGTTATATTAATAGAAATGTTAAAAATTGCTAAAGAATAACAATCAAAAATAATCTTTGTACCTGTGAGGTCTTTTCAGCAAAGACTCCTTTTGTCCCTTTAAACATAAATATTTTGACCACAATGAAAATATAAACACAATTCAACAATTCCAAACTATGGTCAAAAGATTCTTACTCGTACCAATAGTGGACATGCTCACACCTCAATACTTTGAGTTTCTTAATTTAATTGTTTAGCATTTATTTGTTATCCTTCAAGAGAAGTATTCCATTTATTGTTGCAATTGTAATCGACTGAACGTAATTGCTGGAATGCTGTCACAAAAATAATAATAAGTATTGTTAAGCTAAAACTGTTGCTAACAATTGAAAATAATGTATTTAGAAATATTTTGAGTGTATTTTTACTTTTGACTTGCAGAAAAACTGAGAATTTCTAACATTTTTGATGGAAAATTTTGAACACATAAACAAAATCAGATAAATAAATAAAAATTCTGTACTATATTTCTAAGAATTTTCACTTTTAATTTAGAGAGAAAAGAAGAGGCATTCATATGGATCCCAAACTTGGTACATGAACTATGAACATGGAAGTAATTATAACTCTCTCGTATTTTAAAATATTCGGTATTATAAAAGTAATTCACAAACACAGGCATATTGTTTAGGAAAAAAGCTAAAACTTTATATGCACTTATCATTTTCTGACCAGCCAGAGATATGTAACGTCATACTGCTTACAGTACAAAAGTTAATAAGCAGCATTGTAGCAACAACACTCTTGAAAAAGGTTGCAATTCACAATTCAGTCATCGCTTCTAATTGTCATAAACAAATCTCGGAATTAATTTTTAAAACTACACGGCTAAATATGGTTTGTCTGTTCAAAATTCGTTTAACTAAAAGAACTCCTATACTTACACAGAAAAAGAAGCATAAAAAATTCTCGAGTGTACAATAAAATACATGACAAACGTGTTCTTATGTATTTTGGCAAGCTTACTTTGATAAATAATCTCGGCTCAGAGCTCTAACAAAACAGATCTTTGATGTTAAATAACAATACGCAATTAAATTTTAAATAGCCAGATGGCTTAATAGAAATCTTTATCAATTTGCATGCAAATATTTTTATAGTTACATCTATTCATTGCCATGTGGGTGGCTTTAGCCCAGAAGTGTGACGGATTCGGGTGATAAATGCTTGAACCCCCTGCCGATATTTTTAGCTCGAGAGCTCGTGCTATGTATTTTATAATAATTGAATGGTTGCCTCTTTAGTTTATTTGATGTCCACAAAAGTTTGTTTAAGGTCTTCATTAGATTTCATTTTGCATTTATCTTGGGTATACAATAGCTACCAACAATTCATAAAAGAAGAAATGTAAAACTATTATGCAATGGGACAAAAGCGTTAGGGATGAACGTCTCTATTAACGAGTCCATTTGCTATTATGCAAAAAATTTTTTTTCCATGGCTGTAATGGTGCATGAAAAATTCGTTAGGCCTTAAAATATTCACTTTGGACAAAATCTTACTTTGTTTTGGTATTTCTTTTGACTTGAAAACATATTCAGCTTGTTCCTTATTTTCTTGTAATCTGTGGATTTATGTCAGTCATCTGAATTTCCATTAGTGATGATCTCAAAGGATGAATGATGGGTATACTACAAAAAATAATTTGGTTGCTCTTTTATTAGAAATTTTTTAAATATTTCAAAATAAATCTGAATCTTAAATGACATTCATAATGAAATATTGTGGTCATAAATGTTGTGTTCAGTTCCGCCTTCTGCATACACCCTGGACATATCGAATTGCAAATCTTACACAAAGTATTGATTTACATACCTAGAAAGGATTCACTTCCGTTTAGTTTACATTCATTTTCTAAAGTAGGAATGGGTTAGTCTTTATAAGTGATTTATTTTGACATTTGGATGCTGTTGTCCTTTCTTCACATTTTCTTCTTACTTTTTTTTTGCTCAGCTGTCTGACATGAGTTCACGTTTTTCTTAAGTGGATAACTTGTATTTGCTTTCCTTTTAGGTAGCATGCAGCTACTTTAAAAAGAGGGTGTCAAAACAAAATATTTTCATGTTAAAAGGAAGAAGATATTCTTTTAAACACTTGAGTAATCGCAGTGAGTCGACCATAATGACACTAATTATAATGAGAGTCATTTTTTTCCTTATCTTCAAAATTTTTCATTCAAAACTGGTAAACAATTTCTGAGAACAGTAAATTATTCGATGCAATCGCTTAAAGTTATCATTAGTTTCCTGGACAATATTAATTACAACATGGTGCTAGTCTCAGATAAGGATATATGAAGAAAGTCTGAGCATTGTGAAAATATATTTTTGGTGCACCTAATGACTTTCTTTCTATAACAGTGGCTCAGTTTTTGTTTGCTTTTTTTGTTAATTTTCTCACCTTTCACTATTTTTATCTCTGTGAAGTTTTAGCTGTCAGATCCTTACTTAACATCTACATTAGTTATATACCTCAAGGGCTAAGATCACTCTTACGATAATAAAATAATTAGAGGACTTCAACCTTAGTATTTTACAACTAAATCGGTTTTAATAAGGGAATTAAAAACTTTCAATAAGTTTAATAGCCTTACTGATTTCCTTTTTCCAGCTATTTCAATTCCGATTCCTGATCAAGAAGTCAGTGCTTGTTTAAATTTATTTAAGAAAAGATAAGCCTTAATTGTATGGAAAACTAATAAATCATTAAATTTATTTTCTAATCAAATATTATTCTTAAATAATTTTTTTCAAAGAAAGCTTTTTATAATTAAGTCTCCGCAAAATCCTATAAAAACTTTCAATTAAAATATTATGTTATGAGTTACTTAAGAGATACAGAGAACTTAAAACATGTTATTATAGTTTCAAAATTTAACTAACCTCTTTTGATTTCGTAGAACTCTAAGTTGGGCTTTACATGAATTCTTAAAAAGATTTAAAAAAATAAAAATTTGTTAGTTTTCTATATTTCTTGTGTTTTTCCTGTAATTCTTTCTTTGCAAACAAAATATCTTTTTCGAAAGTAATCTTTCTTCAAATAAAATTTTTTCCGTATTTAAAATGATAATTTGAATAAAATATGTATCAAATAGTAATATTTCTCAAATTTTAATCTAAGCAATAGTTAAATTTCTTGACTCATAAGCATTGCTTTAGAGTGGTTTTTGATATTTTTAAGGCGAAAAACCAAAAGTAAAAAATATATCAGAAGAATCAATAATGTTTATTGTTTAATTTATTGGTCCAAGTAAAATCTCGCGTGTCCTAATGCTTATGTTTCCTTTATAATATACAATGGCCGATGCTCTATTGACTGCTTATTATTATACATTAATTTTATAATTAGTTGCGATGCTCAAACTTGATTATTACGAAGATTATTATTGACAATTGAAAGTTGCACTTTTCAAAAGAGCCTTTTGGTAGTAATTTACAGCTCTTTTGCAATTCATCATCTAATTTTTTGAAGAACAAAATTTCATAATTCATAATCTGTTTACATATTTGAAAGAGAGCAAAATAGTCAAATGAAAAAATATATATTCAATTTAATAAGTTTGAAAAATCACACTATAAATTTTAGATTGTGCTGAATTTAGAAAAATCCACTTTTTGTTTATAATTTAAGCCCTAAAGCCTATTTGGTTTAAATTTTTAAAATCAGCTCTATGAATTAAATTTTCATTTAGCTTAAGGAATTTGTGACATTTTCTTATTGGTACTTTTTTTGCCGGATGAAATCATTGAAAAAAATAAAATAAATCAAAAATGCATAATTCTAACGGCTAAATTGTACTAAGGTGCAGTAACTCATCGAAAAGATTTTATCCCTGCAGGCACCCTCTTATTTAAAAAAGGCTAAGGTAATAACCGTGTCTCGATATCATTTTTTACTTGTGTGGTCTGCCCATCTTTAACATAACTTTGTTCAGAGGCACCTACTATGCTCAGAAACAATTATAATCAAAATATTTCGGTAATGTATAGTGTTAGATGGCTATCTTGACCAAATGAATGCCGTTAGCATCTCTGTTGGTAGTCCATGAATCGCTTTATCAATAATATTTAATTAATTACTAACAAAAAGAAAAGACTAAACAATAACAGCACTAACTTGGCGCTATATATATTATGATTCTGTCAACAAGTTATATCTTTTCTCATCAAAACAATTTAGTTAGATACTTATTGAAGCAAGGTCTAAAGAAGTTTTAGTATTTCAATAGCAGTTCTAGTTCAGATATTATCTCATCTTTAATGAAAGAGTTGAATTCAACCGATCAGGACCTTTATTTTTATCTTACTATAAATATTGTGTCAATCTGAAGAATTTAATTTCTTAAATACGGTTCAAATTTTGAAAACTAATGTTTTTGGGCTATCTTTAGATTGGAAACATGCAGTTTACTCCTTTCTTTTTATTTTGTAAGAAACTTCCAACAGTTTAGACAATATTAACTTTGAAACTCAAGTAAAAATAAAAAAGATTATAGAAACATCTTTTTTTTGTTTTAAATAACTGTTATTTTTTCAAAAAATATAACTTTTCGTTGGTAATCGAAAATTATTTATTAATTGAAATTAGATTAATGCTTCCTGGATTTTTATCTATGGACTTTATAGCATATCTTGCTAATATTTTATTGCAAAGTGAACTTTTGCTACCTCTTTGCGATTTCTTCCTAATAAAATTCAAAATTTTTAATTGGCAAACCTTAGATGAATACCAAGTAGTCAATAGGCAATGGTAGTATTTAAAATCGCGTGGCTAAGAAGCATTTATCACACTATGAGTACACAACAACACACTCTAAATTAGAGTCGGACAATTAAATCCAATGGCCAATTTATGTTGTTTTGATCGCGTGAAGTAGTTAGCACTTCATTCAAGATTATTGTTGCTGATCTTGTACCTAAAAAGATTTGTAAAAAATTAAATTTCTATAAGATTCACAGCATATATTTTGGATGGAAATAATTTTATTGTAAATCTTTTTAAGTTTTCTTATTTTCTTTACCTTGTATAATTTAATGATCACATCTTTTGGCTAAAGACTAATGCAACCCATTCAGATTAATCGAAATTCAAAGATCCTTCTCTCTCTCTTTGAAAACTTAACTGAATGCAAGGTATAATTTTTTTCCTTTTTTTTTTCTGGTTCACCATGTGGAATATATGTACAGACATTGCTTATTATATGCTCAACGGTTTTGATGAAAGGATTAAGAACACTAAAAAGCTACTATACTGCAGGTATTGCGTGCTAAGCCCTGATTTAATTTCATTTAATTTTTGGTGTGAGATGTACACTTGTGATGTGTCGTTTTGCAGGTTTTCTCATTTGAAATTCCTTTTTGAGAACAATTTCACGTAAATAGCCTGTGCCTTGGTATATATATTTTTTTTTTGCAACCAATTGGTGAATTTAGTACTAAATTTACAGCACAGCTTGTATAAATATTCACTTTTAGTTTGAGACGTGCTATAGTAATCCGAATTGTAATTACATTTGATACCAGATAATTACGTTTTTAAGTCATTTAGCAGGAATTTTTGATAGTTTTGTTATTTAATCTGATTTCTGTGCACGTCTTTACGTTTGATATGGAAAATATTAGATTTCAAGTTATTTTTAATAAATTAGCTGAACTTGTTGCATTACAGCCATATTTTTCAGTTAAGCTAATTGCAAATGAAATAAGAAAGGTAAAGATATATATATATATATATATATATATATATATATATATAATTGGTGTGATTTTTAGCTAACGTTTGGCATGAATTTTTTATTTAAATTATTAAAAAAATGTACGCTTGAACATGTTTCTCAAGTCAAGAAAATGAATTAATTCTCTTTAATTTAGCAAAGACTAAAATTATATTTTCAATTTCTTAACTTGGCTGTTTGGCAGTAATTCAGGTGTAATAACAGGGTCTGCTTTATTTTACATCGCTAAAAACTGTGCTAAATGTGAAGTAAACGATTGCTTTCGTGCTACAATCATTTTAAATTATTATAATGAATTTTGAATTCATTCATTCTGTTTTTTAATAAAATTTCCATGGAATTTGCTTGATAATAAATTAATGATTTTAGTAATGGTTCTATAAAAATTTATGAAAAATAATTTTTTTTTTTTAATTTGCCCAAAATAAGTAGGCTTGGACTGTCAATTCGAGCATCCTTTATATGTTTGGTGAAGGAAATTTTTCAAAAAATTTTGCTCTGCTGTCATGTACTAATACATAAGGTATAGATTTTTAGATTTATGCTGCCCACACATTATTTTTGGCTTAGTTTTATTATTATAAGGTAGTGTTTAAGATTTAGAAACCCTCAACTAAATTTAGATATTTGTTTTCAAGCCCTTCAGCCTATTGTAGTGCTGTCTTGTCAGATCTTGCCAAAGGCTAATTTAAGACTAGAGATGACTTTCAAAAAGTTTTATATAACTACATGTAGACATGAAGGGTTTTATTGTATTTTCAAATGATGAGAATCTAAACAGAATTACAAATTGAAGTAAAATGAACCGCAAATTTTGTATTAATAAAAAAACTTTGTAACATAAAAATGATTTAGCTTTAACATTTTCAAAGTTTAGTCCCTACTGTTGAAGTTTTTTTCGAAAAAGGAAAAGTATTGACTTTTTCCATGGAAAGGCAGCCATTCTATTATAAAAAGATTGAAAAGATTTTCCATTGCCGCCAATTTATAAATAAAACAGGTTCTTATTACGTATTATAGCAATACTTAATGCTTCAGCACTTAGGAGTTTACCATGAAATTAATAAAATAAATTTAAAAATATTTGTTTCAATCTTCAATCTTCAAATCACACTTTTCATTTCATTATTTGAAATATCTCTGAAAAGAAGACAAAAAAAGCTTGTCGCAAGTTTACAACGCTAAATTTTTTGCTTTTACATTTTAAATTTTTTAGATTTGCTAAAAAAGAAAAATTTTTCTACATATTTCCATTAATGTTACAGGTAACAAAAATAAGGAAAAAATATATCAAAGCCAAGGAAATTCTTTTCATGTATTTCCATTGATCAAAAGAAAGATGAGATCCTCTTAGCAACAATGGTCAAGAATTGATTTGACTTGAAATATGATGTTCCTAAATTTCTGAAAATGTATCCTAACTATTGTCTGAATTTTTGCGATTGGATCAGATTTTGGCACGTATTGTTGCGGTCAGTTGAACATGAATATCTGTAATCCAAAAGCAAACAAAAAAAATGTTCTTTTTATCATAGATGAATTGAATGGCTAAGGTGTCTAGAATTTATTGTTTAGATTTGACCGCAAGTTTTCATATCGCTAATACTGATTTGATTTATAGATTTTTGCATTGGCTATTCAGATATTTTTATATCTTTGCATTCATAAGGGATATAACCTTTGGTTTCATGAACAAATTCATTACAATAGTATTGTGTTTCCTTTTTTGTTATATGTTTTCATTATAAAGGATTTTGTTTGATTCCAAGTTTAGGGGTGTGGATCAAAATGAAACTAGAAATTTTTAATTATAATGAATTTTTCAAATGAAAAAATGGCCTTTTAAACTGCCCAGCCCCTTAGAGGGTGTGACAATATACAATCATTGCAAGCCGCTTGCTATTTTATATATTTTGTTGTTATCCATCGATCAAAGTAAAATAACTAAAACCTTATATGTAGAAATATAGCAATTTTAGGCACCCCAGGTGGTGTAGACAAATTTATGTCGCTCTCAGCACGTGACTCTCAGTTAAAAATAATTTCATATTAAGCCATATTATCTGTATCCTATCAACTTAAATATAAGTCTGGCCACACAAAATCTGTCAAAACAATAGTTTAACCTGATAACTGTTTTAGCTTAAACTGCGGGTAAATCTCAAAGGTAATTACAATCTCAGTAAGGGGTTTTATTTGAACATTTTTACTTAAAACTACTACAAAAATTGTAGTAAACTGAGCCACCAGCATTTATCTTATCTGTTTAAGTATTACCACAAACAAAATAAAGATTTATGCGATTTATTTTTCGTTTTTCTTATGATGGTTTGATTTTTTTTTTTTTGGTTTCGTATCTAAAAATTAACTTAACATCTAACGCCTGTATGGCGTCAAGTGGCCACTTAATCTATATTAAAACCAATTATCTGATTGCCATGTAGATCATGTATTAGATGTATAGAATTTAAAAAGAAAATAAAATCCTTAATACTACCTTAATCACCTGGTATATGGGTACTTAATTTGGTCGCAAATTACAGGGAAGATGTCATTTCGGCTTCTGATCCCATCCGCCAAATTAAAGGAGAACAGATAAATTTCCTCTTAAGGTGTAATCATTGTTTTAAGAAAATGATATTAAAGATACTTAATTTTTACTAAGGAAGAAATAAATAAATATTTTGTACATGGAAAAGAGGGAGCTGACTAGATTTTTGGAACTAAATAATATAAAATATTATTTTGTTTTCTTTTGTTTCTTAAGTGCTGCCTGGGGAAATAAGTCAAAAAAACTTTTTTATTTTTTCCTTGATTTGCAATGCACAAACCATTTAACTTAGGAAGTGTAAAATCCGGAAGCCAAATGGAAGAAGAAACTCCGAGAAACATTTTTTCTGTAGCACCGAATACTTTTGTTTATTTGATCTCATTTTTATCTCAAATTCAGAAGCTAGAGAAATTTGAAGAAAGCGCGTTAGAGTTAACCTCAATATTGTTTTTCTGGAAACTATTGTAGCAGATATTTCCTCTTCTAGCTTTTTTAAAATAGACTTGTATTTCATTTATGTAATGGACTTAAAGGAACAAAAGTATAAAATTTGCTTTTTAGAAGATTTATTTACAAACTCATATCACAAAGAATAAAAGTTTTTCTTTAAATTATTAACACTTTGTACACGAGAGGTGAGTCTCGCTCACCACAGGATTTAATACTGCAGCTCGAGAGGTGACTGTCACGCACCACTTTCTTTGGTGCGGAAAGTTGATGCGCTGTGTAAACAATTTATGGTTCGGGGTCTGAAAATTTGCTCAATAGATTCATATATACCCTATAAAACCTCTAAACAGAGAGGAGAATAGTCGCCTTACCTCTTGCGGTATGTGAAAACCTTAATTCAGCAATTGATTGGAGATTTTCGTCAAACACTTGCTCGAGCTTTGACTTTAACCTCCGATTCCGAACACATATACGCCTAAATGGAAAAATTCAAAATATTCTAATAGATGTTAAGAAGGATTGCAGTCTGCTCTCAAAGAAATAAACCCGGCAAAAGAATTCAAACGACATACAATTGTGACACTTGTCCCGAGAGCGTGGGCAAACATCTCAGCAATTGTTACATTAAATACCATACAAACGAAAAATTTAAATTGAAGAGGCAGTTAAAATAATGATTGCCTTATTTGGCCACCCTCACCGAGTGAAGTAAGAAGTATTTTTGAGTTCAAAAAATTTTTGGCAATATCTTACAGCAATAACTTGTGGCGCAATCATGTTTTGCAAAAAAATAAGTTTATTTATTACTTTTAAATACGAGTATAATATAAAAAGGAATTCCTTACCCATTCGACAGTTTAACAGTTAAAATGAATATTATATAATATACGTCGATACGTAATCAAAAATTATTTTTCTTTATTTTAAATGTAATTTTAATTTGGATGTGTCAAATTATCATTTAAAAACAAATGTAAAAATGAATTTAATTTTCAAAGAATTGAATTGGACGGTTCTAAGAGTCGAAATTAAACTATTTTTAAAAGCAGTTTCTTTAAATTTTTTTCCCAAAATTTGAATTCGAGCACCATTAAATAATTTGTCTTGCTAAAACAATGAAAATTTTCCACAGAATGTCAAATCTCTATATCATTAATAATTTAGAAACATTCTCGACCTCCATTTCTTTATAAGAGCATAATGGATAAAATTTTAATATGAATAGCCAACAATCTATTTGGGGGGAATCGCTACTAGAGTTGAATCAACATTTTAAAAAACCAATGATAAGGGTTGCCTAAATGTGCATTGCCCTGTCAAGAAACCTTGGGGGAGTTGCAAAATTTCAGTGAGAATAGTATTCAATTTAATGCGATTTTCTAACAGCAACTTTTTGAAGGAGGTCCAAAAAGTTATCAAAAAAATTATGGGAGTGGGTCAAAAATTGCCATTTGAACTTAAGAAAAATGATTCAGTGTAGGAGTTTCGCAAAATATTTTATGCCAATCAGCAATAGGCTATAAAAAAATGATCTTTAAGATTGTTTTTCTTTTTTTGTTATATATTTACCCAAGGCTATGACTGACACAGCTTTGTTTATTTTTTGTTTTTCAACAAGAACTTAATATATCAACTTAGACTTCCAATTGACGACAACTTTTGAATTATAAAACCAGCACGTGGCTGCTTTTTTGTCTTCAAGGTAAATATTGACTCATTGTCTACGATCAACTATCAAACATTATTCTTCCTGTAGATAACAAAATTTCTTGGAAGAAATTCTCTGCTGAAATTTGTATGAGTATTTTTTTTTTTATTATAATTTGATTATGAAAACTTTAAAGTTTAAACCATATAAATTTTGCCCCTGATGATGTTTTAGAGTATTGAAGGATTTAAATTTAACAATTGTGATTTTTATATATTTAATTTTGCAATAATGTCATATATCACATTTAATTTGTGACCGTAATATTTTTTATTTTAGTTTTGAAGGAATTTGTTTACATATCATTTTTACATATGTATTTACTAACAAAATAACTAAAAACCATAATTCTCTTAAAGCTGAAATCTTGATTATAAATCTTAAACGATTTTAGCCGTTAATTAACTACTAATTTACTTGCTATATGACCTTTTTTCATTATTCTTAAAAATTTTACAAGAGTTCAACTTAAGCACCATTCAAAAAGTAAGTACTTTTAGTCACTATTACAATTCTGCTTGAAATGTCATATAAGGCTAACCTTTTTAACTTTTATTAATTCATGAATTTTTTTGCTATATTCCAAGAAGTCAAATTCTACCCCATACTTGAGACACATAGCCAATAACCCTTATGAATATATAACTTCTAAGAAAAACACAGCATGACAATTAAGGTCTCTACATAGCAATTTTTTACTATACTCATATATTGTATCGTATTAAAGCTCAATAAAATTTACTCGAGTGTTATGTAAGATACCCTAACAAAAAAAGGGAAACAATACACCCTCTGATATTTTTCATTAGGTCAGGCCCTTTTCCTCTCTACCGTGGTATGAGCGCTTATATGTAAGGATACAATATTAACTAGATACATCATAATTCTGACATTGATGTCATCACTTCAATTTTTTAACGATCAAAAAAGGTGCGAATGATCGGTCTATCAAAGATCCTTGTTAGGATTTTATTATCCTTTTTATTTAGAAAATGAGCGCTCTTTACTTTTATGTGGTCATTTTGGAATGGATCTCATCGTCAAAAAACTCTTATCTAGGAATGACTTTCAATAATAAAAAAGTAATTTCTTTTTTTAGTTTTTTATACTTTATGATATAAATTCTCATTTGTTTTTTTTTCTAAAGTCTTAGTCGCATGCTCTGTTAAATTTATGAATTATTAATGAGAGTAGAAAAATATTCTCAGTTTTTAAAAATTAATTTAGCTGTCGGCTTTTTCGCTGTTTTTGTGGGCGTTAGAGCCGACGCCTTCATGTAACTTCTTCGGATTCTAATTGATTTCATGATTTAGCACATTTTATTTAGGATTAAACTATCGATTTAATCGTATGTTAGAGGTATTTTTTTACTCTTACATATTATGCTGAATCCTTGGCTGCTATATGTTTGACCAATAAATATAATGATGCTTGTAAAATACATTTATAAATTTATATTGAGGATTTAAGGCTAAAAAATAATCTAATGTTGTACAGCCAAAACTTTCGGAACAAAATATCATATGCATTTCTTTTCTAATGAAACAACAGCATTATTTGAGACAAACTTAACCAATTCAAAGCAAAATAATTTTTATTTAAGACTGCAAAAATAACAGCTGGAAATGGTTTCATAGTAGAATACAATAAAAATATTTATAATTATTTATTTGAAGAGCAACTCATCCTTATTTTATTTTCGTTTTGAATATATTTCATTACTTAATACCGTAAAATAATGTTTTTGTTTTGCCCAAAACTTACACCTGAGAATATCTAAAGGAAAAGATATGAACAAAAATTGAATGATTTTCGTTAATACAGCCGCGAGTGCTACTTGAAGGGGGCTATTGGGCGGCTGTTATGCTGCGATCGATGGGAAAATTTTTACCTTCTTTTAAGTTATTTATGGCTTTGATCGAGCACTTACTGATATTTCTCTGTCTCGCCGGTAGTTAATTCTTTGAATATAAAATTTTAAAGAAAAAGATTCCGCCATCGTGATCGCGATTTATGATTACAGTTAACAGGCAGACCAAGAGACTAAAAATCAGTTTCATTATGCGACGATCTTATTCAAGGATTTTTGTAATCGATCTTTTGTATTCAGCAATCCAGTTGAAGGAAATTCAATTATTTTCAGGATCATCTTAAGATAGGAAATATATTTTTATTTATTTCGTTTTTTTCTGTAAATTTTTTTGAGCATATTAAAAAGATTTGTTAAGAAAAATTCTGAGTTGCCAACACAGTAGTATATAAAGCATTTTTGTACAAATTAATTGGGCTCAAACGAAAGGACTACATATGTAGTTGAGGAAAGCAATGCTCTTAAGTTTTTTTATTTCTAAAGATCATGAAAAAGATAATTGGAATTTTACTGATATAACTTTCAGTCTGCTTGATTTTGAGTTTTATTTTGATAATTAAAGTCATGCAGGAGTCATGCAGGAGTCATCAGCAATGCTTGCTGAAATGTAGTCTTTAATAAGCATTAAAGCAAAGCTTTTTCAAGTTTTCTCTATTAAAAGGAAATCATAGAATTAAATACAATAAAAGTAGCCAATAGAATAAGGGCCTGATTTTTCAAGATTATGCAGTCAGTTTATTATTTTTCGACTTTTAAAGTAACTCCAATCGTTCATGTTGAAAAATTCGTATTTTACAAAACCCATCATCATAATTTTATGCCATCATAGTAACCAAGTCAATTTAAATCAAAGGAATGCAAAAGCCAATATTTAGTTTTAAACAATTCATTATAAAAACATAGCTTAGAGGACGTATTTATTTCCAAGAGAGATAAAAGGAACTTTTCTGCGCACCGAGAAAATTTATCAACTTTCTTCTTTTATTTGAGAGTGCAAGAGATTTGATTTCATTACATGCAAACATAATACAAGTGAAATCAAATCCTATTAATTGATTTTGTTTTTCTTGGCCTCAAATTATTTTTTCATTGTGAGAAATTATAAACAGAGAATGGTTAAAAATTATAAAGGACAATATTATGTTTACTTTTCTTATACGTTTTGAAAACTTTAACGATAAAATTACTTGTGTGATTTTTATGTAAAATAATGATTAAGCCCTATTTTCTGACAAATTTAATAGAAAGTAATCGAAATAATATCGGTGGAAATATTAAACTGCTAATATATTTGAAACGCCCCTAAACAAACACTATCAGTCTGAACACCACTTAAAAGCGTCTATAGATGATGTGCAAAAATTCACGAGCACAGCGGGTGAACTCTCCTTACCTTATCTGAGTACTGGTGATATCTCTATTTGTTGAAAACGCAATCCGCTGGTAATACTCTGCAGTGACTACAATCCATCATTTGCACAATTTGGGGTATCACTTGTTGTCTTAATAGCAAATAAAAAACAAACCAAAACCCAGGTGATCAGAACAATGGCTAATGAGGATGATCGCGTGGCGGTACTTTTTCATATCTCTTATGTCGGCTAAGCCTTTTATTGAACCAAATACTAAAGGATTTTTATTGTTAATGAGATGAGGCGCATAAAATACTACCTGGAAGTATATGATATCTGTGAATTAGCCTGTAATATGAGATGTCATGATAATAAAAAAAGCCCGACAAATACTATTTCGCCTTTTTGAGCAATGGCCAGCATATCTTGGGTGTATTTCTATGATATAGTTGCGCTTTATTTGATTTTTTGATTTATTTGACCGTATTCTTTGAAAATTGCAACAAAAAATTATTGCTGAAGGGATTATTTAAAGATATAATTCAAACTTTATGATGTTTTATGCCGTTGTTAGAATTATGAACTAGAAAATTTTTCATCCTAGGCAAGGTTAAATTTTCAAAAACAGAATCAAGTAAATCATTGCCAAAAGTTCTTTAATTATTGAAATTATTATAAAATATTCCTAAATCTGCTTTATATGATGAAAGATTGTTTTGGTGTAAATTCAAAGTTCGAAATGTAAGTTTTTTGGTTTTCGAGAAAAGGCACAATTAATGCTTCATTTTTGCTAAAACGTTATAGTTTTGACTTCTTAAGCTTCAGAATACTTTTTCGATATCAGAAAGGTGATCATCAGGTATCACCTACTTTTTGAGTAAAACTTTATAAACAGCCATAAAATATTATTATAACTTGCAACTTACCGAAAAAATGATAAATATAAATGAAAAATGTTTACAGTGTTTGTTAAATGTCTATTTCTTATTAATTCTGGATGAAACTTTCTTTAAAATGTATGAAAACTAGACTATAAAGGCCTGAGCACACCCTTCTTACCCTAGGGCGATATATTTATACTGAATATACTGAAAAGTTTGTAGCTTACATACTGATTTAGTACTGGTAGTGTTGAATCGTGACCTTTCACTATCAATTCAGTACGAACTTTTAACATACGATTATATGTTAAAGATTGTACTGATTTGTATAAGTAGCAGCATGAACGGTATGAAATCAACATGAAACATCTCGAAATGAAATTTCGACCACGATCGATTAATATTTAATTTTCCAACTTTTTTATTTTAAAATTATAAAAATGTGTTGTTTTATATGTTTTTATTATCTCATTTCCCTATCTTAGTCAGGGAGTTAAAGATTATGCGTTGTTTTAAATTTCCAAGTTTTAGAAGTTATACGATAACTCGTTGGCCTTGCTTTTTAAGTATTAGGAAAAACAGAAGGTTTTATATAATACAAGCAAAAAGTCTTACAATATTTTAATTTAAATGTTAATAGTTATTATATGGAATAGCTCTTTCTTAAAAGTTTGGCATATATAATTTATACATAAAGCTACTCAAAATCAATTTGAAGAAGAAATAATAAATGTAATGATTAATTTACTTAAATTTACTTAGATGGTAAAGTGTCTCTTTTTGGATTTATCAAAGTTTCATAAAAAACTCGTTTATTGTCACGAATTCTATTTAATTGTTTTTCCTTTTTGTTATTCATATAAAAAGAATGAAATCCTTAATACATTAAAATATCAGCAAATTCCATATCTGAAAATTCTTTAGTATTTCAAATAATGATCAAAGACGCTCAAGTCCACTGCAATTGAAAAGACGCAGAAATCATAAGAACAGTACATCCGGTCTCCTTCAGTCCTTTTTAAATTGCACTTTAGGCAGGACAAAAGACATCCTCTGCACCATCAAACGAATATTATTCTTCTTCGTCAGACTTCGCGGTCGGATGTCCGGCCCAAAAATATTTCTTATTTTTATTTTTCTTAAATAAAACTTAGGGAAAAAAACTTTTTCATATATATATACATTTATATATATTTCATTATACCCCACTCATACACATTTAAAAATTTTTTGGGTGACAATGGGATCCAGAGACGACTATTCATTTTGATTCTAAACTCAATACTATTGTCTGATACTACATGGTATCAAGGTGGTCAAGCTATATTTTGAACAAATTTTAACATCGTTAAAATATTATAAAAAGAATATTTGAAACTGGTCAGCTCTTTTGTATGAATTGCTGTGACTCTTCAGAACAACGAGCCTATTGTTGATTAGGACAATAAGAACATTATCGACTGTTATCTGTTTTTAGCAAAGAGGTGTAGATTTATAGTTTAAAGACATAAGAATTGAATTGTTTAAGCTAAACGCTCATTTAGCTACATATCCTTTTCGGTTCAATATGGAAAAGTTGGCCAATTGTTCGAAAGGGGCATGCGCAAAATTGATTTCATGTGCAGTTTATCAAGTTGTCAATAAATTTAAATTTTTCAGAAATTTCTATTATTCTAGGTATCATTTCGGGGTTAAATAAATTATTTACGAGGTGTTGAGCACGGTATTTTCACAAATCAGAAAAATATTTTGCGCTCAGGTAAAGTTTTTACCATTTGTTCATCCCAAAAAATTCTTAAAACATTCTTTTGTTAATTGGCCCAAAATATTGTAAAAATACATCACACGTTAAGATAGGCTTTTACCGAATGGAAACAAAAAAAACTATCTACCAGAAATGATTTTTTATCAGTTCTCAGACCACCGCCTTAGAAATGATTTGCAAAATTTGACTACATGATTGCAACTCTTTGACAGTTTTGCCACACAAGAATGACGTGCTTTCGTTAAATATAACCAAAATATACAGAAACATGTCATCCATAATTTTTGAGCCCTATATAGTCAAATCGGAAGACATCAATGGCTACTGATGGGATCTTTTGATTGAAGCTTTGTCTGCATGCAAATAACTGCCATCCAATTATTTAAATATTCTAATTTGTCGATAACTTTGAATTTATGTTGGCAAAGATTGATATTTATATGATACGCAAATTTTATGAATTAGTTTTTGATTGTTGAATTTCAAATGCACTAATTTTTTTCTTTGAAATTGAATTTTGTTTTCCGGTCAAAGCAACTAAATGTCATGAAATATAAAACAAAAAAACATTTTTTGACAACAAACTTTGATCAATTGACTACAATAACTCATGAATAGAATAATAAAACAGATTAGAAGAGCTTCAAATTTTGAGTAAGAAATATTTTAGTTTTTGTCAAGAAGAAACTCGAGACATATGTAGGTTACTGCTATGCATCTATTCTATATCTAACATGGTTTTCTGTCAATCTTTGTAGTATTATGAATTTTAAGCTTGTAAATTTCAAAGTTAAATAAATAGTTTACTTTTTTACAAGTTTTTATTTTTGTTTCACTAAAATTGAAATGCACATGGCTAGTCCGATTAGGCGAAACATCACTGAAATTAAATCAGGTGTGTACCAAAGATTTTCTGAAAATTCAATCAGCTGATTTTACTTCGAGTGTATAAAAAATTTTGCATTTATCTGTATCTATTGGAAGAATATAAAATTGTGAATTTAATCACATCAGCTTAATTAAAGCTAGCACATGTTTATTAATTGAAAACTACATCCCATATATTATAATATATACATATTAGCAATACACCTTAAAATTTCTTGGGGTTTTTCAAAAAAACTACTAAAATTTAACATAATTAAATACACAAAATTAGCTAAAGCTAAGCAACCAGAATTAACTTTTTTATATTAAAACTAAAAGATAATTTAATATAGCCAACAGTAGCACCGCTCAACCTTACTATAGGAATTTGTAACCGAAGTATATAAAGTACAGACGCAAAAACTTCTCCATTAAATTAAACATTTACCAACGTTATGGGCTTTAATCTGATCCAAATAAGTACTGACTGCCCTCTTTACTTAGAGGGCAACACCAGTTTGAACAATTTTTGAAGAATGATTGGAAGACATTTAATGCAAAGACCTATAATAACTACCAGCCAGCCATTATCTGGTATCCGCCAACCACTTTCTTATTATTAATCGGTGGTAGACCAGTATCTTGGAGTCCATTTATTTATCATTAAATCTTTCGATTTTGCAGTGCGAAACTAATTTTGTAATCAGTTAACATTGTTAAATGTTTCTCTCATGTATTTTAATTAAAGCTATTTCTAGTAATTACTGTTACCAGAAAAGGATAAATATGCATAAGAGGTTTTTTAATCGAATGTGAGTCCTTATTCCTTATTTATATAGGAATTTGTAAATAGTTCATAATCAATAAAGCATTTCCTTTGATTACATTAATTTTGAGATTTTTGTATATTTATGAAAATAAACAACTTTGCAGCAAAAACTGTTAAAAGTCAAAATTTTTGTGAAAATAATACTGCTCTCAAGGTCTTTTGGAACTTTTCTAATTTGTTACAGCTATATAGTATATATATATATATATATATGAGCACTTCTTTTTAAGAATAAAAGAATGGAATGATAGAATTATAACTTTATAGGCAATCAAAATTTGTAAGGTAGGGTACACTTTTATTTTTCTTCTGTACGGAAAGAAAAACTCCTCTAAAAATGTGCTTATATTTTTAAAGGCAAATTTCAATAGAAGAAGTTCTTTGCTATTTGTAAGAAATCATTACTTCACCTAACTTTTTGTTTAGTGAGTAGTAGAGACAAAGAAATTAAGTGATAAGTAATAGAAAAGAGCTACAGTCCTTTTGTTTTTCATATTTCTTACCTGTAACTTTGAGAAACTCTGAGTGTGAGCAAAATAAGAGAACTTTCAATTCAGCAAAAGCATTTTAAAAAATCCAATTCTATATGACATTTCGGTTTGAGCACTAAAGAGGAATCAAATTTTATTTATTTTTTAGTAACATTGCATCTTATTTTTGTTTGCATAAACTTGACAGGTTTCAGCTTTTTAATGGATGAGAAAATAGTTCAGCTTATTTGTTTTTAACTTGAGAGAGTATTCTAGGGTAGAAATTGGAAAAGCTTTAATGAGAAAAACCTAAAAACACTTTTTATACTTTTTTAATTTCTTTTTCCAAAAAAATGATTGTATTTATTTTAAAATCCGACAAAACGTTTTATTTAGAATTTTAATTATTCCGTATTTTTTTCAAAAAAACATCTAAAACATTTTTGAATTTTTTGACACACAAAAATTTTCTGCAAGTAAGCATTGGTATTTTTCTTTTGATGACAGTTTTAAGTTTTGAATATTCGGTTTATCAAAATTTTTATTAAAATCAAAATCAAAGATTAACATTTTAAAATAAGCTTATCATTCGGGATTTTACGAAAACGATAAAATCTTTAGTATATCTAGTATTAGGTACAACAACAATATCTAAAATTATATTTAACAACATGACAGAGTCGTTGAATTGCTATAAAACTAATTACCAGCTGCATGTACAATACCCGCCTGGCAGAACTTTGAAGCTTTTTAATATTGACAAAAAATTAATTTTACTATTATTTATATTTATTGCATCATATATGATTCAGAAGTTTTGTTTTACATTTAGAAAGGAATTCTTATTAAAATTATATCAAAATTCATTAAAAAGAAGATATGCAAACTTTTTATTTATTCGACTTGTATCAGATATAGCAAAGACTTTTGAGGATAACTTTCAAAATAAAACTATATTAACATTAGAAAATATTCAAAATGTTGAAATGAAAACCACAAAATCAATTGCAATTTTTCGAAGAGATGCACGCAAGCTCTTTTGGCAAATTGAAATTAATGCTTTGACGATTTTTAATGAATTTTATGCAGTTGATGAACGTTTCATTGATAAAAGATTTTCACATCTAACCATTTCACTAGAAGACATCAAGGAAATCTTAAATCCATAAGTAATTGTTACTTTTAATTGATTCAATTATCTATCATACAACATTATAACTAAAAAATGGTTTTTTGAATGCTTTAAATACATTTTGTTAAAGTCATGTTACAAAAGCAAAAATTTATTTTATGCACTTAACAAACCTCCAGTTGCTACTTCTGTTTACCTCTTTCATGTGGTGTAAATCTTAGCTTACGTTCTCATGCTTGAAATAATTCACAATTTAAGGAATTAATTATAGTTTTATATAACATTTTCATCATTTTCTTCATATAAAATTCTGTAGACTATAGTAATCGCTTGTCGACAGTTTATGCGATATTTTTCAAAAGATAAGTAGAAAAAGCAGTAACAAATTGGCGCCAAAAGATATACATAGGCTTTTGCATTTTGCTGTATAAACGTAAATTTTCAATGTTAGTAATTTCTTAGAATTTAGACGTCAAGCATTAGAGGACATAAGAAATAAATTCCAAATAACATTGAAAATATTTTCTATAATCGAAAAATTATCAGTTATTAATAATGATACATAGCTTGATACCAATACTTGTTCATGTGAATACGTCAGTAGTGGCCATCGTTGTTGGATAATTATTACTGACCTTTCCTTTTCTTAGCCTTAATCTACGATTCTTTTAAATTATGAGCTGCCTATTTTAAGCCACTCATCGCAGTTTAGGCTCAGCCTATACTTTATTATATATAATGTACAATACTGAAATATTGAAAGGAAAGATACTCTAAATTTGTAAAATTTTAGTCCTTTGGCTTCTACCTTAGCACATTTTTGGCAAGATTATAATTTTTTTTATTAATCCATAATTTCAGACACTAAATTTCAATTGCGTAATTTTGTTGCACTTTATTAGCAAAAAATAAAGTTACAACCGAAATATACCCAAAAGATTTTTCTAGGACTTCTGTCTGTATTTTCTTAGATACTCCAAAGTAGCTCCATAGAAAGGAAATTACCTGAACCGTTGTGAGTTTTTAATATGGCATTTTAAAAAATTTATTTGTTAGAGTAGAATCTATTACCACTGTAGTTGAATATACTTAATATATATTTATCATATTTGTTAGCATTGCGCTATGTTACAAATGAAAAGTTAAGTTAATTTTCACTCCCAATGTTAGCTTCAACTGATGTTATAAGTTTTTCAATTATTTAGTGCTTATTTTGGTTTTTTATCAATTTGATTTTAACAACAGTAAAACAACTACTTCAATTAATGTTCATTAAAATCACTCTAATCAATGTTTTTATAAGCTAAGGATCAAATGATTAATACTTCAAATGAATTTGTTTTTTTTTCAAAAGAAATAAATATGAATATTTCATTCTTAAAGAAGTCAAAAAATACTAAACTTTCGATATTTAAATGTCAATTAAATTCAAATACATTTAACAGGAATCGAGAAATTCATTTCTAGTATAAAGCTTTATTCACATTTTGCAGATTGACGCGTATATTCTGCATTCATAACTTAGAAAAGTTTTGAAAAATTCACTTTTACCTGCTGTTAATACGCTTTAATATTCAAGCGGAGAGCGAGCAAAACATCAAAAATGTATTCCAGAGTTAAAACATTTTTTATCCCACGGTAATTTGAGACAATTAATATACTAATTAAGGAATTGACACTTATTAACATTGGAAAGTTTTTTACTTATTTTTAAAATCCTTCAAATGTATTAACTTTCCGATAATCAATGAATAAAAAAATGCTACCAACATTTTGTTTATAACATTTAATTTAACAGCGTCCTGCATAACCTTAAATGTTAAATGTTCATGTTCAATTTAAATGAGGAACCATTGTTGATTGTTTCTTTCGATTTGTTAGCCCTGAAAACGATAGCATGTCATTTGGTTTCATTAAGAGCACAATATGATTTCTTGAAATAAATAAAAGCGGCAAGCAGACTTCCCTATAGGTAGCCAGCAGGCAATTAATTAGTCGATTTATACTAACTTAAGATCACCAAACTAATTAGTACTGCGCTGGTAGCGATCTTTTGATAATTAATTACAGTGTTCAGTGAATGTTTTCAGTTTGGATATTGGTGACAACATTTTAATTAAAGCTATGTTGCTTTAGATCTCTTTTGATGATGCTGTTAGTGCAGGAAATAAATCTCTTTTAAAGAAGGATTCATGTACCAGTCAATAACCTCAATGAGTTCATAATTTTTTTTTGCTTGAATTTTTTTTTGATATTACATGAGAATTAGCAAACATGTAGGAAATTCTTTAATCGTAGAAAGATGATCAGAACATCGGTTTTTGTGATTTGTCTTTACAATCAAGATCCATAAATTCTCCAATGATCAACTGAAGTTAAAAACTTCACTTCTAATAATTTCATATCTGTTAAATAAATTTAAAGGCCAGAACAGGACGAAATTGATGGTGATTGTTTTTAAAGATCCAAAAAAGTTAATTGATATTTTGTAAGTTTTATATTTCCTATTAAACAACTCCTGCTGGTTAGTCATGTTCAGAAAGAAAATAAATAAGTTTTTCAAAAATGATCGGGGAACGTTGATTAATTAAATAATCTTGGACTGCAATTTAATTAAATGGAGGAAGAAATAAGACGATCTTTTATCAATATTGTCAAATACTATAATAATTTTAAATAATCAATGGGAAACTAAATTTAATATAGATACTAAGTATAAGCATGTTAAGAAACTACTGTGGTAATAGAATAGCATCGACTTTTAATTGTTTTTTAATAGATTGTCCAGGAAAAGCAAGATGTTACATGTTTCATAATATTCTTATTACGGTAATATTCTCTTTTCAGCTCCCGTGTTGTGTCTTCAATTTCACTTAAGACCACGTTTATTCCTTGAAGATTTTCCTGCTTTGCTAAAGCAAAAGTGTTCCGCAGGTATGCGAGTGTCTATTCTAACCTTCAAGTGAGAAATATTCATATTTCCTATTCATCTTCGGAAGCTTTTTGTCTTTTATTGTCATGTTTGATAAAATATACGAAAAATAAGAGTTTAATGAAAAAAATGTTTTTTTGAATGCAAATTATTTGTCCCTACGGCAATTATCTCATTCTTTATACATCTCCAGCTATCAGCTAGATTTTTACATTATATGACCTAAAATAACTATATACAAGGAGTTACTGAACGGTACGGCTTACCTAGTCATACCTAAGTGAAAAGATTGTATAAGGTTTTTGCTTTTACTTTGTCAGTAAAATTGTAAACAGCTGTTCCAAATTAAAAAATGAACACCACTTCAGAGATAGTTGAAGGTATTTTGAAAATTTCAGCTCAATCGTTTCAGTAGTTTTGGAATAAATATGACATCTATATAGGTTCATTTTTTTAAAATATATATATTAATAATTCAACCGAATCATTTTTTTGTTGTTTTGTTTTGTGCTACTGCAATACTGGAGTAAATGTACATCTAAAAACTTTTGAGTATCTTTTTGTACGTTTTTCAAATTATAACTATAGCTTACAAACTTACTATGTGCTTTTTACTTCTCTAATCTATAATTATGCGTAATGTTTTTTTAGACAATAGTCCTGTGAAAAAGCTTATTAGTTAGTTTTTCTAAAATGACGCATTTCACTTTGCTTCTTACAACATCAATGTATTTTTTGTCAAAATCCGTTTTTATCACCTGTGCCTTAAACACGTCGAAGAAATTCTTTTTGTAAGTAAAAGGTAATTTTGCAAAATTAAATATAAAAAAAGATTGCACAAAATAATATAATTTTTTTTAACTTTTAAAATATTTACAACTTTTTAAATAGAAAAATAAAGACCAAATGCCTTTTGTATTTTTAAAGAAATTTAAATATATGTTCAACTTCCTATTCCTTGTCGATAAAGAGTAACTATTAACAAGATAATCAAACGATTAGATTAGATAAATAGTAAAAAAAATTAAATTTCATAAAGAAATCAACAAAGATGAAAATTACCCCAATCTAACGTCTGCTCGCCCAAAGCCAATGAACTGAACGAAATTGAGAAAAAGAAAATCCCTCAAGTAGTCAAAATGTTAAAACTCCCTCAAATATTTAAATAAGATATGAAATCTATCAAGTTGTTAGTTCAACGCAGCGAAAAAAAATATTGTGAAAGTGTGCCATAATAATTTACCCACGCATGCGCTTAAGAGCTTAGCAATATTCCAGTCACATGCCAAGTCTGGAAGTGAATACTTTGAACCCCTTTAGAGTCATTTGCATCTGATAAAAAACCAACTTAATGTTCACTTACAATGTTTACCCAATGCGATAAGAATTGAATAACGATCTTTAAGGTGCCTTCAAATAAATCGTAATAAGATTCAAATTTTCATGCAATCACTCTACTGATAACTGGCTAACATGTATAGGGGGAAATTCTTTGTATTCAGTGATTGATCATTCTCAACACAATTTTTTTCAAATTCAAAAGGATAAAAGTTTTCTGAAGAGAAAAATTTTTTGAAATTTCTTGAGATAGTTTTATTATTTAAGTTCAGAGCTTTGTGCTTTTCATACTAGTCAAATCTAGGTTTGTAATGTTAAATAAAATCTTTGACTGTTTTTGATGACTTACTATCAAAAATTTGCCATTGGTATCCACTAAATTGATGTTTAACCTGAATTACTGTTCGTTATTGTTAGCTTGTGGATTTTTCAGTTTAGTCACATAAAATGCAATATTGACAACAATTGAAATTTTTCAATTATTTTCTATCAACAAAAGTTCACTCTAAACGGTTTTAGCGATACCTTTAAGTTTTAGGATACTAAGTCATCCAATACGCTAAGCAGTGTTAAGTCCTTAGCATTAAAAAGGAGATAGCAAAGCATTATTTTCAATACCAGTGTACCTTTCTAAATATCATCTTTTATTAGGTTATTGACTTAATTCCCGCTAATTTTAATTTTTAAATAAGAGCATAAAAATAAGCCCTAAACAAACTATTCGCGTATTTTGAAATGTATTTTATTTCCACGTTAAGCCAGTTTATTTTGCTTATTAAAATTTTTAATAAAGATTTGCTCATAAGGAGCTATCCACTTTGAAAAACAACCAGAATATATTATATATATATTATTATCATTTAAAATTTTTCATCAGTAATCACACAAAGAAAAAATATCTTCAAATGAAACAATTCTCCTATGACTGACTGAGAACTCTTCCCTTCACCTTCGTAACAACAACATTTTTGAGATCTTGATGAGGTCTATTATTCCATGGTTTGGAGTACTTATTTTCTTCTGTTTTATTGCAAACAATCTTAAATTCCTATGATTATATATATATTTTATTCTATTCATTAGTGAAAAAACGCATCTACGATATAATTCAATGCTAGCACAGACGTAGTACTGTGTATTTATTTAATAAAAGGCAGGAATAAAAAATGCGTAGTCCTTTTCACAAAATAACGAACATTTCTTTCTAGTCAAGTAGCATTGTGATTGTTTCTTCGTAAAACCGATTGCGATCGAAAAGCCATTTATCTATTACGATTATTTTAATTTTATGACTGTTGTAACTTTGCTTAAGGAGTTTAACTTTCACAGACTTTATAGGGCTTATGAATGAATATATTTTTATGCTGCAGATACTAGTAAGGGGTTTCAGAAATTTGAAATCATAATTAGTTTCAATTTCTCATCAATATTTTGTCTTTTTTCATGTCTGCTTCTGCTATTATTACTTCAGTTGCTTCAATGCGCACATCTAAAGTGAAAATTTTATTAAACTTTTTGGTATTAACCCTAATTTTTAAGGACATTAAGATCTTTCCAACTTAGTAAGGCCTAAATATACCTCATATTAAATTATCTCGTCTTATTATACTCTGTGCAAATTGCTAGCCATTGACTTAATTTCTACCCTAAAGAAGGTCAAAAGGTTTATTCATATCATGCACACTCCAAATCAGAAAAAGAACATAAATTGGAAACAAGGATTCAAAAACTAATAATATACCCTCAATATTTCACTCAATTTCTTATATACTTGGCCTAAGTTTTCAAACTCCTTTGAATGTTCAATATTACATACAATACACAAATCTTCTGATTAAAACAATTTAAAAACATACAATTCGTAAAATCCTAACCGTATCATTTAGTTCACATAATTGGACCTCCCAAAATACATCGAAATCAAATGAACAATTGTCGTCGACAATCAACCAAATCACTTTCGTATAACTCAATCAAACTGCTTAAAAGCTACGCAAAAATATCGCAAAAAGTCTCAACAAAAACTATTAAATCGGTTCCAAATGTTATTCTGGCCTCGTTATATTTATTGTATAGCCGGCTAATGTTCTGTATGTATAATTGAGAGAGAGGCTTTTATTTTTATGTAATGGGCTCCTACAAAGACTTATGTTGACTTGTTGAACATAAAAACAGTGAGATAAGGTTAATAACAGTCCAAACCCTTTTAAAAATTCGGAAGTTCACAGTGTTTTTTAGATGATACCGGCGAAGACAACGACCACCCGAGACAGACAATCAATGAAGTTGTCCGAAGGTCTGTCTTTATATCTTCATTTATTTTGTGTAAATCTTTGATCGGCAAACTAATTAAGAATGATCACTCCAATCATGCAAATTTCTATAGGATACAATATTTGATCTAACCATTATTCATGGGATCGTCAAATTGAATATAATTTTCTATGTGAGTCAGTTTGAAACTAAATGACTTCATTTATGAAACGTTGACTGAATATTAAGGAATTTTGTCATTCTTCCGAACAATTTTATCAAAGGCATTGATCGATTTTAGGCAAATAACTGAATCCTTAGGGAGAATATACAGCCAATTAGTTGAGAACCTTCTGCCGTAAACGAGTCTGCATAAATTATGCTTAGGTATAAGAAATGTATACGAGATTTACTTTACTGTTTTTTGCCAAACAGTTTGCTGCTTATACTCAATGGCTAAGAATATTGTTCTTTGAAAATTTAATAATCAGAATTAGTTGATTTTTATCAAAAAAGGGGTGGAATGAATTACAACAAATAATAAAAATGAAACTCTAATTATGACAGACTCTACAAGGTAATCTCTCAATGCTGAATATGAAAACTTATAAAAATTGTTTTAAAACTCTTAAAATTTCAAAATGGCAGTTTTTACTAATTTATGTATTCTGGTTTGCTATCTATCTTCATAAATAAAATTCTGAGAAGGAAAATATTTTTAATTTATTATGCACTTAAAGGTAGCAATTTATTTTTAAGCTCATTTTTAAACAAACAGCGACACCAGTAGCTCAATTTGATAAAAGAAAATGAATGCCAGGGGGCTAACGTTTATCATTTTATTTGTTCAGAACTAACACAGATTGTAGTCATTAACAAGGCGAAATTTTTTAATCACTAGCTAGCTAATAAACACTTTGTAGGGCTTTTATTTGTATTTTTCAACGTAAAGTTTTTGAAATATTTACCGGAAACAATGCCATTTTATATAAAAATCATTTGATTTAGTATATTATGAAAAATAAATATATTCTTTATAATCAGTGCTGTTCTAATATCAAAAAATATGGAAGGTACTTTTAGAAATGAAACAATAATTAATAAACCGTTGTTGAAGACTGTAGTTTTTAGATAAAAAGGATTTAGGCTTAATATTTTTCAAAAGAACCCTCATCAATCACTTTTTGTATTGAAAAAATTATGTCATTCCTAAATTGATTGCACTTTCATTAACTTTCGGCATGGTTTTAAGTTTTATGGAATCATTATAAATGGCTTAACAGTAAGAAATGATTTCAGTGAAAATATATATTAAAATAAAACATTGTGATCAATCATTATTGCATTTGACAAAATTGTCAGTATGTTATAGTTTCTTGACTAAAAAGATTTGAGCTCAAAAAAAGATTCTCTCCTGTATTGGGTGAGATTATATCAGCTCATTACACAAATATGAGACAACCATAGAACTTATAGGTCAGTAATAAAGAGGAAAACAGCCGAAAATGTAGAACCAAAGACATAATCAGAACTAGTGAGAATATTTCGGGGCGTAGAAGGGAGGACTTTTACAGATTTAGTCAAAACTAAAAAATTTTAAGGTAACAAAAAGATCTAAATATTTTAGATAGACTAATTTTACGCTGGCCTAAAAATTTTAAATTTAAAAACTATAGCAGGACTTATTTCAAATAAAGAATGTAACTAAAAAGCTAATGATACTTTAAAAATAGCGTCATTATAAATACAAAAATTATATTAAAGACCAATTAAGATTGTATTTTTTCCACTGTCTAAAACTTTAATTGATGAAAATCTCACCTGAAAAATAAAAATAGTTCAAAAAGTCATTATTACGTGAACGATCCTTAAGATTTTGTTTATATTTTTTTTACTAAAACATAAATTTAATTTTTCTTTGACTAGATCCTTGTTACAAAGTTTAATTTTTTAAAAGAAATTTTAAACTTCAGATTTTTACATGAGCTTTGAATATTTGAAATAGAGTAACAATATTTTTAATCCGTTTTTGATTAGGCGTAACTCATTCTGCTTATATCCTTTTTTATATTTTCCTGATTTAATTTTTAATAGTTCATTTATTAAAAATAAGTTGCAAGAAGGGAAACTAACAAATCCTAACTCAAGCCTAAAATTTCTTTTGAGAAAATAACTTTTTTATTAAAAGAAGCTGTAAAGCAAATATGTAAAATAAAAAGTCTCTTTAAAATACCCTTAAGTGTACTGATTTTGATGAAATCTATTTACAAAATCAGAAGCTATCTGTGTTTACATATGATGGACACACAGTAAAACTAATTTGGTCAGTTTACTGACATAATAAACAAACCGGCTAAAACTGAGACGTGAAATGCCAATTAATCCTGACATTAAATCGTTTAATATTTTAGCCTTAGGCTAATTGATTGACGGCAATCCACATTTTCAATTGATATAAGCTTGAAATGGTTTAAAAAAACTTTTTTTATTTGTTTTATGAATTTATAACCGAATTAAAATTTTAATGATAAAATACTTATTTGATATAATATTTACATTAGGAAAAATTCGTCTAGAATGGCTAAAGCAATCGAATAAAATATTGTTAAACGCATTACAAAATAAAACGAATATATTTTTTAAGAGGAGTTTTAAAAGTTTGATTTCAGTTGAACCTGATAAAATTGGCCAGCTAGTTTTGGTCTTTTAATATTTTATTTCCAGAAACTACGTAAAATAATTTTAAACAGAAAACACCTAACCCTAGTTGCACAGTTAAATAAAACATTACTCCCTAATATTTACCGATCGTGATGTTAAAATTTTAAGTAGCGAACGGCAGGCTATAATCGGCACACACTCAATCTTGCCAGCTTATCAGCATATAAGTTATCGTGAGTTATGTCCGAACCTTTCGCTGGATTTCATTGGTGATGGCTCCTAAAACCAGTTCCTTATATGTACTATATAATCGTATTTTGCCCTTGTTATCAATCTTACAAGTTTAGCTTTCTCAAAGTGCAGAATAGCAAGGTGCATTTCATCATTTTCAGCCACGCGACCGCCACACGAAAGTTCTTCAGAATTAAATCTAAAGTCTCACCAAAAGACGGTCATAGGATCCACATATCGTAAAGAGCACTTTGAGTTTGCCAGATTGTAAATTTAAAAAAAAAATAAAAATAAAAACAGAAAGACAAATGCAACTGAAAATTATGAAACTTCAGACTTTGCCAACATGTTGTTACTTTGTTTTATGCCTCCATTTTAAGACTCTAATAACACGTTGCACTTGTAATTAAAATTTAAAACAATTCTTGCCATAATTTTATGTTTTGCTCTTCTTTAAGCTAAATTTTTTGTTTATTTGTTTGTTGGTATTTTCTTTAAATTTTAAAACAACACAAGTGTGTATTATTGTGGTATGCCTATTTTGAGAGGCCTGCCGCCGTCAAGTAGAAAAAACGCACTTAAGATATTCTTTGAGATGAGGGCGCAAGGATTGCTTTTAGAGTTTTGGGCTTTTGTTTGCTTAAATGTTCTGTTTTTTATTTTAATCCTTTCAAAGGTACTTAACTATTGGCATTTGCTTAAGTACCCGCATATGTGTAACAATTTGTTGTCAAGTACAGCTTAAAAGTCGGTTTCAAGTTGAATGTGCTGGTTGCCAAGCTGATGAAGTTGGAATTGTTTTAGCAAATTAACTTGCAATCGATGCTCAGCTTTAGTTCATGGAATCTATTTTGAGAAAATTTATTGATTCTAGAAATGGTGTTTAGTCGAAATGTCTTGACCTGCATCGTAATGTATTTTTGTTAAATAAATAACTTAAGAATAGCATGACTTTTTTAATTGGTTTTTGGTTGTTATTGTCTTACATTTAACAAGGCTATTAACAAATTACTAGCCTTTTACTTACCACAGTAATATTACCATAATGCAGTAGTTTATTTGTTCTTAAGCTGAATTATAAAAAATATAATTAACTATTTGTTATACATGAAATTCCCAAAAAATTTGAAGTTCTAGTAAAAAGATTTTATTTTTTTACTCCACAGTGTCGATCCATTCCATTTAGATTTTCAAAAGCCGTAAAATAAGTAAAAGAAATTTTTAATTAAGCACAAAATATTTGAAATGGTAGTGAAGCCGTGAAAAATTACTAGAATATATCTCAATTTAGGTAAATTTTCCCTACGTCTATTTGCAAGCCTGATATGAAGCTAAAATACGTTGTTAGGTTAAGTCTTATTTGTTTTGCAAGAAAACTTCGAAAGCTTAGCAATATTGTTTTTAAGTAACTGCATACTTAAAAAACCCTTGCCAAAGTTTGAATGAGATCTGAATACAAAACTGCAACTTTAGATTTTATACTCTAAGCCAGAGTTTCCCAAAGTGTGCTTCGCGGCGCTATTTCAAGGGCGTCTCGCCTTCTTTTCAAAAAAGACCAGTTTCACCTGCATTCTTAACTTGATCGGGAGTACAGCCTTATCTTCTCCAATTTTTTTAAAAAGTTTTTGAGGAAATTTTTTAGCAGCCGATTCATCTTCAGAGGCAATTTCTCCTTTAATTTTGATATTCTCAATAAATCGATACAAGGAAATGAAACCCAGATACTACAACTGTCTGATAAAATTTTAGCATTTCAAAAAAAGTTGCTGCCTTGGAAGGGAAAAATAGAAGAGGAGCAAGGAAACAATGACTGTTTCCCGCTATTGAAAAATTTGCTGAAAAAAAAATCCATTAAAAATCTGAGGCCAAGTTTGCAATTGATATTAATTCAACACTTATCAACCTTAAGCACTCATTTTGATAAATATATGACTGGATTAGAGATCCATTCCAATTAAACCCACTCCCGTCTACACTTTCAGTAGTCGAGGAAGAACAACTGATAGAGTTATCTTGTGATACAAAACTAAGACTTGGATTCGACAAAGACAGATTAATGCAATTTTGGAGCTGTGTAAACCAAGAATATCCTACTATAAGTACTACAGCTTTGAAGATTCTTTTACCGTTTGCCACCTCATATTTATGTGAAACTGGCTTTTCTGCAGTTGCAATTATTAAATCAAAATACAGGTCGAAAATTAATTTAGAAAAAGAAATCAGAGTAGCAATTTCTAAATTTGAGCCTTGAGCTGTGCTCAGGAAAGCAAGCTCATCCTTCTCATTGATTTTATGACTATAAAATATATTGCAGAATATAAGTAAAAATAAATGAATTAAGTATAGTTGTTGAGTGTAATAAATTACATAAGTAAAATAATTTGAACAATTACAATTAGTTTAAATTACAGAATTTCCATTGAAGGGAAATATCATAAAGTCGCTGTCTAGAATAAGATTATGTAAGACAACTGGAGAATTACAAATATAAATCGCAGAATTAAAAAAGTCAATGAGCTTACTTTAACCAAAATCAATGACAATTATACTTGAAATCATTAAATAGCAAAAAAAAACAAAAAAAAATACACAGTATCAATGTCATTGCCATAAGGAATATAGCAATTTTTCGCTTATTTTCATCATTTTTTTCCTCTATGATTTTATTTAATAGTAGCAAGAACTAAATTTTAAACTGAAAACTACTCATAAATTATAAAAAATTTATTGCAAAAATTTCAAAAAATTAATAATAAATCTAATCATTTACCTGATTAGGTAATTAGGTAATTAGGTGATTTCTTACTATATAATAAGATTTTTATTTGAAACTCTTTCTGTATTTGTTTTTTTTTTTCAATTATAATAAAAAATTTACACCGCTTCAATTGAATAAAATTGTTATCATTTAAAGATCAGTGGCCTTTTTTTAATTTAAAGAACTATTAACAATATAAAAAAATCTCATTAAAACTTAAATTCCTTTTACACAATTAATCAAAATTTTAAAAGGTGATTTAGTCAGCCATTACTTACAATTAAAAGTAGTGATTAAAAAATTTTTTTATAAATCGTTTATTTTAAGTATATTTATTAGTAATTGGTGTAATTCCAGTCTTACACCTGCCAAAATTTTCACTTGAAAAAAATCTAAAAATAAGAAAAAATGTCGTTTGCTAAAGCTTGCTTCATATTTTTGTATCGATTAAAAAATCTGAAAGCCTCATATCGAGTGATTTGTTCACTTTCATTTATTCTTATTCTTTTTTTTTAAAGTAATATCATTAAAATTTTGGCACGCGATTACGAGAGATGCCGCCAAAAAAATTGAGACGAAAGTATGTCAAATTTTTTGCACCTTAATTACTTGCATAGAGGTTTTTTTTTATATATATATCTATGCCTCCTACTTAAGGCTGTTAAATGCAGGTGTAGGTAATATTTCATCGAAAATTTAATTAGTATCGAAAAAAAAAGAAAAATGGATTGACATTTTTTACTGTTCATTAGCTTGCAGTAATCAGTAGCATTTATCAATAACTTCTGTAGGACATCCTTTTTAACACTAAACAGGTACATGATTTTATGTTGTTATGTTTAGGCAATAAAAATCGTTCATTAAATTTTAAATGTCTGTCTAAATTCATAGAAAAATATAAAATCTACAAATCAAAGTTTATAGCAAATCAATGAAAAACAAAAATTTTATATATATATATATGAATCGTTAGAAAGGACTCATTCTTAAAGAATGCCCTAAAAAATAATGATGATTTCATTGTATAGGACATTCCATAAAAATTTTTTGTATCCCGCTGCGGTAGGTACTATTCAGTGTCTTGGATTGTAAATTATGTTAAAAGATATACCAAAATTAAGTTTTGATAGCTAAAAATAAAACACAAAAATACCCAAAATAACAACAACAAAATATGAAGATCCTTTAAAAATGTCCTGTAGATAAAAATTATATCTGTTTATTATGTCCAATTTGTTGACTTTATTTATTCAGAATTGTTCCAATTAGTTTCCAGGTCACTTACAAAGAAAAGGATACATTTATTTAGCCGTAAATTCATAGCCACTGCAGGAGCTTAGTTACTTTAGTTCTACTAATGGCTAAGCCTAAGGTACAAATCTTGATAAGAATATTTTCAAACAAAATACTATATGTTCAATCTAATCAAAATGTTTGACTTCTTCGGGCACTTCAGAAAAAAATGAAAACAGAAAGCAAAACTTCTATAAAAAATGGTCCAGTTTCCATAATATCGATTCTTTTTATATTGACCGCAAAAGCCTGTGGCTTATATCAGTGCTTTATCTTGGTCACTATAGTTAGTATACCAAAAAATTTGTATACAAGGAGTCGAAAGGATATTAAATCTAGACACTTGTTCTCGGTATCTGTTATACCACAACTTCTCATCAGGCACACTAACTAACAATGGCCAATAACTCATTTTTGGCAACAAGACGTGCAAGTGTTTTCCATCTCATCGATCATTGATCTTATACCTTAAGAAATTCTGGTATCGGACTATACTTAAGATGAAATATCATAATTGACTTGAGGGTTTGTTGCGATGCTACATCATATTTTGGCCATCGGCTGGTACATACATATGCTGTCTCTAACAAGGGCCTGTTAAAGTTGAATGGTCTAAAATATGTTTACTGGTAATTTGCTACACCAAAACAATCATCAGGATAGGATTATTGCATGTAATCTTTAACTCGAGGCTTCAATTATGCAAAAATAGATATAAAAAGCTGGTTGCTTTTTAGAAAACTAGGTAAATCAGGTAGGAACTGATTATGTAAAATTTTTATTATTTTTGTATTCAGTATTTTTTGTTCCTTTCCTTGGGATATAATTCATTTTATTAGTACATTGATGTTATGTCAAGGATATGTAATGTGCAATTTCTCTTCCATAACTAAAATGGTACATTCCTCTCCAATTGTTTATAGTTTTTGATAAGCTAAATTTTTCTTTTAGTTAATTTTTGGCATTTTTAGTAAAAATTGTAGCCAAAACGTGGACATTTATAAAGTTTTACACCCAGCGTAATATAATTATAGGCAAATTTCAAAATTAAATTAAAGAAAAAACTTAGCTCTTTAACTGCTCACAGGGCAGCAAAGAAATCAGCGGTCTTAATAAAAAAAACTTCTGTTTAGTTATATGTTATTCTTATCGAAAAACTTTTATTCAAAAAAATAATTAAATGAAAAAGAAGAAAGATTAATAATCGTGTAAAAATATACAATATAAAACTAAAACATTTCGTTTTTTAAGATTTTAGGTAAAAATTTCCTATGAGTTTTAAGTTTGGGTTTTAATAGATTTACCTTTTTTATTTATGCAAGTTTCTATCCCGCTTCAAGGTTTTCTTTGCAATTTGCTATTGAAAAATAATATTTCAATGTTAGCGATGCTAATAAGATGAAATACTTTGATTATACTTTCATAAATTGTCACAGAAAATGTTCTTTTTTTAAAGAAATTTTTCAAAAATCAGCTTAAAATTACAAGAAGGCTCAACTTGCCCCCTCTTTAAACAAAAAATTAACCAAACTATACTCAAAATAATTTCATGATTCTTTAGCAACAAGTCTAGGAGCCTGCTTTATAATTTGAATGAAAAAGAAAATATTTACTTATTACAAAACAGATACTTCAGCTCTTAACATTCGATCCTGGTTATTCAAGTTAAAATTTAAATTGAAATTCAAACATTGTAGTGAATCAAAACACTTTAAGAATATAAAAATACAAAAAATCCGGAGCTAGAATAACATAAAGTGATGCTTCCTAGGAATAAATCAATTTAGGCTTTTAAAAAAAATTTCAAACTAAAACTAAATCTTTGAGCTTTTCTTTTATAAATTTTTACTAAAGGTCATAAAGAGTCATTGTTTTATATATTACCTACGTATTTCCTTGTGCTAAATAATGGCCTAATGTAAATTTTCTTATTAAAATAATTATAATACAAATTTTAAATATCAACAACCCAACAAAAACCACAGTAAAACGTATTCAGAGGAGACGTCATAAAATATTTTCCTAATTGTTATATAATTGCGACTAATGAAGGCAAAAAAAGGCAAAAATCTTGATTAGAATTTCTTTTAAAGAATTCATTTGGTTGGTATATACATTCATAATATTTCCGCAAAATTACTGACTCATTCGGTAACATTTACTCCTGGCAACTTAATAAAAGGGGCATGCTGTTCACCTCACAGTAAAAAAAAAAGGAAAATTTAAATGAAGATTGATTTTTCAATTATAAAAGAAAAGACTAAATGTCTGACTGGGTGGCCTGCTAATCATTCCACCTTTTAGCATCATTTGGCGGAAGATGAATGTCAAATGGCTGATTACCAGATCACTTGGAAGAAAAATCTCTCATTCCTGTCGATTAAGAAAAGTGGTCAATGAGTAAAATTAATTTTGGGCCTTAATTAAGATTTTTAACTTAATTTGCGGTTAATTTAAAATGTTTTTTTGACTACAACTATAAATTGAATCAGGTATAAAAATTTCAGAATTTTAATAATAATGGAAATTTAATTTAATATGAAAAAATGACACAGCTCTGGTAAAATATTAAAAGTCAAAATTATAACGAGCTCAAAGGCTGAAATAAAAATCATGAAAAAGGTATTGAATTTCTGAGACAGAAAATCTTCAAGAACAAGATTAAGGAATTTGGCAGGATTATTGACAATAATCTCGCTGACCATTATCGATTTATTTAACTACGACTAATCAGCAAAGGTCAGCAAAGATTAGGTCGTAGCATTCAATACTAAATTTAAGGCATGAAAAAGGTTGGAGTGTAATTTATTGAACTCTTTTCAAAAATATCAAAGTCAGTTTTTTATTGAAGGAGCCCAATATAATAATAAGAGCAGAAATATTAAGTATTGTTTTAAGTCTAAAATTTTCGAGTTAATATTAGAAAGCCATTTTCTATTTAACAAAAGCCAAATAGCTGATTTTCTTTTTTAGTTAACAATTTTTTCTCTTTTTATTAAAGTCATTGTAAAGTTTGGCAAAAATTTGGCAGGATAAGTGAATATCTTAACTATAAGTACGCAGCTAAGATTTACATTGAGAGAATAGATAACATTCGCATTAATGCTAAAAACTAACCAGAATGATAATAATTCGCTTTTAAATAAAATATTCATTATACTAAGCAAAATATTATTTTCCTAAAAATTGCTTATTTCTGTGTTTTACTTTTATTAAATTCTTACAGATGAAGAATGATGCAGCAATACAATATTGTTTTTCAGTTCATCCTATTCAGCACCTGCAGAGTAGCAAGTATAATCTTCTTTTCTTAAAAAATTTGTAGACCAAAATATCAAATAAAGAAAAGTATTTTTTAAACAAATCCAGCTAAAATAATCCTATCAAAATAAATTTACGATTCCCTAGATTTCTTTCCTTTTTTCATATAACGGAAACAGATTTCACAAAAATCGATTTAGTTTAAGATTTTGCTGCTTTTCGACATTTTATGTCCTTCTTTAAGAAATAAAATACCAAATTTGTTATCAATTTTCAATCTTGAATTACATTGAAGTAGAAAATTGCCGAAAGTGATCTTAGATAATAAATTGTTTATTGCAATGATCGTCAAATAGTTCTTCCTTTGGGAGAAATTCATTTCCTGTTTTTCAGTATTTTAAAAATTTCTACATTTAATGTTTGCTAAAGTCACAATCTATGCCTAAGGAAATGAAACACTTAAGCTGTTTTCAAAAGATTGGGACGGATTTTTTATCATTGCATTTTTTAATTATTTTGGTAAAAACTTAGAGAAGTACTAGTAGAAATTTAAATGCTACGTAACTACGTAAACTTGCTTGTCGTATATTATTAAAAACCTTGCTTTTCGGCAATTATGCCAGTATAAAAGATTGAGATGAAATCCAAAGTATAAAAAATAATTTTGGAAATTATTGATTACTTTTTTGACACTTGCTAGGAAGGGTACAACTTTTTTCAACAATATAAATTATAAATGAATAGAGAATTAAAAATGTGATCTTTAGGGATCCTGATCTTATTTTTCCTTTTTTTATTTTTCGTTTTTGCATTGATTGCATTTTGCAATCTATTAAAAATTTTACTTATACTCAATATATGTAATGATCAATGCATAATTTTCTGTTAAAGCTATAAATGACATCTCTATGAGATGCTGGTAACTAAAATTTAATTAACAATCCCTAAGCATACGAAATGCAATATATATGCGTATAATTAGTACGGTAAACTAAGAAAGTTAAAAACAAAATTATAAGTCAAAATAAAATTAGCTCAGATTCTTTTCTAATGTAATTTTGGTTTCACTTTTAAATGAAAAGAAATAATCTTACTTTTTATTAAGGATGCATTGAGATGAATACACAAACACTCTTTCCAGGTCTATTTTAAAAGGGTTTTCTTCATGGCTCTACACATGCAGACACATAAGTTTATCTTTCATTTAAATAATTTTTTTTGCACGTGACATAGCACAAATTTGAACAATTCCACCTAATTAATAAAACTGAATTATAGAAAACACTTAAAGGTTTTAAAATTAATTTTTAAGATTTGAAACGGTTATGTTTTATTTTTTATATGCAATACAAAAAAACTAATTTTTACATCATTATTATCTCAAATTAAAGTGACTTTGAGCACCAAAATAAATCTTAAATTTCCAAACAAGTATTTCTAAATAAAAATTATAATCTCATTTTATATAATTTTTTATTCCCGTTTTATAATTTCCCTATATTCCTTATAACTTATATAATTTCATACGAAACCTGTATATTTTATTTAAGTCATTGAAAATAAAATATTCCCATGTAAATAGATTTATCCCTTTTATATATCGGTTTCCAAAACAATTACATATTCAAGTTTTACTGGTCAAAAAAATGAGGAGCTTTGATCATTTTAACCTTAGACATCAGGTTTCGCTTGTGTTATATAAATAAAAAAAAACTAATTTGTAATTCTGGACAACTTCTCTGAACATGATTTCAAAGCTGTTCTATACTTAAGCCCCTATAGAATATTTAAATATACTTTGAAAGGTTTGTGAAATTGAAAAATGGTTTGAATAAAAAATTCTTTTTCCTTGTTAAAAATAGATTTGGGAAATGCACCAGGAGAAAAACATAGGGATAAATTTTACTCTCATCTGCATTAAAATAAAAATTCATTGTTTTATATATCCTCGTCACCTTTACAGTTGGAGCTTAGCTCATGTCGACATATTTTCCTTTTTTTCTCATTCCTATCTAGCATTAATCAAGACAATAAATATTCATGCCATATTTCAACTAAAAATCGCATACTTAGATGTCATGTAACTAACAAAAATAAATAAAGAAAATTATTGATGCACAGATTTAAAGTCAAAACTGTCTTAATCAGATAAAAAATCACATTGTAAAGAAAGTCTTTCATTTTTTTGCTCCCACCTGTTAATATATACTAAATGCGATTTTTCCAATAAATAGAAGCCATGTGTTGTCGCAAAATTTGATTTTTTTAACAATTTGATTGTCGGCAAAAGTTCATAATGTCAACAGTCATGTTTAACAAGATAAGTAGCCTTGCCTTATCAACCGCACTTGTGCAAAGAATATACAGCTAATATAAGGATCGTACTAAAAAGGATATCAAAGATCCTTAAGACAATACTTAATGGCGCCACAAGGAATATTTGTTTCGGCACAATTTTTCTTAGATAAATATTACAGGTGCGGCACATCCTTTACGCTTTGATGTTTTTGTGAAAAGAAATGTCCAATCCACTTGTATTGATATATGTATATATGCTTTCGCCAGAAATAAAATTGTTGACAAATAGTCACTGAAATGGGTAAATTGAATACTTGAAACTACTACTGTGAGACCTAATTAAGAAGATAACAATTGATTTACGTGACACTACTTTGAGGGCATATGTTCTTTAAAAATTAAAGTTTCAAAAGAATTCCATATGAAAATATCGTTAGTAATTAAAACAAAAACAAAACTAACTAAAGTGCAGCAGTACTTTTGATATAATGTAGATTTCTTTATTATTTTTAATTATTTTCTCGATTTTCTCTAATTACTTTGAAGTGGTAAAGTAACACTGTAAGAAAACAAACTGTTTCTGAATATAAATGAAAGAATATTTAAAGCTTAGAGAGTTCAACAAATATGATTTTCTTATAAAAACTTTCAAAACAAAAATATTAATAAAACTAAGCAAGTGAAAAAAATTCTAGGGTTGCAACCTTATTAATCCTGTTTATTTCAAAAATTTAATCAAAAACGATGACTTTTTAACAAGTGAAACAACAGAATGTTTATATACCAAGCGTTTTGGTTAATAATAAAAATATAATGTCTTAATTAAATTAAATACACATTAAACCCGTTCAAAGATTTCAATATGGAATAAGGTGTAAGCAAATGTCTTACTTGGGTTTGGGGATATTTGAGTCAATTAGTGATGGCTAATGGATTTTTGCAATTTACAGAAATAAGGTATCGGGCTCTTTGAACCTTTAAAAAAATTCGACATGTTTCTTAACCAAAATTCAAGCAGTTAGCTTAGTTAAGGGCATAAAAAACTTGATATTCAATGTCTCTTCTTAGCCTCATATTTCCGTATTTTAATGTGCCATGCAAACCAAAGAGCATTACCACGGCAGGAGGTAAAATGTTTTAATTATTATATTATCATTAAGTAATAAATTGTTTAATTTATGTTTGCTATTTTGAATATGACAAGGAATATAATGTGTTGATTTTGACATGATTTTTCTTATTTTCAGGTGCGACTTATAAATTTTGTACATCTTAAATATTGCATTTACAAAATAACAAAAAAAGAAATATTTGTTGTTTTTTTAATGCAATATGAATTCAATCGGACATGATATTTACTACTATTATATTTTCATAATTTTAATTTTCGTGTCTCAAATCATAAAATACAGTTGCTGTAAAAAATTGGCTTCAAAAACACGGATATCAACGCATCAAAAACTGGCCTACTTCGATTTATTTCCACAAACTCTTCTTCTACAAAATTTATAATCCCAACAAAGATGAATTGTGGTCTTACATTTTTGATTCTGTTACAAAAAACGCTGTACAATAATTTTCCTTAAGAGCTCATACCAAAGAATTGATATAGTACTTCTATAAACTCTTGTTAATGATGCAATTGAAGAATTTCAAGAGGCAATCAACACTTAGAAATAACTAAAGTTCAAATAAAATCTAGTCAGAGGTTAATACTTCCACTGTCATATATGCAAAGTTCTTAAGCATTCATCAATGAAAAAATCAGCTAGATAAATTTTGAAACATCAAAATACCAACAAAATATTTGTTTCAGGAATCGTACAAAATTCTTTCAGAAGGCAAAACAAAACTCTATTGTCTAATAAGCAAATAATATTTAAGGCAATCTAAAAATAATCAGAGCACAATCCTATACAATCTTATCCCCTACGATATTTTATTTTCAGACTTTTTTAAGAAATGCAATGATTAATTTTCCACTCCAAGAGTTTTTGCCTTTCTCTTGTGCTACTAATGCCTTAGCGAAATAAAAAAAGATTCACATGAGTGTTCTAGATAAAGTAAAATAAGTCAAGCAAAAAAGTGCTGCAAATTGTTTTCCTATATATGCACATTAAAAAAAACTGAATTTAAGCCGTTGTTCCTAATAAATAATGTAAAAAATACAAAAACCTTTTCATCCAAATAAAAAAAAAATAATGCAAGTGAACGACCTTGCTTTGAGCCAAAATTTTCATTTAAAGGGTTGAGAGTTTTGGGCCTCTACAAATCCTTCAGTGCACAAAGTGGAAAAAAATTACAAATGACAGAACTCAATAAATCCCAAGATTAAAACCCACAAAAAGTGGTTCAAACAATACCTTAGCGATAGTATTACGTGTTTAGAAAATCAGGATAAACAGGAACCAACCTTTTTAGGTATTTTAAAAACTAGCAAAGGTCATCATATCTGCTGTTATGTAAAAGGGTAAAAAAAGGACTCAGACATGCCAAGAATTCTTAACAAGATTCAACTTATGAGTTCAACTTAAGAATTAGATTTTGGACTTTTTTTTCTTGAAATAAATTCCATTTTAATCAAGAGTTGAGTTTCTCTTAGGAAGGGGTGCAAAAAAGTTTATAAAAATCGCATCTAATAAATAATCCATTTTCTTGTAATAGTCTCAGCAAGTTTGAGAAAAGGGACCTACAGTTTTTTGAAGCAGGGTTTTAAACACAAAAAATATTTTTTCGGTGACAAAAAATGAAAGTAAACCAAAAAAAATCTTTCATAAACATTTTTCAGGATTTGATCTGTATAGCCTTGTGACAAATAGACAATAAATTAGGATATGGTGCAGGAAAGTTTTAGATACGAACGTCTCATTTTTTGTTCTTTTTTTAGTTTTTTTTTTTTTTGTTTTGTTTTCTTAGAAATTCCCTAGTATATCTCGTTTTAACTGAATTTTCTAGGCTGTAAATGATGAGCACGAACAAAAAAAAGAATAAAGAACATTGAATTAACGTTTATGTTTACTTTTCAATTTTATTGTTCTGCATGTATTTGCGGTTTATACAAACATTGCAAGAAGAGTAAATAATGTTCAGGAGGACTGCACAAGATATTTGCGCAATGTAGTCCTTTGATTAAAAAAAAGAAAAGCAACAACATTAACAATAGCTGTTGTTTTTTTAGACATATTTTGAAAAAATCTTGTGCTAATATTTTCTTAAGGATAACAATGGACAGGTTCGAATTCTTTAAAATTCTCTTGGATTTATTTACTTAAATTGATTCCTCTCACAATAAATTTCTCAATGATGTGCACACGTCCTTGTTAGCATATAAATATGGTTTTTCTTTTACCTTTAGTAAATTTCCGATATTGGATTTGTTAAGAAAAAGTAATTTTATGAATTTATTTTGTTCAAAAGTTGAAATCAGAATTCTATAATGTAAAGTAAATTTTGTTTTGAAACACCTTCCATGTTAATAGCTCACATATTTCATGTCCCTTTTAATTTTAAGGAAGAGCAAAAACTAATTTAGTAAAAGAAAATTTATGAATAGCATTTAGGGTATAAATGAAATTATTTTAAAAAATACTAAAAAAACAAATGTACTGTAATATGTAATATCATTTTTAGGTTTTGAATTTTTCATTCAATCGAATAGTTGAATGTAATCGAAGTTTTTGATAAAACCTAGCTTTATATGCTTTAATTCATTGAAGGACTAAAAAATTTGATATGCAAATTTAATGAAAAGATTGTGTGTAGAAAACTAATTCAAATAGTTAAACCACTTTCACTTTTCAGTAATGTGTTATTTACCTTAAATATTTTTATGTCCATCTTAGGTTGAATTAATTTATTGAAACCTAGTATCCTTGATTTTGATTTCTATTAATGGAACATTATAAACACTATGACTTTTTTACTTTGATGCGGTAAAATTTTACTTAATAAAAGTTTTTTGCAATATTTTTTGATTATCTTTTTAACTGTATCTTTTAAAACATAAATTCCATTACCAATTTGAGAACTGTCATTAGTTGAGATTATTATTTCCATTAAGCAACCATAAAACTTGTTTTCAAAAGGAATAAAGTCAGACACTAGCTTTCATCTGACACGCATTTTATTAAATATCAGTAAAATAGGCAACAAATACTAATATCCTATAAAATTCTTTATCAGTTATTTTATTTTTGACATATTTCTTACCATGTTTCATATGTTAAAATATTTTATTGATTTACAAAGTGTTCTAATTTAAAATTTCAGCAAAGCTAAAATAATTTTGTCATTTAAATGGAAATTTATAAAAACTCCTACATATATAAGTAACAGAAGATATTTGGTGTAACAAGTATTTATTGACCTCTTTCTAAATGTAAGAAACTTGGAAATCATGCAAAGACTCTGCCGAATGTTATAAATAATGGTTGGGATTTTATCAGCCACAAATGAAATTTAATCCCAGTTAATTGTACTCCAATTATCCACTTAATGCCCTCTACTGAATTTATAGCTGACAACTGCATAAATATATTGTATATCTTAGCATTTGTTAAAAGAACCTTATGAATATTTAATTTTGTAGCTAAATGTTTGCATGCTATTCACATGAATATGTCTTGGTCATAAAATTTATCTTCTTTTTCTCTACTGTATCATTTGGCCCTTTAAATACTTTCTTAAGTATTGTAGATCAATATTACACATTATTTAAATGAATATTTGGAAGAAAAAGACATCATTTTATTAGAGGCCCATAAGTCATTGGTTGACATTAAAGAATACTAAGTTTGTTTAATAAAAACACAACTATAGCTCTTATTTTGCTTTACTTTTTTACTAAAATACTCTTTAATAATAATCTATAAATTACACAGAAATATGGAAATACAATAAGAAAGGTATAAATAAGAAGTTTACAAGTATTATTTCTGTAACACTGTTTGTGAATCGCACTTATTGCAATTTCCAAATGAATTAGTTTTTATTATCTTACAAAGATTGCATTTCAATCTTTATTTAAAATTTGGAGTAAGCTTATTTGTGCCTTTTTTAAAAACTTGAAATTCAAATCTCAGTAATAATATCGTGAATAATGTTCTTCAAATCATTCTCAAAAACAGAATAGAACTTTTTGTTTTAAGTATGTATGTATGTATTGCAGTTTGTAATTTAAAACTTTTTACATTTTCAAGCACAAAAAAAAAAATATATATATATATATATAACTGAGCATCGTTGTCTTTTAATTAAAATAAATAATGTTTTTGAACTTTTGGGAACTAAGCAAAATTTGTTGAACACTTGCTCTTTATTATCTATAGTTGCATACTTTAAGGCTGTAATAAATAAACCTATGTTGCTTTTCCCTGACATAAATGCCTCGGAATTTAACTATAGTTACTATTGCTTTCCCTTTTCTAACCACTATTTGTTGATTAAAATTAAAAACAGCATAAAGTGCATTTTATGTAAACTAACATTCAAAATTTAAAAAAGTTATGTCTTGGGCTTTTATTGAAAAATTTGCACGAGTTTTAGAACTGTCTAGTATAAATGGTCTGAATCCATAAGTTGAATCAAGCATCACTAAGGATCTGTTAGCATTACTTAATACTAGAAATCTTTTGAAGAAATTCATTAAGTATTTTTTCCTTCAAAACAAAAAAGCTTGAAACTTTAATTGTAATATTTAGATTAGAAAAATACATTAAATTGTATTATTTATTAATTTTTATTTAAGAAAGTTTTAGGAATAAGTAAGTTAAACGTAAGATATTACAGCATTTAATTTTAAGTTTCGTTTTACAAGAAGTAAATGCAAGTACAAAATTAGAAACGATTCATACTGGAATCAATTGTAAGTAAAAGCTGATTTCCATGCATTTTCAATTTCAAATAACAGCTGTAACAAATTCTAATATCATTTTAAGAATTGAAAAACTTCAAAGAAGCAGTAAAAGTGCTTTATAAAATAAAATCGCATAAATGTATTACATGAAAACCCTTAAATGTTCATCTATACGTTTTGAAGGAAACAAAAATTACACAAAATCAAAATGTGCAGTTCGATAAAATAACAAGGAATATAATAAACCTAAGTTTACTTACATATTCCTTTATAATTAATTATATACTTTTGACACTTTTCTAATGTCCAAATGATTGTATTTGAGGTTTATAATAAAGTTTTTCGCATGTAAAACAACATCATTGTAATTTCTTAGCTTTTATTCAAATATATTATTCAGAACACCTTTTATGATAAGAATTTTGCAAGCAAGAAGACTCTAAAAAGATATTCTAGTTTTAAAATTTTATTTATCTTGACTTTATATTATTTTTTAATGGGTTTCTGTAGACACTATTTAAATCTGAGTAAATATATACAATAATGTACAAAACGGAAACTTTGAGATCAAAAATAAAATAATAAAGTCAATTTTCTCCTACAATGTACTTTCTACATAAAATTTTACTTAACAAGGAACATTAATCAAAAGTATTATTTTAGTATAGGACATGGTGGCCCTAATTATATGATCTAATTAAATTATTCAAATATCTAGTTATAAGTTTTACCCGATTTTCATATGTTCATTTAATTTAAAACAGTTTTTCTTTGTTTTCATATTTCAAACTTATTCACAAATCATGCATGGGTGCGTATACATTAAAATTTGATCCTAAAATATAATGAAAATAAATTTAAGGCATAATTTTGTGCAATATTGATTCAAAATTTCAAACAATAAGTATTTATCTGCTTATCAGTCGCACATTAAAAGAATTTTTAAAATTTCAAACAAGATCTAAATGAAACTGCTAAAAATTAAATTAAATAAACTGAGTAGTCGCGTGGAATAAGCGTGGCATGCGCTAACAATGGAAACGAACAATAGCGCAACGCATTTGCGATCAAAGATCAGTTCGTCCCCCTCATGTGTATGCACTCACCCTCTGTGTTTCGCGGCTATCTATGCCAAAGATAGTTTAACTAAACGCAGCTATATACTATACTATGTACGATTTGATGTTTGTATATATGTATATATGTATCTTTATATAAGTTTTTTCTTTTTTATTTCAACATCAAAAAGTCCCCTATTTTGTTTCAAGGGTCTATTGAATAGAAAAGTGAGTCGCCCGTGTAAATATCCTGGGGAATGAAACATCTGCTCCTGCCTTTATATTCGATCAAAATTTCATTTCTAATGTACAAAAGTATGGTATAGTAGTCCGGGCTAACAGCTCTTAGTTGTTCATGATTTTATTTTATTTAGTTGGCATTAACTTTTTTTTTATAATTTTTGTCCTTTATTTCCTTTACAAATATAATCACTTTGCGTCAAGCAAACTACCTTTCGTCATTTCCAATATATGTAAGGACAATTGCATGCGTACCTCTGTGATTCCAAATTAAATTGATGCAAATGCATTAGGAAGACCATGTGTTTGTATTACTGCATATATATGTTATATGTATGTACATAAGTACACTCAAAAGGAGTTTAAGTTATGTTAATTCTCTTAAATTTAAAACTGTTTGAGAGTTTGACGTGGTTATATAATTAGGATCCTGTTGCACGTTTGAATTATATCTTTTCATTTTGTAAATGTTAAAGCCTTTTCTTTAGCATAATGGCAGTAAATTTACTTTTAAAAAAGGGTTGACATGAATATTGATGTTACAAGTGCCTAGATCCGATTCTTTCTGACTTTTCTCACAGATCAGTGAATATTTTCTTAAGAATAAGTTTTTCTTGAGCTGTAAAAAAGGGGCTGTACAACTGAATTATCATAAGGAAATAAATTTCTAACAATCATAGATAAATGACACTTGTAAGAATTTATGTACAGCTTGAGTTCCTCTTTAATGACTAATAACAGGTATGATCACCATAATGTGCTAGTATTAGGTGAATTTTAAAAAGGATATGCTATGAAATCTGGTGAGAACATTAAGAGAATTCAAGTGCCAAACAAAAACTGTTTTACTGTAATTTTTAAGGATTTAGTGTCTTGAGCAGCGACAATTTTCAATAATAAAATAATTTTAAGTCTTTTCAAGCTTGCGTAAAAAGAGGTTTGTGTTTTACTTTACCGGACTTAATTCTCATGCATTAAATATATTGCAAAAAAGACATTTATTTTGGCTAATATGCATTTCTAGGACAAGTAGCCTAACAAACGGAGGGCTACAAAAATTTTGGCTGGTTTTCTTGCCCTTACTCCTAATTATAATACTAATATCATAATACTTAAGTATTTTACTGAATTAACTGAAAAAGTTAGAGTAAATCTGGCTATAAATATTATTGTGCTTTCACTGGAAGATTGCTAATGTCGAATTACTAACGTTGGAATTTCTATTGAATTTGAAAATTATTAATCTTTATCTGTCTACTTCTACTTCAATTGAAGTATGAAGAAAAATTCCAAAGATTTATGGAACTTGCAAATCTCCCGAAAAATAATACGGCCTTGATACGAATACTTTTTCAAAAGATTTCAATAGTAAGCAAAAGCTTAAAAAATATCCGCCGACTTCCTTCACAAATATGTAATTTTTTTTTAACTCTACACAAGCAAACGTTACTTTAACTTTGGCTTTCCCACGTTTGCTACGTTTTACTTCTTATTCTTATGCTACATAGCGTAAAGCTTTTAACACATGTCAACATTTGTCAAAATCTAAACAAAGATTATTATAGTCCTTATTTTGCTCTCATACCACATAGTTTGGCAGTTGAACAAAAATGTCTTTTTTAGAACTAAATGGAAAATTCAAGACACAAAGTTTTAAGCAAAAAATTTTAAAACACACTGATTCAATAAGTTTTAATAATTATTGCCATGAACAAAAAACTTTATAGTTGGTCTTAAGATACGTGATATTCTTTTTTGTTCTCACAATTAGATTTGGTTTTCTCTAATTCTCATCTGGCATTCAGTAGTCTAAAGTTAAAATATTTCAATGAAATACTTTCACATCCAATTATATTTATAATAATTCTAATAAGAATAATAAAAATCACTCCAGCTGTTCACCAATTTTAAATTTCTATTATCATTTGGACAAGGCTGGCGTCTTAAACGAACCTTCCACTTGAATTTATTACTAAAATCTCTGATTTCAAAGCTAATTGATTGCCAAGTGTGTACACCGTTAAAGTGAGCCAAGTGGATTTACTGGGACCGTTGAAATATGCGCACATATGGTTAAAATTTTCTATTCAAGCCCTCCATCAGAAAATAGTGAAATTTCCGTCAAGGATATTAAGATTGTCGTTTGCACGTGTGATATTTCTTTGCCCACGTTTTCTAAACATAAGAATCATGTTGGCTACCATTAAGTGATGGTGGATTTTCCATATACAAATATCATTTTCAAACGTTTACTAGAGCATCATTTAAGAGGTGTCAAAAACTTTGTGTTAACTACTGTCTAGGCAGGATATAGTTTTGGTGGAATTTGTTAGAAGATCAATATATCAAAATTGTCGTATAGACATGTGGTCCCAAGTGTAGCCAAGATCTTTTCATGTTTTTTTTTATTTGACTGAAATTAAAAACCATGTGTTAAGAAAAGTAGCAAATACATTAATTAATATTATTTTTTTAGATATTCTTTCTGAGTTACAAGTGTGTGAAGACAGCATATATCTATAAATCTTGCAGATTTGGACTTACATTTTATTTTGCAATCAACAAAAAAGAAGAATTATTTTTTCATTTTCAATAGAATCAAATTTAGAGGTCCCTAACGAAAATCCCTTGCACAAATAAATCCGACAGTGACGTAATTTATACGCATCCCTCCGGGACAATTCAACTTGAGCTCAGCACAGCTCTATTGTTAGTTCACCCTCAGCGTTAGGCTAAGCATGCCGTTATTCATCGACGAAACAAAATCCTTAACATATCAAATCTTTTCGAATATTAACATGGAGGGTGATCTGATGGACCCCGGCTGATTTTTTGTTGTATTTCATAAGTATGCATTTATTTTTTTTTCATCAAATCATTATGAAAGCCGTAAAAAATGCTGAAACAGAGTTTAAGCTATTTGAAATTTAGATTTTTAAGTTTTTATTATGTTATTCCCCTAAAACTATGCACAGTTTTGTTTAAAGTAAAAAATATTTAACTTTTAGTTCATGAAAGTCAAGTCATTACTATTTTTCATTACCATAGCCATATTGTATAGTTAGCGTCTTTTTCGAAGAAAAACTGTTTTCTTTAACTGAAAATGCACAGCACAGCTATTATTAATTGATCCTTTGAACGTAAAATGTGACAACTTTGTTCGATTAATTTCATTAAGTTGAAGTAAAGTATAGTTTATTAGAATGAAGACATAATTTTAAGTGATAATATTTTAAAGAGAGGCCCATAAAATATTCAACTATTTAGCCGAATGATATATTGACATTTCTAGTCTAGAAGCAATATTCTTAATAACAAATTTAAAGGATTATGTAAGAATTCTAGTATTCTAACTACCTCTACATAATTAGATAGATTCTTAGCTGCTACGCCAAATATTTTCTAGTATTTGAGCTCCAATATTTAAAAAATAAATCCGGCTTTAGATAGGTATGATTTCAAAAACCTTTGAGATTTGTTTTATAACCTAATGTCAGCAATAAATAATAATTTCCCAATTAAGAGGTTCAGGAATAGTGTTCAATTTTAAATTATATAATTCCAAATAGCAGAGATTATAACTCATTTACAGCTCTGAATCCTACATTTCAAAACTGTTTTATCACCAAAAACGTATAAAAAGTTGCTTAAATACAATCATATCATCTTAACCTACACTTTAAAATGCTTAAAACTAAAACTGTGGATAAAACCCCTAAAAAAATCATTTAGAAAAGATTATTTCACGTTTTGCAACAAAAACGTTAAAGACAACTTTTCCTTTAGAGTAAAACTATATTAATAGAAAAAGAATAATAAAAAGCCTTTGATAAATCTAAAACAAAAAACTCTTGATCTAGTAACACAATTAAACACAACTCATTGAATACCTTAATCTTAAATTACTTAAATCATTCAATATTCAGTTGCAGCTGCATTTATGACAGCGCAAATCTCTTCACTTAAATGGCATAAATACTTCATGAGAAGCACCACATGACCAAAAAGTCAATTCCACCCTTAAATATAGAACAAAACAAGTAATTCCAGAACAAAGTGCATTTTCACTCATTCAGGTCTTATTGAGTATAATTTTTAAAAGTATAAATTCAGGCCTGGTACCTCAAACACCCTACTGTAATTAAGTGTAAAATAATTCCCGTCAACGGTATGAGAATAACAACAACAAGAAAAAAGTCACCAACTATAATCAAAACTTGCCAAACGAACTAAAGGGGCGATATAGAATTTGTAAAGCTTTCCAAATCCTTGTGCAAAATGTGGGGGAAAAGTGAACAAAAACAAAATAAAAAGAGCCACTTAGATAATATAAAAAGGGTTAACCAACACATATATATAATAAATTTTAGTTTCTTATAACCTAAGGGGGTTTAAGGTATCAACAAATAGAAACGAATGTTTATATAGGTGCGCAAACTCGACTCCCTTTTTTATTTTAGTTGTCTTCGTTAGATCCTAAGGGATATAATTTAACAAAAAGGATCTAATATATCTAAAAATACAAAGTAAAAAAAGAAAAAGAAAATAAAAACATACACATAATAAAATTTAGGGTGGGAACACCTATGCCAGCGGCATGGATCTTCACATTACATATCCCTCTTGATCCATACACACAATTATTTAATTTCTTCATATACATACACATATGCATGCATATTTGTATAAAATTTTTCATTGGATTTTATATTTCAGTTCCGTCTGGCTTTTAGAAATTGTTCCTTTTATCGTCCCTTACTTCATTTCACGACATGAGCCACGCGCCACAGAAGTTTAACAGCTGTCAATTGATCAACAACAAAATAGTTTGATTGTAATCTCTTTAGTTTCTTAAAGCAAAAAATATAGCGTTTTTATTCATCAAATACTTTAGTCTTATTAAACAGTTCTTTGAGTTAAATGCTACGCCGGCGCATTGAAATATTAAAGTGATAAATTTGATAATTTTAAAAAACGATATTTAATTTAAATGCATTAGTGATAGCGCGAGTGAAGTTATGGCAACAATTGGTGTCTTGACATACACACTGCCAGCAGGACTAATGCTTAAAAATTCTATAAATAAAATTGCAATCAACAATAATAACAATAATAACAATAATAATAGCAATAATATAAACAATAATAATAATAATAATAATGCTGAAAGCAGTGAAATTGTCCTTATACGCAAAAAACAAAAGCTCGTGCCTCTTTTAGAATCAAAAATTGTCAATGTACAAAGTATAACGTCGAAAAAACATTCTTTGCAGATAGAACAAAGTGTTTCTAATATTGTAAGGCCAATTAGTAATAAAAATATTTTAAGTAGTGGTGGAAAAAAGACAACACCACAGCCTCAAGCTGTAGCTAGACGAAATGCACGTGAAAGGAATCGTGTTAAACAAGTGAATAACGGTTTTGCTGCCTTACGACGTCATATACCAGATGAAATCGCTGAAGCGTTTGAAGCAGCCGGTAATGGTAGAGGATCTAATAAAAAATTAAGCAAAGTTGAAACTTTACGCATGGCTGTTGAATATATACGTAGTCTAGAAAGACAATTAGATTTGGATATAACAAATACTGAACAATCTGATGGTTGTTCATCAACCAATACATCAATTAATCATCTTCAAAACTCAGTAACTGTGATAAAATCAGAATCGTGCTCATCATCAATGATTGATGATCAGGGCTCCGATAGTAATTATGATGGGGATGAGAGCGCAATATATTACTCAGATAATCTTCCGGATATTACATCTGTGAATGGACTTCAGTATCTGAGAATCCCAGGAACAAATACATATCAATTAATAATGCCAGATACTTTTGAAAATGAAGAAAACATTCAACCATTACCGATTGTTCAATATAATACTAGTAATACATCCCCATATAACAGTTACAGTATTACAACTGTTGTCTCTGATAATATAATACCATCAATACCACCTGCTACATTAACATCATCGTACAACAGTTATACTAGTAACAATAATAGCTGCTCAACCACAATATCACCTGCTCCCGGTATTCCTGTTAATTTACAACAAGCACAGTTAGTAACGTCAGGTATGCAAATGGAGCAACAGATTGAAATAAAAAGTGAAACATCAGCATCGATTGTTTACCATCATCATAGCCAGAATTTAGCGCCCAACTCTTCACCTATAAGTGATGATCCATGTCTCGTTGATGCACATATGTACGATGAGGTTATTAGTCTAAAACGGTCTGTTAAAGAAGAGGACATTGTCTTGGATGCATCTGTCCTGTCCGAAGAGAGTATGATCGGTACAATTGATTGGTGGGATCAGCAGACACCTCCAAGCGATGATTGTAGTTAATTGAAATTATTTTCATTTTATTTTGTTGTTTAGTTTTTTATTAGCAATAAATGTACATAAATAATTTATGAAAATATATTTTTAAGTTTGTATTCAATTTTGTAAGATATAAGGGAGCTCAAGTGTTAGCTATGCTTTTTTTTCAAGTAAAAATGAATAAATTAGTTCTTGCCTTAAATAAATGTGAATAGTGAAATTATATATTAAACTAATATTTATTATTAACTTATCAAAATTTTTATTAAAAGCCATAAACTAAATATTTATTGTTTCAATAGTAATTAATTTATTCTCAACCACTCAAAATCCCCAAAAAGCCTAATTTTTTTATTTTTTAATAGCTTTTGGAAAAGTTTCCGGTTTTCTGCAAAAGATGTATTTTCGGCGATTTTTAAATAAGAACTCGGATTCAAATTTTTTTTGGAATCGTAAAAAAAGGATTTAATTGAATAATGTAATTTTAGTAAAATATTCTCCAAAAATGTTAAGCCAATTAAAATAAACTGTCAGAAATAGAGCCTTAGGAAGTTCTGCCTAGTTACGACAGTCTTTAATCGAGTTTTCGCAAAACTTTATTTTTAAAGTTGGTTTCAATGAGTTCTTAAAAAATAATAAACGAATCTTGTTCAAATTTTGCACATTACTTAAACGAAGTGTTTTTTTTTTAATTACATTTAATTTATACAAAACTCTGCCAAAAATTCAAATTAAAATTGTTTTGCTTTTCCTTTGTCCAAACCAAAACTATATATATCTACTAGAAGAAATAAATTTATTTTCCACGTTCGGCTGAATCCGTCAACGGCATTTTAGAGGAATCACAGTAAATGACTCGAAATACTTGTCAAATGTTGTCTTTGTTATGTAGAACATTGACTTCCAAAGCTATATCAAAAAACTCTTTTCAAACAAAATAGTTTCAATAAACCGTAGACTAGTAATAACATTTTTTGAAATAGGAGCAATGTGATAACCATTCCGTTCTTTTCGTTCATAGGACTTTTTGTAAGAATTCAAACAGTTTTCTATGAAGTTTTTGTTTTTCAAATATTGTATTTTTCAGAAAAATATGACATCACATTTTAAAGATTTTTTTGGAAAAAGCTTTTTTAGTTGCTAGGAAAATATTAGTTATGGTTATTTCTAAGAGTTTAAGATAGTAAAAATCAATATTACGATGTAAAAATGCGTAATTGAGTACGTCCAATAAATGAAATAGTATTTTTTTCAAGTATTATAATTTTTATACTTAACTCTTAACTCTCTAAAAATGTCCTGCTTTAAGCCATGTGGATATATTTTATTATACAAAGCATTTTTTAAGCTAAATAGTCTGATGGTTTTTTTGACCGAAACCTTAAAATTCAAAAAAGGTTCCTGTACATACCTTTTTTTAAGTTTTTCAAATATATAAATCAAATTATTTCAGAATAGTCATTAACTGTCTCTTATGAAACTTCATATAATTCTTTTTTTTAATGTATATTCTTTTGTTTTTTCTATGCAATTTATTCACAAGCCTCACTCACGTAATCTCTTGTTAAGTGAAGCATAACGTTTATTGGGGTATATTTAAGTTTAAGCAAGGATATGTTAAGGGGTGGTTGTTCAACCGCAACATTTTATGGTCCGATTTTCCATTTCGTCCTTCTAACTATTTCCTTTTATTTTTTTATAATATATATGCAGTAGTGTTCTACTGCTTTTCCTGTTTATTTAGAGAAAATAAACAAAATTATTTCCTGAATTATTATCTTTTTGATGCTTTTATTTTATTGAAAAAATAAAACTTTAATTAAATTGGTAAAATAATTCAGGAAATCTATTTGTTCAACAAAGAAAAATAAAATGGGATATGACATATTTTTTTAAAAGCAATTCAATTAAAGTAGACTTATTGAAATAATTAGTTAGTTGAGTTCAGAAGGCCTTGAGTAGTTATAACTTTAGATTCCAAGCAGTAAAAAATTTTCGGTTTGAGAATAACAAAATTGACTTATCATAATGCCATTACGACTGCAACACATATTCAATATGCTTAGCTTATTTTTATTACGGAACTATTTCTCTTTTCTAATTTCAGGAATTATTATACTGTGCACAACTGCTATCTTAAAATTGCAATTATCCTTATATGGCAGAGATCTGATATATTGGCTAGATTTATTTCAATCGTTGTCCTTCAAGATCAGATTTCTTTCGATTATAATAATTATAATTGCGTTAATGCTTCTCATTTGTGATGTTGAATTGAATGACAGACCAATCCGAATACCTGAAATGCTCAGAAGATTTGAATTAAGGACAAAATATGCAGATTATATTTTTATAAGGCTAGTATCACAAGTTGATCGAATTAAACAACGTGAAATTCGTGGTAAGGCCATTATTTCAGTTGCTAGCTTTTTACGTGCTCGAGAAGAAATCAATAAAGAAATTACAAGATTTAGAAGAGATGCCAGAAAATTATTTTTTCCAACAGAATTAGAAATTTCATTACCACCAGAAATAGTTTTCGAAATTGATGAGAGCTGCATTGATAAACGATTTGCTAATATAAAAGTCGATGAGGAGATAATCAAAGAAATGATAAATCCACAAAATTGACCGTGAATCTATTTTCAAGATGCACTGTTTATATTCATGTGCAAAATTTTTTATATAAATAAAATATTATAACATAGAAGCTGTTCTTAATGAAGCTGTTTTTATTTTAAATCAGATTTTTTTAAGAGCAATTTTTAAATAGCAATAAATTAAATATGGTGGAATCAAATAACTCAATAAGTTTTATTATAGTAAAATTGGTAATTTAAGGCTAGTCCTTTATAACAGGGGTCTCCAAACTACGGCCCGCGGACAGATTTTGTCCGGCCCGCGGAGAGCTAGCATACTTGAAAGAAAACTCCTTTTAGAAAACATATTTTTTTAGCAAATTTAATTTAATTTACTGAAGAAATCTTTTTTTGTGTTGAATATTTATTAATATGACATCTACATTGATATGGTCATGGGATAACTACTCATAACATTGTTGTAGGTTTTTATATGCTAACTAATTAATTATTGAAATGTATTCATTAACATTTTATACATTTTATACATTTTATACATTTTAAATATAAAAATAACTTATAACAAGCATAATGACATATGAAATACTAATGAGATTTATGTAATTGTGATTTTCCACTGACAATAGTTTGTAGTTGTGGACTAATTTTACTTGTACCAATTATTAAAAGAGATTTAAGATGCTCATCAGTTAATTTAGATCTGTAAACATTTTTTGTGTACTTCATTTTGGAAAAGGTCTTCTCACACAAATAAGTAGTACCAAAAACCGAAAACAGCCCACGAGCAAATTTATGCAAATTATCAAATTGTGTCAGTGGAAGACACTTATAAAATTCCAACAAAGATAAGTTTTGATATTTGTTCTTAATTATATCACTGCACTGTAGATCAATCATTTCCATTTGAAGTTCCGGGGCTAGGGTTTCAATGTCAGTATCAAAAGGATTCTGAAAAATCTTAATTTGATTCGCAATGGCATCAAAGTCCGAGAAACGAGTATCAAAATTTATTTTCAAAGCACTCAAAGTTTCGATTGCAAAATCGATAGGAAACTCGGTCTCAGTGGTTTGGCTGAATATTTCACATGTTTTAAAATGTGAAAAACATTTACTTCGCAGTTGTGATTGAAACAGTATCAATTTCTTCCGAAATGATTTGATATTAGTGTATAAATCAGGAAGATGCTGTTTTTCTCCTTGCAATCTCAAATTCAGTTAACAAAGTAATCAATGATTACTTGCTTATTCCATTACTTTTGTAATCAATGATTACTATGGCGATACGATGCGAGTACCCCATTAAAACGGAAACCCATACAATATATGATACGGAAAATACATCAGCTTCCCGGTCGCTGAGGCATCTGGCAGAAATTAAATGAGTATCGTCCCCGTCGCTAGAGGCATAAAATTAAAGCGTTCTCGTCGATAGAGGCATCTGGCAAAAAAGTAATCATATTTTACACCACTAGTGGACTGTTTCAACTTTTTACCACCGGCAACAATGAATGATAATATGGTTTTGGCCCTTGGAATTTTCTGGAGTAATCAATATGGCCCTAAGGCTGGAAAGTTTGGAGACCCCTGCTTTATAACAAAGCATGTAAAAACTATAAACTAAATATTACATTTTACAATCGCTCTCACCCAATTCGCAAAAGTTATAATTTTTATTGCAAAAGTTAAACCTCCAAAACTTACAAAATTTGACTTCGTTTCAATGACAAATATCCCCATAATAATAGAAATATGAAAGTTATACTTTTAAGGAGAAACTCTGCTTGCTTAACTTCTGATTCCTGATTAAGAAAAAATAGAATTGATATTTCTAAAGCTGACTATGCTCTTCCCGATCATGCTTAGTAACTTTAATTTAGTGGAATTTTTTAGTAGCATAAGATTTTTCAAACATTTTTTAGAAAATAACAACACAATCAAAAAAGCAGAAAAATTGAATTCATCAATTAATGAGGCAAATTTAAACTAATCAAATCAGTCTTCGGATTTAAAAAATTACATTTCATTGTGCAATTAACTTATAAAACAACTATCAGCAAAGTCCATAGCCAGAAATTTCTGTATTTTAGTGTTAACTTCAAAGAGATATTTTACTTAACACGTCTTAACAAGGTGATTATTCGAAAAATTTTTCATTTGCAGCTCAAACGACAATATTGCAAATAGCAAATATTTGGAAAAATAATGTAACGACAAATAGAAATATAGAAAAAGCTTTTATATAACTTTTTTAAAACTTTTTTGCAATCTAAAACAGGATATATCAGGAAAGACTTAAGAATGCTTCAATAAATTCTTTAGTTTTACTATCGCTATACAACAGTATAAATAAATATACTAACAACATAAAAACACACCTATTAAATGCAAACAACAACTTCAACAGTATTAATACAAAATAATTATTAAAAAATTGTAAATTCCTAAAATTTTCGGCTTTAAATGCCAAAACATGTAAAATTTTGAAAATTATTTATTAAACTTTTTTACTAGTTCTAAAACCATTTACTCAAAGCAAACACTCTCCTACACAATTAATTAAGCGTAAAAATGGTTTTATATAAGTACTTACAAAATTTAATTTCTAAGGCCAAAGTTTACTTACTAAGAAACTGAGAAAAGAGGCCAGGATCGTACAATTCGGTTTTGCGTATTTAAGTAAATATGTATATTTTTTTATATCAAAGTTATCTACGGGTATTGCCCTCCTTTTAGCTATTTTTTTTACAAGTTATGATTAGTAAAAAGACATGTATTTTACCAAAATGTTATTTACTTAAATAGTAAAACTAAAAATTTCCGCTTTTTGGTATACATGAAAAAATAAAAGCTCATAACCCCAAAAATAATTCACTAAGGAAGTCAAGCAGTTGAAAACAATACTACAAAACAATAATACAAAACTTAAGCTTAAGACCACCATTCATTTAAAGTATTTCAAAAAATCACTTTGATTTTCATTCAGCTCATATATTCAAATCTTGACAACAAAAGCCACTGAAATCAGCTGATGCCACAAATCATATAGTTTTTAAGGTTTTGTGCCTTGACAAAGACCCATAAGAGACGTCCTTGCACCAAACTAAAAAAATATATAAAGTACCCAACAATAAAACATATACAGCCATATTTTCGATCACAGGAAAAACCTGATCTAATAATAAGAAATTACTTTTGCTAGAACGATAACATAATTTAAATAAAAATGTACTCCAAAATATTTCTTTAAAAAAATCTTTAGCGTTACTTATAAAGACTTGTGCTTTAACTTAAAAAGAAACAAAACACAAAAAGAAAATGAATATAATAAAAATTTCCATCATCTTCACAGAAAGTTAGTAACGTCAAGGTACATAAGAACAACGACTGTTATTGTCTTGGATAGATTTCTTTTATTCAAGTACAAGATCCTGAATTACACAATACTTTGTTGTGCTATAAGGTCTTCCTGTATGTGTGATGTATGGAATTGAGTATTATGTGCAGACGAAAATTGAAAATGGAAGAGGACCCGTCGTGCCAGACGTTATTGTATTCTTTCTATGTATTTACTCTTTTAAGGACAAGACGCTGGAAAATGAATTTTCCTTTCATTCGCTTCAAAAATCTTGAATTGTACCTGAAGGGAATAAAGAACATGTTGGACAAGTTCCTCAAGACTTGTGTGTCCTGTGTGTTTGCATTGTTATGTTAGTTTTTTCGTCTTTGTTAATTTTTTATAAAGACTTTTATTCACCGTGAATTTATTATCCACGAGCATTGAGGATCATGTTCATATGAGCATGTGAAATGATGGTGACTTAGAAGGAACAAGTTTACGCGCCTTTCTTCCGGATTGGAAAAAATATTTTTTTCCTCTATTATTTATCTTGCGATTAAATGATGATTGAATTTTATATTATTTTTATAACAAACAACAACCTTGATCAATTTTAATCACTTAGCAATTGAATGTCCCTTTTCTTTATTGAATCCAATTAGTTCTATCAATAGCTTTGAAATCTACGGAAATCCTTTTACCTTTAAGCAAGCAAATGTCACCAATTTTTGCTGTCACATTTATTGAAAATCAATAAAGAAAGGACTAAAACTATTTAGTAAAGGATTAAGCAATGTTGTTCGCTACAGTTAACGGTTCATATTTCTTAAATTTCTTTGATAGTTTTTTTCAAATTGTTAAGAAGATTGCCAAAAAAAAAACAGGAAGAAGGATATCTTTAAAAAATCTCGTTTTTATACATTTCAAAGGGGTATAAAATGTATATCCTGGAAATGATAAACGAAATATTTTCTAAAAGATTACTGTTCAAGCAGAAAAATATAATTTTTACGAAAAATCTTTTAAGTCGTTTTCTATCCTTATTAACTCTAAAAATAAATTTAGTCTGATCCAATATCTTACCAAAGAAGAGGAAAAAACTTTCAATTTCAAACTCAATTGGAAATAGAGCTAAATATTTCTTTTTTTTAATAGCTTTACTAGCGCTACAAAGACAGCAAATCAGATTATATTCCTTAAGAAATTTTAGTTTGTAATCATTTTAGAATATTTTGGACAGAAATTTTAAATGTAATAAAGCTAAGCAATATTTCACAAATCAGTGATTGCATTACTAAAACTAATAAATTATTTATATTATATAAATTCTACATCATTTTAAGAAGGCATACTTGTAAGGCTGAAAAATTAGGCATTTTCAATAGTTCCTTTCGGAGTAATTTAATAAATAATTTTATATTTTTAATTTTATTTGGTTGTTGAAGACTTGAATTGTAAAGCGTCATTCTGTAAGTAGTTAACCACTGTTTAATGGTTTATTTAAAATTAGTAACAAAAAAAATTGCGAGATTATTTTAGTGGTAACTCGCACGATCATGGCCTTCAAACACTTAAAAAATAGTAAATTGTTAAATAGTTTCTCTTCATTAAACTGTTCATATTAAATATAAATTGTTTTAGCATGTTAAAAAAACTTTTTTTAATCAATGTCAGTATCAGTAGTGCTAGTTTTTTTGGCTTTTATAATCAAAGTTAATTTTTTTGCATAAAATCTAAGGAGAGAGATAGAGAATCGTGTGGTTAAAAATATTTTATATAATAAAATTATATTATATTATATAAGAAATTTTAATAACATTTGACAATTAAAATTACAATAAAATTTACTTTCTGTCATGAAACGAAGACCGTTAGTGACTTCACTTTAATGGGTTTTAAGTAAGATTCTTAATTTTTAACGCGGCAGGTCGTAGATGGAAATTTCCAATATCGACTCTAGAGAGTTTTCAGGTTTGATATAATAGTACAAACTCTTTTGTTATTCGTTAAAACTTCTTATGATTTTACATTTTAATATCTGCAATATAATGCCTAAGACTCACTAGAGCTTAGCGTATGGGACGAGAGTTTTCCTAAGTGGACTCACTAGCATATTACTGTTTTCGTTGACAGAAACCAAAATGCCAAAGTGACAGTTCTATTTGTTATTTGCTTTGCACAAAATATTAATATTCAATGACTCAATTCTTCCCGAATTTAAATAATCCTTTGATCTTCCTTGAGAAACCAACAACCGACCACCAATTCAGTGGAGACTAATGCACTCATTTGCATTTAGTGCTAAATTTTGTGCCGTTAAGCGCTAGTGAGTCCTAGGCATAAGAAATATAAAAATTGAGTACAAACACATTTAAAATACTTCTGGATAGCAATATTTAGAAACTGTTTAAAGAATAGAGTAAATAGAATATTTTTCGAATTTCATCTGTAAATTTCATACTTAACGAAATTTTAAACACGATCATTTCGTTAAAAGAGATAAAGTTACCCTAATTTAAAATATTGCGCTTATTACATACACAAGGAAGAAAGAAATACCACTGAAACTTTATGCGTCTCGAGATAGCTACAACCACATTTAATAAAAATTCAGCCTTTTTTTAAGGAAAATCCAAAAATCTACAAAATTGTTATAGTATAGAATCAATAAATTACCTTGGTATACGATACAATATTTTTAAATTGCCACTTCCGTTGTACAGGATGGTCTCAAAATTTCACTATAAATAATTTATATTTGTCCACTTAAAAGATGATTTACTTTTTATAAAAAGAAACAATCTAAGATCTTCTCAAGCCTTACCACTGCAAATTAAACAGAGAAAAACATCTACTCCGAAGTAGTCTATGACCAATCAAATAAAAACTCATGATTGACAGAATTAATGACAAAGTTAAATAAATTATTTTCTTACTTCAAAGGAAGGTATTTTTTTTTTTAACTAACTAAAAAATCATGTTTGTATAATCCTAAGGGGTATTTCCTTTATTCAAATTTTCAGTTGATTATATGCTGAACGGTCTGTTTTTATTTAAAAACTAAACAAAAACCCCGAAAAAAATAAAGAAGGAAAGAGAAAAAGAAACTATCTAACAAAATCGCCAAATGAACGAGGGATCCAAATTTTGTTTACTATCCCACAAAAGAAGATCTCGTGCACAATGTCGTGGGAATTTTTAAAACTCGATCATAACGAAGAGGGAAACAGTACTTGAGTGAAATGGCTCCCAAAGGATCAGATATACGACAGCATAACGATTAAATGAACTCTCTGAACCCTGACAAAAATTTCATACCTGATATAAGTTGAAAATTGTTGTTGTATTATCCTATCGGAATAGAAAATTTTTGATGCACCCAACCTGAAAGATCTCCTTTTTTTGATCACAATAAGATTTCGCACTAGAGAATATAATAAAAATAATAAAAAAAAGTTTTCAGGTATAAAAACCAAGGCTATCGAAATCAGATTTCATGCGTGCATACAAAATTTTTTCAATCTTTTGTTGGCAAATCTTTATTTGAATCTATATAGTACGCTTTTTGCTTCAGAGTAATATTGAGTGTAGCGAACGCGCGCGCAAAATATAAATTTGGTGTAGAATAGCAAGAAATCATTTTTCTTTTTTGATTCTTTTTTCTCTTTATTTTATTTTTTCCTTCTTTTTTTGAAGATTTCGAATTTCTTTTGCATCATAGTCCGATAAGAATAATTGATGTCAGTCTTATATACATCGATTATACTTACATACATACATATAATAGACTTTTCCAGAAATTCGTTCCTCACATAACTTGTAAATAAGCATCAGTTCTTGAATTTTAGATGAAAAATTGATGTGTATTGGACATAACGGACAATGATCTTTAGTTTTTAAAAATTTTAAACTCTTGATAGTTTTTAATAGCATCGAATATCATGAACAAAAAAATAGGTTATTATGCATCGAACGGTTTTTCAGGTATCCGTTTTGTTAATACATTTGGTAGAAAAGTTAGAGGGGAAATTCGATCTTGTCTATGGAAATCATTCAGGGATCCGTTATAGACAGCTAGTTGGGTATTCCAGTTATATCTCATATATCAAGATTTACCGTTTTTTTTTCTATTTGCACACAAAACATTTGATTAGGTGCTATACGCCCTTATTCTTAAGGATATTTAAGGTTGACCCATTTATGAATTAATAATTGCAGGATATATTTTAATGGTATCGTAAATTTTATTTCTATAAAGGATCTAATGCTCAGCTATCGCCTGAATAATTTTTGTTTTTTTTATAAAATATATTGATTACCATATATGTATATATACCCTGATTAAAGGTTGAAATAGGGGAAACTTGAATTTTTATATGTAATATTTGGGATCAAGTACAATTCCAAAGTATTTGAATAGGTATAAATTCCTTTTGAAAACTATTTTTATTTAAAACTTACAAATGGATGTATTCAGGCATAATTTTATTCTTAATTGTCCATATTTATTACTTTATTATTTCTAGCACTAAATAATTTGGCCCCTTTATCAAGACATAAATTTTAGCTGAATTTTTTTTCAAGTTAGATAGAAAAATGACAATTTTTGATTAATTTTACAGGTTTTAAGCTATACGAATTTAGATTTTATTTTGTTTTACGAGTACCAAATATTTCTTAGTCTTCGAAAATTTTTTTTTGTAAAAATATTCAAGGCTTGCTAAGTGATTTGCTTCATTTAACACTAAAAAGAAATAGTTATGGATCATTCCCTGTTAATATGTCTCTTACAGTTAGAGAAGTTTTTAGCTTTATTGGTATGATTTAGCAGAGAAGTTATTAAGAACAAAAAATTTAATAAATATCTAATAAATATTACTTCATGATTTATGAATTTGGACACAAGCCTCAAAACTTCAACTAATAATGGGAAAGAGCAATGCTGAAAATAAAAAGTTTGGTTTAATTCTTAATTTTTGAAAACTTTTTGCCGCAGGCTGTTTGAGTGTATAGTAATATTAGTACTGGTAGCTTTGAGAGCAAAATACACTGCAATTAATGCCCCTTAATGAAATGGATAGTTCCTTCTGTAGAATTTACCAGTTATCCACCAGGATAGTTTGGTTAATTCGTTGATAACACGGAATGTTTTTAAGAATTTAGTTCTAGCTTATTTAATTATTTTCTATTTAATAACACAACATTCGAACAATATTTTCAAATTTTTATTTTAAAATAATAATAAGTGAGTGAGTATCAGTGAATATCTGGCGGTGCTTAAAAAAACAGGTGTTTTGTGTTGCGCGTCATAATTCGCAGCAGAACTCGTGTCCAAAACCAAAAATTCAAAATATATTTATTAAAAGAGATATGTTTTAAGGTAATGACGAAGGGATTTTTTGTTTTTTTTTTGTGATTTTCACCTAAAAAATCGAACTATTAGTTATTGTAATATTAGGAATTTTTTAAAAATTTAATTATTATTTAAAAAAGCTTTCATCATTACCTGGTCAAATATGTGCAAACGTAGTGTACAAAATTTCATAATGATCGGTCTAGTGAATTTTGAGTTATCGTCTGAACCGACTTTGTAATTAACAAATTTCAGAATAACACTTTCAAATTTTGCTCACTCATAACGCTTACTTAGAGTAAGAGACCTCGAATGCTCATAATTTCTTATTCCGATTAACTTGAAGTTGGTACACATTATTTTTAAGACATTATATATCAATTTAAAACAATAAAAATTGTAATTTTTGAATTGTAACTAAGCACATCATATACTGAAAAAAGCAAAAATGATCTAATCTGAAGATATTCTATGGATTTATAGACAGATAGAGCTAATCAATATTGCCACATTGTTAGAAATTTACCTCAATATCTTCTTTTCTATTCTGTTGTCATATTTGAAGGGACGATTCCTTTAAAACTGTTACGAAAAGATAATTAGGAACCATGCAAAATAATCTGGCAAAATTATTCATAGAAATTCAAATACGTTCTTGGGCCGTATGTGCATTGTTATAGAAAAATAAAATTGTTTTTTATGGATTAATAAAAAAAAGTTTTAATTTACGTTAACGAATATTTGAGACTGTTTAAAGGAGTTAAAGAGTTGTATTCCTACTAATTAGATAAATTCAATGTTAAAGCAATAAGTCGTTTAACTATTTGTGTAAAAAACGTAAAACCACAATGAACTAAAACAGTATTTTCCTGATTGAATCTTCAATTATTAAACAAAACTCATAAGCAACATCCTAACAATTAAACTCATATATATGACTAAGAAGCCGAATGGAAAGAGCATAAACCGCAAGATATCTTATAAACATTGTGCAGGAAATCATTGAATTTAAAACAACCGGCTGTGGACGGAAGAAGCTTAAGAAATTTTTGCCGTCTTCTTTTCTTCACATTTTGCAAAAAAAAAATACATTGCTTGTATACGTGACCTTAAACTGTGGTCTAAGGTATTTTCATTGAATTGACGTACGACGGACACGCGACTTTTGCATATCTTTTCTTATGTCTAATTGTTTTCATTCAAATATCTTCTACATTCATTACGTATTTAGCCATAAAGGATATAAGTATAAGATATTCAACTAATGTAGACACAATTGAATAATATGAAATAAATATCCTTCGTAAAGAAAGAAAACAAACCCAAAAACTTAGTAAAACAAAAAGAAACAAACGCCTACTTCCTTTTTAAATTTAAAGGTATTTTCATTCGACTTCATAAAGTCTTTTGTTTGAGGCAGGATCTTGAAGTGGGTATATTGCTTCCTAATGAAACTGTGGTGCACTTGCCTTAGACGAATTTGTTTGAAGAACTGTTTTTTGTTATTTATCAGGCAAATTTTAGATTTTAGTCTAGTGAAAACGAAAGGAGTTCAAATGAACTGTCTTTAAAGGGAATAATAAACCTTAAGGTAAATGACTGAACCCATTTTACACACATGCTATTCAATTAAAATCCAGTCTGTGTAAAGGATTTTGAAGAATTCTTTTTCACTTTGTTGAAGGGTTCTTTTTTTATCTTAAATTATTTGAGTAATCAATTAATTGCAAGTTTATTTTAGATTTATTTGAGTCAGTTTTTTATTTTATTACAAAATGGATTTGCTAGTTGTTTAGGTTTCACCTTCCCATGTATAATAATTGGTACCAATTTTACCAAAAATTTAATTGAATGATTATTATATATTTTTAACGCCAAACCATTTGATTCTTATTATTAGCAAAAATAGAAAGTGTTGGTTTTTTAATTCATATAATTTTTTTGACTGAACTCAATCGAATATACCAAAATACAAGCCGGTTCTACTTTTACATATTATTTATATATATCATTTACATTGTACTATTTTAGTAAAAATAAATATAAAGCTGAGTAATTAACTTGTTAAATAAAATAAAATTAAACAGGGTCTTAAAAACAACTTGCACCAAGCATTCCATAAACTTATGCGGGTCATTGCTCTCTGGGCCATGAATCAAGAAGGAAACTGCCTCCACCTAATGTTATGGGGCTTGCAGAATATGGCAACACAAAGGTTATTCAAGGATGGCTGTATATGATTTAAGATTTTGAGGTAAAAAACTTGAATTTGGTTTGGATAAGATAGCTATCAATGAAAGGTCATGGAAATTTCAAGCAAAAGCCATCTTAGGAATAATACAAAGAGAGTTAAATAGACAATAACTTACACTAATTAAGCAACTAGCAAGAAAAGAAAGGTACGTTACATAGGACAACCTTCCTTTTCTCCCTTGCTTTAAAATTTCACTGCCTTCAAAATCCTTTTCCCACGAAAATGATCCTGAATGTATATTTATAAGTCACAAATCGTAATTTATTCAACATAATCTTAAAAATAAGTGTCATTGGGCCAAAATAAGTCAAAACAATTTAAAACGAACCAAAAAATACCATATATATTTTATTAAAGCAAATTATTCAGGGAAAACTTTTTCCTACAGATCGAACAATTCCTGATGCATCATATCTTAAAGCTTTAAAGTTTATGCTGGCCAGAATAAATTCTGGCCTATTTGAGTCAATTATTTTACTATTTGAGTCAATTTTAATTGATAATGCAAGCTTTATTCAATTTTTATCAACTGCTGTAACTATCTGACTTGCAAATATGCGACTTCTTTCTACTCCTTTAATTAAAGCTGAAAAAGAAAACTAGTGAATTAAATTTCAATAATCAAAATTACTTTATGATTGCTAGGAATACTTAAGCCGATCCCACAAAATAAATCTGCATTATTAAAACTTCTAGTTGAAACTTGGAGCAAATATTTCGAATAAAAATATCGAAGAAAATCAAAATTTTTGGTTCTAATGATATATTATACAAATAGGCTAAAATTTCTCTTTTTATTATTCTGTGTACTACTTCTTAAAAACCAAAGCAGGTTATAAATTGATTACTGAAATATCTACATAATATTAATTTGAGAGATATTTGAGCAAAACCTATTTCTTTCCCTTTTAAACATCGCTTAAATAAGCTGTTGTATAGTTTATTAAGAAATTATTCTTCTTTCCAGAGAAAAAAACAACAAATGGAATTTAACATACGTACATTTTGTTATCAAAATTTCCGTTAGGATTTTCATTCGTGCTGCACTGATCATCTTCATACCATATTCCATATAAATACTTTTTGCGATCTTATGTACTACCTCTAGAAGTTGAACGAATTAGACAAGCTTCCTCCTTGTAATGGAATCGTGATTTTAATACTGCTTCAAGGAATAAATTCTAAAATGTGAAATTTTATTTAAGGATCTTAAGATCAGCCACTTTTGATGCTGATAATATTATAATAATTTAAGCCAAAAAAAAAATTACATTTTTGGTCAGAATCTATGCAAATTGACCTTAGGATTACGCACCGTTCAGCACGGAAATGTTTACGCTTCGATTAATTTATGTTCATAAATATCTGTGCGCATGTGAACTTATCCGCTTGATAAAGTATCTAAGGTGTCTTTTAATATGTACCTTACTAACAAACGATAAATTTGCGGTGTATATAATTTTAGAGGATTGTCACAGATGGCCTGTAAGTGAATAACACCAACAAAATATTATATTCTACCTAAATAAGAGTAGTTGAAAAATAATGAAGGGATCTAATTTGAATATTTTTTGAATGAGGAAGTTTTTTAACTTGTCATCCTCAATGACGTTGATGGTTTCCATTTTTTTTTTTATTTGGGATAATTAATTCATGTCCATATCATCTGCAGAAACCCCTTGATTAAATAAGAGCCATAAACGAGTTTCAAATGGGATGATAGGGATGCTACCCAAAAGGATAACCTGAATTTTTAGTCAAGATATAATTAGTACTAGATATTCCCACGTATACTTGTCTATAAAACTATGAAAAAAAAGTCTTAATCTTCAGGTAATGTAAACTGAAATATAATAATGTTTCCTTCCTAGATATTTTTTGCTAAAAATACCCAACGTTTATTATAAACTCCTTCCAATAATTGAGGGCTTAAATATTATTAAGAAAAATTTATCGTAAGGTCTTATTTACGCTCGATTTAAAGGTATAGACAAATTTTCCATTAAAATTAAGGTTACAGGAATAAAATTCTTTCAAGAATTAAATCCAAAGCAATAATTTTAAAATAAAGCTAAAGCTGTGGAAAAATCGCATGTAAGGAAAAACACATTTTTTTAAACTACAATAGAAGGAATAACTAAATCAATTTGCAATAATAACTGTTTTTACATAGTTTTTTTTCGGCAGTTCTTTTTTTGTACGCTTTTTACATGTTTTTTGGATAGAAATTCCTTACAATGCTTATAAAAGTATAAATAAGGCTTTTCGATATTATTTTAATCTTGGCTTTAAAAAATACTTTAATATATAATTAAATGGAAATTGTGGCAGCTCTATATTTCCATATTGTAATATAGTTATCTTGAATTTGATATTATTATTAAAGAAAAAAACAACGCTTGCATAAAATCTTTAAAAAAGCCAAGCCAAATACTCTTTTTAAACTATTTATTAACTATCTAATAAATAAACATTAAATTTATTAGTACCTCTCAATGCAGTCCATTAAAATTTTGGTATCCGGCTTAAAGATTTGCAAAAAAAAAAATTTTTTTCAAACAATATTTCCACGGAAATAACAAATTTACTTTTTATCATAACAAAACTACATGAAAATCAATTAAACAATTAGTTTAACTTAAACTATACACACTTCAAACGATATTGTTATGTTTAAGCTTGGCTTAGTGATTGTGATGGTTTTCTTTGATAAGTAGTAGCCATACAATGGCAAGTAGACGATGTATGCAAGTTAAAATACATTAATATCGTTGGAAGACCTTAATTCCACTAAATCAATTTGTTGGTATTAAAATGCCACTTGCACCTATTATACAACAAGTGTCAACTGTTATAAGTGACCACTTTGGATTTTCTTATAATCCCTAATTTATGGGACAATATTTTGACATCATGCCGAGAAATAAATGAGTTAATTCGAAAACTTTGTTGAATTCATTTTAGTTATTAATTTGAAATTGAGAAATATTATTTAATTTCTATTTATTGAAGTCTTTAAGAATAGTTTTGTTTAAGTTTTGGCCACCAACTTCGTTTTCGATTAAAGTCCTTAGTATTATAAATGTTGAAAAATTACAAAATTTAGGACTATCTACAGGATACTTTATTAATACGTAATATTCTAAGATTAATCCTCTCTACTTGAAAGAATATTTTTTCTTGAGAAATATTTTACAGAGTTCTTGTGATTCGGTTGACAGCCTACTTGGATCAAAGCAAACAAGTATTTTTCTACAACGTAGTACTTGGATAACACGTTTCTCAAATAAAGCACAGAAAATTTTTTGAAATCTACCCTAAAACATGTTGAATTTATAACAAGAAAAAATCTCCTTCCTATAACATATTTTTTATGCAAAATAAAATAAAAACAATAGCATAAACTTCACTTCTGTTACCTTTATTACAGTGAAAAAATTTTTTAACAATTTATTAATTTATGGAATCTTTAAAGGTTTTTTTCCGAAAAACCCTCGCAGAGGTTCACACATGCAGTAAAGAAAAATGCCGTCACCAAAACCAGCGCATATATTTTATAGTTTATTCACGTATACCACCACAGGCAAGCGAGGGCTTTATTGGTAGGATAATATTGGAAACCAAAAAAGGAACAATTAAATACCACAAAGAAGCTTAAAAGTAAATGCATAGCTATTTATTTTAAATTGTATGGAGGCCAAAAAGAGGTTTTTGGATATAAATGCAGGAGTATAAATGCAATGATATAAAATGGGATGAGAAAATTTGACTTCAAAACGCTAGTTTTGTACACAGAGTGAGTAAAACTGCTTTAATTTTCTCAAAAACTCTAACCTATTAAAAATATTCCTTAACATTCAAAATAATAAAATTTTTATCTGATAATTATCTGATACTTTATTAGTAGTAGTAGTGAAAGGGAAACAAGATGCACCGCGACCAGTTTGATCTATTGTGCTCCTGATACTTTATTAATAAACACTAATTCTGCTTATCAAAAATTTAAAAAATTAAACTAGCTTCAATTAAGCGCTGAATCCAACTGAATTTCTACATAAAAACTTAAAAACGGACTCAAGCCAAAAAATTATGTACTATTATTTAATATATATAAATTACGTTTTGATAAAAAAGTTAAACAATGAAAAAACGACCTTTGCTATTGTTATTTTCAAAATAAAGTTTTTTATTCCCACGAAAGAATTTTCTTTTAACATAGGTCATTAAACAACCTCCACCATCTGTTATCCTGTTATATTGCCAAAATAAAAATTCTGCTTTGCAAAAGATCATGAAAAATGATAAAAACATGAGCAGGTTATTATCCCTTTCAAAATGTTCACCCTTCTTGTAAGTGATTACATTCATGTTATTTAATTTTTTAGAAGAGATGCATTTCATGTAAAACCTTGTCATTACTCTTTTAGATCCATGTGGAACAAATTCATTAGGTTATAGTTGAATTTATCAAAATTATCCTTTATAGTTTTCAATATGCTCAGTTCACGCATGTCATATTAATTAGCATATATAGATAATCAAGAAGATATCATCCCTTTTTTGTTACCACTCTGATATTGTGCAAATTTCAATATAACAGTGTCTAGAATAATCCTCTTAACAAAGATCAGAATTTGGATAGAAAAGTTGCGAAGAAATTTTCAAATAAAATTCCTTTTAGTTTTAGTATATGTTTTTTATGCGTTTGATATATGAAACCTTTACACAAGACTAGAAATAACTAAATTATTTTTTAATTTTTTGTTTTAAGGATATTTTCAAGTCAATGTCCTTATTGACGTGAACATATGGTTAGACTTTTGAGATCATTTCATGCTTCAGAGAACCATAATGTTTGACTACTGATCTACTTGAGTTCTTATATGAATTTTATGTAAAGGAAGTACTTTCACATATGGCAGACTGGGACCCTTAATAAAAAATTTCAATTTTAAATTTTGTCGGTTTTCTGGATATGATATGCTAGAAAGACCCATTTAAATTCTAAAATGTATTTATAAAAAACTGTTGGAAAGATAATTTTCAGAATTTTAAATAAAATTTAGTATTGTTTTTAAGGAAAACTAAAATTAATGAAATTCTTTTTTATTTTATTTCGAATATCAATGCATAATAAATATTTTTCATAACGCTAATGTTTAAGTAGTATTTTATAAAATATATATTTAACGCATGAGTCAATGTTTTTGTAATGTATCTCGGTCATTTAACAAACAGCTATTTTTCGTACAATTGTAATTAGATTATAAATATATTTGTTTAATAATAGCCACATGCTGATATTTTCAGTTGGTACAGCCTCGCAAAAAATAAAAAACACTTAATGCCGTAATACCAATTTGAAATTAGTTTAGTCAAAAATTAGGTGTAGAAATTTTATCTAGGAAAATGTTGCAAAATAATTTTTAATTATTTCCAAGATATGTCGCTATGTGAAAATATATGAATTATTACCCTTAAAAAATAGAACATGTTGTTTTTGGAATGACATACTAAAATAATAAAAACTATATGTAGAGGATGGTTATCAAAAAGTAAAGATTTATTTATCTTTTAATCTAATTAAAAATGTAAAGCGAAACTCTTTCATATATAATTAATACTTGGAAGGTAAAGGGATCAGTGATTTTTTACGCGAAAATATGTTCTTTTCCTTTAATAACAACAACTCCTTTTTATTACAAAGCAAAAAAATTTAAATTAAACCACCTATTTCATAAAGTAATTATAATTACATTAAATATTATATGAATCAAACTTCACTTTAAATACGGATAAATTTTCCTATCAGGCATAAATTTTTACTTATGAGGAAATCAAATGGAAAATTTTATTGGCACAGGAATAATGAATAATGAGGAATGCTCAAAAAACTTTTTAGTTATACGTAGGTAACAGTGCTTATGTAGTCCTAATATTAATCAACAGGATAGACGCAGAGCAGAGATTTTGTGCTGAGATTTTTAATTAAAATATTAATTAAAGCAGCCTTAAGCAGCTCTCAATGAAAACAATTAGACCATCGTCGACGACACCCGAAAGAAGTAAAAACTCATATTTATTTATACAGGGTGTCCCTAGAATGATGGATAATCCGTTGAGGTAAGAAAGAATGATGTATACTTTATTGCTTGCTTTCTTATTTAATGAGTTTGATTTGTTCTTCCTTTTCTTCCAATAATTTTTGAGTGCTTTTTCTATTTTTATAATTTTCCTGTTCTTCTGATTTTCTTCCATACTTAATATATATACATGGATTTGGGATACTTTTCTTATATGTTACATATATTTGTTTTTTTATAAAAATGCATTAGGAATTTATATTTACACTCCCTTCGTTTATTGCCAAAATAACAAAAGCACTTGTAGCTGTTTTAATAGGAACATTATTAAAAGCCTTTACTAGGACATAAATTAAATATTTTCAAATTAAAGCTTTATCTCATAATTTCAATAATATTTTGCACTTTTATCTTTCAGTTGAAGTTTAACCAATCCAACTCAATCCGTTACTTCCTGAATTTATTAAGTTAATTATTTTTTTTGTTTTTTTGTGAGTAATAAATCCTGCGGCATTCCCTAAAAACAAAGAAATAATTCAGGTTGGAAGCTATTTACTTGGTCAGAGTTAATTGGATATAAATGCATTTTACGATCACAGCCAATACTCAATTTCTTAAGTTTAATTATAGGGCGTATTAAATGTAATTTTCACCATATCAACCAAGTTAAAATGTTTTTTTTTTCTTTATTATATTTTGTTTTTGTTACACGTTAACGATTTCAAATTTAAATTAATTGCAACACAAAATTCATTTATGCTATAAATATATATATATTAATTATATAGGTTTTACTTTCATAAATTTCTTATTAAAAATATTTGTTCTTCATTTTTGATATGGAAATTTATAACTCAATTTTATTTAGGTGAAAACAAAATAAAATAATTCATCAAATGTCGATGCAATTTTTAACTATTTGAATAGTGAGTAAGATCAAATTTGAATAATTTGGACAACATGCCAAAATCTAAACGATTTTAAAAACAAATAGAACAACTCTAGCCGGTAAATTAATTCAAAATAATACAAAAATGACCATGCATTATGTTAATTTCTTTTAAAAAATTAGATTATAAGAACAGACTGATGATTATATAATTCGGAATTTTGTTTATTTGAACAATTCTAAAGTTTCTAAATATCAAACACAGAGTTAGTGAAATGAAAAACAACTTAAAACATAAAAAAAAGAAAAGTGTTGAACTCGAAATGTTTTAAAAAATAGTGTGTTGTTAGTTTTATAGATTAAACTTAACAATTTTAAAATAATCAATTTTTTTATAATGTAAATTTCGAAGATTAATAATTTACCAAAATGTTTTATAGTTAAAAATGTCTTATTAGCAAATAAAATTTTTCCCCTTGCTCAATTTTCGAAATTATTAATTTCAGATTTCACTGATCTAAACAAACGAAACGAAATTATTAAATTAAAAATACAAGTGATAGTGAGCTTCCCTATTTTTCAAATCAACCTGAAAAACACAATTTTGGGATAAATAAATCTCGTTGAAGTTTATTTTGAATTATTTTTCTTTTTTCATTTCATTTGATTATATAAAGTTGCACTGAAAAAAGTAACATAACAATGTTTCATGTATGTCTTGTCCTTGGCCTTACTTTTATTTTGCTAAATTATCATATCTAGACACATTAATACAATTAATTAGTTCATTTGCTATGCTAAATTCCTAATTCGCAGTCTACAAAATTCAATTTCAGGTTGGTGTAAGCCATTTATGAAAAAAAATTTTTCACCTTTTCACAATTCTTAGTGTTGCCTGACCTGTTGTGAGCTTGCATTCATAATTAATTGTTTTTCTTGTATAAAAGCTTTTTTTTCAAACTCTAAACTCGTACTAAATTGAAACAATTCCTAATGCTTTCAATTCGTGCGAAATTTTGCATTAAGACAGTAGTAAACCGAATTTTATAAGTATGACAGTGGAAGTTGTTCGTGATATTCAAGGATCAACTTTAAGATCTTTAAATCCAAATTTAATAACAATTTTATTTACAATTACGATACTTACTCTATTGCATTTTTGGCAACAAAAATTACGTAAAACACAACTTGGTAATAAAATACCGGGACCAAAACCTTTACCATTTTTTGGTAATGCTTTAGAAGTGCTTCGTATAACATCACGAAACGGTTAGATATTGTGATTTATAAATAATTGTAATAAAAAGTGATTTTTGTTTAATTATTAATTTTAAATTTTCAGATGTAGTAATTGAAGGGCTTAAATATGCTGAAATGTATGGTAGTACGGTAAGAGCTTGGCTTGGTCCTAAGCTGCTTGTATTTTTAATGGATCCAGATGATGTTGAAGTTGTATTAAATAGTCGTGAGCATATTGAAAAATCAGATGAATATCGTTTTTTCAAGCCATGGCTTGGTGATGGACTGTTAATTAGTACTGGTGATAAATGGCGTCGTCATAGGCAATTTATTAATATTATTGTTTAATATAATTATTATTATTATTAATATTAATTAACAATAGGCAATTAATAGCACCAGCATTTCATCAGAATGTGCTGAAAACATTTGTGGATATTTTTAATAAAAATAGTTTAACTGTTACTAAAAGTATGGAAAAAGAAATCGGAAAAGAATTTGATGTGCATGATTATATGAGTAGTGTAACTGTTGATATACTTTTAGGTAAAATTTTTTACTATAAAAGTTTCTTTAATATCAATTTTAACAAATTTCTTTATTGTGTTCTGAAAAATAGAAACTGCAATGGGAACAACTAAAAAAACGAATGAAGATAATGAAAGTTTTGATTATGCAATGGCAGTGATGAAGTAAGTAAAATTCAGTTTTTCTAATTAACTTACGATTTAAATAAAATTTAAGCTAAAGAATTCAAATAGTTCCTGATTTTCTCTGATTTTCTGTTTTGCAATAACATTTTGTATGTTTGAAAATTCCTTTAAAACTTAGATAAAATAATAGTTTAAATATGAATAAAACTTTTGAACTCTCAGAAAAACATAAAACAAAGTCTATCTTGTAGATATGATGTCAATAGATATAGTTTAAAATTATTCACAACCACCTATTCATCACTCTTCTTGTTTTTGACAGGTTTTTACTTTCTAATGTCCAAAGCTGTCTAAGCTTAAGCTAAGAAATTATTTTAGAAAATTAATTTATTTAAATTTTATTTTTCATTTTCAGGATGTGTGATATTTTACATAAAAGACATCTAATGTTTTATTTAAGAAATGATTTAATATTTAATTGGACTAAACTAAAAAAAGAACAAGAAAAGCTACTCAGTCTTATTCATGGCCTTACAGGGAAAGTATTTAAAGGAAAGAAGGAAATATTTGATAAAAATTTAGCAATAGGAAAATTACCAAAACCAAGTCTTAACGATATAATCAATTCACCAAAAGATATTTATTTAGCTAATAAAAATGAAGGACTTCGTGATGATCTTGATCAACAAGATGAAAATGATATTGGTGAAAAACGTCGTCTAGCATTTTTAGATTTAATGATAGAAACTGGCCATACTACTGGTGCTATATCTGATAATGAAATTAAAGAACAAGTTGATACAATAATGTTTGAAGGACATGATACAACTGCAGCAGGATCTAGTTTTGTATTATGCTTACTTGGCTGCCATCATGATATACAGCAAAAAGTTTATGAAGAACAACAAAAAATATTTGGAAATTCTGATAGAGCTGTTACATTTGCTGATACTGTTGAAATGAAATACTTAGAACGTGTCATATACGAAACATTAAGATTATATCCACCGGTACCTGCTATTGCGAGAAAAGTTAATGAAGATGTTAAAATTGGTAGGAGACTTATTTTTAATAATTTAGATGCTAATTTTAATTATTTTATTTAAATTTTTAGCTACTAATAATTATATAATACCATCCGGAACAACTGTTGTAATTGGAACTTTTAAAGTTCATAGATGTCCAAAATATTACCCTAATCCAGAAGTTTTTGATCCTGATAATTTCCTTCCTGAACGCACACAAGGAAGGCATTATTATAGCTATATACCATTCAGTGCAGGCCCAAGAAGCTGTGTTGGTCGTAAATATGCAATGCTTAAATTAAAAATACTTCTTTCGACAATTTTAAGAAAATACAAAGTCAACTCACCTGTTGGAGAAAAAGATTTTAAGCTACGCGGAGATATCATTCTAAAGCGTGAGGATGGCTTTAGAATAGAAATAGAACCTAGGTAGTTATTAAAATTAAAATAATTATGTTATATTTGGATATAGAATAAAATTGTAAATTTACTTATACACATAATAAATATGTTATTTTTAAAAAAGCTAAAGATATTTTAATTTCAACAGTACCCTTATGATCCTACTAGTATCTAGTTTGAATATTTGTTTTTAAGAATATAATTTGTTTGCTTTTATCAGAAAAATTTCTCACTTGGCTATTATTCATACAAAAAAAACATATTTTTAAATAGAAAACTGTTGCAGTTGTGAAAAGTTCTTTATCCATAAATTCATCTACACTAATTTTACCGAAAAATATAAAAATGCTCATGTAAAGGATGTTTTGTGAAGTTTGGTTGTATTACTTTACTTCGAAAAAGATGATGCATGATTATTTTTTATTTTTTTAACTTGTTCCATAAATATAATTCGCTAAAGGTGCCTTTCTATGCTGCAGGTCCTTGATTAATACGATTTTGCATGCAACTTGGCAATTTTTATCGTAAGCTGGACAAGACTCCTTCATAATGCTTCTTGGTCTTCCCATTACTGTTGAGGTTGTTATTTTTTTAAGTGTTTCTTATTATGATGTATTATGACAATTTGTAGGCCTACAGAATATTTCTTCTTGTGCTTCAATTTAAGTCTCATAAGATGACATAAATCGAAAACTGCACACTTTTGCAAGAACAATATAAAAAATAGAAGAAAACTGTTAGTGTTAGACACAAAACTTGTACGTAGCATCTAAACCATTACATTACAGAATCAGAGCTTAAATTAAAGAGAAAAGCAAAAATCACCTCAAAGCTAAGCTGGAAAAACACCCAAGTTTCCCCATTAGGTGGAGTTTAAAATTACATAATCACATAAGAAATGCTTAAACTTGAACTGAGAAACCGAGTATAATGGTAATCAAGCAAAAGCATCCTTTTTGGCTTTCATTTTGTTAATAAAAATTCTTTTTTACTTTCTACTAAATATCAAATACAAATGTTGTTTAACCGATCTGTTACTGTTACGTACTTAAGGCGCTTAACAAATTTCTTAAGGGTCATTTTACTTTTGTTATTCAAAAAGAAATGAATTCTTTTTAAAGTTACTCTTCAAACATTGATACAAAATTTTTTGAGCTTAATAAATACAGTCATAAGCCACATGCAAAAATATTTTTTCTAGTTAATGCATACACCTTTTACTTAGGAATATAACAGATAAACATAACTTTTTTAAAAACATGAGTATCTAAGCTGTTAATGAAATCTTAGAACAGTTAAACTGAAAATCTTAAATGGTTATGAATTCATTGTAACGAAAACCAAATTTCCCAAGGATGGACTTAATTTGTTAACTTCAAGGATTTTTTTCTTCCAGATACAGGAAAAATATAGTTCGAATCACACAAGTTCTTGGAAAAATTACAAGAAAGTGAATTGTTAATTTATATATTAAAATTAAATGAATTTTGTATTTAGTGAAAAAAGGTATAATAAATTAAAATACTTGAAAATCTTATCTAGAGTCAAATTATTCAAATCCATTGTAGTCATATTTTATTAGGAAAGGTGATATATCTGATTTTGTTTTCTTTTTGAAACATTTTTATTCCCCCTTCTAAGATAAATCAAAGACCAAAAGTATGATCCCTACTTTTTTTTTCTATTTTACAAATTTTGTCCATGCTGTATTTTCATTAGCCTTAATTACCACATTTATTGCTTAAAGAATAATAAGTTTTTATTGTCCTAAATGCAGTAACAAGTCATTAGTTTTAATTGTCCTCTAGTATTTTCATGAGTCTATGTTTACGGAAATAAAAAATCTTGATTGGACACACTTGAAATATTTCAAATTTTCTTTTAACATAACTTAGAAGCGTGGAAAAATCTTAAAAACTGCAGTTAATAAATGGATTTATATTTGTTGAGGAAGTATACAAACTTCCTGGTAGCCACTTTGATTTAAGGGATCATATTTCATCTTGGGTAAGCGGTGGTCCTTTTAATGCTACCTTCTGTGTGTACCGATGTGTTTTTTTGACTTATGGATTCAATTTAAGTCAACGAAATTTATTTTTTTAATGTTTATTATTGAGTAAACAATTTTTAGAATGTACCTAGTATATTTGGAAGGATTTATAATAATATAAGTGGAAAATTTATATTTGTGATTTATAAGGTAATTTTAGTATGCAAAGAAAAATTTAAAAGCTCCACTGATAGAAATCTTGTATAAAACTAATATATCTTACCAGAATTAGATGATCTATTAAAACCTTTTTAGTACAGTTTGAAATATTTTAATTGTTTTTGAATAAGTTCCTCATTTTACGTAACTGAAATGGCCACGCCTACAATTATATAGTATCTGGTTTTAAAGTCACTCTACGTAACTCTTATAAAATATATTTTTTGAAGTTAACTTTACAAGAAGTAATTCTACATGGTTGTAAAGGGTACTTTACTGTCATCATTGATCCTAGTAGTATTTATTTTACATATAATACAACATACTACACTACAACTAACGTTTAATGATATGAATCAAATTAACGTGTGGTTTCATATTTAGACTCTGTAATAATTTAGCTACACTAGAAACAAGTTTAGCGGCGATACTTAGAATTGTAATCTTCCAAAAATTTAGCGAATCAAAACAAATCAAATTTATCATTTATTTAAAATGGATAAATGGATAAAACTTCCTTATTGAAGGTAACAAATATCTTACAAAGTGAAAAATAAAAATGTTATAGTCGTTGAATCGTGATCATTTGAGCTTTGTACTAGATATTCACATATAATAGTTAAAATAATCCCTTTTGTGAATAATTAAATATGTTTTGGTGGTGGCTATCACCACTTTTGGTCTAATTTTAACTACCGTCATCCCTTTATATGCCTTAAATTAATGACAACGTCTTTAAATTAACAGATTTCAAGAGATCTTAATATTTCAAATCCCAATTTAATCTTCTAAAAACAAAAAAACAATTCTTCTATTTACTTTAAAGGCCAAAAATATATTTGTAAAATAAAAGAGCATTGTGATTTAAGATATAAATATAGAAATTTGAAAATTTGATGTACAGATTTATGGCTGTTAATGAATTCGAGACCCTCCATGACTCATTGGAATTAACAAAATAATAATTTGCTTTAAAAGAAACCGATGAAGATGACTGCAGAATCTCCTGTGACAACTAGAAAATATTCATAGAAAACTCAGAAAATAAATAAATTTTAGAATTTGGATATAGAAAAGAATTAACAAATTTAAATGTGCTTCGAAAAATTTTTAAGGCAAATCATGACACCTTTTAATAATATTTATGCTTAGTTGATTTTAATATGCTAAATGAATAATAGTAGTTAAACATGCATTGAGCTTTGAGATTTTCAGGCTTGAACTAGGGCCAGTATTTATACTGTAGGACCACATTTCTATAGCATACTTTAAGCACTAATTTTTATCATCAGAAAAGAGCTATTAGTTTGGTAACATTGAATTATCTTCCATCCTTTTTATATATAGTATCTTTTTGCTTACTAAATCTCCAGATGTAAGCCTTTTCGATATATAATACTTTGTATATACTATATGGTTGTTTGATTTATTGTATGGGAATTTTTTAACATAAAATTTATTAATTATTTTTTAACGAAACCTATAAATTTATTAATTTACAGCCTTCTAGCCTGTATCTCAAAGCTTATGTCATCAAGAAATATATTTACCATAAAATAACATATAAAGTATGCTACTCTTATCAAGCATAACATCAAGAAAAGTTAAGCGTCACGCAAGAAGTAATGTTTTTTTAAATTAAAAAGTAACCCAAAATCAAGTGGATGTATTTAAATGAATAACACAAATAAAATGCAACAGCTTGGTGAATCTTACAGAAGGAATATTGCACAAAATTAAGAAAAAAGTATACCGTTGTTTTGTTGTATTATTACAAATTACCAAATTACAAATAAATACTTCTACATAATGAAAATTTGTAAGGATTTGTGTTAAAATTGACTCCAAATATAGTATATCAAAACCTCATTTGAATATTATAATAAATTAAAGATGATGTAATGGCCCATTTCCAAAGTGCACATATTCACGGCACGTCCACCATTTAATTATGTAACTCATGACTTTCTAATTGTAAAACATTTGACACAAATTCAATTCAAAAATAAATTTTAATTTGGCTATTTAACCTTTTCACAAATAAGCCCTATATAAGGGGTAAATCGTCATTGTTAAAACCAAGTTCGAATTTTATACTCAAACAATTAATTCCTTGGGGTTATAGATAGATAATAAAAATGACCTTAGAGCAATTGCTCGAGTCCCGAATCGGACATGGTACACCAATTATTTTTACTCTAACAACAGCTTTAATATCTTTAGTGATTATATATTGGTGGCAGCAAAGTAAAAGATATTTCCGTATGGGAAATATGTTACCTGGGCCAACAGCAATACCATTCATTGGAAATGCACACTTTTTCATGAGGAAAACCCATAATGGTAAAAGAAAAACTTAATTGAAATTTTTGAATTATTTTATCTTTTAATTCATTTAAAATAAGATTCTATTTGTAGAAATAATGGAAATGGCCCTTAATCTGATACGGGAATATAAAAATGTTGTACGTGTTTGGATTGGAGGCAAATTACTAGTATTTATTGATAATCCTGTTGATGTTGAAGTTATCCTTAGTAGTCAAATACATATTGATAAATCAAATGAATATCGTTTTTTCAAACCGTGGCTAGGAAATGGTTTATTAATTAGCACTGGTGAAACATGGAAGAGACATAGGCATTTAATAGCACCTGCATTTCATCAGAATGTATTAAAAAGTTTTGTTAGTACATTTTTTAAAAATAGTTGTTCTGTTGTTGATCGCTTAAAAAATGAAATTAATAAAGAATTTGATGTCCATGATTATATGAGCGAAGTAACTGTTGATATATTACTTGAAACAGCAATGGGAACAAAATCTACAGCACAAAATCATAAAGGATTCGATTATGCAATGGCTGTCATGAAAATGTGCGACATCATACATTTAAGGACATATAATCTATTTTATTGTATGGACGCCATATACAATTGTACAAAGCTAAAAGAAACTGAAAAGTGTTTACTAAATAAAATACACAGCCTTACAAAAAGTGTTATTAAAATAAAAAATGAAATGTATGAACGTAGTTATCCAAAAGGAACAACCCCCAGTCCATCTTTAAATGAAATAATATCATTTGACAATAATCAAAAAACACATAAAAATATAACGAAAGTACTAAATTATGAAGGACTTCGTGATGATTTAGACGAAATCGATGAAAATGATGTTGGTATGTATGCTTTTATATCCTTAATGATCCGTGAAAACAGGTGATATTTGATGAATTTCTTTAATAATTTAGGTGAAAAACGTCGGCTTGCTTTTCTTGATTTAATGATTGAAACAGCAAAAAGTGGAGCAAATTTGAGTGATGATGAGATTAAAGATCAAGTTGATACGATCATGTTTGAAGTAATATCCGGATATCATTAATATTATATTTATTTTGACCACTTATATATCGTTTTTCTCTTTCAAGGGTCATGATACAACAGCAGCTGGATCTAGTTTTGTTTTATGTGCTCTTGGTGTACATAGTCATATACAAGATAAAGTTTATGCAGAACTGAAATCAATTTTTGGTGATTCATCAAGACCAACCACATTTGCAGATACATTAGAAATGAAATATTTAGAAAGAGTTATTTTAGAATCACTTCGAATGTATCCACCAGTACCAGTTATAGCAAGAAAAATTAATGAAGACGTAAAATTAGTATCAGGTCCACATATTATTCCTAAAGGTTCAACTGTAGTAATTGCAACATTTAATATACATCGACGAAATGATATTTATTCAAATCCAGAAATTTTCGATCCAGATAACTTTTTGCCAGAAAGAACACAAAACCGTCATTACTATGGTTTTATACCATTCAGTGCAGGACCAAGAAGCTGTGTTGGTAATACTAAGCTCTATATGCTTTTTTATTTTAAATTTGAAATCAAAAATGTTTGCTTACAGGGCGAAAATATGCTATGCTTAAACTAAAAGTTCTCCTTTCAACAATTTTACGAGCATACAAAATTAAATCAAAAGTTGATGAAAAAGATTTTAAGCTACAGGCTGATATTATTCTTAAACGAACCGATGGTTTTCGGATTTCAATAGAACCAAGGAACTGACAACAATCTTCTTATTCTTTATATGTAACATGTGATTATGAATATATATATTCCTTTTTTGAGTAACTAACTTTAAGTACATATAAAAAATTATAATTTTAAATATTAGCCTACAGGATTTTTTTTACTTTCTTTCCAATATTTCAGCCAAAATATTTCAATAAGCCACGGTATTGCACAAGCTGCCATAAAAAAGTTTAAGCAATGAAAAGTTGTTACATAGCTGTGTGTTATATCTCGTATATAGCCAACAAAAGGACCAATTAAGAACATAATATTCCCCTGTAAAAACATAAATAAACCATAGCCTGAGGCAAATCTGAAATTTTTTTAACTGAGTTAAAATTTTATAATATTTAAGGAAAAAAATTTATACTTACCTTTCTTTAGGAAGATATTCTGCAATTACAAGTGGCAAAGGTACATGTAACCATGTTCTTAAAAATCCTAGTACTGCTGTTATAATTGACATACCAAGGAAGTCGTAAACAGTAAGAAAAGCTAAAAAGAATAAATTCATTCACTTTGATGTCATTTTTTATAAAAATTTGCACTTTTGATTACAAAAGCAGAAGTGATAGGAAAAATGCAATAAATTTTTGGCAGCGTTTTAGCATATTAAATATGAATGTAAAAAATTAATTAAGTACAATTAAAAATCTCACACTGTTAGGTAAATAAACTTTTTAAAACTGGCGCAACCTAAAAACTAATCACACAAAAGACATCATACGATCTTTGAAGCTTTATTTGACATTTTTAAACTATTTCTAAAAATATATCTTTAATTACAGTGAAAGACTCATACTTTCAACATTTCCACATATTAAAATATTCTTTTTGAAATAAATTTTGCGGTTTTTTTATGATTAAAATCCTGATTCACAATATCAACTATTTCGATTTTCAATATGAAATTTCGACCTTTTCACGGTATTTTTGTTTCCCAGGTTGATTAATTTGCTTATTTGTGCTATGAGCAAATAAAAATACAACAATATGTCTAATTTTTTTTTTTTCATAGCTTACAAATTGTAAATTTTTAATTTTCCCACTTGGAGATTTTTTTAATTATATGAATAACAATATGAAATTCGTCAACCAACGAAAAATTTGTTACTATTTACTTATTCATATTTTAAAAACTAAAATTCAGCCACTTACCAAAACGTGCAATAACAGTGAAGAAAGCTCCAGCCAGATAAATATACCTTGAAGGCATTGTAACAAATGCACTACAAAATCCCAAAAAAACTCTTGATAATAAATCAGCAGCTGCACCAAATGCTATTATTGAAGCTGTCTCTGCCTATTAAATTTAACTTTAGAAACTTTTGAAGGGTTTTTAAAGAATTATACTATTACCTTAGGAAATCCTAACTCGAAAAGATATAACGGTTGTAGTGTAAAAAATGCTAAATCCGAGTATAATGCGAATGACATTCCCAAGACTATGTTAACATAAATTGGCATCTTAAATAGTGTGAGATCTAAGAATTCAACAACTTTTTCCCTTTAAAGTAAGCATAAAATTTGCCTAATAAGACCAACAAAAAATTAAATGATTACCATATGCTCCTAGGTTTTGATTTTCTTGCTACACATTCGTTAATACTTAAAGATCCTGTCCAGTTTCCAATAGATGGATTGGTAGAAGCTCGTCTGCTAGCATTTACTTGAACATTAACTGAATTAATTTTTGTACAATCTAAAGATTTAGCTAGTTTGATTGAAGCTTTTTTTGATATGCTTTCATTAGAGTCAACCAAAAGTGGTTGACTTTGCTTACGCTGCTGATGATTCTTAGCTAAAGGAAGCTCTTTAGTAACATAATCTAATTGAACTTCTTCACTAATCATAACTTTTTTCATATGCCATTTGACTGGATGCATGACAAGCATCCCAACAATTGTATGTCCATTAAGAGCTGCTAACACTGCCAAACATCCACGAAATCCATACCATTCTAAGAGTTTTTGAACTAAAATTGGATATAACATTGTGCCAACACCGATCATTGCTTGGGCTAAGCTCATCATCATTACTCGTCGTTTTACAAAATATTCGTTAAAGCAAGAATATGCTGCAGGTACCATTAAACCAAATGCTCCACCTTAATAATATTTCAATAATTTCTTTTTCTTTAAATGTTTCATTAATTGAAATTCATAACATTGGGTACCTTGAAGTATACTAAACGTAACCAGTAATTGCGATGTTGATTGGACAAAAATTTGCATTAGAGAGCCCAAAAAATAAATTATTCCGCCAACAAGCCCAACTGTTTTAAGTGAAAACTTCTTGAAAAGAGTATTACTGAAAAGTCCTGAAAGCATTTATTATTTTCACAATTTGCCCTAGAATCTCTTCATTGCTTATATAAGAAGAAATGAAAATATTGACAGATAAAATGTCAGGCAAAAATTTAATAAATATTTTTCGAATGTTACGAGTACTAAAGAAATTAGCTTTAATGAATGAACTCTTTGAACACAAAAAATAATCAATTATACTTTTATCATACTAATTCATACATAAATGTAATGGTCTTGACAAGTCAAAGATAAAAGAGAAAGAAATGTTATTCCTAACCAGAACTTTTATTTTTAAAATTGTGTCTTAAGCTGATAACACTTGATAAATATTTATTAGTGTTTAATGAAAAAATCCAAAATTATTTTTTATCACTCACCAGCAAAACTCATAGTACTAAAGAATGCACTGGTAATAACAGCAATAGCACTTGTCTCTTCACCTAAACCCATTAGAAATTCACCAAAAATTAAGCCAAATGAAGGCATTGAAGCAAGTGGACTTATCTAAAAATGTTTTTTACGAGTATTTAACTTAAAATTAACAACAATATCCTTAATTGCTTACAAAGGATAAAGCTAATCCAGTGCAAACCAGATAGCCCCATCCACCATCTGGTGGTTCTTTTCTGTAATTAATTTGTTTTCCATTTTTTTTCATAATAAGAAAAACTGTTATTAACTACTTGACTAAACAACAGACAAATTTAAAACAGTCTAACGCCACAAAACAATACCGAAAAATTAATTTGAGTTATTTTTAATCTTATCGATTTGCAAATTAGCAGCAGAGTTTACCAGAATTCTATAAATAATGATAAAACGAAGATGTCACAACTAGATATTTAAAAAATCATCTTATCGCTTAAGTAAATATTTTTTATTTGAAGTATGGAAAGCTAATTAATAATTTAAAATTAGAAAACAGTAGCGGAAACCATTGCTTACACTAGTGTTATCTTAATAAAAATTATTTTAATGTCTGATAAGATAGTACGAAGAGAAATCACTGAAACTATTTACGATCTTTCGAGCCAAAAATGTCTTCAATATTTACTAACTTTCCGTCATTAACCAGCAATACCTCTAAATAAGTAACATGTACATAAATAACATTTATCGCCTATAAAAATATTAATAAAGACTAATTAACCCAAGCATAATTAATTTTTTAATAGATTTTATTTCCAAAACTGCTGAAAATCAATGAATGTAAAAGTTTTATTACTTTCACTTGTCTATTTTTTGGATCAATCGGCTTTTTCAAATATATATTTCGACTACTTGTAACTTTAAAATTTTTTTAAAGATTAAAAGTTGTAGGTATAAAAAAACCATCATTATGACATTATTAAATACCCTTCTACGGATCATTATTACGTACTATATTTTTTATTTCCTTTGTAATCTATTTAAAAACCTAAGTAACAGGTCGAAAATAAATGCTATTTCCTTTAAACTAGGAATTACTTCCCCAACTTTGAAGTTTTGTTGACATCTTAGACTTGTGCTCCGCTTAAATGATTTTAAGCACAATATCTTTACTTTTTAATTAGGAGTTACTCTTACTCAAGTGTTTTACAAAAGTGCTAAATTTAATTAGTGTTTACGAAAACTGTTAAATGTTTTTACAAGGAAACACTACGTAAAATCTTAACATTTTTCATGGTATTTAAGATTCATAGTAGACAATTTTGTAGAGAAAAATATGCCAGGAAATTCCTTAGTAATTGATTTTGATGTTCGTATTCTGTATAAAACACCAGACTTTTTCTAACATTACGCAAAAAACAAAAAAATAGAAATTATAAATGAAATAATATATTTACACCCTTCTTTACCGACATCCTTTTGCCCACTATCTAGTTACTAATCTTCAAAAAATTATATTTATCATTAATCATTAAAATATAAACATTCTTTGCTTTAGCTATGTACATTTACGATGCACATTTTAAGCTTTTTACCCTTTGAAAATTTAAATTTTTCTTGGAGCTATAGTGAACTTCAGTACTCGTAATCTTACATAGAAGATTCAAGTTTTCTTTCAAATATTTTTTGCAAATTTAGGCTCAAATCTTCTAGATCTAATTAACCTTTTTTAATACGAATACCTTAAATAATAAATGATGAGCTAATTAAAAATATAGTATGCAACTATAAAACACCTATAAGATGATGATTTAGCAGTCGAGGTAAATTTAAAAGCGCAAAATTTTGTAAACAGTATCCTTATACCCAAAAGAGATAGATTCCTCCAAAATGCATTTGTAAATTAATTCGAATAGCAAAAAAACAGATTATTTTTCTATTTTCTTTTACATTTTATCGTCTATGCACTGAATTGCTTACAATATCGTTCTATAATTATCGTTCTTAGGCTTATTTTAATAACAAAAAACAATTATTATCCTAAATGAAAATTTTAATTATAAAAACAAACATTAAACTTACTATAAGTTTCTGAAATGCTAATTGAAACCTAAGAAAATTTAAAAACATTCACGACTTTGCACCTAGTTTACCTCATTATTATTTACTATTCAAAAAGACAAATGCAATAAATAAAATATTCTACTTTTTTCTTTTTTTAAAAGAATCGCGCAAAAGGTTAATTTAATCTAGCAAATTTGCATGTGATTAAATATTACTATCACCGAAAGTATACTAAAAAAACGAAATTGCTCTCTTTTGCAACAATCAATTTGAAATTTTCTTCTATACATTTATTTATTTAAGCGGGATTAAAGATATAAAAACTTGTTTTGAATTTTAAAGCATTCTCTACAAAATTCTAAATTTTTTAGTCACCCACAAATTTATTAAATGAAAAAATAGAATATCAAAGACAGAATAAAATATTATTTATTTTAGTAACAAGCAAAGAAACTTATCTACAAAATTACATTTAAGAAGAAAAAATAATATTAAAATGAAAAAAGAAGTTTCAGAATAAAAAATTAAAAAACCTATGGAATAGGAATTAATTTGAACAATATTTGAACTTCTAACAAATTTTACACAAAATGTTCAGAATTCTGAATTTCTTTGTTTTTTCTAAGGTAAAAAATTTAATATCGAAAGTTGGGCAATTAATTCCGTATGTTTTTCGATTATATAAAAAAAGGTTAAAGGCCCAGGAAGCACATACGCTTTAAACAACATTTAGTAGATGTTGTTTAGTCATTTATGGATTATATTTCCTTTAACAATCATCAATTATAATTACAGGAATTTTGGACGAAAACAAAGAAAAAAGGTTTTATTGTTTTGCCTATAACGAATTTCCTTCCTAATAAGACTGTATTTCTTAAAATAAAAATTTATTTTACTATTTAAAAAAAAATTTATTTTACTATTTATAATGTTATAAGAATTTAATATTAATTAATTTTTTAAAATTTTATGGATATAGTTTTATTTCATATCATTCTCTTTTAATTCTAGATTTTAGCAGAGAGAAATAAATCGGGTCAAACGACAACTGCCAATCAAACTCATTATAGAATACTTTAAAGTGCATCTATCGCAAAACGTAACTTTTTTGGTTTGAATTAGTGTAATTTTAACTGCCAATCAAACGAAAACTGAAAGATCGTGCCTATGTTTGGTCCTCAAGGGTAACTACCGCAGTGATAAGAGATATGGTCACGTAACAACATTTTTATTTCCTAATAAACTTGATAATTTTCCATACAAAATTTGAGATTGCCAGTAAATTCGTCAGTAATGGTGCGGTGAAAACGCATTATAAGCGCTATAAATATTCTTACCTATATTAGAAATAATTATCTAATGCCCTTAAGTTATACTTATAACTTTCTAAATATAATAAAGTTATATAGTAACCCCGACGCCAAAAAAAATGACGTCGAAAATTTTATAAATTATTAAGAACAACGAATTATTATATAAAAGCGCACTATTTAAATATTATAAATTTTACTAAGTGTGGATTTTCCCATTTCCCTTTGGTGGTTTCGATGTCGATTATGTAAACGATTAGAAGATAAAAATTATATTTTTCTCGAATAATTATTGTTTTAATAATTCTACAATCGAGTATTATAAAAATGCTAATGTAGAAACTAGTTTAGAAAATACATCTGACATGAAATAAATTGTATCGTGTAGGAAAAGTTTGAAATTGAAACAACGGCCGCCTATAAAATGCTTAAAATTTTAAATTAAAAATTCAATTCGTCGCGACTTACTTTTCTAAGTCACCTAACTTAACTACTAAACTTAATACTAAAATAAATACAAAAAATTAACCTTTTAAAAACTTACTATACCAATCTTCAATTTCTTTTATATTTTTTTCTAAATCATTTTCATTTTCATTGCTTAATTCAAACACAATATCTGTATTATAAGAATCTTTAGCTTCATCTAATATTGTTTGGAAAATTTCACATTCAATATTTGACTTTATTTTTAAATCATTATATTTTCTTTGAGTTAAGCGATCATATAAAATTGTATTATTGCATCGAATCACAAAAACTGCCTGAAACCAACGTTCAGGAAAGAAATCACATCCATGATATTCAACAATATTGCCACCCATAGCCATGATTGGATCTAAGTAATCAATTATCTAGAATAATTATTTTAAAAGTTATTTAATTTAACAATTAAATAAAGATATAAATACTTTATCTTCATTTATTATTGGGCAATTATAAATATCGTCAACGTCTTCAACAAATCCTTTATTTCTTGCTAGTGTAGATATATTGTGCCATTTGAAATTCAGCTTGCTTGCAATCAGTGAACTTATACGCGATTTTCCAACTCCTGTTGTACCTGAAAGATTTAATTTTGTAAATTTCTTTAAAATCGAGTTTTTTCATTCAAATAATATTACCTAGTTTTGAAATAAAGAACTTAACTCAGCTACTAAAAGTAATCATTCTTCATTATGGCAATAAATGAATAATCTCAAAAATATTTAAGAGATACCCTAATACCGTATACTTTTCTAAAATCACTAGAATTGGCCTTTTTTTAATTAGGTGCATATTTTTCAAGAAATTAAGGAAAATACAATATGAAAATCCAATGCCAGATTTTGAAAAACGGTGAATAAAGTAATGGAATCAAAAATTAAACGAAAAAAATGCGATAAATGATTTCTTTAAAAGAAAAATGATTATTCTGGTCTCCCCAACTTATAAATTACATTTGAATAATTATCTTCTCTAAATTTTATATTTTTTGACTTCATACCACACTACTTTTTAATAATTTACTATGAATGAAGATGAAATTTTTTATGAAATTCATAAAAAATTTTATTTTTAGAGATTGAATTGATTAAGAATATTTTCAAAACTAATAGAATATTCTATAAAGTGCAATAATTTGTTTGTTTGATAATATTATTTTGGCAACTTTGATTAAAACTGATTTAAAATATTCCTGGTTTATTGCAAAAATGTAGGATATAAATATATAACCCTATTTTACTCTAATCATTGTTCCATCGGACGAATATAAATTCAGTAATCTAATATTTCCTTAAATTTAATGTTTCTCTCTTTTGGGTCAAATATCTTACAAGGTTATTTTTTTTTTTTCAAATCTCAACTCTCAATGCTACTCGATTTGTGCATTTTTTTCTGCATAGGTAATCTTTAAAAATCTTCAAACGTTTAAGCCTTCACCAATTTCAAAATTTTTGGTCACCGTTTTTCTGTTTTTTGTTTCTTAAACTTTGAGTGTGATGTCCTTCATAGTTATACAAAAAAAGATTTTATTGTTTTGTCAATAACGAATTTTCTTTCTAATAAGAAGACTGTATTTCTTAAAATAGTTTTAGATAAACATTTTTTTGTCAGTTTAATTAAAATATATTTTATAAAATTGAAATGTTATAATATTTAAAGGAATATAATTATTTTTCTCTAGACCACAATAAAAACTAAAATATATTGGAAAAATTAATTTTTTTTAAATTATTAATCTTCAGGCTCTTCGTAACTAGGACTGTTCGGGGAATAAATCGGGCTAGATGGACTGTATCCTTGTGAGGCTGCTGGTGAATATACTGGACTTGTTGGTGAATAATTATGTGAAGTACCAGTATAACTAGGGCTTGCTGGAGACAATTTTGAACTGCTAGGTGAATAGCTTGACAAATTCGGCGAATAATGTGGACTTGATGTTGAATAATTACTACCACTTGGGCTGTAATGTTGAGACGGTGAGTGCTGTGGAGAACTAGGCGAATATATTGGGCTGGTAGGTGAATATTTTGGACTTGCTGGAGAATAATGAGGGCTACCAGCTGTATATTGAGGGCTAGCATCATAGGAAAGGCTTGGAGGTGAAAATGTTTGACTAGTCGGTGAATAATTTGGAGAAGTTGGTGAATATGATGGCGAAGTAGGAGAATAATGAGGTGAAGCTGTATAGTTAGGGCTAGTTGGAGAATATGATGGTGTTCCGGGTGTGAAATTTGGTGAAGAAGGAGAATAAGATGGTGAAGTCGGAGAATAGCCAGGACTTGAAGGAGAATACGACGGGCTTGAGGGCGAATAAGATGGTGACGTTGGAGAGTATCTAGAAGAATTAGGTGAATAATGAGGACTAGTTGGGGAATAAGGACTAGGTGAAAAATTATGTGAGCCAGCAGAATATCCTGGGCTTGTAGCTGCATAATTCGATACTGGCGAATGAACTGGCGATGACGGTGAATAACCCGGACTTGTCGGTGAATATTGTGGTGATGATTGATATTTATTGCTACCAGGTGAATATTGATTAGGTGAGTAAACCGGACTTGTAGGTGAATAATTCGGACTTGATGGTGAGTAATTTGGTGAAATTGCACCTGGAGAAGATGCTGCATAGTTAGGACTATTTGGTGCATACGCCGGCGAAGTACTCGGTGATGATGGGCCATATGGAGACATTGATGGACCTGGTGAATTTGGTGAACCAGGTATTGGTGACCAACTTGGTGATCTTCCAGATGCATCAGATGCTGCTGATGGCGAAAATCCTGGCCCACCTGGTGTCATACCACTTATACCTAATGATGGTGACATATGTCGTGGTGTATTCAATGACCATGGTGTCATTCCTGGACTCATACTTGGTGTAGAACCAGCTCCAAAGAACATACCAGTACCACCAATTAATGATTGTCCCATTGAGCTTGGCATTTCAATGCCATGCTTACATTTTTCTGCATCAAGTAATAAATCAAAACAACCTGTACCCATTTTAGGTAACTGCCCCATTATAATATTTTCGGATACACCTCTCATTGGATCTGTTTCAGCATGTGCCGCAGCATCCAATAAAACATCGACAGTTTCTTCAAATGAACATCTCATTAAGGCACCAGTATCTTGTCTATTAATACCATGACGAGTTATAGCCATTAAATGTCCTTTAGCAGTCATTACATCACATAATAATGCCAAATGTCGATAATTTACATAAAGACCATAAAATTGTAATACAGCATTCATTTCTTTTTCAACTGATTTACGTACAGCTTCAATTCCAAGTACTTGAAATATTTCGCATATATCATTACTATAAGTTCGCACGGGATCTACATCACGTTCACTTAATACTTTCATCATTGATGTACCATCAGTTTCCAATAGCCATTCACCAATAGCTTTAAATTCTCCACTTTCTGTTATAACTATACGTTTTTTACTATCAGTTTGAGGTAAATGCATATAAACTTTCCCAATAGCTTCGATTCCCTGTAATGTCATATCAGACAACATATTTGCTTCAATACATCTTAAAAACATATCATCTTCCATTTTATCAACAGTATCTTCGTCATTATCCTGAAATTTATTATCCTCACTATTCATTATACGAATTCTTAATACAAGTTTATCAGCATTATCATCATTGAATATACAATTTAAATCATCTCCAAATCCGGCATTTATTTTTTCAGCAATTTGCTCCATTGTTAATTTTTTATCAGTCATTCTTTTACGATCTAGTTCAATCCTAAGTAACCAGGGTGATATCCTTGTTGGATCAAAATCAGGCATTTCGTAATAAACATTAACAAATTCCTGATCTTCAGCTATAACAGTTCTTTGTGGATCAGGATCATAATAGATAGCAGTATTAGCAGTTACTTTACGTAAAGTTGTATGTTCTAAACGGCAGAGAACATTTTTAGCTTTTTCAGCGTCTCTTGCTGCACCACCAGTTAAAAATACTGTCAATGAAGGAGCTTTAGGACGTTTTGAAATATTAATTATTTCTTTTAATCTTGGTACACCAAGAGTTACATTTTTTGATGAGACACCAGCAAAATGGAATGTATTTAATGTCATTTGCGTTGCTGGCTCACCTAAAGATTGTGCAGCTAATGCTCCTACCATTTCACCAGGGTTTACTTGTGCTTGTTGAAATCTAGTTTCAATTTCACCAATTAACCATTCAAATGCTTCAGTTGTCAAACGAAATTCTTCAGCAACATATTTTGAACAGAGTGTTGATCGTACCAAACATTGAAAAAGTAATGTAGCATTTTCATTTGCCTGTTTTGATATTCTATCATTTCCACTGACAATAACACATCTATGTAGTAAATCCTTAACACCCTGTATTACCTTTAGAGGACTCAAATCAGTTGGTACACGCTTGTTTATATGGAAAATTTTTTGTACGTTCCATATCATACGCTGTAAATTGCATGGCAATACAACTTTTGATTCACCGCTTGGAAAAATTTGTCTTAAAGCTTCACGATCTCTGGCTAATTGATCCCATTCGGACTCAAGCTCTTGTATAGCAAAGCCCGATTCACCTAATTCTTTACAAACCTCTTCATTAAATATTCGACGCATATATCTTTCGTTTGACCAATCAAATTTAAAACGTTTTTCAAATGCTTTGTTTGATAATTTAATAGTTGGAAGATTTTGAAATTCTACTGTTTCGCCACAAAGACCGTCTTCTCCGTAACGCAACTGAATAAGTTGTCCAACTGAATTTCTTATAGTACCATCATAATTTACCATAACTGATTCCATAGCTTTTATTAGACGACGTTGTATATAACCAGTTTCAGCAGTTTTAACAGCTGTATCAATTAAACCTTCACGTCCTCCCATAGCATGAAAATAAAACTCAGATGGTGTTAGCCCGGCTAAATATGAATTCTCAACAAAACCTCTTGATTCTGGACCATAATCATCTTTAATAAAATGAGGTAATGTCCTCTTACGAAAACCATAGGGTATTCGTTTACCTTCAACGTTTTGTTGTCCTACACAAGCAATAACTTGAGATATATTAATATTTGACCCCTTTGAACCAGATACCACCATAGCTTTTAAGTTGTTATATTCCGTTAATGATTTCTTAGCTGAACCTCCAGTTTTATCACGAGCATCATTCAAAATACGATTTACTTGATTTTCAAAAGTTTGACGCAATGTATTCCCTGGCGTTGGTTCTAGTTCCATATTATGAGCTTTTTGAATTACACTTATCACATCATCTTTGGCTTTTCGGATAGAACTTTGAATTTCATTATATGTTTGAGGATCAGCAATAGTGTCACCAATACCTATACTATGACCTTCTAACAAGAGCCAGTTGTTAATAACTGTTTGAATATTTCCATAAAAACGTCCAGCAATTTCATGTCCAAGTTCCAAAAAACAAATGTGTAAAAGTGAACCAGCTGATGTTCCTAGAGTTTTCTTACATAAAATTCCCATGATTAGTTCGCCATGTTCCACCATAACTTTTGTATCACCTGGTGAAATCCATTTATATGGCCCATCATCCTCTTCATCAGGATGCGTTGAATGTGTACGAATCATATTCACATTACCTGGAATAATTAGGGAAAAAATTTGTTTTCCTGTCCACAATGGCTTCGGTTTAATAATACATGGCTGCGGCATTTTACCATCCCACGTTGGCAAGAACATTAATAAGTTCATCATTTGTTCCTTTTCAATGAAAACATCACGTTTTGTCATCTTCCTGACAGCGGTTAAAGTGTCTTGAACAATACCCATAACTGGTTTATTAGCCTGTGGTGTAATTATTTGTCGTGGTGTTATATGAATATTTTCTACTTCTGCTCTGGTTTCCATACTTTGTGGAACATGCAAATTCATTTCATCTCCATCAAAATCAGCATTATATGGACTTGTACATGATAAATTCATTCGAAATGTAGACCATGGTAAAACTTTAACACGATGTCCCATCATACTCATTTTATGCAAGGTTGGCTGTCGATTGAAAATCACTAGATCATCATCACGTAAATGCCTTTCAACTTTATATCCACATTGTAAATGCAGATCAGAAGGTTTTGGATGAAACCTTAAATCTATACGTTCACCGTTATCTCTAACTATATATTTAGCACCTGGATACTGTGAATTACCACGGCGAACTAGTTCTTGCATACGATCAATATTAAATGGTGTAACGAGTTCTGGAAATGTTAAATTCTGAGCAATTGAACGTGGTACACCGACCTGATCGATTCTTAAATTTGGATCGGGTGTAATTACTGTACGAGCTGAAAAATCTACACGTTTTCCCATTAAATTTCCTCGTATACGGCCCTCTTTTCCTTTTAAACGTGTTTTCAAAGCTTTCAAAGGTTTGCCAGATTTTTGCATTGCTCTTGGCATACCAGGCATATCGTTATCAACAAATGTTGCTACATGAAATTGAAGCATTTTAATATTTTCCTGTATAATATGTGCTGCAGCTCCGGACGCTTCATTTTTTTTCAATTCATTATTTGACTTAATGATATCAGCTAATTTATGCGTTAGATCGTCTTGATTTTTGGCTGAACCAAACATCACAACAGCTGGCCTCACTGCTAATGGTGGTACTGGTAATACTGTAACTATCATCCAATCAGGCCGAGCAAATTTCGGATCCATTCCAAGTATAAAACACTCCTCATCAGTTATATGTTTAAGTATTTCCCAAACCCGTTCTGGATTTACTTGAATTTTTTGCTCCTGTGAATCTTCATTAACATTCTTCCATTCAGCTATTAATTCTAAGCCACTTCGTTTAATACTTGGTTGATAATGGCCGCAGCCACCATGCCCTACTTTCTTGTTTGGATCAAGTGGTTGTCCATCTCTTGTTAAATCCATATCTTCACCTCCCTCACATATTGTTTTTCCTTTGCACAAATCATACACATAAGCTAAACGTTTTCGTGGCTGGCCTTTGGATTTCATTACAATTTCTTTAATTTTAGGATTACTTGGTGAAACTAGTAATTTTGAGCAATAAAAACAAACACAACGTAATATTTTCATTGTTTTTGTTATAAAACCAATATGAAACACAGGCTTAGCTAAATCAATGTGACCAAAGTGACCGGGACATTCAGTCATATTTCCAGCACAAGTCTGACATCTTGAATTTCGATCTATAACCCCTTGTCGTGGATCCATTAAACCATTTAATTTAGGACGACCACCTTCCATTGTTTCAGGAAATTGGACTCCACCTTCCGTCACTGACATTCTTCGTATTTCATCTGGTGCAAGTATTCCAAATTGGACTCTTTTTACAGTCCGTACTGGAGCTTTTGAATCTCCAACTCCCGACATTTTTTTTGTGCTATTTTAGCTTTAGTTAAATATTAAATACTTTTAAGCTAAACAAAAAGAAAACACAGATTTCATTTATGCTCAATTTTCACATGTATACAAAATTTTAATTCAAGAGCACACACCTATATTAAATTTTTACACTATGTTCTATAATACAGTCTTATTTAAATAATTGTTATTTTTTATTTGAAATATGTTTAATAACTTCTAATGATTTTATTATAAACTAGCGTCACATCGCAATAAGTCTGAACCATATGACGCCATATTGACTTATGAAGAAAATCAAAGCAATGGCCGACAATATAAATACAGAGTTCAAATATATATTAAAATAAAATAAATAAAAAATTATAATTAAATATCAAGAAACATACCTGTAATTAAAATATTAGGTTTTCGTGCCACCGGCATGGTGATTAATATAAATATAACTGAGAACGATGTATATAATTTTCCCTATATATTAATGCGTTCTTAAACAGCCTAAGTTCAACTAATAAAAATAAGTGCGGTAACCATATTCTTTGCAAGCTATAACATTCGTATTTATTTCTATTTGAAGTATAACTTACTATGCAAACACACTTTGCAAAATTATTAAAGCACTCTTTCAAGTTCTTAATTATATATAAAGCTCAAGTCTTATCAAAATTTATTACTATTTAATTTTATTTTTTTCATTATAAGATAATATAATATAAGTATTATAAGAAGAAAAATTAAATTTCCCCTCTTTGGCTTTACACTATAGATTAGTGTTTTTGAATGCAGAATTATAGGCGAAATTCAAGCAGTTTTGAGCCGCGGTTATACTCAATAGTGTTTTTTCAATTTGACATTTTGTTTTAAAATATATAAATTATGTCTTCGAACTAGTTTAATTATATTAAGTTGACTTACCGTAAATAGTAATGCATCATACATGCAATAAAATTAGTTGAAACGTGCAAATTATACTATTCTAAAGGACTTGTAATGTAATTATTGCATTCGAAATAATTCTGAGTATCACCGCTCCTTAGAACTGCTCTAATTGCGCATAATTCTGCTATCCAAAGCACTAATTTAGACACAGTCCTTAACTTGGCGTCTACATTAGCGATTTGGACAGTGATTTATAGGCGATATAAAGGCGATATGAGGTGTGCTTACACTCAGAAGTTATTTGACTGCAATCATTAAATTACAAGTCTTTCGAAAAGTATAATTTTTGCCTTTCAACTAATTTTATTGTATTTATAATGCATTATTATTTGCGGCAAGTCAAATTATAATAATAAAACTAGTTATACCTCCTCTACACATGCACCAAATCACCACGAACTTTGCAATTATAAGTTTGCTGTAAAGTTAGCCGAACTAATTCTACATGGACCCATCCACACATTCGTGCATAAATTATAAATTATATATTTTCAATCAAAATGTTAAAATCAGAAGAAGTATTAAGTGTAAACGTCCCGCCTATAATAAATCGCTGTCAAATCGCTAATCTATATATAGACAGAGCGTAATCCGTCAAGTATCAGTAAAGTGAGGTTAAGTTATTTTGTTTTCTTTTAAAATACCATGAAAAGATATTGGGGTGAATTCACCGATGATTCCAGTAAAAAGAAAGAAATTAAGCCAAATGAAATTATACTCCCATATAATAAGGCTGAAAAATTAAAGACAGCTCTCCGGAACACTAAAAATTCCTCAGAAATTGTGTAAGAATTGCAAGTTTTCACACTTCTGCTGGCACAATAAAATAATTTTTTTTTGTAAATTTAGGGAAAATGTTTCAATTGAAAATGCATTGGTTACACAAGCAGTAGAAGTAATGAACCAAACAGAAGTCTTACAAACATTAATCGATACTTATTCAAATAAATCTGTGAGTAATAAATTTGCCAATGTTATATTTAGATTTCAACTTTTAGCCTTCGCAATACAGAATACAGAGTGAATAGTCAACTTTTTCAGAATCAAATAGCTGTAAATTATTAAGACTATTTTAGTTTTATCTGAGAGACTGATTCCAAATATCTGGAATAAGTTCGAGAAATCAATTTTGAATCGAAATCAATTTTGAATGTTTTTCATTCAATAGAGATTGTTTGCCCAGAATACCACGGTAACATTACTTAAGAAAATGGTCTAATCGGACATTATTTTAATCTTTCAAAATTCTATTCTGTGATTTCTTCTTTAAGATTTGAACACTAATAAATATTAAACCCAACACGCTAAAGAAAATGTCAGCAGTATTTATTAAGTCTGTCATATTTGTAATAAATAATTTCATTATTTTTCAAAGGGATACACAAATTGTTTACTCAACCCGTGTCAACTAATACCACATGTTGATTTTCCACCACAAAATATTGCAGATTTGGTTACTGATGAAAAATTCGCAAAACCGTTTTGGTTTATTCCGCCTATTGAAACAAAGTTCTCAAGAGGTGATCCAGTTTATTATCCAGAAATAAATAAGGATATCGCCAAAAGTGCTTTGAGAAAATCAATAGCAGGACTTTTAAGAATTGCTGGCTATAATGGTAAAATTTTCAATTTTTATATGAATCATTTCAAAATAAATTTCTTATTTTACAGATACTTCAAAAAGCTGCCTTGTTCTTTTCACAGATGCGGTTGAAGAATATATTCGTAATATCCTTGAAAGAGCCCATGACATATTGGTCGCTAATTCACGGGACAAAGAAACCAATTTAGATGTATTAATATTAGAACATGCTTATCTGAATCTTACACAAACATCTTTAGTTTCTCTTCATAATTATTTTAAAAATGAAATTATTGAAAAAAATCGTGCTGGAATAAGTGAGTTCAAAGAGGTTTATGAAGAATATGATAAACTCATGAAAGAAAGTCAAAATATTCAAAAAAGTACATTTAAAGACGATGAATATATAAATTTTCTTGATTTCACTGGATCATTACCCAGTAACTCACAAAATGCTGTTGGTAACGTCCTTAATATTCTTCATTTATTAGAAGTAGATAACAACAGTGCAGGGTAAGTTAAAAATATTTATCTTCTTTGTGTTTTACACACTATTATATTAATATTTTAGATATAAGGATATGTTTGAAGGGGAAAGTATAGCAAATTCAACACCAGACGAACAATTAAATTTTACTCCTGGCACTCCATCTTTAGAATAGTTTCGCTTTACAGTTTAATTCTACATTTTTAACAAGCAAAATAAAGTTTAAAAATAATATTTATAATTGATGCAATCCAAGATGAAATTCATTTCTTACGCCAAACAATTAATTGCTTTCTAGAATTGATATTTAAATTTAACTACATCTTTTATTATTAGCTGTTAAATTAATTAATGTAAAAAACTTTTTTTGAATACATAGTGAGGTAAAGTGTAATTTTAGCTCTTTTGATTAATTAAACATTCAAGATCACTTTGCATGGTCAAAGCCAGCTAATTTCAATCACAAATTAATGAAAATCATTCAGAAATAAAAAATTAAAAAAATTATTGTCTTTCATTTTTTTGAAAGCGTTTGGAAACTCCAAGAAACTTTTTCTACTTACATATTTTACTATTCGCAATAGTGTTTAAAACGTATTGTAAAAAAAAAGTAAAGAAAAGGAAGAACAATTAAATAGAGTTTTAATAACACAAATTCCAGTTAGACGAAATGTTAGTGTATAAAATAATAAATTCTTTTTTAGTTAGCATATGTACAGATATCAGAAGAGTTAATTAAATAAAATCGAAAATTAAAATGAAGACATAAGAAAAATTATACACATTTGATATTTCTATCAGCCAATTTGAATTTTCAGCAATACATCTTAAAAATATTAACGCTAGGTATTTTAATATTTATCTAATGAAATTGTTTAAAAACTACCAAATTTATAAATACTTAGTTAATATTACACAGTTAATAATAACTTAGAAAAAATAAAATTAATAATGCTGCATAATTTTAAAAATAAATAGAAACAAAAATTTTCCCAATGTTCATCTACATAAAGCTGCAACATTTCTGTTCACATCATTGGGTGCTTCTCCTACCTGAACAGATGCACCATACCCTTTGTACACGTATTTATAAATGTATTTTACACTCTTAATATTGGTACAAACTTCCACATTTATATGACAATTAAATTTTGGTAATAAATTTGGATTATATAAAAGTACAATTTTGTGCATAACACGGATCATACCCATATGCAGGAGTCATTGGGCCAGCTTTGTGATAGAATGTGTCATGAATTTATAGATATTGGAAATCTATAATTTTCGTTTCAGGACTGATTATTGCAAACGATGAATTATATTTACGAATATTTTTGAAATAATCCTTTGATCGGTTTTTAATTCCCTGATCAGCTTAATATAAACCATCATACAGAGCTTTGAAAAAAGCATTTTCAATTAATGGAGCTAACACAACTTTCCCTTTATGGTAGCAAGAAGTGAAGGCAATCCTATCTGAATAATTTCTGATTGAAAATGTTTGGCTTTACAAAATGCACACTCTAAGTTCATCAACCCAATATTAAAAGAAACAAAATAAATTGGTATTGATTCTAACCAAACGTATATTTCTCAATCTCTCTCTATTAAAATTTCTCCCTTGCCGACCGACCAAAGTTAAACGTTCGTAGAAACGCGAATATATAATCGGTGAATTCTTTTATTCTTAGCATTTATCGTTTATTTTTTATTTACGTTTTCACTTAACACTTAACACGTATACACTTCGAAATACGAAGGGGTGAAATGATCAACAATTTCATTAATTTTAATAAAATAAAAAAATTATGTAATTAATTACTACTTTGAAAGCTGAAAGAGCAAGAAAAATTAGTTTTGAGTTTCTTTTAAGTAGTTTTAAGATACTCACCCTCTCCCTTAAATGGAAGAGACGTTGAGAATCATGCACTATATACGAAAAAATTTGAGCATCAAATTTAACATCAAACTGTATTTGAAAATATTTAATAAATTTGATTCTTTTCCTCATATTTCCCGTGAACTCATGTACAACTTTATTAGTCTATATACAAATGTAATTAATTATTATTACCATATATACACAGATCGAAAAATTTGGCACAAATCGCAGTAATTATACCCTTAACTAATTTATTCAATTATATTGAAATCAAACCTTTTATCCAAAATACGTAGGTTAAGCTAGCAGACCAATTGTAGCAGACTTAACTGAAATTAAGTTAATAATTATGTGCTAATAATGTGCTCCTAGAATGCAGAAGATGGAATTTTTTGCTCTGTCCGTTTGCCCAAAAAATTAAATTTAAGGACAACTGCAGGAAAATCTGAACGCGTTTCTAGATCGTGTTCAAAATAATTCTTAGCTAAACCTGAATTTTGTGCTCTGGAAATATTAAAGAAAATTCTTAAAAAAGTTTGTAGTTTTCGAGAAATTCAATAAAGAATTTGTAGGGAGAACTGCTCGAAAATTGGAACGTGTAGACTTAATTTATTGAAATTCACACATGATCAATCATGAATTATGTGCTCTGGAAATTACAAAAAAAAAGTTTAAAAATGTTTATGTATTTTGAGATATTCCTGAAAATAGATCGTTGCAGCAGCACGAAAAGCCATATCTCAAAAACTAGCGAGCAGACTCTTTCCAACTTTTGAAATTATTCAATACTAAGTAACTGCTAAATACACACCAAAGATGGAATTTTTTGCTCTGTCCGTTCTCTCGGAATACAAAATGGAGCTCAACTACCAGAAAATTGCAACACGTTGGTATAATTCGGTGAAATTCACATATGATTGATCATGAATTATGTGCTGTGGAAATTAAAACAAAAAAGTTTAAAAATGTTTATGTGTTCCTAGATATTCCTGAAAATAGATCGTTGCAGCAGCACGAAAAGCCATATCTCAAAAACTAGCGAGCAGACTCCTTCCAACTTTTGAAATTATTCAATACTAAATAACTGCTAAATACACATCAAAGATGGGATTTTTTGCTCTGTCCGTTCTCTCAGAAAACAAAATGGAGCTCAACTACCAGAAAATTGCAAAACGTTGGTATAATTCGGTGAAATTCACATATGATCAATCGTATATTAACTTCTCTGGGAATACTAAAAAAAGTTTTCTAAAAAAAAAATTTTTAAAATAAAATTTTTTTTTGTATAAAACTTGAAGCTGGAAAAATCACTAAATGGCAAAATGATCTTTAGTGCAATATTATTACGTTGGCTTAGAATTGGTTTTCTCCTAGTTTCTCCCACAAATATACAAAAATTTAAGGTACTAAACTAAAACCTTTCATAAAAATTTTTGTAAAAGCAGTTTATTACTTTTATTCCTTACCGCGTAAGTTATATCTCAACTTACATCCCATTTAACATAATGAGATTTCCAATAAATTATATATTTTATGCCTTCCAGATTAAACAAAATAATTCTTGAGACCAATAATTTCAAGTAATTACATCTTGAGACAACTTTTCTTTAACAAACACATTTTTTTTAGAAATTCAAAGTAATAATTCAAACCCTTAAGTATTAAGTACATTTCCTAATAATTTTATCTCAATAATTTAAACCCATAAGCACTTAATATCGCTGACCACCCAAAATGGACCAAATGGAAATACTTGACATTTGGTCACAATTAAAAAAAATTTAAAGGAAAAGCAAAATAGAAACAAAGTAATAAATTGTTAGAAAATAAACAACAATCCAAAAATATAAATATTTCCTTACAGAAAATAAAACAGTTCAGTTCAGAGTTAACTAAAGTTCAGAATTAAACTAAATTGTGTAGATATCTAATTCGTATTATTACCATTTATTGCCTTTTGAATTTATTTAGTATTGCGTTATAAAAGTATTTATTTTTAAATTTAATTTGTTCGTAAATTAAAGATTTTAGAATGAATCGTAGACCTGGAAGACCTAAGCGAATTGATGCGTCAGTTGTAATTAAAACATTATTAAATTACAAAGACCAAATAATTCTACCAGGTGATTTAATTATTTCTAAAACAAATGATGTGTGGAAGAAAATTTCGAATGAACTAATGAATAGAAAATCGCCCTTTTCCCTTTATTCATTTGTGTGTAATAATTTATGTGGGGTGCGTGATTTATTAAATAATAGACCTCTTAAAATTAATAACGGCATTTTAGTTGAAGAGAGTGATGTTTTAAACGAATCAACTGATTTCGAGATATCAGATTCCCAAAACAGTTCCGCTGACAAGGATTTTCAGGACAATGTAGAAACAGTTTTTTCTTTAAGCTTAAAAGAGTTTTCTGAAATTGTTATTGAAAAAAAATATAAGTCAAAGGGAACAAATCAAATTAGAATTAGGAAAAAACTTGCCCCGGGTATATGGCAAGATCGAGTGAGTGAAAAGATTTGGAACAATACCAAGCTAAGCTGTGGTTTTAATTTTAAAAATAACTACTTAAGTGATGACGCTTCAGCTGGTTCAATTACTGGTAAATATTTTTATTATAATAGTAAAATTTTACTTTTGCAATATAAAAACAACCTCTTTATTTTCAAATAGCTAAAATGTAATATATATTTAAAGTATTTATTTAATATATATATTTAAATATTTATGATTTTTAGGAAAGTGTAAATGTGGAAGCATTTTAAATATAAGGCTTGAAGCTTCTGAAAATTGCGTAAAGTTCTATTGTACAATAAAATGTAGGAGTGGTACTTGTGGTAAACGTTATTTAAGGGGCACAAAAAGAGAGCTTAATTTACTATTGATCATATGTGATTTTGCATATAATCGAGCAAAGCATTTTAAAGTTCGCGTAATTCGTCCTTAAATAAACTAAGACAGATACTTCGAAAGAAGGAACGGAGCAAAAAATTCCATCTTTGGTGTGTATTTAGCAGTTACTTAGTATTGAATAATTTCAAAAGTTGGAAAGAGTCTGCTCGCTAGTTTTTGAGATATGGCTTTTCGTGCTGCTGCAACGATCTATTTTCAGGAATATCTCAAAATACATAAACATTTTTAAACTTTTTTTTTGTAATTTCCAGAGCACATAATTCATGATTGATCATGTGTGAATTTCAATAAATTAAGTCTACACGTTCCAATTTTCGAGCAGTTCTCCCTACAAATTCTTTATTGAATTTCTCGAAAACTCAAACTTTTTTAAGAATTTTCTTTAATATTTCCAGAGCACAAAATTCAGGTTTAGCTAAGAATTATTTTGAACACGATCTAGAAACGCGTTCAGATTTTCCTGCAGTTGTCCTTAAATTTAATTTTTTGGGCAAACGGACAGAGCAAAAAATTCCATCTTCTGCATTCTAGGAGCACATTATTAGCACATAATTATTAACTTAATTTCAGTTAAGTCTGCTACAATTGGTCTGCTAGCTTAACCTACGTATCCAAAATGCAACTACTTTTCTTCATAGCAAAGAATACCGAGTTTATAGTCAAAATGGCTTTGCTTTGCCTTTATATTATTGTTGTTTTTATTTTCCATACATTTCATATGGGTAAAAAACATCACTCTTTTGCGAGTAACATCTGTAAAATTTTGAAATAATTTTTTCACTTAGCACATCTTGGTAATGTCGCCTTTCGAATGAAACCATTTTGAGTAATATCGGTTAAGTATAAATACCTTAAAAAGGGAGTACAAAAAACGTATTGCATAATAATATATAGATAAACGTCCATGTAGAATTTTATTTTGGAGATGCCATTGAATTTATCAGCTTATAAATATTAAAACATAATAATTGGTCATTAAAATCAACAGCAAGTTTAATAAATTAATAAATTTTTAAAATTGTTGTGCAACTTGGATTAGTAGAATTCTGAAAAGATTGATGTCCCTTATGAATTTTAGTTGAATGAGGAATTTGGAAATAGAACTCCAACAATTTTTTTTTGTAATTCGATTCTGTAATTCCATAAATTTTTTTGCTCAGCAAATCAAAGCGGTAAAATAAAAATTTGTGCATAAAAAACGAAGCCTTTTAGTAACAATATTTAATTGTCAGTTGTAAACTGTTTCTAATTTATTTAATACAACAAGACTACCAAAGAGGAATTTATATTAATTTAATCATCAGCCCTAATTGCTGTGATAATTCAATATATAAAATTTAAGTTAATTTTTTGAATGACGGAATCGGAGAAATTATTTATAATGTTTTGTGTAGGCAGTATATTAATTTAAAGATAGAATTATATTTTCTTATCCAAATCAGCCTACTCAAAATATAAATTTTCACTACAATCTGAATTTTTTGCTATCATCGAATTAACTGAAGTTTTACAATTTTTCCTTTTAACGGGAACAAATTCTCTAACAATAGTTACTTGCTTTTTGATTGGAGGTTTTGATGAGTTTTTTAATTGAAATCCTAATGATTTCTTAGCTTGGGAGCTATCGATTATTATTTTATTTCTTCGACGATAATAAATAATTTCAGCAACTAAAATTATCATGGATAAAAGTAAACCACAAAGTGTAGCTATGAAAACTCCACCAAGACTTTTTAATGTTATTCCTTCTTCATTATATATCTCTCCACATTGGCTACCAGATGAATTCCAGTATTTATGTGATAGCGTTTCTAGAAATCGTTCTTGATTTAATTCTAAAAGAGCATGACTAATTTCATCCTTATAAAAATGAAATAATTTAAATTATAGTTAGAGTCTTATGTTCTATTTTAAAATAAAAATACCTGAAGATTGCTTCCTTGCTGTATGGCTATGGCATACGGCTGCTCTGCAAATTCTTCACCGACTTCTGTTAAGTTACAATTTTTTGTTATTTCATATTTGATAGCAGCTGAATCATGAATAAAAGCAAAATCAGCATTTTCATTTAGATTAACTTTTTGAAAGCCTTCAGCAGCATTTTTAACAGGATTTGATGCATTTATAGCCATAAGGATAGTTCCATATTGTTCTTTGAAAGGATACTCCCAAATTCTTATAATTGTAAAAAAAATACACATATCTTGAATCTTTTTCATATTTCTATAGTAATTTATACAAATGATAGATTTTTTTCTGAATTTTTATTAAAACTTGCTTGAAATATCAAAAGATTAGAGCGCAAAAAAAGCAATGTTTTTATACCTTAAATTACTGTTGTCAGCAGAGCTATTAAGTGTGAGCTCCTTCCACAGCTTAAATATAGTATCTTCTGCAAATTTCATGTTAATAAAATGTATATGTGTATCTGATCCTTGAACAACTGTGTAATTAATTCTTGATTGTCTTCCTAGCTGTTCTAATGACTGAACAGGTGTTTGCATTCTTTCAACTGTTAGAAATGTAGCTAAATTTGCAGTGAATGTAGCTAGCATAAGAACCACAAATACCCAATAAGATGCAACTAATATTCTTGCAGATATAGCTTTTGGTATTTCTCCACCTCCCTGTGGTGTGAAAGATGTTAAAGCAAACCAAAAACTTTCCTTCAAACTAAAATTTCTGTAACAAATGTTGTCAAAATTAAAGATAATTTGAAGATAGTGATTTAAAACAAAATATCCACTACCTACAAATGTAGGGATATAATTTCTCATTGTTCCGAGCACTATACGGGGAATACATGTCTAATATCCAGATTATAATCGCAGTTATTGTGATTAGTGCTAGTATACTTAACCATACTTCAAGTTTAAATACAGTCATAAATTTAAATAGTGATGTTTGTTTCACTTCTTTACGCATAACTGGAAATTAAACATTTACAGAACACATTTTAAAATATTTCATAAAAAGTATGTACCAATTGAAATTCCTGTCTTTTGAAAATATGGCAGTACGAAATCAATAACCTCTTCACGTTCTCCAGTCACTTTTAAGGCAGCAACAGCAATATCTATTTCACCAGTTATCAAGTCACCAATTAAACCATCCCAACTTCCATTTTGTAATTTATTTCCAAATGTTCCTTGTGTAGGTGTAACAATTTCATAATCAAATGATAATTTTTTGGAAATCAATTCGATTAATTCAATACAATAGCCATGCCAAGCCAAATATTTATCATTGTCCGAATTTTCTTTATTTTTAACATCTTTATAAAGCTTAAAAGACCAAGGAATTGCCTAAAAATTACTTCAATTTTATAGGTACTTTTTTATAAAGTAACAAATAAAAGTTACCTCTACTGTGCCTATTCGAAAAAATCTTTTCTGAGTTTCTTCTTTATAAGAAATCAATTTTAGTGTCTCATTTTGCCATTCAGCAATTTTTTGGCTCCTTCTATTTTCCTTATGGACTATTATTGAAGCATTCAACTTAAGTCTAATACTTGTAGAATCAACTAACAAAAATTTACTCTGGCTTAGTTTTTCCCTTATAAGTTTTCCTGTATTAATTTTGCTTAGGTGTGTTTCTGGATTTGCAATAGAATCATTCCAACAACTCCAGTTTTTTGTTTGAAAATCAATTTGTGCTAATATCTCAAGTAATTTTGTAATGATTTCGTCGATCATGAAGGTAAGATACTGAAAGAGAGAGAAAATATTAAGTCAACCTGTGAGGTTTCGATAGTAAATTGAATTTCAAACTTCTGCCAAAGTTGCCAAAGCTCTGTATTTTGCTACGTAATAAAAAAACCAAAAAACTTGTTAAGTAATGAAACTTTTCGATCATAAGGAGATTTAGTTTATTTGAAAAATAATTAGATTTACTTACATGAATTCTATGATGCCCTAGTATGCATAATTCACATGGTTCCTCGAATACACATGGAATTCTGTTATTTAAGAAAACTAATGTGAAATTGAAACCATCCAAGTCAATATTGTCAAAACTATTAATACTGTTTAGAGATATAAGATGCCATTGTTGTATTGGTTGTAAGAGTCCAGCCCAACGAATCTAAAAATAAAAATACTTTTTTTTTCAAAAAAATTACTGAAAAATTTACTAACTGAAGTATGTGAAGATTTCAAGTAATTAAAAAAATAGAGATTTGGACAAGCTTTTTATGGGTAATTGACTCTTTTGTATTTTTCAAACGAATCATCTTAAGAACATGCACCTACATAAAAAATTATATAAATCTAAGGACGAATATTTGCGCTATCCTAGGATTTGATAAATGAAAAAACTAAGATCAAAATTTTAGCTCGACTATCTCAGAGTAATACTTTTTAAGGAACGCGAAATCAAGAAAACTTTTAACATTCAAACCTCAAAAATCGAAAAACACCAACGACATATTTCTTAATGACTGAACTAAGAATTAAGAACAGGTTGAATCTATTGGTTTACTGACTTCTTATAAGCAGTCTCCTTGATATTACGGACACAGCGAATGGTACTTTAAAGTAGAGGCAAAAAAATTCTCTATAAGTAACCTAAATAGTGGGAATAAATAATAAAAATCCTTTTACTTTCCCTAGAAGAACTGGATATAAAGAGGGACTAATATCATTTTGGTCTTCATAATTGCAGTAAAATAGATGATTTTAAAATTGAAACAAATTCATTTATGTGAAGGAAAAATTAATTTATGCATCAAGCACATAAAAAAGTTTAATTTTTGCAAATTTTCGAAGTTATTCATTCAAACAATTTCTTTCTCAAATCACACAGCCAAATATTTATCCCTGCAATCTACCAAAATATTTTCTAAGAAATCGTATTCCTAAATATTTAAACACTTTTTAATAAAATTTTACAATTATTTAAAAATAAACTAATTGAAAACTATCTCACCTTATTGAAAATTGACAACAATGAATTCATTTCACCAAAAATAACATAATTTCTTGGTCTAGGACGCAAACTTTGGAACTGATCAGTCAAATTATACGTGTTTGCCAGCAGAGATAAATGTAGCCTCGAATGTTGAATAGTATAATAAAGAGCTTCTTTTATCTGGTGGGAGGTTTCGAATATAAAAACTGCATCTTGTACTTCTTTCAGTTGTAAAAATTGTTCAATTAAATTTAAAAAAGGATGTAAAAAGCTTTCCACATGTAAATATCGAATGTCTTTAAGTTGTGACAAAAAAAAATTACTTTGCCCTGGTGTGACATCGATTATAAACGTTACTCCTTCATTCAAAACATCACAAACTATAAAAATTAATTAATGAAGGTTTTTATTTATTTCATTGAATTTCTTTACTTTTATTGTGTAGCAGCTCGGTTTGCTGGGGACTGACTTCTATAAAAATAAATTCAAGTTTTCCATCATCTTGCACTTTATCGTTAATTCGTTTAAAAATACTTTGAATTCTTTGAATTAATGCTGATTCCTCGTCATGAAGAATGAAACCTTTTAAAAGTATTTAAAATATTTCTTAAACATCTTCTTAATTTAAGGAAAATAAAATTTAGTTTGTAATTACTTTCAAAATTTCAAATTCAACCTTTTAGTCTTTGAACCTTTGAGCGTGAACTACTATTTAGAAATTTTAATGAAATTATACATGACTCCTATTGCCTGTGTACACTTTATTAAAATAGAATTTTGTAATAAGACACTTCTAATATCGAGTTTAACTCCGTATGAGTAGGGCGTTAATTAAAAATTGCCATATTTTTTAAGCTAATTGTCGAATAATTTTAAATAATGAAGTGTCTGAAAATTTCCTTATTAAAAGTTTAAAATGTAATTTAAAACACATCGATTTGGAAAAATGGTATACAAAAATTATAAACTAATTGCGGTTTTTTCGACATGTTGACCAATAATTACCATATTTCTCAAACATTAAAATTATTACTACTATTTTAAAACTTACCAATTTTAATTCCATTTCTTTTTAAATTCTCATCACTTTTAATTAAAGCAACTTGCACCATAAAAAATAAATTCAAATACAACGCAAAAGTTTTAATACATTTTTGAGACTTCATATTTCACTAAGAAAAACACTTTCAGTGCTGTTAAAAAACTAATTTTTAAATATATCAATGCAGATATCGTTTTATTTAAAATTTAAAACTGAAATTGTAAATATTTTTCTAAATAATAAATAGCAATTTCTACTTCTGTTTGTAAAGGAAAAATAAGCAATCAGATTAAAAAACTCGTGCTCATTAGTTATTCATCAACAAAGGAATCTAATGTTATTAAATAGAAACTATAAATATAGTTTTTCTTTTGTTTAAATTATAGTGTTTCATTAATAAGGTCGCATGTAAGGAAAAATATTAGACTGATTATACAACTGTGATTGTACAATTATATAAATTTGCCTGGCAAACATATTAATTTAAAACTTTCAGGGATAAACTTGAGTTGAGAGAAAATTTAGAAGTATTTCTTGAAATTTACAACGGTTTTTAGGTCAAACTATAATAATTTAAAAGTTTTTAGGTTAATGATATTAGTTTTTAACAGCAGCAATTATTCCGAAATTATTAAGGCCAGTATTTTTGATAATTTCAATAGCCTGTTTAGACCCATATTTTAGGTATATTTAAGCATTAGATGCAGTATCAATAAAATACATTATTTTCAATTTTTAAATAAATTTATTTTGTTTCCTTCATTTCTTTATTAGTCTTAAAATACAAATTTTGCTAAATTATTGATCAGTCAAACATTTTTCATAGAACGATTAATCGATTGGCTTCAGACCCCTTTAGCATTTTTCTTCAATCTCTTAAGAACAATTAAATTTTTCTCTCGAAGAGTTTGTTTGAATCGATGGAATAAAAGAAAAGAAATACGAAGCTTGTCAAATATTTAGCCGAAACGTGTTATTGGTGCGAACTCCAAGATTTACTTTCCCTTTTTTCGGGTAGTTTTCTAGATTTAGCGTTCTTGATAAGTAATTGATAAGTAATTCTGATATTATTTTGTGGGTTTTCTGTCAAAAACACATATGTGTATAAACTGGATTTCAATAATCAAAGAAAAAATTAAACATTCGACTATTATAAACATTATATTTGATCGGCTTTGGTGAGTTTTCTGACTAATTTTTTCGATACACTCTCTCAACTGTTGGCAAATCCATTCCTCATTAAAAGTAAATATTCAATTTTAAAAGTTTGGATCATTTTCTAAGACCTTCTAAACATTGCTAAGTTATATAACAAGTCTAATGCATTCACACTTTTAAATATTATTTTTAACAAATTTTGTTTGTATCTCGTTTAATTAAATTACATGAATTCAAAAAAAACATCTTTGTCTATTTATCGTATGAATCGTTTGTAATTAAATTTTGTATTCAAGGATCTCCAAAATTTAAATTAAAAGGCATACGACATTCTTCCTTACATACAAATTTGCATAATTCAAAATAAAATGCCATATATACCACTTTACTAAGAGCTTTGTTCAATTTTATCCTTAAAACAATGTTTTTGAAATACAATAATAATAAAAGTAACAAATTGAATTAGGTTGTAAAAACTAATCGAGTAAAAGTTATTTCCAGTTTTCTCTTGAATAAAACCTATAAAATATTATTATTTAAAGCTTAAAGAAATTTTGATTTATTAAAATTTTTCTTACCAACTATATATCCGAATATTATCAAACAACATCCAGCAACAACATTTAATATCCCATTTGCTGAAGCCAACCTATCAAGGGACACATAACGAGGAAGTACTAGTCCTAAATAAACAGATCGTATTCCTTCTATAGCTCCAATTATTGCCATTGCAGCTAAAACTCCGTTGTGTGTGTTAACAAATAAAAAGACTATTAAGAAATTTGATTTTTTAGATAATTTCATGTTTTTTTCTTTACTAAACTTATACTTACAAATTTTTCCGAATATAAATAAAATCAAACTTGAACAGTACATGGTTTCTGGTTGAATTTTGCAAAAATCACCAAAAAGTGGAGAACTTAAACGAAATACTAAATCGACAAATGAAGCTGTCGACATAAATGTTGCAATTTGTTTCGATGTAAAACCATTAGTATCAAGAATTAGAGGAATTTGAAACATAAAATTAATATCAACACTTATTTCTATAGATAAAGCAATCATAATATTTATATAAGTTGTATTTTTCATTAGATACAGGTCAAAAGTGTTAATTATTTTCTTCTTGATTCTTCCAATAATTTTCATAGTAAAACTTTCCTGATACATTAATTCTATTTCTTTGACTTTCATAAAAATAAACAGTTTATAGTTAAATATTTCAATTAAATTGAAATCCTAAAACACATTACCAGCCAGATATGAAGTTCTAGATTCATTTTTTGCTATAAGCTCATATACAACAACGTGATCCTGGATATTATCATTCACAGTGTCTTGAAGTTGTGTAACTAACCTTCAATATTAAAAATAAATATTTCATTTTCACCTCAAATTATAATAAAAACACCTTGTTCAGTATTTAATTTCTGATTGTATGCTATGACTTTAGGTTGTTTTAAATAGTGCCAGGATATTGGTTGTAACAGGCTACCAGTAAATATTAAATGTAAAGCAAATCCACCTAAAATCAGCATTGTACCTTCAGCACCATATTCATAACGTAAAAAAGTAATAATTTGTGTTGAAATTATTATTAAAATTTGCATAAATGTCAATGAAATTCCAGCAGTTTTATTTCGTAATTTATCAAAGTAAAGATTTCGAGCTAAATACATAGCGGAAAATGTAAGGCTCATACCTTCACCTGAAATATATTTAAGAAAATAATTTTTTTTTTTTTGGAAAAGAAATCCTTTTCAACCTACCAGCTAAAATGCCATATGTAATTGAAAAATGAATAAAAGATTTGGCAGGTGCTGTTAATAAAATTCCACCTGCAAACATTATACCTCCAAATATTGCAGCTTTTCTGTATCCATAAATATTAACAATAGCTCCGTTTATCATACCTAATAACATACTAACTGATGATTGTAATGTAATAATTGAAGCTAGATCGGATTTGTTCATACCCAATTCATTAAAACTATCTTTAAAAATTAAACTAAAACATGATATGTATGAGATAATGATACCCTGAAAAAGAATTAGATATTTTAATATTTGTATTTTTAATTCGTTGCAAATTTATAAAAAAAAAGTGTAGTTTTATTTTCATAAATATTCACTAATTGTAAGAATAACTCAATTATCAGGAAGCAATCTAACTTTTAATTTATATCAGTACTTAAATATTAAAAATATATGCTCATGATTTTTTTTTAAATATTTATCAAAACACTATAAAGTATTTTATCAGTACTGATTTTTAAAAATAGTTAAACAATTTTGATAAATATTATTATATTTCACTTTATTATTTTTTGCAGTTCTGTTTTTTTAAGGGTAAAATTTATGATGAAAGTATCTAACAAAAATTCGTGGGAAAGTGTGTGTGATTTTGGGGGCTGCTCTAAATATTTTCTCTTTGATTTGAAACACAAGAAAACATATATCTATATAACAAGATTTAACTCATCTGCTTTGAGCTTGCCGGCGAATCTGCCAGCAAAAACTTGCATAATAAAATTACACTATAACGCTAACTATACTTGAGATCAATAAGTATATATATTGGGAAAATGGTAACCGAGACACTGCAAAAAAATTTTGCCTCACGGACCTGTTTGAAAAGTTTTGAAAAATACGAAACTCCGTCTTGCCTTTCACCTCCCTGAGCCGCAAAAGCATCAAGTATAAGCTCCCACTAACATTAAAATCCTTCAGAATATCTATAATCATGATCTATTTTAGTGATGACGCGTCGATCTCACGTTATCATAGTTATTATTCAATTTTGCAATTTTAAATACTTCTATTTGCACTTTGTTCATTGGCATAAAATAACTTTCATTGTTTTTAAAATTCTTTAAATTATTTTAAAACAAATATGACGTTAAAACAGACTAAGTAATAGCTGCTAAAATTTAGCAAATTTCAATTTAGATAAATTGAGTGATAGTTTCTAGAAAATAATGCATAGTATTTTATTACTTATATCAAAAAAATTCAAACACTTGTTGCCGATTTCAGGTTTAATTAAATTTCCTTTGGAAACTCTAAATATTAGAAGACTTGAGCTTTAGTCAACCTTCAAACAGTTTGAATTTCAGATCAATGTTAGAAAAGAAAACTTTTAAGTTTTGATAAATTTATAAAATCTTAAATCTAATTATTTTTTTTTAATAATTGATTTCTTCCACCTGGGATAATCCACTTGCAAAAATAATGATATATCCCCAGCCCCCATCGGGTGCAACTTTACTTTGAACAGAAAATGAATTATTTTTTTGCATTGCTATAATTTAGTTTTTATAACATTTATAACACATTTGGCCCGATTTAATTTACTTGCAAACAAAGACTAAACCCATCAAATAGAGGAAAGTATGAATATTATATTGATTTGATTTGATAAATCTTTATCACTTAAATTGCAGATAAAGCTAAGTTAGATTTATTGAGTGGGACTACTTGCATTCATTTAGTTTTTTGTTAATTTTGATATTTTGGTTTTTTTATTACTGTCTGATAAGATGAAAGCAACAATTAATGCCTTGACATTAAAGTTAAGATTCCATATGTCTATAGATATTACATCAATTTGCTACCTTTTCCACTTATTATCGGTCAAAGTTCATGTTAAAACACAAATTGTGTTACAAAGTTACAATACTACTACTTTTACTTTGATTACCTTGATTTTTATTGCCACAGATTTTCTGTTGTGTATAAAAGACTGCATATACTAAAAATAGTTTAGATGATCACAACAGAAAACGGCCTTAATTATCGCTATAAAAAGTCAAAACTCATTGTTGATAAAAAAAACTTTTGTTGATAAAGGAAATATTAGGTGTGAAAAGTTGACATATTTCTAGTAAAACTTGAATTAATAGATTTCAAAAGCACTAACGATGTCAAATGTCAAATTGATAAAATTAAGAAACTGTTATAGTTTTTCATGTGTTCAGTAAAAACAAAAATTAAAATATTCGATTATGTTAAAAAATACAAGAAGCTGACGGTCAGTAATTTTCGGCTACCAAGATTAAAGGAATATAAATCTCTTATTCAAAAAGGGAAACCATCTATTTGAATAATTGTGATGTAAAAGAATTTAAATAGCTTCATCGTTGTATTTTATTTATGTATTGAAACTAATTTGATGTTGATAAATAAACACAAATTTTGCATTATAAAAAATCTTTGAACGTAGTGCAATAACCTCATACATATATGGACCATTTATTTTGAAAGTGGTGTAAGTCCATTTTTGAATTCATGGAATTCATGCTTAATTTAATGTAAATTTTTTATGTATAACCAGTCCGTGTTTAAGTTCTTAAAAAATTCCCATGTTTTGTACAATTTAAAATTGATCTCACTCGCATATTATAAGCGAAATATGTATGTTTTAAGCGAGGGTTTTCACAATTTCCACGACAATAAAGTTAATATGTATATTAGGGACAAAACTATTGCTTCCAGGGGGTCGCAAGAAGTAGCTTCTTTCTGTTTGAGGTGTTTAGAAAATGTAACGATCCAATGCCATGTTATTGCCTATAGTGACATGTGTATTGGGCAAAATCAAAATTCACAATTGCATTGATGTGGTTGAAGGTTTTCCGGTCGTTCGAAATTAGCATTGATATAATTGATCATAAAGTTTTACTCTCAGGCATTCAAATCTTCCGAACGATGAAGATTTTGGCCTCATAGAAATGGCATTGCGAAGAAAGGATTTACTGTATCCACCACAGGATTATTATGATGTAATAATATAATGTAGAAAACAAAATAGTAAATTCATTTTACTTGAAATGAAATGAGAGAATTTCGCTTCAGTAAAAAATCTTCAAAATGCGATTAAAAAACAGAAAATAAAAATGAATAATGGAGAACAGGTAAATTGGTTGCAAATATATTGAATGAGGTTTCTTAAAAGTGTACCATACACTATTTTATATAAAACATCGATGAAGGGCAAAGAATTTAAAACTATAAATTTATTACCTACACGTCCTGGAAGACCGATGAAAAAATCGCCCTGGCTTATTACTTATGAAAAATATAAAGACATCAAGCAGTTATTACCTTCGGTGCGTCATGTATATTTCGAAACACTGCGACGTACTATATATACTATAAATACTATAAATATCTTGTAATTTTAACAATGTAATTAGCGTCTAAAATTAAGAATACTACTCTTTTTTATGTCATGTCATTATTTGCAAACAAAATTGGATTAATATTAAGTATATTCTAAGTGGTATTTGATTTTTCCAAATCGAAATTAAACGATTTTTATAATTGTCTAATTTTGAAAGTCGTGTAAGTCTATTCGTAGCCCGTAAGTATAAATTAGTTTAGTAAAAAACACGTAAAACAAATTTATATACCCAAATTACATAATGATAAAACAGTAGAAACATTGCCAGGCTTCATCTAATTTGCCTAAATTTTTTAATTAACAGATATGTTAACTTTTAATTTTCTCGAAACAAGAGAAAATGAAGTTACACCACTTTCAAAATAAACGGTCCATATATAAGGAACAACATAAGTTCATTTCCAAAGCTATAGCAACAATATCAATTTTTTTTTTCCTTCTCGAGTTATAAAAAACTTTTTATAGGAATTAGCATGATGTTAATTTGTTATGTCTAATGAGGGAGATGTAAAGTTTTTAAGTTATATATTAGGAGAAGTATATTAACTTTGCCGAGTAACCAAAGTTTACAAATTCTAATATTGAAAAAACTTCCTATTTTTTGTTAATCTCTTTGGCTGTATCAGAAGACAATAACATATGTATATATTTCCATGGCAATTAGAATAAAATCCAATATTTCCCTTGTCTAGAAAAAGTCACATGAGATGTAGTGCAGTACTTTTTTGGTGTTAGTTTATTGCAGAAGCCTTAATAAACTTTTGCTGACACATCATTAAAATTTTTGTAAGGCTATCGAAATTCTTTCTTGGCGAATTATTAAAGCAAACTACTCTAACTGATTACAATAAAATATCTCAAATAATTTGAAATTAGAGACATTAACGACGTTAACATTATTCACTTTCCAAGTCATTCCTTTGCTTTATACAAAGGTAAATTTGCTAAAAACTTGCATCATAAAAGCATGAAATTCAGCAAATTTATTATATTTGCATATCATTAATAATATTGATGTAATATTTAAGGATTTAATAGCACTTTACGTCATCGCTCATATGAAGCTTTTACAGTAGTAATTTTATTAACGGGGCCATGAAAATAAAAAATTTATGAGGAGGCTTATAGATATCCGCTTACTTTTTATGTATACTTTTGAGCATTATTAACTAATTTAAGAAGAACAAAACAAAATTATTTCACTATGTCAGAAAATTAGATAAAGCTGACATAATTCATTGCGGAGCCTGATGTCCTTAACAAACGCTTATAACATAGAAAAATCACTAACGGTTATTTCTGCACTCTGATATTAAACTAAAACTTACTACAGCCTTATTATTTAGTTTTTCAGAAATAAGGACACTGAAAGGATAGTGGAAAAGTAGGTGAATTTTCGATGACTTTTATCAAAACCACAATAAGAAAAATTATATTTTTTCAATACTTGGTATTTATGTAGTAATAAGTTATCTTTATGTAATATTACTTTCATTTTTAAGATTTTCTTTTTTACATAGAATCATACCAATCCATAAAATAACTGTAAAATATGTTCCAATGTTTAATGCATGTAATGTTATTGTGTAGTTTGTTGAATCTCGAATCAAACCTGAAAAGAATTAAAAACTTTTCATAATAACCTTGAAATACTTAATACGAAATTCACTTAAAATTAAAAAATTACAGTGTTTTGAGGATTTCAAAATTTTTTCATTTCTTAAAGCTAAACTCTGTACACTCAACACCTGAAAAAGTAGGTACTTCAATTATTGTAATGATTTAATACGAAATATGGTTTGAAGGAGACTCGTATTCATGTTGACAAATCAACAATGCTTTGATGTCCTTAAAATAGTAAAATTACGTTTAACAAGTCCTTATTATTTTGCTTATACTTTTTTTAATTTATATAATAAAAAACAATATTTTCCATTGCTAAGGACCAAATTTATTCTCAAACCTTTACAAAAAGAAACAAAGCATAAATGGACAAGTGGATAAAGCATAAATGGTAGCTCAATATTTTGGAAATGGAGCTAAACATTCAAATTTAGGGATTTCGTATCTTCTTTCAACTTTTATAATTATTTTTTCTAATTTAAAACTTAAGAATACTATTATGTTTATATTTTAAAAATACTACTTACCAATAACTGGGCCCATTGCAAGTGTAAATAATCCAGAAAACATTAGTTGAAGACCTGTTGCAGCTGGAACACGATTTAAAGGCACATAGCTTGGGATTACTATTCCCATAAAAATAGTTCTTAAGGCTTTATTAAATCCAATCCATGCAGATGCTATTAAAACAACATAAAAAATATGAACATGAGCAATTATTATTCTTCCAAGTGCCATTCCAAGTACTCCCAATAAATAAAAAGTTTTATTCTGCCATTTAATCTTCTCTAATAGGAATGGAATTAGAAATCTCATTGAGATATCAACACCAGCTTGCAATGACATCGACAATGCTATTTGATTTTGTGACAGGCCAAACTCATTGAGGATAAATGGTGTTAAAATAGAATAATTCATTTCAGTAAAATTTGCCGTTATTAGTCCTATCATCAATATAAGATATGTATAGTCATTAAGTAAATCAAGATCAAAGAAAAGGACTATGTTTTTCCAAAATTTAGTCTGTCTTGATTTGACAGAGTTTCGAACCTTCATTTCTGAGCTTCTATGTTCTAAAATCCTCTCTTTTACCATCAAATTTTGAGTTTCTTCATTTTGATTTGGTATTTGTTTAATTTTATTAAGCTCAATATCTGCAGTTTGCTTTGCATGCCACATAACTGGCTGATAAGTCATTGAACAAACTATAGCATGCATTGAAATTGCACTAAAAATAATCACTGTCCCTGAAGTTCCATACACATCTAATAAACTGTTTGAGATGTATGGCATTATTATGGGACCTATACCAGTTATTGTCCAAGCTAAGCCCATCGCATACCTTCTTTTTGCTTTAAAATATGTATTTAGAACAATTGTTGTAGCAGATAAGTTAAAGCCCATTCCAATTCCTGCAATGAAAACAAACACAAAATTTTTTATTGAAATTAAAAGAATACTTAACACATTGTTTTCGGGAAACGAGTAAACTTTTCATACTCTTTTTTATAGTAAAACGCGGGAGACGAGTTTACTCGTTCTGCTGTGGGAAGTGGTAAGGCGCAGGAAACAAGGGACTCTAAACGGGTTGGGAGCGGTGCGTTATCTATTGTTGACGGTAGCAGATCTAAATGGATTATTTATTTATCTAATAAACTGTTTAAGATGTATGGCATTATTATGAGACCTATACCAGTTATCGTCCAAGCTAAGCCTATTTCATACCTTTGTTTTGCTTTGAAATATGTATTTAGAACGATTGTAGTAGATAATTTTTAAGCCCGCACCAGTTCCTACAATGAAATGTTTTGAAAGCTAAAGCAGTATATTCGCGCCTCAATATATGCTATTATTTATGATGACTACAAAAAAAGCGCCTTTTATTACTCAATTTCATAGAAATTTCTATAAATTTCTTTCTATTTTTTTTTAATTTTTAGTATACAGGTGTAATAGAGTATTAAACGGCCAAGGTAAAACACAAAGGCCTAATAAGTTATTAGAGTAATATTTCCAGCAGTTCTTTCGTTTAAAGTCTCGTTTTTCTAAGAAATTAATCTAACACAAAAAAGTAATTATTAATTGCTGTTTATTTTTTTTCCCCCTTTTCTTTTGGTTAATTGCTGGTTTTAGTGTTAGTTATTGTTTTCAGTTAGTAATTCTTTGTAATTATTGTAAATTCTGATTTTTATTACTGTTTTTGGTTTTTAATTTAAAGCAGGTTGCTATAGGATAGGACTTAAGTTCCTTTTAAGTACCCCTAGACATCTCACTTACTTTTTTCACTATATTAACTAATAGAAACATAGTTTTAAATAAAAGGGACAATTAGAAATTCCAGAAAATAACCTAAAGAACCTGCATAAACAGATTTAAAAGACCATAAAGAGTAATCTGCTTAAAATTATCCTACAGATAAGCCTCTGATTTATAAAAATATTTTAATATTTTTCTTACCATACATAATTGAAAATGTAAAGCAGTATGCTAGAAAGCTTTCAGAAAAACCAATTAAAAATAATCCAATGATAACTAGCAATGAGCCACAGACAGCCACCTGTCTGTATGACCACTTTCGAAATAATGGTCCATTTAGGAGGCCTAAAATAAATTTGTAAAGAGACCAAATTATTTTAATTTTTTGATATTAAATAAGAATTTACCTGTGCAAGAAGAAAGTGATGCTTGAATATTTATAAGAGTTGTTAATTCTGGACCGGTTAAGCCTATATTCGTAAGTTTATCCCGAAATATTAAGCCAAACTGTTGTAGCACGGGAAAGGTGCTAAACTAAAAAACTATCAAATTTGATTTAATTTAAAAATGTTCTATTTACATTTGAAATCCCTGCTGCTACACAAACTATCCAACCCCAATTTCCATCTGGTGCAACAAAGTTTGGACCTAGATCACTTTTGTTTTTACTTTTGGATTTTTTGATAACTTTAGGATCTCTAGGTTTCCTCATTTCATATTTTTTTAACTTGCTAACAATTAAAAATTATCAAAAGTTTTGTTGGCTTTAATTAGTTCATTGTTTTACTTTTACTAACTGATTAGATTAGAATTTTATACAATATTAAGAGATTTTCATCATCTTCGTAGGTTTTTTTTAAACACTTTATAATTAATTTTAAGAACCTAATCGAAGGTATTTATTGAAATTTAAAACTTTTGAAATAATTTTGAAATAAAAATAATTTATTAAAGTTAAAAATCCACCGCATAGTACCAGTCCAGCTATACCTTAACACTCCCGACTTGTTGAAATTAATTGCAATCGGCTAGTAGTCATGACAATCATAATATATTTCAATTTTGTGCTTTATCTCTCACTCCCCTAGCTGCTAGATAAAAAATTTAAAACCATAAACATTAACCATTTGGAAATTAGTTTGAATTGAATCTCTTCATAGCACGCTTTGAAATTTTGATTTATTTTTTTATCAATTTAAGTCTTAAGCTTTATTCAATCAAATCATTTTAAGAAAATTCAGTTGTGTATCCTATAGTTTTGTACTCTATTCACTATTTTTTCCAAGTCGTCAAATGGCTCTCTCGTTCAATGTAAAGTATATGGAAATGGCCATTTGTGACTAAATTTTTAAAAATGTTTAAATTGAATTGATAATAATTTGCATTAAACGTTATTAAAAAATAGTACTTTGTATTGGGCTATATTTGACGTCGCCTCAAGAACCTGACTCAAAACTCAAGTGAATAATTTAGGTTATTATGTCAATAATAATTATTGAATAAAAGGTAAGAATTTTTTAATTTGATATAATTTTGAATTATTTAATTGTTTATTTAACACAAAAATTACAAAACTTAACACGAATACAACAACAAACACAAACAAATTTTTGAGAGATGAAATATGTAGGGTAGAGTAGCTGGTTGTGAAACATGTAGTTTCAGAAAATAGTGTTTAAGCAAACTATAAAGTATAAATAGATGCGTGTCTTATTGTTACTACAGAGTTCATGCTAAATCTTTACAAAATAAAACGATTACACCTTTTTTTCACTGTTTATAAAATTGATCAAAAGTTATTTAAAAATGTAAGTAAAATGTGTTATTGAACAGTATTTTTTATCATAAAAAAATTTTTCATAATCATATTTGATTGTAAAAATAATTTTGTGTTCCTCGAAGAAACGGGATCGAAACTTGATTGTGGGACAGAGCAGTAGTAGCTAATTATGGGACACTATTATTTGACATTTTAACAATTATTTTGCACCTCAATTAACTTGTTTTTTAGTCTTGCCATGTTGACCCCTAAAAAGTGTGATTAAGCAGCAAATAAAACGATGCTAAATGTAATCAAGACCAAACAAAACACAAATGCTGCAAAACAAAAGCATTTTCAACTTGTCAAAATTGCGACAATGATGAGGACTATTTAATTAACTAGATTTTTATTTCTGTTGAGAAGTTATTATAATTGGTCCGAAAATCGAAATCAATAATTTTGTGTTTTCTTTACGTTTCAAAACCTGGAGAATCATTTGCAATTATTTTTAGGGTGGTGTCTGTCTGTGTGTGTGTGCGTATGTATGTAGGGATTTGAGCTTTTTTATGAGATTCGTTTTCTCAAAAACTACTGGACCAAATTACGTGTTATATATATATATATCAATCGATACGCCGTATCATGACTTAGAAATGAAAGGAGTTTGAGCGAAGTCGGTCCAACAGTTCGTTTTTTATTGATAAAAAATTGGCTTTTTTAAGCACGCAAAAGTGAAGATTCGATTACTCAAGAACTACTGGACCAAATTACGTTTTTGACCATATCAATCAATACGCCATATCATGACTTATAGATCTGAAAAGAGTCTGAGCGAAATCGGTCCAGCGGTTCGTTTCTTATGAATAAAAAACTAACGTTATCAAGAATGCAACAAAAATTTTTTTGTAACCTTCATATTCTTAGTATCGAGGGGTACATGGGGGTTTTCAAAGGTGCTGATTTTAAATCTTTTATGAGTTTTTTAAAATTCAAGATGGCGGACCCAATATGACGTCATTTTTTTTTGTAAAAATTCTTCAAATTGGATGAAATTTAGTTTTGAGTGGGATTTCAGGTAATAGATTACAAATTATTGTGTAATGTTGAAAAGCTGTTTTTTTTTCTAATTTTGAGCTCCATCAAAGTTAAAAGTATGGATTCGTAGAGTTAAAATAGATATTTATCGAAATGCTTTTGTATTTGTCTAGTCTGAATAGAAAAGTGCCATATAGTAATTATAAGGTAGTGTCGAATTATTTTCTAGGTATCGGAATATTAAAAAAAAAATTGTTCTCAAGAGAAGTTACTTGTGCGGTACCTGCTGCCGGACGTATTTTTTCTTTTTCTTTTTTGATAAATTTGTTAATTTTTCATAAACAATTTGGAGTTTTACTCATAGATTTAGAATTAACCGTGGCCTAACAACAATGTCTCACAACCAGGCACAAATTTCGTTTTTGGCAATTTGAACATATTTACTAATTTGATCATAACTTCTTCTTACGAACTGAATCAGGCTAAATCTTTACAGGAATATAGATCTTAATTATACCTTTTCAACGGTGTATACATATTTTTTTTAAAAAAACATCCCTAATCGGATATGCTTACTACAATCTTAACCATAGTTAAACGGTGTATATATGATGCAATAATGTTGATCGAGTGCAAATCTCTGCATGAAAATCAAAACATGTCCCACAACTAGCTACTCTCTCCTACTAATAACAAAGGTATTAGGTTCCAGTATAAAAACTTATTTTTATATATGGAGAAATTGTAGTATTAGGTACTAGTGCCACTGTAAATGCACTATGAAATAAGGAAATCATAAAAATGAACAGTGAAGTCTTAAAGGGCCTATTCACTATTATTTCCAAAAATGTAGTAAATTTAAGTTTTTAATAAATATAATGTGCAATCGTGAACTTATATTAATATATATGCTATTTGAACACTATTGCCCAGTTTAACAGTTAACAGTACTTAAACTACTCCTTAATAGAGTGTCTTCAAAAACTTTGTATAGAAATAACAGAGAATACACGTAGTTCTATTAAATTAGTACACTAAAAATTACAAAAATATCATTTGAGCTCCTATAAAATCGCTGTCCAAAATGCTAATCTAGACACCAAGTTAAGAAATTTGTGTCAGCTGCTATTTGTTTGTAACCGCAACCGCACCTTGAGCAATGCGAAGAATCAAACAAAGAAAATCTACTACAATTTCTTAGGATCTTCTACTACGACTTTGTAACTAAACTACTACAGTCATACCACATATGAAAAGGTAGCTTATTTGGGCTTAAAAATTCTTGATTTTAAGCGGAGTTTCGCGGAAATGGGAAGCTTTCAAATGCATTTTTTAACACTATTTTGATTTGAAACCTTATTTATTATTACTTAATTGTAACATAATTTCAATAATTAATAATTTGAAAACAAAAAACAAGTAAAAACTAACAGATTTTAACGAACGACCTTCTTAAGGTTCCTGTGTTTCAAACTTAATTTGTTTCATTGTTTAACATTGACTTCTGCAGACTGTTGAGAGAAATTCTCTCTTTTTTTTTTGCTCTTAGAATCAGCTGATTTGCGCACAGATTGCGCTTGTTGCATTTACTCAGTTGCTTTTGAAGCATTAGAGGATTCGGACATGTTGGTGTGATTCTTTTGGTTTCGATTGAAATGTCAAATAAATGAAAATTGTGTTTTACTTAATTTTCCTTCTTTTTAGTTGTTAATTTTTGTTTTTTGAATTAATTAGTTTTTTATTTATAAGTGTTGGTTATCAGCAATTGAATCCTTATAACGGTTTTTTATATAATGCATTATCCTGCCTTCTTCGGTGATAGAAAGAACTCTAAAAGGATTCACCGGAAGATTAAAAATTTCTAACAAAGAAAATCTTTATGCATTTTAATTAATAATAACAATGTGTATTTTATTTTAATTTTAATTATGTGTGCTCCAATTTTGTGCTTTATATATTTATTTCAGTAACAAAAAGCTCCGTCCTTTTTTCGATTCTTCGTATTTCACATATGATGAAAATTTCAATTGAGTTTATTAAATATTGTTAAATTTTAATTAATTTTTGATAATAAAATAATTACAACTTTTCATGGAAAAGTTCTTCTTTAATGGATGTAAATATAACAGCATACAATATTATATTATAAAAAGCAACCACAAAAAAAAATAATATTACGTCAAATAATGATTAAATCATCCAGAAAAGTAGCGCCTGATGGCCGATGGGGATGGGTCGTTACATTTGGTGTTAGTGTTGTTAATGTAAGTATTTTTATTGTCACGAACTTAGCACGTGTTTTTGATTTTTTTAAGACTCGTGCAGGCTAGTGTAGGTGTACAATATGTTCTTTCATTTGAAAACTATAATTATATTTTTAGTTTATATAAATTTCTTAGTAGAAAGAGCTGAAAGTGTTCATCAGTTTCTAACCGGCTGATAAATTATTCTGGTTCTTTATTCTCACGGATAGCAAATATTTTCTATTTGACTAACTTTTGTTTCTTTTTTTCAAATTTTTGGTGGTTTGTTTGTTGCTTTCGTTCATTTCTCTTTCGTCTAAAGTTCAGTTCTTGTGGTTTACATTACTCATCGACTGAAACTATTTTTATTTGCGTTTGAGCACTCAAATCCGTTTTTTTTTTTGGCACACTGAGCACAAAGCAATGAATAATTATCGTTTCCCACTTTTTTATGTAGATCTGCCAGCAATTATCTTTTGTTTTGTACTGTAATTCTTTCTGCCTGTCTGTCTTCAAATTTTCTAAAAAATATATTTGTATTTTGACTTTCCAATTCTACGATAAAATATTATTTTTCAGCCCATTTTTGTTTATAATCAATTCAAATGAATTAAATAAAAAAAACAGCTACTGCTAAATTCCTGTAATAAAGAATGTAATAAGGTTAAATTAATTAAATGAAGGACAAATAATGGAAAAAAACTAATATTTCCGTAATATTACTATACATACTAGCTGACAGGAAGTTTAATACGAAAATAATATTCTTGTTGCAGCAGTCTAGTTAAATGTATAAATTCCAGAGGTACTTAATTTACTCTTTATCATCAATTTTTCTATAAAAATCCAGTGTCTGTTGTTAGTATAAACAGAAATATAATTAAATGAATTCTTTGTTTCTTTAAAATTCGTTACCATTTTGAATGTAGATCTTATTAATTTGTTTATTTACAATTTTTTCCTTCTTATCTTTGAAGTGATCAAACGGTTCGCATTTTCGGTTGAAATTTTAATGGGACACTGCTATGTATACAAATCTTTCAATGAAGATTTATTACTTAAATAAATTTTTTCTATAGTACTCAGCTTAAAAATATTTTTAGTTTTTCTTTCTTTGCTGTTGAATTATTTATAGCTAAGACTAGACTGGATTTCACAACTCTTATAAAATTGAATCAATTAAAATTACTTGTTTAATACTTACCGATGGATTTGATACTTTTTTTGTATGTTTTTTGCGTTATGATATCTGCTACCTGTTATTTAAAAAATCCCTATTCCTTTATACAAAAGTTGTCCTGAAATTATTTTACTCTTAGACAACCTACTTATTTTTTTTCACTTCTGTCTCACTGGTAGTTTATAGACAAAAATATTTTTTAAAGAAAAACTATTGTAATATAGCGGAATCTTTCTAATTTAATAAAATTTTGCGAAAGGAATAACAGTTATTCTTGTAGTTAAGAATTGAAATAGTAACTCAGAAAACAGCTGTGAAAAAGTAATGCTTGCAAAACACAGAAACTTATCTGCTTAACACGTAAGTTTTGACATTTTTAATTTTAACAGCTGATTTGCCCTTTTTGAAAGTGCATTATTTGCTTTTCTCCATTAAGGTTTGTACAGTGTATTAGCCTCCCGTACAAAAAAAAACCGTTTCTCCATTGGCAATTGTATGTATGAGTTAAGTAAAAGATTGTGTGATTTTTCAACCATTACAAAATTTCTTCATAAGATTTTCCTTGGATCCTTTATAGCACGTAGCAAATCATTTCTTAGTAAAATTTACAAAGTGAAAGTCAAATTGCCAAAACAAATATAAAAAAAATTAAATAAATTTGTAGGCAATAAACAACAACAAAAAAACATAAGTAAAGAGCTCAATCAAAAGGATATTTATAGCATTTATGATATCTTTTTTCCTAGCAGATTTCGTGATTGAATCCATGGACTGCTATAGGTATTTTTCTAAAAGTACCTTCGTTGCTACTGTTTTGCATGAATTCAGCTAATGTCGGCTTTTAGTTTCCCCTCAAAAAAATCAAATTTTATTTGTTGCTTTTCCTTTCCGCTATGACAATAATTCTATTTAATGATTATGGTGAAGCATTTTATACATTAATTGCTCCAGTAAAGGAGCTTCTGTAGCTATTTCATATACCATTTGGGAAGGCATTCCATTTAATACGCCAAGAGTGGCTTCTAAAAAATACACCATCAACTTCTCAAATGAAGTTCTTAGCGAAAAATTTAAACAATTTTCTATCTATTGTAGAATCGTGTTCAATGACAGTTCAGATATCGTATTTGATGCAGTATATAGCTCTGATTGATGCTGAGGCTCTATTTTCGATAAGAAACCTATGAGTCTTTGTAGTTGTCTGCACTATGATTCCAAATATTTAAAGAAATTTAATATTACTATGGTTTCGGGTCAGCCCAGTCTGTCAATGTGTCTAAGGCCAGTTTAAGTTCTTGCCAATTGACTTACCTTATTGACTACCCCTGTTTAATTTCTGAAATATCTTCTTTTTCCTCGTTTAAATTCCCAGTCCGTTCTGTTACAAACCCTCAACCAAGTTAAACCTAACTTAATGCAATCTTCTGGATTTACAATTTCTTCAAAAGGATAATATTTTTAACAATTCAGCCTTGAAGAGTTAAAATTCAACACAGTTAAATTTCAACAGATAACGAAGAATTTTAATTCAGAATTGATGCTCAATTAAGCATCTTATCTTCATTAGTTTCTGGCTACCCAAAAAACATATGCTAAAATTAATATTTTCTTAAAAACCTACAAAGATAAGTGAAATTTTTAATTTTTTCTTTCTTTTTGAAAGCTTGCAACAAGATCAATAGAACCATCATTTGGACTACTTTTTGGTGACTTGTTAAATGATCTAGAAGTTGGAACAACCGGTGCCGCTATTATAATTAGCGCATTAGATGTAGTAATGAACTTATCAGGGCTATTTGTGGGTCCTTTACTTAAGGAATTTTCCTATCGAAAAGTGGCTATTGCTGGATCACTTTTGTGTGGTATTGGACTAGCTTCAACATCTTCGGCTACAAGCATGGCTCATATACTTGCTACATACAGTATAATTAACGGTAAAAATTCTAATAATCATTTTATTGCTGAATAATCAATTTTAATTTTGACACAAGCTTAAATAAGTTTCTAGAAATAAATTATTTGAATTTATAGTCACAGTCTTTTCATTTTCTTCTTTTACTTTTTTTATTATATAAAATAAAATTAATTATTATTCTTAAAAGTGCTTAAAATCATTATTCAAAATTTTTTATTAATTTATTTTTTATGATGAGGTTTTGTTAGCTTTCCAAGGTTAACCTGATAACAAAATGCATAAATTTTGTGCCTGCTCTAAAATAAATTTCAAATGTTGATTTTGAATTAATGTTTGCCAAAGTTGTTTTCTTTTTTTTCATTTGTAAATCGCTGTTATCTGAATTTACTCAAAATCATAAAATTCTATACGCCGTCTCGATTGATTTTAAAAAATAAAATTTGCTAAGCATTAAAAAAATTAAAGTATGACTTTTTTTTCATTAAAAAAATCATTGATCACAAATCATGACGATATTTTACGTCATTAGTTTTAATGACTTAATTTTAGCCCTAATGGCATTAAATTTTTTGCCTTAAAATTTGTGAGAAACTTCCTTTCTAGCACGTATAGAAATTGTTTAAGTTTTTTAATTTACTAATTGTAAGTCTAATCTAACAAATAATATTTTTAGTCGCTCTGAGTTTTTTCACCTAATTATTCGTTCATTTCTTTAAGTCTACTAATTTTTAAAATCTTTCGATATTATGTTAAAAAAATAAAGTAAAATTATATATTTAAGGTTGAATTAATTTCCTGTTTTAGTAAATTTTATGCTACATTTTTTTATATATACAAGGGCGGTCCCATAATAATCTGGTCTAACACGGTTTTGTTGATGATAATCAATTGAAACATTTATTATTTTTCAATATAGCTTCCCTTTATTTCTTCACACTTTTAACATCTATTAATTAGCAACTCTATACTTTTATAAAAATATTTCTTTTCCTTGCCTTCAAAATGGTCTAAAACTGCGTCTTTTAGTTCATTATCATCAAAATGATAGTTTCAGGAGTTAGCACGTCCACTGATCGAACTTCAAACTCAACATCTTTCACAAATTCTTTGCCAAAACGAAACTCTTTAACCCAAGTTTTCACCGCGTTGTAAGAAGGTGAAGAGTCATCATACACAAGGTCCAATAACACTCCAAGGCACAAGCTTTATTATTGTTCGTCAATGTTTGGCTCTAAATCATATCTAAATCTCTGAATCGTTTGACGTATTGTCCTAAAAATATCTGCTTAACGCAGTTGTTTCAAAATTTTGAAAATTTGGCAGGCTCGTCTTGCCTTTTATTTCTCTCGCCCTCAGAAATAGTAGTTGCTGGCCTCCTGTCCTCCAAACTATGTCCAAAAAATCAGAGCTTGCTTGAAGTGTAATATTTAAAAACTTTGACTACGTTTTCTGAATGTGTTTTATTAAATATGTTAAAATTGTTTCTTCTTTGCTTTAGTTATAAATTTGACGTTGAAATTTGATTAAAAGCTTTGATGTTTAAACTTCCTCATTGCTCACTCTGTTTAAAATATCTACTTTCAATTGTAAAGATCACATAAGTGTTTCAGTCGTTATTGGACCTTGTTGATAAATTACTAATAATACAAAACATTTTTACCTTACCCAATATTTTAGATCTTATTGCTCTATTCCAGAGTTCCCCAAACTATTTTTTCACGTAGACCCCTTATAACAGAGTTCCCTAAAAATTTTTGTCCCGTAGACCCCTTATACGATCTGTCTCTTTTCGGCCTTTTATATATATTCCCAAAACTAAGATGCAAATTCGTATCGTTAAAAACTAAAAAGTATTATATAGTAAATATTACGTTATAATCCAAATTACATAGTATCGCACCACAGTTTTATTTCTAAATTTAGAGTGGTGAGAGTTAAAAATAAAAACAAAAATAATTAGCTCGAGCAGCTCTTCTTGTAACACAACGTCGGATTCTTTTATTTTACTAAATGGGTGGTATTTCCATCGTCAAAACATCTTCAAATCTATTTTGAAAATCAAAGTGCAGGACATTTAAATGTTGAATGTAGGTTTGAATATCCTCATCAAAACATTCCACTTATGCGAAATTGGGAAACTGGAGAATTCGCGCCGACGAATGTTTTGTTTCATAAATTTCAATTTTTCTAGGAAAGCCGAAATGATACACTTTAAGTAAAAGAAATTTTCAAAATTTAAATTTAAAGGCGTTTTCAATTTCGATTTGATTGAATATATAGAAATATCATTTTTGAATTTTATACCCAGTGGCTTGTTCACTTCTTTATTTTCCATCATTTATTTGTCAGTACGTACAAAATTTTCCAAATCTAAGACTTCTCGCTACTCGCTTCTCGCTTCTCGCTTCTTTGGCCTAAGCCTTCCTAAGGAACTTCGTTCCAAAAAATGACATCAGATGATCTCACTTAGTTTTTCGTTCTTGTTCTACATTTAAAGTGGATATTTCAACAAGAAATTATGCTGCGGTACTTTCCTGAGCTTTTATTTTGCTATGTATTTTGTTGTTATTAGAGTACTGAGACTTTTTTTATTAATCTGCATATTAATTAGAAATTTTGAAGTGGGAAGTGGGAAACATATAACAATATTTCTGGGAAGATCATATCACCTACGTAGAGTATTCATATAAAAGCAAAATTTTGTCAATTATTCTTCTGATTAAGCGTCTTGTCGTCTTGTAACACAAATCAATATGTGTTACACTGAAGACTGAATACTGAAGAAAATTTTCTTGAATTCAATTAAGATTCTACAGTCTGCCTATTCTTAATCATTTCCAGCATTTTAACGCACAACAAACGAATTAACAATTGTTATTATTTTCTTTTAGGTATAGGCGTAGGTCTTGCCACGTCTGCTGCATTTGTTGCTCTAAATCACTATTTCAAAGAAAAGCGAGGTCAAGCTGTTGGATTATCAATGGCAGGAACAGCATTAGGGATGCTAATTATGCCACAATTAATTCGTATTCTTTTAGAAGAATTTGGATTTCGTGGTGCTGTCTTATTAATATCTGGTCTAGCAATTCATTCTATAGTGGGTTCTGTTCTCTTACAACCAGTTAAATGGCATTTAAAAGATGAAAATGTTGATTTGGAACTTGCAATATTACCAGATATACATCCAATAAAAGAAGATGAGCATGATGACGATGCACTTCCTGAAATGGATTCATTACTTCGTAAACCGCATTATATACGAAAAAATTTTTCCGAAGTTGCAATGAGTACAATGAATGGAAATAAAAATGGTCTTCAGAAAAGACCAACATTCCCACGAATTATGTCAAATAATGGAATTGCTGGCAGTATTGATAATACCAATGAACTAACAGATTCGATAAGAAGACGAAAATTGTCTGTTGTTTCAAATTTATCACATCTTGATTTTATTGGTAGTAATTTACAAATTCATATTAATATTGGTGACGATGAATCTATAGATCATGATCAAGTATTGAGACGAGTTAACACACATTCTGGCATGACAAATATGCATAGAGAATCTCTAATAAAAATTAGTTCTAATTTAAATGATAAACAAGAAAATCAAACTAAAGATACCAAAGAATCAAATAGATCTGAAAAGGGGTCTTTTAAAAGATTTGCTGAACTAATGAATGTTCATTTACTTAAAGATCCATTATTTTTAAATTTATTATTTGGTTTATCAATTTTTTATGTGGCCGAAATGAATTTTAAAATGATAACCCCATTTTTTTTTGCTAATTTAGGATATAATAAATCAGATGTTGCATTTTGTTTATCTGTAGCCGCAATAACAGATATTGCCGCACGTGTTGTCTTGCCACCAATTTTTGATAAATTAAAAATTAAAAAGCGTCATGTATTTTTGGTTTCAATTATATTTGTTGGAGTAACAAGGTCAAGTATGTATTACTTAATGTTATAAATAAATTAAAATAATGGAAAAAAGTTAATTAAATTTTATTCATCTAATTGTAGTTATGGCCGAACAAACTGAATGGAATCAATTAATGATATGGTTATCAATATGTGGGTTCTTTAGAGGATCCGCTTTAAGTAATTTTACATTGACTGTATCCGAGTTTTGTTCATTAGAACAACTTCCTTCAGCTTTTGGATGGCATTTAGTAGGAAAAGCAGTATTTGTTGTAATATTAGGACCAGTAATAGGTAATATAAATTCCTTTGCATAGAAAAATTATTGTCTATATTATATTTTGATTTGTTACCAAATTTATTACGTTTTTAATCGTCAAATCGACTAGAACTTCCGTTCTACACACATCAAAATAAATCTTATAGAAATAAAATAAAATAATTTTTATAAAATTCCAATACAGTTTAGTCCAAAATTTTTTGATGGTATTTTTTATTTGGCAGATTATATAAGTAATTGTGTATTGTTATAGATCGATGAATATTTAGATTCATGAGTTCTTCCCTCAGATCAAATTAGTCTACTCTTCCAATAGCGATCAGCAATCAAGCAGATTCCCTGCCTATAGAAAATAAACTACTTTAAATTTTTAAACCTCTTCTTATATTAAATCCATTGATGAACTATATTTCAATATTTTGACAAATTTAATTTTCATGTAAGTGACATAAAAAAATTCTTAACAATTTTGTTTTTCAGGAGTAATTCGAGACTTATCCGGAAGCTTCCCAATATGTATACATTCGCAAACAATTTGTATATTTTTATGTGTTCTTGCGTGGACGATAGAATATATAATTTTATACGTAAATAAAATAAAATAAAAAGTACAATTAGTTCAAAAGGAAAACAACTTAATAAAAATTTCGTGTGATAAATAAACAAATTTTATATTAAAATTTAAAAAAAAAGTTAACTAACAGCCAACAAAGAGCATTGACTGAAATATTTTGTATTGAAATTGTTAATTATTTAGAATAACGATTATTAGAATTTTCTTGTTTGTATCTCAGTATTTTAATAATATTTTATACATGAATTACAGAAATCTCAAGTTTTACTAAGGTGAAAATTTTATCTTGAAATGTTTTTAAGGACATTTGTATTCAATTTATTTAATTTTTTGTTAGTAAAAAAAAGTCAACTATTATTAATGTTGAAAAAATTATGGTTTATAAACTATTTACTTAATCAATATTAGTTACTATCAATTATGAATAAATCAGAAAATATACTTAACCCACAATACATAGTTGTGCCTCAAATATATTTTAATTTTAATAAAATTTGACAAACAATAAATTTGAAAATAAGATCTAATTATATTAATTATTATTCAAAAAATAATAATGTGTTTTCTGTTATTCAAAAAATGTATTATTGTATTTTTGTAAGAAAAAATAAATGAAATTCAAATAAAACTAAATTAAAACAATTTTCAATTTAAATAAACATTATTTGCTTCTCGCAATTAGTTTTGGTCAACAAAAAAGACTTGTTCTTCTATAGGAGAGTTTCACTTTTTAAATGTGATAGAAAGAAAAAGCATTATGTTTCATTCAATTTATTGGCCTACGAATAAACAGTTAGTTATTTTTAAAATTTATGGAAGCTACAATTCATTTTTCAACGCATTAAAAGGTTTTGAACGAATAATCGACCTTTATTTATTGTTAGAGATAGAAAATTAATTGAGGAAGTTTTAGCAAACCAAAATTCACTCCTTAGTTCTTCAAGATAAATAATTGCTACAAAGTAATTGATCTTTCCATTACTTTATCTCCTATTTTAGCAACCTAGGGAGAAAAAGATACTTGAAGACTTTGAAACGTACTCGCATGGAAGGTGGATTAGCCTAGAACAAACCTTCTTCCTTCCGGGTTTCATTTAACATTACGACCTAATTGGAGGAAAGGCCCCAATACAATGAACATAATAGAGTTTGCATGTGTGTATAATTTTAATATGGAAAACTCACACATGTAAGGTTTTTACTCGGAACGGAGGGATCGATCTTCCATGCGAGTATACTTGAATGCCTTCAGCGAGTACAATTTCCTTGCTGGGAAATAAAGCATATACATTAAAAAACTCCATGGCCTGGCCTTACTGGAAAGCAAAATTTAAGCTAATTAGCTACTTTTTAGAAAATTTCAGCCCGTTACTGAATTTTCTACTGGGTAGATCTACTTATGAGCGAATTGAATTTATTATTTACTTAACCGTCTAAATAAGACACTTTGGTTTCATTTATTTATTATTTTATTTAAATTTTAAAATTACAGAACTTACGAAACTAACGAAATTTAAAAAAATTGCAAAACTTAAAACAAATTACAAAACTTACGAACTAAAATGAAACTCTGGAACTAAGCTGACTAGCTTTTTTATAAGCAAGTATTTATGTTCAAGGTTGTTTTTCTTTTCTAATAATTTATGACTTTATTTCGAAGTGTTTATATTTTGGTTTATCTTTAAATTTAAATTACGATCAAACGTCAAGTGCTTACATTTGGTCCATTTTGGGTGGTCAAGAAATCTTAAGTACTTATAGGTTTAAATTATTACGGTAAAATTATTAAGAAATGTACTTAAGGGGGAGATTATCATTTGTTAACTCCACGTTTGTAGAAGGTCTTTTGAAATAATTTTTATATCAATTTCGCACAAAGATTCTTTATATAACAGAGCACGGAGCTGCGAAGAGTTTTTTAGTAATTTTTTTTTGTTTTTTTGCCAAACGTTTAAGGCTCCATTTTTGGGTGAATGTTCTGTCACGTATCCCGCATCCCGTGGTCCCACGTTTATGAGACATGGTTTTTTCAAGCTTTTGTATTCTTGAGAGTCTATAGGCTTGTTTTATTACTTCTTTACTCATATAAATCCCTGATTCTTTCCAGTTCGGTGTCTCGATTTGTTGAGTTTAAAATGGCTTTGCACTAAGGGAGTCCATGAAGATGACTATGTTTTTGTGCTGAAGGTTAGAGGTTTCAATGACCATGCTTTGCCATTCTCTTTTGAGGAATAGCATTTGCATGATCAGACTGATGGCTGATAGTTCAGCATAATAGATGGGATATATGCCGTGGATTTGTCCTATGATTGGTCTTTGAAGGATATTCTCTTCTAGGTCGACTATGGCAAAGCCCGATTTACCATCTTTTTTTGAAGCGTCTGAGTAAAGCGTATAGAAATCTTTGTACCTTGTGTTTCTTAGCTCCCGGAAGAATTGAACATATGCTTCTGAAGGGGTGTTTTCCTTCTTATGCTGGGATAATGAGATATCTATTTTTTGACGTATGTTGCACATGGCGTGACCAAGTTCGACAAGAAGCCCATATCCCTTATCAGGGGCCAGGGTAAGGGGAAAAACTCTCGGAGGAATTTGAAACCATGTTGTACTGCTGAATCGAAAAAACATTTAGTTTAAAATAGTTTTGCTTTGATCAATTTGCATTTGTACAATAAGAACTAATTTTGATTTTAGATTGTACTAATTTCTTATCAAGTAAACCATACATAGAACTTCCTTCATTATTAAAATCACAAATTTCACTTAATTCTACCTTAATGTAAATTAACTTAATAATAGATCTTTAAGATCAAATACTTTTATATCCTTTACTGCAAAAAGGATTTGATAAGTTGTCTTCTTGGGACGAAATCTCTGTATCAAGGTGTCGACAATATTGTCCCAGTTTCTTCGATGTTCTGAAATTTCTCGGATCTCCTGATTTTCCGATGATAAGTTTTTCAACGCAATATTGTTTTATTGATGGTTGTCATCTCCACAGGGAGCTTCCACATCTTTTATCGCTTTTAAAAATGATTTTAATTTATAGGAGTCCTCTCCAATAAATGGTTGAGTTTCGTTGAAATTCCTAATAATTTAATCAACCGTCAAATCAAATTTTGTTGGTTTCATTTGGTTTAATGTTTCCTCAAATTCCAATAATTTCTGAGTGATCAGTGTTAACTGAGTATTTATTTGTTCAGTTTTTGTCATATTATTATATTAATTAATGATCAAATTTTCACAATTTTAAATGTTATATATTTTTTTTTATGAAATTGTTAAATTTTCACAATTTTTAGATGTTCTGTTTTATAAGTGGTTCTAAACTCACTGGATATCTTTTTTTAAAAAGATATCCTACCGACAGCGCTAATTAAATTTATTATTTTCTTAATTAAAATATTTAATTTATGGGTAACCTCATTATTTTGAATGAGGTGTAATTTGAATGTAACTCACGTGATTAAATCGCAAGGTAGCAGTTGCGATGTCAACTCACATTGCTTTACACGCGTATTCTATATTTTGCTGTCAAAATATCGCATTGTGTTTTCTACACCAAGTACATACCCTATCTTTACTTAAATTTTTTCTACACCACATTTTCTCAAAACTTATGGTTCCCTTGAACGCACTTTACTGTCAAGGCTTCGAGGTTATAGCACTTTTAATCTCCAATTTTTTGATATGTTAATAGTTTTATTTAGAAGAAATTTAGCTAATTTTTGTAATTTAAATACGGAAAAGAAAATTGTTAATAAAATGAATTTAGTATACTTTCGATATATACTAGGCCAACCTCATTTAAGCATAAATTTTCGTTATAAAAATGAGATGTTAAAAGTTGATCGTGAATTTAACTTCAATAGAAATATTAACGAAAAAGTTAATACATGTTTAGATAGAATAAAGACGAATATTGAAAAAGAAATAAATAAAAAGATGAAGAAATATAAAAAAAGTAAAGCAAAAGAAAAAATTCAGGAGACAAGTGTAGATTTCAGTTCAGTAAATATTTAGATATTAAGATATGGCATTTAACTTTTGTAAATTTTTACAGATTACAGTACAATTATTTGCAAAAGAAAATAACTTATCTGAAATCACATTAGAAGATGTGTTAAATACATTTTGTAAAAACTGCAATGAATTAACGTTGAAAATCGATGATAATTACTTAACTGTTGCTTATAATACACCACTTGTATCAAATTTATCATTGCCGACATGTATTTTGGCTAATTTTGTAATATATCCATATAAACTTGAAGTGCAATTTGCTACTATAAAAGAATCAATATACAATTGGTATCGAGAAAGCCCGGTAAATTATGTTTTTAAAGTGTGAAACACGTTTATTTCATAGCTTTTTCCATTTTTTATAAAAAAAATTATTTAATAAAAACTACTTTTTTAAGGTAAAAGCTAGTAACGAAGAAAAAATAGTATGGGAAAAAGTTTCAGAGGACATTCTTTATGAACCGTCTGATTTAGATATTGGGTACAGATTAAAATTGGAATGTATACCAAGTGATGGTAAAGCCTATGGTCCCTCTGTTAGTTATATTTCAAAATCCGCCGTAATATCAGGACCAGACTTCACACCTATTAATAAAAGACTTGAATTAACTAAATATAACTGTAGTGATGACACATTCCGTGTAACTTCATACAATATTTTAGCCGATTTATATGCAGATAGCGATTTTACCCGAACTGAATTATTTCCATATTGTCCCCCACATGCTCTTCATATAGATTATAGAAAACAATTGTTAGTTAAAGAATTATTGGGATATAAAAGTGACATAATTTGCCTTCAAGAAGTCGATAGTAAAATATATAATTTAGATATGCAAATTGTATTTGAATCTAAAGATTATGCAGGAAATTTTCAAAAAAAAGGTTCATCAGCAGAAGGTATTGCTACATTCTTTAATAAAAAAAAGTTTGAATTAATTCAAACTTATGGTATTAATATTGGTGAAAATATATCCAAGTTAGACATATTCAAAGAATTATATAAAAAACTTCAATATAATTCAAAATTACTTGAAAGGATTAGCGAAAGAGGGACAGCTCTACAGGTGAACTTTTTTTTTAACTAAATTATATCAAAAATGTTATTTTGAAACTTTTTTAAGATAACTGTACTACGTTCAAATGAATCACAAAAGATATTGATGATTGCGAATACACATTTATATTTTCATCCAGATGCAGATCACATTAGACTTTTACAAGCAGGTTTTTCATTAATTTATATTAATCATATCTACGAAAAATTACTAAAGGAGAAAGACTTAAATAAGGACATGATTTCAATTATTTTCTGTGGGGATTTTAATAGTGTTCCTGAATGTGGTATTTACAAATTGTTAACAGAAAATTCGGTAGATCAGGATTTTATTGATTGGAAAAGTAGTAAGTTTTATTGAATCTTTAAAAACGTTATATTAAAATTAATTTTGGAAAAAATAATTCCTTAGATAAAGAAGAAGCAGTTGAGGGAGTAATCCTTACTCAACCTTTTAAATTTCAATCAGCATGTGGTATTCCTGATTTTACAAACTATACAGCATCTTTCTCCGCTTGTCTTGATTACATATTTTATCAAACAGATAATCTAGAAGTGAAAACAGTAATTCTGCAAAACAAAAATAATTTTTTCAATGATTTATTCAACTTTTTTAATTTATAGGTAGTTCCGTTTCCTACAAAGGAAGAAGTCAGTATGCATGTGGCACTACCATCGCCAATTTTTCCTTCAGATCATATAGCCCTAGTGACAGATTTAGGTTGGAAAAGAAGTTAGCTTGATACCTTGCCTTAGACTATTGCAAAAATGTAGGATCTTTTTATTTAAAATTGAAGTACACATACAAGAATGTTTTAATATTATGACATAAGACTACAGTACTTATTATTTATTTGGCAACCTTTTTAAAAGTTAAAAAATGGTTTGATTTTTGTTCTTCAAGTGTGAGACCACATTTTTCCCTTTATGCTAATAAGAACCTCAAAAATGTGCTTAAATACCATTAAATACAATCAGCAAATTAGAGCTAATGAGTTTTGTGTACCACATCATTAAATAAATATAGAAGCAAAGCGAAAAATTAAAAAGTATAGTAAAGCAGACTGAATAGATAAAACTTTTCACTATAATTTAATTGAGTTTTTTGTGTTCAATTACAAAATAATGGCTTAAGCGAAAAAGAAAAAAAAACAAATAAAACTATTATAAAAGAGACTTTACAAAACTTTTAGGTTATATATTTTAAAGATAATTTATTTAACAATTTGTTTAAATAACCATATCACTTACTTGGCTTACATCTAATTCTTCACCCCATTCATTTTCATTTGGCTTACTTAAGGCAGATTCATTCATATTTTCACTTTCTTGTGTCTCCGCAACATTCCAAAGCTGATCGTCATCTTCTGCATTGAATAGAATAGTATTTTTCTCCTTCTTGATTACTTTTTTTGAATTTTGATTATTAATACTAGAAGTATTAACTTTTGGATCTCGATTACCCATTATTTCTTGACTAAGTTCAAAATACTGATTAGGATGTGTTATTCCTTGCTCAATTTTTACTTCATGTGTGATTTCAAAGTATGTGGCACACGCTAATTGATAATGACCTTGTGATGTATATTTGCAAACGTCTTGTACATGATTTGCCGAAAGGCCATAATTTGCTAATTTTGTCTTGAGTATAGATATGTCATATGTTTTAAAAGGACAACCATGTGTATCCTGAGGACCTACACTTGCTGTAATAATTTTTAAACAAGAATATGGTGTATAATTGACCATTGAACCCTCTTTACCATAATTATGACGAATATTATACGAATAACTCTTTTCAAATTTATCAGCATCCATTAATTTTGTGAATTCCTCCCGCCAGAATCGTAATGAATCTTCTAAAGTCACACCAATTCCTTTTAGAAATAGACCATATTGCATACGACCTCCATGTTTGTGATGGTGTTTCGCTCTTAAGGTTTCATGACACGTTCGCATACATAAGGGAAATGATTTTTTTGACAATTGATCTAAAGTTTCTATTGGTATTGCTGAGTTCTTGCATACAGTATAGTCCTTGCCTGTATAAGAAGAATGTAAAGCTTTTAATAAGTAAAACAATCTTTCATCCGTTTCTATTTCAGGTGATAATTTTTGTGCTGCTTCAAGGCCCTTTTCGACTTCTTTTTGTTGTTTTGCGGCTATAATAGAAATAAAATCATTGCTGTTCACATACGCATAGCCATTTTTGAGAAAGCATTTTCTTAGTTTTACTAAATCTAATACTTCTGTGAAATAAACTTTATAAAAGTCAAGACTATCAATTTGCCCAATTGCTTGGCCCATTGTACTTTCACGTAAGCCAACAATAATCTTGTTTTTTTCATCTTCTGTAAGAGGTGTGTAGTTCATTTGGTTTATACTTAAAAACTGACTTATTTCTTTTGCAGTTAGGGCAGAAAACTTATATTTGAAGAGTTCCATTTCTCTTGTTACAAACCATCTAAAAAAAATCAATGAAAAATAGTTTAATAAAAAACAATAATTTCAATACCTTTTTAACTCTAGCGACCTACAGTATGCAAGTCGTAGTATGAAATGCGATATATAATCTCTACGTCTTGCATTTAAATCAAAATCCGTAATAGCTGTTCTTCCTTGCAAAAGCTTCAAATAACCTCTTAGACCTTCTCGATTTAATTCGGATGTTATATGTTCCTTGTATGCATCCGATAAGGGTTTCAGACCTTTTAATGAAACTTGCTCAAATATTCTAAGTAGAACAAGTCTTTCTCTAGCTAACTCCTCAAATTCCTGAAGTGATATATCTTGAGTTGGAGGAAATTTATAGAACATTATATTATGCGGATAAAGTGCTTGGAGATCATCGCTCTCAATTCTTTTAACAGTACGATGTCGTTCTTTTCTTGTGAAATCCATTTAAAATAATTTAAACATTCAAAACTCTATAAATATCTGTCAAAATGATTATTGGCGGCAAATTTTATTCTGATGGTTTACAATAAAAAGTTTCTTACTTTTTTGCAGAGAATATAAACAAAAGTAGACTTCCTAGCCTGTAGTAAATTCAGTAATAGGCGTTTCACACCGAGCAAAACCGAGTTAATATAACTCGGTTATAAGAGTTTTATAACAAAGTTGTATGGAAAATTTGTGTTACAACAAAGTGTATTAACACTGAAATCCAACCGAGTTAACAGAGTTAAACATAGAAATGAAGTACTAGTTTCATTCATTTTTTATGTAAATTTTCTCATTTCCATTATAATAATTACTTATATTAATCTTTAAATTTATATAAAACACTTCTTTTCACTTAAAAATCACTAAAAACACACAAGTTCACGTTTGAAATAATGACATTTAACATTAACCGAGTTACGTTCGGTGTGAAGCAAATTTTTTTATATGAGTTGTGCTCGGTGTGAAACACCTATAAGGCGCCGCCTTTTAAAAAAGTCAGTTTTAAGGCGTTCGTAATATTCAGAAAGGCAAAAGTGTAGAATGTGTTTCATTCAGCAAACAAGTTGGTTAATTTAACTACCACTAAAGTGCATTATATTAAAGGAAAAAAATATAACTTAAGTTTCCTTTGAGTACTCATATAGTAATTTCAAACTTTTCTTCAGCTCATTTGGACTTTTGATTTTAAGCCAGGTATCCTTTTGCTTTTTGCTATTGTCTGTCTATAATTATTGGCTAGTAGTGGGAACATTTTAACTTGCAGTTGTTACAGAAAAAAAAGCTCTCTCCCTAATGCGTGAGTTGAAAACGAGTGTACTTCGATATACGAATAGCTGCTTCCACAAAAATGTTTCGACTCGCAAATATTAAATAAGTCGACTACTTTTATTCATTCATCTTTGTATATAACACATATCCTACCATTGATTTCCCAGTCTTTAAAAGAACTATTTTTACATTTTTAGTTTTATTTATGGAAATGTGATTTTTGGCAGCAAGCCTTTTGCACATCAAAGGGATACATCAGTTTCGTTCGCTTTGAACCAAAAAAGCCATATCATCCACATACACGAGTATTATTATTTTCCCTAAGTATTGTTTTAATATTACAAAAATATCCTCAGCTTATATATTAGATGGTAGAAGTGTGATTGAATTTCATTGGAGAACTACACTTTTCTCCTTGATTTTCGCAAATGGAATTGCTAAATCATGATTTTGCCCTGTATAATATGTACTGTAGAATCTTGAGTTTTGATTCGAAACCTTCTTGATCGGTTAGCTTTTCAAACTTTTACGCGATTTCTTTTGAGTGGTGTATTAGATTATGAATTAAACTCTGTAAATTTTTTATCGTTTATATTGTGTTACTTTCTTCCTTAACCAGTTAAGCGTCGAATTTACTTTTAAAAACTCCTCACAGTGTGAGGAATTATAATCAAGCGATGACGTATATACAAGATGAATGCAGAGAAAAATATTCCTATTACAAATTTTATGAAAAACAAAGAACTACATTTTTATTTAAGAGAAACTCAACAATTAATTTGTGCTAAAGTTATTGTTATTATAAACTTAAAAATTACGAAGAGTAAGCACGTCGAACACACCGTAATAGCGATTTGGCTTGACGTTTATGCACAGCAAACGCGCTTAACTGGTTAAAAAAAAATCTTTCTCAGGTGTGTGGAAGTATTCTCATCATAAGTCTTGAATTTATAATCATTGTGATTTCTTTAAAGCTATTATTCTCAATCGCTATCCTCCTTCTACTTTATCTTTGTTTTGTTTTCAAAGTATTTTCATCTTTCTGATATACTCTCAATTTTCATGTATTTGTTTACTGAAGTATATGGAAAGGCATAAACTGATTGTTTTTGGCATTCAGCCTTCAAAAATTAGATATAAGAATATATTTTCAATATTGACTTTTTCAAATAGCGAAAGTAATTGTTTCTTTAAATTTTAACACACACTTACGTTAAAAATTGTAAAATATTGCTTTAAAGTAAATCATTAATGAAAATGAAACCGTAAAACCTTAGAATACAGTGATTTTACATTTTTTCTATAAAATTTAGAACGTTAAATAGTTTTTTTGCGCAATTTAAGAGACTTTTTTAATTAACTTATTAAACCTCATAAAAAAATTTAATTTCAATAGTAAAATTTTTGGCTTCTTTTGAATTTCGTTTTGGAGAAGATTATAAAAAGAAATATTGGAAATTAAATACATATAACTAAAAGGAAAAAATTATTAACTAAACAAAGTATTTTATCAATTAACTGAAAAAAAAAATATTTTTTTAAGTCTTTCGATTTATTTCTTTTAATTAAAAATTTATCTTTGCATTTTACATTTTCTTATAAAACATTTTTTCTATTGCTTTAATAGTCAAAACATATAATTAAAAAAGGAAAAATGAAGCTTGGCTTTTAATTAATGTTGGTAGAAAGGATATAGTCACTTATCTGGGTCAATTACTTGTACCTTTTTTTGCCAAATTAGTCAAGCAAACAAAACTGTTTTCATTATAATGCACTTTTTCTTATTTATTTTATACGAATATTCATGTAATTCTTTTATAGAAAAAATTCGCTTCAGAATATTTTTAAATTGTTTTACTTTGTAATAAATATAATATTTTTCGAGATGCTTTTTATTTGTTATAATTATTGCTTTATTTAAACTAATATATCACTAAGGCTCAGGGAGCGGTTTAAGTTCTTTTATTTGTTTTATTAAATATGCTTTTTCATCATTGAATTGTTCATCTTCTGATCTATCTGTATGAAATTTTGTAAGGAATTCCACAAGTTTGGATTGATTTCTCAATAAAATATCCAATATTGGTTTTGGTTTATTGGGATTAGCAACAAATACCTTTAAGAATTAAAAAAAAATAATAATAATATTGTATTTTATTATATTAAAAATATTTTGTAAAGAAATAACCTTAAAAACATGGAAGGCTTCAAATTGTATATTCCTTGATTTCTCTTTTAGCATATTCATCATTAATTTAAGATTATCTGGATTCGAAATATATTTCGTCATTACCTGGTTAAAAAATTAATTAATACATGAAATAATAAATTTCATTAATTTCATCATATTACAGTAAAGTTGTGTCTGTCCAACAGAAGTTCCCCGAGTAGTTTGAGACTTTGTCTCCTTGTCACATAGTTTTCAGAATTCAACAAACGCTGATAGTGTGTAAATACTTTGTCATAATTGGATTCCAAAAATTCAGCACATAGTATTTTATGGCGTGTTAATAATTCCTAAAAATAATTTACCAAGCAAAATTATCTTTAAATCATTAATTACTTGCATTGACATCAACTAATAAAAAGTAAAAACAAAAACCTTGAATATTTCTTATATAAAAACGAGAATTATAAATTTTAATATTTTCAATATAAGCTTTAACGACAAAAATCCTGTTACTATATGCTGTGAAAGTTCCAAAACTGATGCTTTAATTAAAAAAATTAAGATTTTTTAAATTATTATTAACAGAAACTGATTGACAGTACTAATTTGATAATAAGATATAATGTTTTAATGATATTCTATAGAGCTTTAGTGAAAATCCTTTACTAATTGTAAGACTTTGAATAAAATCCGTTTTTATATTTTATCTATCAAGCGAAAAAGTTTAACAATTAGAAAAAAAAAATATAAATCTCAAAGATTTATGTTCGAAGTCAATTTTAAAACCAAAATCGTGTCGTTTGTGACTGCAATTTTGAACAATTGACTGCAAATAATTATTAATATTCATATTATTTCCAAATAATTTTTATATTTCTTGAATTTTAGACATATATTAAAAAGTGGTCTACGAGACAAAAAACTTAAGAAAGCTCTGTGCTAAGCACAACAAAAAAAGAAAATAATAAAGAAAATATTGAATTTATTAGTATTAAATATTATATTTTATACCTTAAACGTTGAAAATGCATCTGATGCTATATCAAACGTGGAAACCTCTACATAACGGAAAAAATTAAAAAACTCTTCAGAGTGTAACATAATTTTAGCTAATGCTTCATATCGAGCACATTCACGTAACATTGTACCACAATTAAGAGCAATCTCCTGATGTTCATATCCAGCCATTAATGTAAATAAAATTTCAAGTTTCGTACAAATATATTCAACTGTTGGTGATCTAGTGCCAATTTGTCGTCTCAAAACATTGTTAAAAACTTGGGCAACATCTTTTTTACCCTCAAAGTCAATCCGATTTAAATTCTAAAATTAAACAAAAAAAAACAGGATTAAATATAATTTTTAATATATTTGAATGTTGTTGTATCAGTTTATATTGTTCGTTATTAAATATATTTTATTAAAACCTAATTTTAATTATAAGTTGAATTATTAATTGACTAACTAACCTGTATTAGAAGAAGTAATAAATTACTATTATAAAGTTCTTGTGATAATTGTGCTACTACATATTCTGTTTGTGGTTCAGCATCTGATGTACCGTAAAGCATGTTCTTAATTAAAACCTGCAAAATAAAATACGATTATATTTTGTCAATCAATTTCAAATAAATTTTCTTTAAATCTTTGACAATTTAAATTTTTGAAAATAAATCAAATAAGATTCGAAAAAATTTTGTAAATTTTCAAAAATCAAAGCTCAAATGCATAACAAAAATTATATATTTTCTCATATATTAAATTTTGATTGGAAAAGTGTTTACTTCATTAAAAAAAATCAATTAATATATTTACTGGACACAAAATAATAGTTTCTTAAAACAGAAACTTATTATTACTCATTCTCCGTTTTTAAGATAATGAAATTGTTCCTCACTCAAAAATTGAAAATTTAATGAATTTAATTTTTACTTTTTCTCAGGAAGTTTAATCATTGTTATTGTTATTAATTTTTTTGCTTTAAAAGCTTTGAAATAGTATCTGACCTACTAAAAATGGGGAAATTTCGAAGTGTCATAAGATAGTCAATACTGTTTTTGTGGTAAAATAAATAAATTAAAAAATTTTTGTAAATTTTCAAACAAAGTGAAGGTCAGGAAAATTTAATATTTGTTTTTGTATTCTTCATTTAAATTACACAGAAATTTAAATTTATTTAAAAGATGGTTATAATGCAAAAATGTATGTAGCAAAAATTAGATATGTAAAACGCGTTTCATATTAAGAGGTGGACTTGATGAAACATCTACTGCCAAGTTTTAGAAAATTTTACCAATAGTAATATAATTTGAATACGAAATTGGAGAAAAATATCAAAAATACACTCAAAAGCACGATTAATAACGATTAATAACACGAGACAATGCAAGGGTCCTGTGTAGCAAAACGTGATAAAAAAAACATTTGAAAAACAATAAATGTGAAGTTCTATTCCAAATGCCACCAGGATTCATTAGGATTAGTTCTTATTCCGATCAATGCAATTATGGAAAAACAGTTTCATTCTAACAAAAAGAAAATTTTACGTGTTGAATATTTAGTCTAAGAAACGAAACAGTTCTTTTTGCAATAAATTTATTATTTGACAAAAAGGTAACAACGGTCATGCCTAATCATGAAAAATTCCTAAAATATTATAACCGATTGCTTTTGAAATAAGTACTTTAATTTAAAGGAAAAATAGGCATAATTAACTGAAACACTTTTTATTTTATTTTTATAGATTTAGAAAAACGACTCATGAACCATGCTTATTCCAGGTGAACCCGATCAAAAAGGCTAATAAAAAAACAAATTCAATTTTGCAATTTGATAAAATAAAAAATCTATAGCTGTTTACTCTATCCCCTTGGTAGATTCATATTAGCTCCAATGTTTACCTTAAATTTATTTAAGAAATTACGATAAGAAAATGTGGAATTCTAATTAATTTTATTAAATAAACAATTTAATGTTGATCACGAGTATTTTAACTCAAGCCACTATAGTCTTAAGATTTTTTCAGTTTATTGTTATCATAATTTTTAAAAACAGAAAAATGTTTGATAATAGTCGAAATAGCAGAAATTGAAACCCACTTAAAGTGGAGACCACAGTGAAGACGTTTTTTGACTTAATCAATCATCAAGTGTAATTCTAGAAATGGCAAAATTTGATTTCTTTATTTTTTATTGTAATTTTCATTTCTAAATGATAAATACATTTTTTAAGTTCGATTTCATATTAAATATGAAATTATCTTTATTATTAAATTTTTTTTGCTTATAGGAATGAATTTTTATGTTTTTATTTTTATGATATACAAAATTTTAATATCATTTGCTAATCTTTAAATTAGATCCAAATTTTCAATAAATTGAAAATAAATATTTTAATTTTTGGCTAAAAAAAAGACTGCATATCTAGGGTTATATGCATTTATTATATTTTTTCAAGGATGCTAATTTATTAAAACTTATAAAACTGAAATTCATAAAAAATAATGATAGTGTTAGGAATTATGTAAAACATTTGTACATATATTTTCCATAGGCTAATATTTATATAAATTATATAAATAAATAAAATATGCTACAGGATTTAAGGTAATTTGAGCAGCTACTGCCATAAGGAAAAGTTGATATTTATTGTTTATCATGATAAAAACTGGGTACTCTAGAAATGAGATTGAAAGAAAATAGAAGAAAAGCTTGAAATGGTTCTTGCGTATCTTTAATGAAAATAATTTAATAGGGACTATTCACTATAAATTTCTAAATCGTCAAATGGCTCTGACGGCCCATGTAATGTATACGGAAATGGCCATTTGTGAGTAAATTTTTAAACATGTTTAAATTTTTACTCACAAATGGCCATTTTCATATACTTTATATTGGACGAGAGAACCATTTGACGAAATGGAAAAAATAGTGAATAGTCCCTATAAGAAGGGACAAGAATATTTTGTGAAAATTTTAAGTCGACTTAAGCAAAATGCCATTAAAAGTAACACGATAAGATCGACAAAACTTTCATATAACGAGGTTATATCGTAACTGGTAAATCTTCAAACGCGTTTTTCTTACTTTTTTTTACTTACAATTAGTATTTTGAGATGCGTTGCAAGCTTTAACTCGAAATCTATTGCAACGATTCTTTTCAAATTTTACACACATTTTGTATGTCGCGCTTTTTCCTTTTTTTCATAATATTTAATACTTTCTCAACAACAAAGTATCGAATTTTGTTTGTCAAACGGTGATTTAGCTTCAAACTATTTTACAAAATCGAAAAATAGAAAAAAAAACACGTTTTTAAAATACAATTTTTTTATTGAATTTTTGTATTGAATAACACTTTAAGAATTGTACTAAAGCTTCAAATCAATCGTGACAAAACTCTCGTAGTGTTTCTCGATACGGCATTCCAAACTGTTGTATCAATTATTTGGAATTTTATATATAGTTTCTACATACAAAATACCTCCCCCGATTGCATCGTTTAGCGGTTTGTAAAATGACAAAATGAAAGGCTTTTTCGTTAAAAAAGTTATTTTAACTTCAAATGAACATAAAAAATTTACAAATAAAATGATCGTTGATGGATTGAAAAACTTATGCTTTATCTATATAAATTTGGTATTGTTATATCAGATAATTCTAGGCTGAGATATCGTGATCACCGTAAATTTGTTGTTTTTTGAAAGATGACTGGGGAAATGCTTTGCCACTGGCCTATTACTTGATACTTTTGTATAAAAATTTTACAAAATGTTGTTTAACAATATTTAAAATTTTTCAAAATTTTCCATAACTCTATAAAAAATAGTAAAGTTTTTTTTTGCAACCATTATCCCTTTTGATTAAAATACTATAATCAGTATTTTTTTAAAGCAGATAATTTATAATTTGTCACCATTTTTAAGAAATTATAAAATTCTATCTCCACCACTTTCTAAAAAAAAATAATATTAGATAACAGAAAGAAAAATTAAGTTAAAGTCAACTTTTTTTTTCGAGTTTATTTAAGCCACTGGCACTTGGCCTTCTTAAAAATCAAAACAAAAAAAATATTGGCTGAGCTAATGTCTCGCCAAATTATAAATTAAATTTATATCGCAATGGTGCACACTGAATTTAAAGTCAATGGCATAGTCAATCATTTCTAATCTTAGAAAAGGGTTCTGTACTCTCAACTCGTCACACATTTTTAATTAGAAAAGAATCAAAGAAACATAAAATATATGCAAACCAGAATGCATATAACAAATCTACAAATAAATATTGAAATATATTTTTAACAGAAAAAGAGAAATTAAAATTTTATAGTGAAATTCTTTGTTGGTAGTTTAATTTTTGTTTAAGGATTAGTTTCTATAAGTAATAAAAAGAAAAATAATATTGCCGATTGATAAAAAAAATTAAATTAAACTTTTTGTATGGTAAAGTTTAAAGAGATAAAAATAAAATAGTTTCTGTATTTTAATTGAAAAATGAATTACTATATTTAAAATGTATTTCATGTTTTGATTATTTTGTGCGTTTAAATTATAGCTTACAATTTTAGGCTGTGGTCTTCAAAGAAGAGACTTTAAGCTACTCTCAGTAACTGTTGCACTATTTTAACCAACTAGCAACTTTTCTCATTTATGATCTTTGTTGAAAACCATCATAAAATTTATAAAAATATTAATCATCTACTAACAAACACTTAACTAACAACAGACTTCATGGCATACAATATTGCTACTTCTCTTCTTGACACACGGATATACACACTCTTTTAATACACGAAAAGATACTTGTATAGAGAACTGTGTTTATTATCTGTTGGAAATGTGTAATTAGAAGCCTCTTTTAAAGCCTGTATACAGTGAAAATTACAATCTATCGTGAATTTTAAGGTTGTGCAACAAAACACAATTCTTAACTTTTTACTTTACAGTTATTTTCTTTAATTTATTAGGGAAAACACTTTTAAAACCATGAAATCTTTTTTGACATGTCCACCATATGTTTTAAGATGGCGTCATATACACTGCCAGTCAAGAAACGATTTGTTTGCATGGGAGGCTACAAGTGTGTATATAACGCTAGTTAAGAAAGGGTACTACGCGCACGATTAAATCGCAAGGTATATAGGATTCGATTCCATTGTGTCAGATTGTGTCAGATTCGTATTTTATTTTAGTGTCAAAAAATTGCATCGCACATTGCTTGCATCCTTTACTCAATATATTATATAATTCTAATTACATCAAATAAATGCAAAAATGCATATTCTTAAATCTAAAAAAGTTATTCTGAAGGCAATGTTCCTACTTCCCGAACAAAAGAACAACTGCAGCAGGACATTTACCTCCTTTGTGTGTCAATATATTAATGTAAGACATAAAGGTGGGCACCCACTTAGTGCGTATATCTCAGCGGGTAACTTTTTTGACGTCAAAATGACGTACAAATGAATTTCACGCTGAAGTATCCACATATGAGGGGGAACTTTAGCGTGAGTATATGACGTCAAAAAAGTTACCCGCTAAGATATACGCACTAAGTGGGTGCCCACCTTGATAAACAAATATTTATTAAACTTACACCTGGTTTCAAAGCACAGGCTCAAATTCATCTGTCATTTTAATCCTGTTTAACTTGCTAAGCGCGTTTCGCAGTGCTACTTTTGGAGGTTAAGCGCGATTAATTTCTGAAAACCCTCAAGATTAAGGGTATAAACCTAATTTGACTGTAATTTTTTCAAAAATTACGCTTTTATATAATAAATAATTTAAATAGTAATTGTTTTCCGACAGATATTTTTAAACTCTTAGTCTAATCATTCCAATATTAAGCCATTATGTAATAGTAGAATATATTTATCAATTTGTTCAATTTAATAATTTAGATAAATTACTATATATGTATAAACAAATGTAAATAATTGTAACCTTGACACTGGACTGTCTGATATAAGCGATAAAGGCAACAGGTGACCTGACGTCAGTCACAGAGTAGGAATAATATCGTTGCTACCACACAACCAAGTTTTATCTTCCATTCAACTCCCCTATACACGAAAATCTGTGCCAATTCACTTGAGCATCAATTTATTCGACTGCAAAAGCACGAACACAAAACTTATCAGTATGATGTACCGTAGGAAAACAAAAAAACAAAAAAAACTTGTACATCTGAGGCATGGACAACTTACTTGATCAATTAAATAATTGGTTGAAATTTTTAACGTCTCTAAGCTTCGCGATGCTTAAAATTTGAAAATATATTCTTGCTCGAAATTACTGAATTAATTGCTTGATATAATTACGTAGCTTTTAATTATTTTTCATGGGTTGAATGTTATAAATTAAAATCATTTAATTACTTAATCGCTAAATGGTAATCAATTACCATATAACTCACTTTTGTATTAATTAAATCTTTAACAGATTTTAAACTTTAAAGTTAAAAATAACTCTAATTTTATTTTGATTAAATGCTGTGGATGAATTTTACTAGTTAAAATATTTTTTGGCAAATGCTTAGAACAAATTTTGAAAAACGCATTTAACATGCACACTTGGCTTTGTCAGTTGAACGTCGTGTCATGACGTATTTGTGATTATTTTTTGATGTACTATTTTAGCGGCGCCTGATTTGTTTTTGTTTACATATTTTGTATATCCATTAAATTACTTTGTTTAAAATCTAATAACAGTTAATAGATCTGTTCGTATGTGACATATAACAGTTTATTACATACAATTGAGATAGTTTAAAATTATTTATTTTTGAAGAACTTTCACGTGCCTCAGAACACGAGTATATATTTTTTATTACGACTTGAAAAAAACGATGTTAGTTATTTACATTGCAAATATTGGACCTGTTTACATTTAGGGGGAAGCATGCCAGAAGAAGAGGAAAACTCCGAATATTCGAACTAAAAGACACACCACAAATATCTAGTTGGACAATACACAGAAAGTCTTTTTTGACATTCAATGATCAGTTCGCTAAATACTTTTCTTGTTATTTTAGTGTTGAAAGAAAAAAATGTAATAAAATATATTTTTTAATTAAAAAGTATAATTATTGGAAGGCAGTATAGTAAAATAAGTTTTTTTAAATATATTTAACATCAATTGGCAAGACTAAAGAATACATTTATGTATATACTTACATACACAATAAGCCAACTAGCACTTTTCCGTATAGGCTTATGTCAAAATTATAATGCAAATGTTGGCAATGAGCCTTTCTCCATTGAGGCTTATACACATTATTATAATACACGGATAAGATTTTATATGGAGAAAGGTGTAATACACGGAAAGAAATTTGGTATGGAGAAATGTAAAATACACGTGTATTAAGCATGTTGCAATCGTGTATAAAATACAGCCTTTGAAAGGCGACATTTTGTCATTTAAAGAATTTTTAAATAAAAATACAATTATAATATAATATAAAAAATGCATATAATAACCTTAAATCCATCTAAATTACCTCTGCTAAAATTATTCACTACGCATCTGATGCGCACCTAATACAATTGAGGGCCCTTAAGAGTTTTAGAACTCATGGCATTGTATAAGATGTGCAGTTTAACATTTATGAACTCATGACATTGCATATTTGCGGTATTTATGTATTTCAGAACTCAGCCTATATTAAAATTATTTTGTATATTTAAAAATATTTGATCCTTTTTTCAGATTATTTTTAATATAATATTTAGAAGTTAGTTTAATGCTGTTTTTGCCAGCAAGCACATTCAAATTATTTTGTGTATTTTAACAGATTCAATGATTTATTGCTTTCTTTTGACATTTCCTTCAAATTTCCCTGAATTTACTTAAATTTCCCTAATACCGACAATTGCCAATGGAGAAACGACGGGACGCTGCTAAACTGTTCAATCCTCAATAGAGAAAGGCTATAAGTGAATGATGTTTTTATGAAGTTTTATTCAAAAATGTAATGAAATATATCAAAAATTTCAATTAAATACTTTTCCTATGCTTTCTTACATATTTTAAACTTATAAATTAGACCACTTGTAGGGAGCAGCAATATATTTTGAGATAAAAGTAACATCTTCCTAATATCCTAAATTCAAATTATTCTCTTTAATTTTCACTAAAATGACATTGAAAAACAGTGGAACATTTGAGGAACATTAACTAACAGCACTGGTCATGTAAAAGACAATTTTTTTATATGGACAGAGCCGCTATAAGTTTCTGCTGTAAATGTCCTGCCTGGACAACACATTAACAATTGCTTGCAAAAAAAACTGTATTTTTATAATAATTTCCATTATCCACAATAAAAATTCGGTTTGTGGAGTTTGAGTGATACAAAGAGATCAAAATAAATGTGCGGATGATTCTATATCAAATTTGGGATTTTTTGAAGATTAATCCTAGAAATTTATGTTTCACCTTGTAGAATCTAAAAATTTTGGAGGAGAATGAGTGAGATACAACCATTTTCCAAATAAGTTTTAACGAGTATGAGATACAAAATACCCTACATGAGATTGTAGATTCTGCTAAGACAAGGAGAAAAAATGACGAAATCTGTAGGATATTATAGTATTGATATTGAGAGCATAATGCACAATAGATTTATGCAAGTTTTCATTTTATTAAATATCAAACTTCTTAAGTATGCCAGATAAAACTCTGTTAACTATTTGATCACTTAATTTACGTGGAAATAATTTAATTAAAATTTCCCCAAGTTTGTAATTGTTTCTAAGTCTTAAAAGTTACATAAGTTTTAGAGTTAAATGCCTTGTTTATCATTGATTTAAATTTTACAACGATAATAAAGAAAAAGTAATATTTGCTATTTTTAGTATGTCAACTTAAGCTGAACCATTCAATATTTCGCTAGCTAATTATTTCCGCCAAACATTTGTTGTAATTTATAAAGCTTTGAAGTTCTTCTATTTCATGTGTTTTATGTCATTTAGCTTCAAAACAAAAAAAATTTAAATTATCTTAAATTTATTTTGTGAAAAAATATTACAAATTATTTAAAATTGTACAACTCGTCTATGAATTGATTAAGATTGTTTTATAATTTTGATTTTTACAAGTTTTGTAAATAGATAGACATTAGTTAAATTAGTTAAATTATTTAGAAGAAAGTGCTTTAAAAGTTACACTGCTTGAATTATAAAACTTTTAATTTGTTTTTAAAATTGCAAATTTTTGCACTCTTACATTACACCACAAAAATATAGACAAAAGTATTTGAAATTTTTCGTATTTAACTTCGAATTTTTATATTATAATTGACACTTCTATTAGTTATTTAATTGAACACAGAAAAATATTTAGGAAGATAAATAAATTATGCTTTTTTAAATTGCAAGTACTTATCAAGCTTATCAGACCACTGTAACCAAAAGAATTAGTAAGTTTTTCTTCCCATATGTCAAATGAGGACATAACTTTACAAGCATTAAGAAGAATCAATAATAATCTCCAATTATTCCACAATGGTGAGCTAATTCCAAAAGCTGAGTCGGCAAAATATCTCTCCCCTAAATCTCAAAAGCAAAAAGGCAATATACACCTCTATCATTAAACCCATCTGGACTTATGGAGTGCAGTTGTGGGGGTGCGCGCGTAGCTCAAATAGAGCTATCATCCAGAAAAGGTCAAAACAAGATTAATTACCAACGCCTACCGCTTCATCTCAAACAAGGAACTTCACGATGACTTGAATATCAAGTGGGTAGAGGATGTTATCCGCGATTACGCTTCTAAGCATGAACGAAGACTTATATATCATCCAAACATTGAGGCCATCCAGCTGATGGATACATTTGGCAAAACCAGGCGCTTGTGCAGAGTAAAACCGCATGAATTGACAATCTAGTATCAATTCTACAATATCAATGCATTATGGGTGTCATCACTGGACGATAGCCCTCACACATCGAACTTACCTCAACACTACCAACTCACTAATATCATAAGTACTAATAAATTAATAAGAATATTAAGATTGTAGTAAGCTAAATAATTACAAAAAAAAAAAAAAAAAAAAAAAAAAACACAATTAGCCTGAAATATGATAAGTAGATAAAGTAGAAGTTTTGTCATACCAATCCTAACATACTTCCTAAGCGCAATAGAAAAACTCGAGGCAGGCTCATTGCAGAAATTCATTCTCGGTACATTCTTTATTCTAAGCGCAATGCATACGAACCTGCTAAAAAGCCTACTTTACTGCAGCATCTTGCTTGAATTTTATGGCACGCTGGTCAAAATTGTCCACAAATAAACCGAAACAAAACAGGATTTAAAAAACTCTAGAGAGCTTTAGCTGCTCGAAAAATGTTTAGGCATCCTAAAATTCCTGCGATGAATGGGTTTATATATATATATACTCAAGGATATTCTTTGAAATAATAATAAAATTAGTGACAATTTTACTTAATTTGTCCATAATAATATGGAAAATTGAAAAATTAAATATTACGTTTGAAAAAATTAAAAAATTTAAAAAAATAAATGATATTAAACATTGAAATTAGTTTTTATAAAATTTACGGATTCCAATATTTTTTACAGTTACTAAAATTTAGATAAAATAGCAAGCTTTAACTCTTTTGAGTGCTGCTATTTTTTAGAAAAATTACCTAAAATATTTCATAATGAAATAAATTAATAAATATTTAACCTCAAAAACTGTAAAACAAACTTATGCAAATTAATTTATCAACAAATCAAAGTTTGATTCTACTGAACTTAAGGAAAATTATTTTACTATATTTTGTTAATTTTATAACGAATTCAAAATAATATTAGCGATAGTTGTAAATCTAAGTAATATTTTGCTATGAAAACATTTGTTTCTTTGCTTAATAAAAAAATGTAAATGCCGGACCTGAATGACGTGGGTGAATTTAGTTATTCATATACTCAAAAAAATGTCATTTTAGGTAATTATTAATGTATTTATACTTTTAAAATGAATTCAATTAAAAATATTTACCAGATTTTTGCTAACATCTTCTTGGGCTTTTTCGGCTTTCTTATCACCGCGTTCTAAAGAATTGACAGCTTCTTTAAGTGCCTTAACCAGATCTGCTGGACTTTTCTGTGATTTACCAAATAATGGCATTATTTTATTTGTAGTGAAAAGGACTAATGAAATTTTCAATTTTATTTCAATAACAAATCACTCTATGCCAACACTATGCCAATAAAAATATATTTAATGTTTTTTAAAACTTTTTTGTCTCTCGTAAGGTATGCTAAAAATGACGATAAAACTACTTTGATTGCCTATTAATCAATGTGTTTCATTAAATAATTTTTTATTTATTATTTAAAGCACTTTTTTTTTTATAATATGTATTAATTTAATTTGGTACTTTTTGTTATATTTTGATTATTTAAAACAGGAAAATGTAACTAGCACAATCACTATACAAAACAAAAAGAAATTTGTTTAAACACAGCCAATATTTTTATATCTTGATCGGCTTGACAAATAATTTCTATTGTTGGGATACTAAGAATTAACTTTTTAAAAAAATAATTTTTTTATCATTCTCTACTTCACTCCTATGCGGAATTTTGTTAAATTGACAGATTGACTCAGAAACACATACTGCATAAACTCAACTGAAGTTAATTTTATATACATTTGTGTCTCGTGGTTTTTAGAAGAAATTTTGAGAATTTTTGTGAATAGTACTGCCATACACACCATACGAAAATTTTTTTTTTAAAGTATTTTTATATAACAATAAACTATTGGATTTATTTGGGGAGGTTTCAATTAGTGGGGGCACTTTAATATGTACTTTTCCCGATTAAGCCCGACACCCAAATGTCGGAAAAAATAGTAAAAAAATTTAAAAAGTTGCCTTAATATGGAAATCACAAGATTTCCAAAGCATGGTCCCCAAATAATTTTCACTTTTTCTTGCTGAGACCGACTCCCTAAATTCGTAAAAAATTTTTTAAATATTAAAAATTGCTTAAAATCTTGCCGGCAAGATTTCCAAATCATGGTCCCGCAAATAATTTTCACTTTTTCTTGCGGAGACCGACTCCCTAAATTCGTAAAAGCTGTTTAAAGAGTTTTTCAGCCTTCAACCAAATAAATGGGGGTATTCACATTGAGGGCGGTAACATTTAATTTCTTGATAAGCGGAGGTGAAAAGTAAGACGGAGTTTCGCAAATTTCGAAAAAGCTTTTACCCCTGCCTGAGGCAGAAATATTTCTGCCTCATGCTTGGTATCTTCCTAATACACAGATAATACAGGTTATCTGTAATATTTTACCAACACATATTCACATTTTTAGTGGAGTGAGAATTGTAGGTGAACATTTCCATTTTGATAACGGCCTCAGTGTGAATACCCCCAATTTCTATCTTTAACAACAAATGCAGCCTTGAAACTAAGAGTCAATATGGGTAATTTTTACGATAAGAAGAAGAGAATATAATGTCTTGACAATTTAATATGGCAATTTTAAAGAGGTTTTAGTGTAAACTTTAAAGATCGAAAAACCATATTAAGGCAACTTTTTAAATTTTTTTACTATTTTTTCCGATATTTGGGTGTCGGGTTTAATCGGAAAAGTACATAATAAAGTGCCCCCACTAATGGAAACCGTGCCATTTATTTTATAATATGAAAACAATAATCACAAAAATTTTATACAAAATATATTCAAATTATTTTTTCTAAATCACCGTACATTTTATATAAAAAATAAATAATTTGAACTTATTTTTATAAGAGCTATTTAAGAGTATATATATATATAATCATCAGCTCATGATAACAAATGTCAACAATTGAAAAAATGATTTGGCACTTGAAATAATCTATAAAGAAATTTTTAAATTGATTTAAATTATAATAAGATAAGAATAATATACCTAAAATTAGTAATGCATCTCTCTTTACATTTGTATTTCATATTACAAATCATAGGTAAAATTTTACCTAATAAAATTGATAATAGTGGAAAATTGTTAATCGTGTCTTACGATGGCTTTCGTAACGAATATTTACAAGAGAATATTATGGGATTAATGTTTGAATTAATGGAAGAGGGAGTGCATACTAAATATATGAAAAATGTATTTCCAACTAAAACTTTTCCCAATCATCATACAATAGCAACAGGTTTATATCCTGAAAAACATGGGGTTGTAGCAAATAAATTATTTGACACAGTATTAAATAAAGAGCTAGGATACAGTGAAGAACTATATCATTACGATCCTAATATTCTTCCAATTTGGGTACAATTATTTTTTACTTATGTATAAACATATCCAATTATTTTTTGCAAATCTCTTTAGACATTAAATGAAATGTTTGATGGTACATCAGGTTGTATGATGTGGCCTGGCAGTGATATTTCATATGCTGGAATTAATTGTACTTTTATAGAAACTTATAACAAGACTATAACTTACAAAGAGAGAGTGGATACTATCATATCATGGTTTACAAATGAAGAAACCGCAGCTAATTTAGTCATGATGTATATAGAGGACCCAGATAAACTTGCACACATTTATGGTCCAGAATCTGATCAAGTTAGTACTGTTAGAAAATAATTCCGATGTTATTAAAAATATTTTCTATGATATTTTATACTTTATGCAGAGTTTATTTTTTTAAGAAATCAATTGTTGTTGTTGTGGTTAGAATAAAAAATTATTGATATTAAAGCCTAAATTTTTTTTAAAAATTCAGTTTATTTGCCTTTTTTTTCATAGGTTATGAAGATGGTCGCAGAATTAAACATTTTAACAAAATATCTCCACAATAAAATTAAAACTCATAATTTGGAATCAACCTTAAATGTAATTCACTTAAGTGACCACGGGATGTTAAGTGTTTCACCAACTAATTTTATCAATTTGACTGATTTTATAACAAATGGAACATGTAATTTTTATGGAACGTCACCAGTTCTTCAGGTAGTTCCTGAGACAGGTTCACTACATTCTTTACTACTTAAACATATTTGACAAATGTCCTTTAAATTAGGAAAATTAACTGAAATATACGAGAATCTAACAAAGGCAGCAGAGATGAACAGACACTTTAAAATTTACAGAATTGAGGATTTGCCGCAAAAATGGCATTATAAAAAAAATCAAAGAGTCGGTCCCATAATAGCAGTTGCTGAAATTGGTTATGCATTTCAAGATATGTGGGCAGCTGCTAAATATTATGAGAAAGCGAATAAAGTAACAAGTAAGATGATTAAAATAATTTTTATGAAATCCAAAATTTTATTGCAGATTAAATTACGTTTTGAATTTGAATTGAATTGTGGATAGTATAGATCAATAACTTTTATAATAGTAAATCACAATTTATTTTCATAATATATTTTTTAACAATGTATAATTAAAATTATTTTTTATATTTAAAAATTTAGTAAGCCCTGAGACGAAATATGGCATTCATGGCTATGATAATAATATACCTGAAATGCAGTCGTTCTTTGTTGCAGTAGGACCAAAATTTAAAAAAAATTTTACTGCTGAACCATTTGACACTGTTGATCTTTATGGTTTATTTTGTAGAATATTAATTACAGGCTCATGTCCTAGCCAAGATGGAAATTTCGAAAGAATATCTATGCTATTAAAAGAGGAAGCAGAAGGCCCATCTCAAACAAAAAGTAATTCTTAAATAAAATTTTTTTAAAATTATATTTAATAGTTTTTCTTCTTTATATTTTAAAGCAATCGTGATAGTAACATTGTCAACAATTGTGATAGTACTTATTTTAATTTTCATTTTATTAAGAAAAAGGATTGCAAGAAGAACATTTTTAGTAAAACATACATAGTCAATTTAATATGTTAAATATATTATTGTATAAATTACTGAAATTCTAGGTATAAATAAATTATTTATAAAACATTTTAAACAATTTGACTACATTTTACAATATTTTCATTTTTTGTGTGTAAAAGATGCTCCATAGTTCTTTTAGTTTTCTTAATTGCTAATATTATTTATAGACTTTAACAGAAATTTTTTGTCTCTTACTAAATTAAATCTCACTTTTGTTACAAATTAAGTATTGAGCACCATTTAAGATACAAACTGAAATTCTTTTTTGAATAAAAAAGTTATTTATATTTTTTGAAACCACTTATTAGTTACTTTTCTTTATATTTATCATTTAAAGTTAAATTCTCACTTTAACTGAATTCAAATTATTTTATTACTTACTGTCAAAGACCGACTAAGAATACTAAAATCTTTAATTTTATATTGAAAAAATAAACTTTTTAACACATTCACAGATAGTATAAATTTCAGTGAGCTGCTAAAATAGACAGGCAATTTTTCTAAATTAAAATTTATAATTATAATAAATTTTTCTATATTATACAAATATATTATAAAAGTAATCATTTATCATATATTAATCATTAGTCATTACTTTGAAACGTATATTAACCCCTTAACGTACAGTTTTTTTTGAAAAAAACCGGCCAAAAAAGTCAATTTTCAAAAAAACAAAAAAAAAGCAATTTAGAACTTTATCTTGGCAAAAAAATTTACAAAAAACAAAAATCATCAAAATTTTTATTTTGGATTTTGATCCACATTCCAGAAAAGACACGAATATTACAATGTTTCACGTATATCGACTTTTTATCTTTCTTTTTGAATTGCTTTTTCGGAAAAAACATATTTTTATCAGTAAAAATATTTATTTATACTCTTATGCCTGGGACTCACTAGCGCTTAGCGGCACGAAATTGAGTGCTAAATGCTAATGAGTCCATTAGTCTCCACTGATGTTCCACTGCACTGGTATATAAAATAAACTCTCCATTTTTACTGTGCTAAGTCGTCTCCACGCGCTAAGCGCTAGTGAATCCCAGGCATTACGGTTTATCAGTTTTATTTGTAAATGCTTTTTCGGTGTTATGTACTGTAGATAACAGACAAATATCTCTTTTATCTTGTCACTTCAATATAATCACTGTTCCACGTCGAGCAGTTACTATTTCACACTTTTTCAATTTTTTTTTTGAATAAATTTTGGTACATCTTTTTTATTTTTCTTTCTGGTCCCATATGTGTCCGTTTTATGACTTATTTGGCTTAATTTGGGTTTTTTTATAAGACCCTGAAGTATATTTATAAATTAATATATGACCGGTATAAATTCGGTTGTTGTTCCGAATATTTATTTGTTTCTAAAAGTAATATGCTAGAATATCAAAATCTAAAGATCTTTATTAATCAATATAAGCGCCATTCATTTCAGCTAAAAAAATTTAAGAAACAGCGAATAACTGTACCAGATTTGTAAATGCGGGACATGCGGTACACCTTTAACGTTTCGCGAGACAATTTTTTAAATTACGGCAAAGCGAGATTTCAACCTCCAATGCGGTATAAAAAGATAAGCTTTAATACGATGAGTACTCAAATCAGTCACGTAGCGTCGCGAGTTACGTTACCCAGGATAAGAAATAATTATAAACAATTTATTATTAAAATCTGGCAATACCCTTACTTCATTCCAGCGATATTAAGCTCCGTTTATTTGACTTTCTTATCAATAAAATTTTTCCCACAGAAAATGCTGTATCAGAGTGTAACGGGCCAATTACACAAAAATTTTTTTTTGTAAACAAGAGGCCAAGCTAAAGTAGCTTGACCACTTGTTTGCGATAAATTTTTGCATTTTTTCTGAATAAATAATGTTTAAATAAAAAAAAAAATTCTTTAATTGAGATGTCCTAATCCCCCCTCTCCTCATTTTTTTTTAATTTTCAGGTCAGCCGGCTCAGTCATAGGATGGGCGAGCAAAGGGGCTTAACTCCTTTGTCTCGAATTCTCTTTTTCTCTTGTTTAGCTTTTTTTTTCTCTTCCTGCGGCCTGCAGTCCCCTTTTATTCGAGCTTAGCGCTCCTGTCTCTTTTATTTCAACTTTCAGTAGCGAGATTTGGTCCAGTGTGTCTGTGGCAAGAACCACCCCTCTAATTCTACCGCAATAGCCGCGCATAGCGAGCTCGCTACACCGCCACATACAAGACACCTGGTAAATCGTGCCTATGTTTGGTCCTCAGGGGTATGGACCCCTGCATAGAAACATATGGTCACATAACATGGCGCCCAACGATCGGCTTACCCGAAGTTGATATAGTAAAATATATCAATGGAGGATTGGTTTAGATCCGAGGTGTAATGTGATAAACATTACCCTCTTCCCCTATCATAGCAACTTGATTGCAATTATAAATATGCTTTACGCACCCTTGACCCCCTTTAGGTTGTTGAGACCTTCTAATCTGTTTTTTTTCTATCTCAGTCAGATGGTTCTGCACGAACTTAGAGCTTTTTTTTTGCGAAATCTGACTGTCGTGAGTCAGGTCTCTCCTTGAGAGAAAGGCCTTTGGATGGATTCCTTGAGCAGGCACGAGGCTAGGCTTCCTGTCCTGCGGTCTTCATCTAGAGAGCTGGAGGGAGACGAGATGAATGGATTTGAACGGGAATCAGCTTGTGGGTGAATCCTTGATTCTTTGATCTTGGCTTAGCCAAGACACTGCGGATTGCTCACAAGTTGTGGAACCTAAGAAGGAGTTTATTTCGTCTTACTCCCAACTTCTCATCGAAGGGACCCGTGGCAAGAACATGGGTTTGAGCTACATTGAGCTGGGAAGCCGAAGGATTTATTCCTTGATTCTTGTTCTTGGCTAGGCCAAGACACTGCGGCTTGTCTGGAAGTGGATCAACTCAATGTGATTCTGGCCTACACTTCAGCTATAGACTCTTTTCTTTCTTTTTGTACTGCCCACTCAACAACCATGAGCTCCTTGCACTTAGGTGCCCACTTCTCTCTGCCTGAACGGCACTCATTATTTCCGTCGATATTTAACCTTTAAATCGCCAAAGGAGCTCAACCGGCACGATAAATCAATAGTTTTCTTCTCCATCTTATGATTGAACTGGCTGAGAGATAGTAAGCAGGATGCTTACTTTTTCTTTACATAATTTCTTCCCACTTTAAAACCCTTTCATCATCCACTCTCCTTTTTCCATCAATCCAGGATTAGGTCATCTTAAATAACACATGAAACATACAGACACAAATATGCCATTAGATCACAGTCCGAAAGGGGCAAAGAACAGACCCCCACCCCGTACTGTGTCCACCCGTAATACACCAGCAGACGGTGAAGCACCACCAACTTCTGAACTTGCTGCGCAAAATATTCAAACCCATTTATAACCAGGGATATTAACGAAAGCTATTAGTGACTCGCAGCTTAAGCTGGACTCGGAGTCAAAATGGAAGCAAGAAGATGTAGAAAATCGACTTTACGAAAAACTGAACACCACGCTTCAGCAGCAAATAGAATCTTCTATGGAGCGAATGTTTCTAAATTTTGAAGGGCGGCTCAACAGACAGACTGCGAGTCCACCCATTCCCTCACCGAGGATAGAGGCTGCTCCCCTGAACCCGAGAAATGATTGGATTTATAACCAAAGGTCACAAGATTATCAAGGCCTGCCGAGACAGTTCCCGAGCATGGATAAATGGGGGGTTAAATTTGAAGGCCTTGAACAAGGTCAATCCGTAGAGGACTTTATAAGACATACTGAATCACTTAGTACCATTTACAACATGCCGGGGGACCAATTACAACGGGATTTTCACTTGCTGCTTAAAGGTTCGGCTCTCGAGTGGTATCTAGACTATGCTAATTCCATGCCAAGAGTTACTTGGCCACAGCTAAAAGCAGCGCTTCTAGGCACCTTTGGAACTTTCACGACAGACGCTGACCGTCTGATGGAGATGATGTGCAAGAGACAACGGGAAAATGAATCAGTGAGTGAATATTTTGCTCGAGTAACCAAGCTTCGCCAGGGAATGAAAACACCAATGGAAGAAAGGGAATTCATTTCCTTGATTTATAGATGCCTAAAGAACAATATTGCCCATCAACTGGACACCACGCACATGTCAACAATCAGGGAAGTGAGGGAACGATGCTTGGTGATAGAACACCGTGAAGAAACGCCAACTTACAGACAACCACGGATACATCAAAATAGATCGTTACACGAGATCGAACACCTGCCAGAAAAAGAAATTGCGGTAGAAGCATTTCAATCAACGAAACCCCTTCGGGAGGACGGCAGAAGATTTTGGAAATGCTGGAATTGCTTAAAGCCTGGGCATGGGTTTATGGAGTGCGAAGAACCAATAAAACACCAGTTTTGCTTTTCCTGCGGATTAGATGGAGTAGTGAAGCCCCGATGTCCGAAATGTTCCCCGGGAAACCAACCATGGGAGCGGAATCACCAGGGCCCACCGACTCCCAAGAAACCATAAAGGCCGATAGCTCCAAAAAACTGACTGTTCTCCCCCGAATCCCCCTGTTGGATCTTCCATCGCATAGGCAGTGGGCTCCTCGCCAGCCCTTGCACGTCCGATGGCAGGCTTACCGGGAGGCCCGGGAGAGAATATTTGGTTTGAATGAGCCACCAAAAATTTCTGCTCTAGTTTCACAAAATTTGAGTCAAGCCCGTTTCAAAAGAACACTTCGAAGCCGTTCCTACTGGAGAAGCATCCTCCTTCAACGCCTACACTTTGAAGAGACCGTATTAAACTGTGATGAAGATGAACGACCTTTTCTTCTAGTAGAAATAGCAGGAAAAAAGATCAAAGGTTTATTAGACAGCGGAGCCAGTGTAAGCTGTCTAGGTTTTGGATGTTTGGATTTCCTACGAAGAGTTGGCTTGCAATGGAAATATATGAAAGCTAGTGTTCACACTGCAGACGGCGGAGGACAGAAAATAGTGGGACGAGTGGACGTCAATCTTGATTTTCTAGGTCGGAGTGTACCAATGACATTATTCCTTGTTCCCACCTTACAACAACAGTTATACCTAGGTATAGACTTTTGGAAGAAAATTGGCATTGTTCCAACGATCGTTAGTGAACTGACTGCAAACGCAGTGAATAGTGGGACCGTTGACCCTAACTGTCATTCCTTGTGCCCCGTTAAAAGTGTCTTACTTCAAAAAGTAAAAGAATTATTTCCTTCATTTGCTAAGGAAGGGTTGGGGAAGACATTTCTGGAAAAACACACCATCGATGTGGGGGAGGCGGTCCCAATCAAGCAGAGGCATTATCCAGTGTCACCAGCAATACAACAGCTCATGTATGAAGAACTTGATAGGATGTTAGCACTAGGAGTGATTGAAGAAAGTCAAAGTGCGTGGAACTCTCCAGTCGTTCTGGTCAGGAAACCAGGGAAGGTACGTCTATGCTTAGATTCAAGGAAAGTAAATGCCATTACTAAAAAGGATGCCTACCCCATTGGTATAATTGAAGGCATTCTTGGTCGATTGCAAGATACCAAGTACATAACCAGCCTGGACCTTAAGGATGCATTTTGGCAGATCGAATTGGACGAAGCCTCCAGAGACAAAACAGCGTTCACCGTGCCCGGAAGACCATTATATCAGTTCAAGGTGATGCCATTTGGCCTATGCAATGCTCCACAACGAATGGCACGACTAATGGACAAAGTAATTCCCGCACATCTGCGGTCGAATGTTTTTATTTACCTAGATGATCTACTAGTGATTAATGCTACTTTTGAAGCGCATATAGAGACGCTGCGTGAGACGGCGGGTTGCCTACGTAAGGCTGGTCTCACCATCAATGTACAGAAAAGCAAATTTTGCATGAAGGAAGTTAAATATCTCGGGTACATTGTTGGGAAGACTGGTCTCAGGACTGACCCTTCGAAAGTCGCGGCGATTGCTGAATTTCCTGCACCGAAAACCACAAAGCAGTTGCGTAGGTTTTTGGGAATGGCAGGGTGGTATAGACGATTTATAACCGACTATGCTACCTTGTCGGCCCCACTAACCGATTTGCTGAAGGGTTCGAAAACTTTTAAGTGGTCGCAGGAGGCTCAGCAGTCGTTCGATCTTTTGAAGTGTCGACTAACGGAGGCACCAACGTTGGTTAACCCGGATTTCACACAGCGTTTCTATATTCAATGTGATGCGAGTAGAACAGGGGTTGGTAGCGCACTATTTCAAAAGGATAAGGAGGGTGCAGAAAGGCCTATTGCTTTTATGTCCCAAAAGCTAAATTCCGCTCAACGCAACTATAGCATTACTGAATTGGAGTGCTATGCAGCTGTGTTGAGTGTGAAGAAATTTCGGGCTTACGTGGAGGGCCATAGTTTCACGATTGTGACCGACCACGCAAGTCTGAAATGGCTGATGGGACAAAAGGACTTAGGTGGCAGATTGGCTCGTTGGAGCTTGAAGCTTCAGGCGTTCGACTTCGATATCGAACATAGGAAGGGAAGTCAGAACGTGGTTCCTGACGCTTTGTCACGCGTTTACGCATCAGAAATGGCAGAACTGGAAAGAGCGGGGTACATGGTCGATCTTGGTTCACCATACTTCACTACGGAGCAGTATGAAGAGTTAAAGACCACGATCATGCAAAACTCGTCAAGACTTCCAGATCTGTGCGTTCCTAATGGGTACGTGTACAAGCGAATGGAGTCACGGTCTGGCGACCCAATCCAAGAGGAGGGCGCTTGGAAGCTTTGGGTTCCTACTGAGCTGACGCAAGAATTAATAAGCAATGCACACAATCCTCCTCTAGCCGCACATGGAGGAATACTCAAAACTTTAGAAAGACTCCGACAATTATATTTTTGGCCAAACATGACAACCCAGGTGAGGGCGTTTATCCGCGCATGCACAGTTTGCAAAGAAACCAAGGCTCCCAATCAAGTCCTACGGAGCGAAATGGGGAAGCCCACCACATCAGATCGCCCTTGGCAGCGTCTGTATATCGATCTTTTAGGACCGTACCCTCGTTCAAAAGATGGAAATATTGGAATTTTGATAGTGCTAGATCACCTCACAAAGTTCCCCTTGTTGCATGCTGTGAAGAAATTCACAGCAGGCAACATTGTAAAGTTCTTGGAGTGCGAAGTTTTTCACACCTTTGGTATCCCAGAGAGTATCTTGTCCGATAATGGGCGTCAATTCTGCTCGGCAGAATTCAAGAATCTACTAAATAAATATGGCGTTAATCACCTCTATACTGCTTTATACTCTCCCCAAGCGAATGCCTCGGAGAGAGTTAATAGGTCGATCTTAGCCGGCATCCAGGCTTATGTAAAAGAAGACCACCGGGAATGGGACCGTCACTTAAGTCATATCGGCTTTGCGCTGAGAAGCGCAGTACACTCCGCGACCGGTCATTCCCCCTATTATCTTATGAGTGGTCAACATATGGTGAGCCACGGATCGACCTATCAACTCCTTCGACGAATTAATGACCTAAAAGGAGAGAATAAGGTAGAATTGGACACAAAGGACAAGATGATCTTACTCCGAGAAGATGCAACCGAAAATATACGCACAGCTTACGACCAGAGTGCCCAATCCTATAACCTCCGGACCAGGAAAATAAATTTTCGACCTGGACAGGAGGTTTATAGGAGGAACTTTACGCAAAGCGCTTTTAAGGACTGCTACAATGCCAAATTGGCCAGGAAGTTCTTAAAGGCGCGGATTGTGAAAAGCGTAGGCAACTCTCTCTATGAGCTGGAGGATCTCCAGGGGCGTAAGCTGGGCGTATACCACTCCAAAGATCTGAAGCAATAGGAGTGCTTCGATTAGATTTTTATCAATTTTTCGATTCTTTTTTGACTAATTTTACATTTTTTTTTGACGCGACGTTACTTTACATGGAATTTTTTTTCTTATCGATGGTAAAATTTTTTTTCTTATCGATGGTAAAATTTTTTTTTTCTCTCTATATGTACATTCCCTTTAAAAATTAAAAAAAAAAAAAAAAAATTTTTTTTGAGCATGAGACTATTCTCAGGGCGTGGGTCGAGCCACACGTTGATCTAACCGGACCAACTTCATGAAGATGCCACCAAGCTGTACCTCATTGACGCGTTGTCCGAAATTTCCACTGATCGGAACCTAAACACTAACGGCAGAATATGATACCTTTAGTAAATCTTTAAAAGAAATGCAGATATACAGGTAAACAGTTACCCTGGTTTGAATTTATCAATATCGGCCGTCACCTTGCAGAGAATATATATACCTAGTCGATTAGCGAATCCTATTTCATGGATATTGAAAATTATATTATTGACTCTGTTGAATTTAGAGCTAGTTTATTTTTTTTCTTCACGGGGTGTTTAAGTTATGACGCTACATATGCTTTCAAGAGAGTACAGGTTGGTACCGCATTGACTGACTTAGAATGTGTTCCAACTGAAGAAGGAGCTACAAAGTTTGACATGGAATCTATGGAACAACAACTACAAAAAAAAAAAAAAAAAAAAATCAGGCCTTCACTTATATCATCAAGGATAACCAGGAATATCAACACCAAAATTAGAGTTGCTGAACTTAAAGGCATGTGGTATAAAAGTGCACTGTGAATGGCCCTCCAGCTATCCTTCTTCCCCATTCTGGCGAGAAATGGGGAGGAAGGCTACCTGCTTTGTAACGGGCCAATTACACAAAAATTTTTTTTTGTAAACAAGAGGCCAAGCTAAAGTAGCTTGACCACTTGTTTGCGATAAATTTTTGCATTTTGCCAACGGGACTGTTATCTTTTCCCGTTGACAAAATGCAGAAAGAAATAAGTTAGCGTGGCTTGGGTCAGTAGAGTTTGGGGAGCTGAGGAGAACACAAGCTAGAAGTTTTGATTAATTTTTTTATATTTTTTTAATTTTTTATATATAATTGATAAAAATCAATTTTTTGTTGAAAGGTGATATTATTATTACAAAAAAAAAAAAAAGAAAAATAGAGAAACATTAAATGATAATAAATAGTTTCATTTAGTTGAATTAGCAAGCATTAAATTAAGCGTGGTTAAATGAACCGTTAATACAGACATAAAGTGAAATAAACGATTGAAAAACTATTTGGTATATTATTTAATAATATTTAAGACATACAATTTTTTTAATATAAGAAAAAAGAAAAAAAATTATTATGAAATGTGGTGTTTGGTGGACGTATTCAGAAAATTTTTGAGCCTGTAGCTGGTGATCCTATATCACGAAAATAAGTAGAAATTGCTGGAATAAAAGGGGAGTCGATTTTTGGACTTCGGTAGACAGACAGTTGAAGTGACAATCAAGTATAAAAAGTTTATTATATTTTTATATTAAATTTTAGTTGTTAATAAATAGTTTGATTTTTTTTTTTTTACTCAAGAAAATTTAATGGTTTTAAATTTAAACTCAATATATTAAATGATATGTTTGGAAAACCGGATACCACCTTTTTTTTTTGGCTATATTAAATACTTTAAAATTGTAAACGTGAAGTGCAGCGTATTTTAGATACCTCGTTGTTGTTTAATTAAAAATAGCAGTAAAACAACGTGTTAAACTTACTCATTCAATTCAAAATAATAGTGAAAATTAAAACATACATGAAAAAAAAAAAACATTCGTCTAACTGACGTGATACAAAGTGTCCGTAAGCAAAACAAATACGAAAAGTGTGAACCGAACGGGGAAGCCGCCTAGCAGTAAATTTACGGGCTTTGAGCATCATTAGAAAAAACCGATGTTTATGGAATCGTCTTCAGTAAACAAAACATATTTATTACACCCCTGCTATCATTTACACCATTTTGGCGACAAGAAGTTATAAAGGATTTCCAGGAGGGAAGGTTAGATATGGTTACGGTGTAAAAAGTGTAAGGAAACATTCATTTAAGTAGAGTAATTTTGGATATAGGATAGATTACGTTTTTTTGTAATTTTAATTTTTTTAATAAACTGGGACTAGTCCTTAACAAAAAAAAAAAAAATTGATATATGTACATATACATAGGTTTATATATAAACAACAGCGGCCTATATTTTTGAGAAAAGAGAAATTATAAAAAAGAAAAAAAAAAATAAGAAAAATTTTTTTGTTACATGGTAAAACGAATGAAATATTACAATACAAAAATTTTTTCATTGTGTCAATCGAGAATTGGATTTGTATTCAGGATCTGAAATAATTCGTTAGGGAATAATTATTAAAATGCTTGTTCCATTAAGATTTTGCTAGTGTAAATTTAATTTTTTTGGTATTAAAATACATGTATAAATATATATATATATATGTATAAGAGGGAAAAAGAAAGATCCAAAGGATCCAATTAAATTAGAAATTATTTTTTTTTCTGTCTAGGGATTATTCTTTTTAGAATTTCGGATTGCTGGGCCCATCAAGTCCGTTGCGGAAGGAAGAATTCACGTAAGATTGATTTATTTATTTTGTTTTTTTTATTTTTATAATTTTTTTTTCTCTCCTATAAATATATTAATAGTTTTTTTTTGTAGTGAATAAGTATTAAATTTAATTATTTTATCTTAGATTGAATTTATTTGCCAATAAGGCTACACATTTTTTTTGATAACAATAACAATGGTTATATATTTTTTTTGTTTAAATTCCTATGTATATAGATTCGTTTAATTGGATTAGTAATAAATTTTTTTTAAATAAGCCTACTTTAGCTAAATGATTTAATTTTTTCATTTTTTCTGAATAAATAATGTTTAAATAAAAAAAAAAATTCTTTAATTGAGATGTCCTAATCCCCCCTCTCCTCATTTTTTTTTAATTTTCAGGTCAGCCGGCTCAGTCATAGGATGGGCGAGCAAAGGGGCTTAACTCCTTTGTCTCGAATTCTCTTTTTCTCTTGTTTAGCTTTTTTTTTCTCTTCCTGCGGCCTGCAGTCCCCTTTTATTCGAGCTTAGCGCTCCTGTCTCTTTTATTTCAACTTTCAGTAGCGAGATTTGGTCCAGTGTGTCTGTGGCAAGAACCACCCCTCTAATTCTACCGCAATAGCCGCGCATAGCGAGCTCGCTACACCGCCACATACAAGACACCTGGTAAATCGTGCCTATGTTTGGTCCTCAGGGGTATGGACCCCTGCATAGAAACATATGGTCACATAACAAGAGTTGTAGTGTTAAAAGTTTTAAGATTAATTTTTAAGATAATAACTTTAAATTTAATTTTAATACAAAAATGTAATAGTTTCTTAATGTTATTAATTGTTGGGTTTTCAAGTTAATTTTTTTTTTCTTTTGTATAATCATTGCTTTTAGTGTTAATTATTGTTTTTAGTTGTTAATTCTTTGATAAATTTTTAATAATATAATTGATCATACTTTAATAAAATTGCTGTTATCACTTGGCACATTTTGTACAGACCAAAATTTCGATAAAGTTCTTTAAATTAATAAAAAAGAAACTTAATTTTTGAATTCAGATGTAATATTAAAGGATACCAAAAAACAATTCTAGTTAAATAAGCTTTAATCAAATTAATTTAATTTCTATTAGTCTAACTCGTGAAAATAATTAATAAATACAATTTAATTTTTACAAACTCTAAAGCGATTCAGAGAAATCACTATAACTATATATATAAAATTACGCATTAGTGTTTGCACTATTCGTACTTGCTCGACTAATTGGACCTCGTCTATTGCGCAATGTATGTATACAAGCTAACATTCTGATCATAAAGCCAGCGGGCACTGTAATTGTGTCTTTAGTTTCCTCTAACATTATAGCATTTCGTTGCATTAACTAAAATAAATTTTTAAAAATTCCAATTTTACTAATTTTTTAATATGAAGCAATTACATACTTTATTAGCTTTCTCTTCGTTGAAACTATTTTTTTGACTAATTGGTGCCCATATTTTAATATCATAATCGATCCCAGAAGTTGCTAGAATAGGTAATGTTGGATGAGATTGTAAACAATTAACAACATGTTTATCAGCTTGAAGTAACATAACTAATTTTCCTGTAAAACGATCCCAAATAAAAACATGTCCACAATCTGAACCGGACATAACATAATTTTCACCCCAAAAGTTAGCTTCCTTAATTATTGTTCTAGCATGACGATGGCCAGTAAATTTCATTTTCATGTACTCAAAAAGATTTTCTTTAATTTCTTCTTCCATTGCATCTAAACTATTTTCTAATTGCTGAACATTTTCTGAATCATTGTTAATAATAATTTCGTCCTTTTTACCTTTTTCAAGGCTTGCATTATCTTCTGTTTTTGTGCTGTTATCATATGTTGTGATGTTTGAAACTCCAGGTTGTGGTTCATCTAAAAAAAAATTATAAAAAGTATTTAGTGCTACTTATTTTGAGGTTAATAGCTATAATTTCTATATATGTAAATCAAAACAAGCGCTAATCTATAAAAACTCATTTTCATAGCTAAGCGAAGTATGGAATCCTGAAAGTAATTACAGAAACAAAATAAAAACAATAAAATCGTATGAAGTAATTACAATTGTGAAACAAAAATAATAATTTAAAAGTGATTATGATTTAAACAGCAATTTAATTAAATTAAATTTTTAAAAAATTTCAAAGCTAAATAAATAATTGTAAAAATAAAGATTCGACTTACTGTTAGATGCGTGCGCTTGGGTATAATTTTCAAGTTCTTGAACGGCACTATTATACAAATTGCTGTTTTCATTAAAAGATGTTTCAACTTGTGCATTTAAGCCAATCCTAGTTCTGGGATCTGATAGCATTCTTGATAATACTTCAGTCATACGATGCATTAATGTACCTTATCAAAATAGAGTAAAGTTTGTTAGAGTTCCAACACGTTCCCAAAATAGAGTAAAGTTTGTTACCTTGCAATTGCGGGCGTACTTGGCCAATTTCGACATGGCTACAAGGATCTCTTTCAGGCCTTGCATTGGGTCCAGTATCTGACCAATCACCACGTAATCTTAGTTTTCTAACGGGGGGCGGTGTGTCTAAAATATTTGATTTTTTTTTATTTGTAACTTGTTCCTTTAATGTTTTAACATCAACACCATTTTTACTAATATCAAATAGATAAAGATAATCTGAGGAATAACTGACTAGCAATTCACTCTCATTAAAGCTATATTTAAGTGAAGTAACACGATATGTTCTCTTTTCTGAAGATGGTATAGTAAAAGCTTTGATTGGAATTGTATGACGATCACAAGATCTTCCAGGTATTGAGAAATCAATCAAAGATAAAAATCTTCTATCATATATTCTAACAATACTATCAGCCCCCCCAATAGCAATATAATTATAGGAAATTGGTGACAATGCCATAGCCGTAACTGCTGCTGAACTGAATATCAAAATATTTTCTTTACAACATGTTTTATGGCATCTTTATGTTTCATAAAAGAAATGAATATTTAGATTAAGAAAAAAATTACAAATATTAAAATTCAAACCTAGAAGTTAATCGAAGATCAAATAATCGCACTGTACCATCTTCCCCGCAACTCATGAATGAATAAGGTTCATTTGGAATAGTTGCAACCTCATAAGTTGTACCATTGTTATGACAATTAAAATAATTTAAATTTCCTTGATTTATATTTTCGCTAATTCTACGTGTAGTCAGATGTGTATGCAACACGAGACCATCACCTGAACACGATACAATACTTCGATCATTTGATTGCGGCATAAATTTTGCACTAAATATGTTAGCTCTGTGAGGAGTTTTATATTGCATTAGAATTTTTCCATTGTATGGATTTGTTATAATTAAATTTTGATCATCGGATCCAGACAAAATATATTGTCCTTTTTCATTCCATGAAATCGTATTTACACAGCCTGAATGGATTTTTAGTTGTTTATGAAGATCAATTCTTTGTATAAAGTCCAAACTATCTAAAATTGTTTATAAAAATGTAATTTAATTATATTGGAAAAAATTAGTTAGTTATACATAAATTTTGGATAAGTTTATAAAACAAAACAACAAAATTTTGTAGCGAATATAAAACATGCTAATTAGAATATATTATACTAAACCATATTAAAATAAAAATAATAATTTTATACATCAAATAAAAACAAGATTATTAAAATAGCAAGAAAATTCTAATTTGATGCAAGATATACACTTTATCTGCACAAATTTTATAATTTACCTAAAACTTCTTTAGTACTTAGAACTAGGAATGAATACGAGAATTTAAAAATATCATAAAATTGCCACTTGACTGAATTACGTGATGTGAAATAAAATTCTATTTTGCCTGGTGTATGGACTTTTTGAGAATTCAATCAATGATTAAGCAACAAAATGTCGAATACCTTTGTGTAAAAACGCCAAATAAGTCAACAGTAAATCGATTAAGGTTTTTAATATATTACTTTCCAATATAAAATATAAAAAATTATAAGAAATTAATCTAAATTAAAAAGGTATAAATAGTTTATAAAGCAGCAAATGTAGAGATTTCTTTTACAATAAAAAATAATTGTGTTAAGTTTATTTTTTGTTTATTAATATTTTTTACTTAAATAAATTATGTATTGAGTATTTTAAAAATAACCACACCCCAGTATAATTATTAGGAATTTTATCCGATAATATATTCAAACTCAAAATTGTTAATTATTTCGGACTTACCTTTGGTACTTTTTGAGAGTCTCCGAGAAATTTCATCATTACGATAATAACTCTGATAAAATATGTCACGAAAAACACTAGGAGGACCAGTAGATAACATATTTGCCAATTAAAGCTACAAAATAAACTTATTATTAGACAAGATATAGTTTTAGACAGAAAGAAAAAACAACTTTTCAACACAGCCACCAAATTTATACACATAACTTGCGTAGTTTTTCAGGAAATTATTATCAAAATAAATAAAGCAATTCTTAATGTTATATAAAATTAAAATACATTCAATTTAACCAATTAGAAATAAGTTTAAATATAATGCGAGATAAGAATATAAAATCAATATACAAATAAATAAATAATTTAATAATTAAGGAAAGAAAAATTAAACTTTGGAAAGTATAAAGAACACAACAATGTAAATAATTGCTTATTTACTTTGTAGAATGAATTTCATAAAATTTTAAATTATATTTGCTAAATGCATTTTCCAAAAAAAAAAAATAGATACGAATTTATAGATGCTTTAGAATATGAAATAATAACGATATTCCTCAAAAACGTACCTGCCTTAAAGATAATTATAAAGATCAGCTGCCGCCTACACAGGTCATCGTAATTTCTTTCTATAAACAACCCTTGAATTTTGTTTGAATTTTTTTTAGTTACCAAAAATAATCGCTTAATGCTGTAATTTTGACGTCGAGTCAAACAGCTGCTTTTGACATATACTTCCTATTGTTTAATAGTTGTTTTTGTTTATTGCTGGATGACAGCTCAGAGTATAGTAGTACCATATGTAGAAATTTCCAAAAATTTACAATCGAAATTAGGCATCATTTTGCATGATTATCATTAAAAAAATATCTTAAATATTCGGTGAGTTAATCTAGTTAAAAATTATGTATCAAAAATTATGTATGATTTATACCATAATTGGATAACTACTTATTATGATTTCTCAAGAAGATTGATTGTTTCAAACTTCCTTTCCAATATGAGGGCTAGATGGAAAATTTTAAAAGCATCTTAGAATGCTAACGAAATTCTAACCCAAAATTATTTCATATTATTGTTAATATTTCTTCTTTACCTTTTGATTAATTGCTGTTGTTTTTAGTTCTTGATATTGGTTTATTTCATTAATTTTTCGTTCTTTGGTTATGTTGTTTTTATTATGTCCTATACTTCGTTCCTACAAGATGTCCACCGTAGACAACATCTCATTTAATATTTTCCAAGACATTTTTAAGTATTTTATCCGTAATCAATTCTGTTAACATTGAAAAGAACCTCGAACATGAAAAAGGTTCCAGATATTGGAACTCCATCTACAACGGGTTTCATAATATTTTTTGAATTTAGTAGAAATATATTTTCAACCAAATTTAATGTGTGTGTCTTTGGTTTTGTTTTAGTCGATATGTAGAGCAGCTTTTCCCTAATACCCATTATTCACCGAAGAATTCTCCATACAAAATTTCCGTCGTTGTATTGTAATAATGGGTATAAGCTTCGGTGGAGAATGGGTATTACTGATTATTTTTATTAAGGTTTTATATGGCTCCCGCTATAAAAAACCTTAAGGCAAAAATTGAAATTTTGGAAAAAAGTAAACGTGGTTGTAAAAATAATAAAACTTCTATAGTACATTGGTTTTCTTACATTTATTAACAAGGAAATTGTTTAAATTATAATATTTTTGTATAGTAAAATAGTTTATAATGTATTTTATATTATTTATTTATTTTTCTCCATATTGATATTTCAACAAATAAAACTAATGTTGCAGCAAAATTACCAGCCAAAATAATAAAAAATGATAGTTGTAAATCATTTAATGTCAATATTTTAAGCCTTGGTATTTTAAAATTTTCCTTTAATTGATTTCGTATGAGAAAACGGTAATTTGTATCCTTAATCCACTTATTGATTAAGCCACCATTGAGAGCATAAAGTAAAAGATAATTTACTTGCTTATAATAAGCTGATTTCTTGGGTAAAACATATGCCACAATATAGGTTTTAGGACATTTTGGAATTTTATGAATTTTTCCTGTTGTTAGCACATTGATATCTAGTTTTAGGAGAGAATGTCTAGATATAGTAGCAAATCCACCCTTTTCTGCTAAATTTTTCTTGATATTTTCTTGCAAATTTTTAATAAGTATCATTTTTTTATCAAGATTTCTAAATAATTTTGAAACATTTGCAAATGCATCGTCTTTCATTGCAACATACTTGTACTTAATTTTAAGTCCACTACGATCCAGATCTTCCAAAGTATTAATATCAGGGTAGTGTAACGGTTTTATATATCCAGTTGCAAGACTTGATTCAAATGTAGCAATCAAAAGAACACTTAATAATGATAATGAGATAACAAATAATTTTTCTGAACGAAATTCAGGAAATTTATTTAAATTAACACGCACCCAAACAATTAATGTATCTACATACATTTGGAGTATTTGTTGTTTATTCCAAAGCTTTTTTCTAGAAATATTTTTCTTATGGGCATGCAATTTAACATTTATATAACGAAGTATGCACCAGAAAGTACCTCCAAAGATAGCTGTTAGTCCAAACAACATCCACATGTTAAAATTTAATGAAAATAGTGGCAAAATCGATTGTGGGATTAGCTGGGCTTTAGGTACAATAACACAAAGTTTATCTGAATAGGCTCCTGCTGTAAATTCTATGTCTTCTGTTTTATAGCTTTTAATAAAAAATCCTGTTAGAGCGATATCAATTTCACGTCTGATAAGTCTCCCTAAAGCCCCATTAAATGTCCCATTAGTAGTAAGATATCTAAAATGTTTTGAATACATAAACATTATTTATTTAATAAGAAATTGTGGTGTTATTATCAATAATTATAAAGAGTTCTGAAACAGTCATATTTTCCCACAAAATAAATGAAAACTAAAATATTGGTGCTACAAATACAAAATATATTTTTAAGAAGAAATGGATAAGTCAACGTAGTTCGATTATTGTTTAATGCCTAGGACTCACTAGCATAATATTACTGTTTTCATTGACAGAAATAATTGCTAATAAAGAATTCATAATTTAATAAATTTAAACAATATTTAAAATATTTAAATAAAGATATGAAGTAAAATCAATTTTTCCCGAATTAAAATATTCCTTTGATCTCTGAAAAACCGACAATAAGCTAGCGCTATAAATAGTCGCTAACTCAGTGGAGACTAATGGACTCATTAGCATTTAGTGCTGCTAAGCGCTAGTGAGTCCTAGGCATAAGGCTTCCTTTTTTTTTCAAAATATAACCTTAAAATCTATTTAAACATCAAGTCTGTTTGGAATTCAAATTTTATTAGCAATCTTAAAAACTTTTGAAGTAATAACTTGAGCTAAAAACTAATATTACCCAAATAATTTTCTGTCTCCAGGATGTTGAATCAACGTAAAATTCATTTTTTTTTTAATTAGTCTCACTAACTTTATATCTGCACCACGGTAAACAGTTTTATTCTTCGAACTACGCCTTTTAGAAATTTGTGAATAAACTGATTTAAAATTTTCAATTATGACTGGATATCCGTTTAAATCATAAAACATTCTTGTGTAGTCATCACTCTTAAATTTAACAATTTTACCATAACCCTTAACGTCAAAGTTATAGAAAAAAGGGTTATAACCAAAAATAGCGTTATTTATTAATATGAAAACATCCAGTGTCTTTCTAAAAAGCCAGGATTTCTTCAACACATCTTCTAGAATTGTAATATCTTTTACTTTGGAAGGAATAATCAAAAGTAAAGTTGTTCCATATGAATAAAACAAATTAATATCACTATCCAATGATTTCAAATCTGAAACTGCTACTATTGCCTGCGCTTTTTTATTTTTGAAATTTTGAGAAGATATTTGCAGAGGAATTGAGTGAGTTTTAAGCAGTAATTCAGCATATATGTTGCTAAATTGGTTTGGTTTCCTTATAATTAAATTAATTGAGTACATTTTTTCAAATAAATCTAATAATTGGATTTGAGTTTCCATTGGTGGTTCTGAAAACTTATGAACACTTTCAAATATTTTTGAAGAATAACTTAAGGCACCAACGTTAAATATTAAAATAAATTTTACAGTTAAAAACTTATGCATTATGCTTTCTCTATTGTACAAAAACTTACTGGGCTATTAATATTTATTTGATAGACAAGATTTTTATATTTGAATGTTTACTTATGTTATCGTTGATCAAATGACACTATTTCAAGTGTTATTTACTAAGGACTAACAAAATAGTACACAATTAAACGTTTATGTTTTCTTACATTACTATTTCGTTAAATTGAGTAAATAATTTATTTATCACTAAATCTTGCAAGCTGTTAGGCAAACTATAAGCTAGTTATTAATTAATTATTTTTAAATAAAGCCTAAACTTCGCTGGTCTTTATTGTATTAGTTTTAGTTAAGTTTTAATCATTAAAAATGTGGTCTACGGTTATAGGCTTAGCTTTCTTATCTTGTACTGCAGTAAAACTTTCTAGAAGTCCTGGAAGTTCGTTTTGTTCCATTGCTCTTGAACTACTTTTTAATTTCAACCTTTCATTGACTATATCTTTGGCCGTTTCAAATATTTTTTCTTCATCCAATGGACCATCCTTCTTTAAATTATTGTAAATCGCAATAAAGTCTTGGGTATTACTTAGTCGTCGGCTATGATTATTTAAATCAATAATTTCCTGCCTCTTCTCAGTCTTGTGGTATTTTCTAAAAAACAAAAATATTATAGTCAATTTTATTAAAATCAAAAATTCACTTTTTACGCTCTAATAATGTCTTCACTATAGAAAATTTTTCGAATTGGAATATTAGGTGCTGGTCTATCATAACGTGGTTCTAGCTTTGGCGGAAATGCAGAGTATATGTCATACCATAAAGGCTTATCCTCAATTTTCATAGCACCAGATTGCAATAATCCAGTAACTCGTGTAAATATTGTACCTATTTTTTCAAGACGACTTTGTGCCATTATCTTTCACTAGCTTGACATAAACCAACAAACTCAATTAAAAACGTAAACGTCAAATCAAAACAAATTTTTTGTTTTTGTATTTACGTTTCGATCAAAAATTATTTTACAATTTAGTAACATATTTATTAGCTTTTATTATCAAAAAAGTTAATATACAATATAAGTAATGAAATATCGCCGCCATACAGCTAAATGTTAATGCAACTTGAAATTTGCCTTAATTTTATTTGAGTTATTGAACGCACTACTCTTACTCTTTTTTTTCACCAAAATGAACACTTTCATTATTGTATGGCGCTATTTCATTACTTTATATTATATATTAACCATATATTAACCTTTTTGATAATAAAAGCTAAGAAATATATTACTAAATTGTAAAATAATTTTTGATCGAAACGAAAAATGCGCAAATCGCATCTAATTGCCATATTTTAGTTGAGTTTCTGAACTCTACTCTTATCTCTCTCACCAAATGAACTCTTCCCTTCCCCACTTGGTTGATAAGCACACTCAAAAGGTTAGTGTTTTTGATGCTCATATATAGATGGCACACTAGTCACAATATGTCAAACAAATTTTTTTTTAAGGTTAGATACGCTAGTGTTTAAACAAGAAATTAAAAGAAACTAATTAAAAATTGAGAATTTAAGAAATATATATATATTGAAATTATTTAAATCAATAAAATAATGCATGGGTTCTTAGTTTTTAGAGTAGTTGGTTCCTACTATTTTTACTAATGATTTATAAAAAGTTTGTGCCGGTAATGATTTATAAAAGTTTTTGCCTTAAACCCCAGTTTACAAACTTTATCGCCTTATTTTCTTAAAGCAAATTTCCAGTTATATTTTACTGACAATTGAAATAGCAACATGATTATTAAAATTCTTTCAGATAGAAGACTGCTTATAATACAGGAAATTGCTTTTGATTGCATCTAAACATTATTTTTGGTATTAGAATAATGCGTTCATACGTAAGAAATTACTGCAAAGGATTACAAATGCAAGAAGATCTTTTGCCATACAGCACGGTTAAGGTTGCAAAAGCGAGCAGTCCAAAAAAGTATGTAAGGAAAGAACAAGTTAATAAAGAAAACAAAGAATATCGTCAAAATGGATTAAACATTCAAATGTTATCAAAAAATTTACATCGACAAATTTTTCAAAACGAAAATGAAATGATGAATTCAAGTCTTATTGAAAAATTACGCTATAATTTGGAAAAACATGGTATTGATATAAATAACAGTCCAAACTTGGAGGATATTAATATTCAATTGCCTAAATTAAAAGGAAAAAATATTGAGGACCACTTTAAAATTATAGCAGAACAACAATTGGAACCCTATAAAAAGCTTATTGAATCATTGTTACCAAATATTCCTAACATACCAAAGAAATGGGCATATACACCAGGAATGACATGCTATACCGAATCTGGTCCAAAAACTATTGAATATCCCATGGAAGATGCTTTTGTGTTTGATGTTGAAATTTGTATGTCAGCTGGAAGTGCTCCAACTATAGCATGTGCTGTAAGTAACAAGTATTGGTATTCATGGGTTAGTCAGCAATTGTTTGATCCAGAACTAGAATATAATAAAAAATATAATTTAAATAATATGGTACCATTTGGAAAAAACAACGTAAAACTTATTGTAGGTCATAATGCTTCCTTTGATAGGGCAAGGATAAGAGAGCAGTATCTTTTAGAAGATACAGGTGCAAGATTTTTAGATACAATGTCATTACATGTTTGCATTAGTGGGGTAACTAGCTATCAACGAGCCATTCTTAAGGCAAACAAAGAGTTAGATATTCACGATCAACAATGGTCAGCACAAACTTCACTTAATAATTTAGCTGATGTTTATCAGTTGTACACTGGGAAAAAGATTGGCAAAGAGCCAAGAGAACTATTTGTCAAAGGTTCACTAAGTGACATACGTAATAATTTTGACTGCCTAATGAACTATTGCTCTAATGATGTGAAGGCTACGCACGACATATTCGTTAAATTATATCCACTTTTTTGTGAAAGGTTCCCACATCCAGCGACTCTAGCTGGAATGCTTGAAATGGGTAATATTAAATTAAAAATTTTAATAAAAACAAACTTTAAATATATTTTTTTAGGTTCAGCATATCTTCCTGTAAATTCAAATTGGAATCGATACATTCATGAATCAGATCTAGCCTATGAAGATCTAAGTATTGAGTCTAGATATCATTTGACACGACGCGCTGATGAAGCATGCCAGCTTTTAAATGATAATCAATACAAAAAAGATTTATGGATGTGGGATCAAGATTGGAGTGTTCAAGACTTAAAATTTAAAAAACAAAAAACACGGAATAAAATGAATCATAAATGTACAAAAAATTCTGATGAAAGAAGTAAAGATGAATCTGAAAAAGATTTTCAGAACTTATATGAGACAAGATCATATTTACCAGCCCGCAGACCTTTACTTCCAGGTTATCCTGCTTGGTATCGGAAGCTTTGCTCCAAACCAAATTCGGAATCTTGGCACCCAGGTCCAACGGATTTAGGAACAGGAATGCAAATCACTCCCAAACTTCTTTCGTTATCCTGGGAAGGGTATCCTTTACATTATATTAGAGAAAAAGGATGGGGGTTTTTAGTCCCTTACCGGTCATCTCATCCTGAAGGTATAGATGGCTTAATACCTATTCAAGAACTAGCAAACAAATGTCCAGTTCTCGAAAATCCTTGTGTTGAAGCAAACGAATATGAGAGCTCAGATGTAATGGGAAATCTTTGGAAGAATGTCGAGCGAAATCTTAGCAAAAAAGATTATTATAAAAAATTAAAAGAAGATAAAACTCTTGGTAAATATACTGGTACTGGAGTTTGGTGTAACACCAACCTTGAAGGTTGCTGCTGGTTTCTGAAACTCCCACATAAAAATGGCCCGTCGTTTCGCGTAGGCAATCCTTTAGCTAAAGACTTTTTAAATAAATTTTCAGAAAATGTATTATCTAGCTATGGCTCATCTGCTGAACGTGTTATTGAAATTGCACGTATGCTTTCATATTGGCGTAATAATCGGGACCGTATATATAATCAGTTGATTGTTTGGTTAAGCAAAGAAAATCTTCCCAGAAATTTACAAAATACAGGAGAAGATTATGGGGCTATTATTCCACAGGTAGTTGTATGTGGAACATTAACACGTAGAGCAATGGAGCCTACTTGGATGACAGCAAGCAATGCATTGCGGGAGAGAGTAGGATCCGAACTCCGTTCAATGATACAAGCTCCTAAAGGATATAGGCTTGTTGGAGCTGATGTAGATTCGCAAGAACTATGGATCGCTTCAATATTAGGGGATTCTCATTCGGAATTAATACACGGAGCTACCCCTTTAGGTTGGATGACTTTGAGTGGGAGCAAAGTAAATGAAACAGATATGCATTCAGTTACAGCCAAAGCAATAGGTATATCACGAGATCATGCTAAAGTTATAAACTATGCCCGTATATATGGAGCTGGACAAAACTTTGCTGAACAATTATTAAAACAGTTTAATCCAACATTTTCTGAAGGAGAAGCTCGTTCAAAGGCTTTAAAAATGTTTACAATGACAAAAGGAAAAAGAGTATATAAAATAAAGTCAAAATATCAAGAACAATTTAATGATGCGAGGTAATTTTTATTTTCGTTTTTGGATAAAAATCTTTTTAATAATATATTTTTAACAAGCTATTCAGGATATCAAGCATTGAAAATTGCTGCAGCACACGGAAAATCAGTACCTGAAATGTTTGAAAAATCTCATTGGGAGGGTGGTACTGAAAGTGAAATGTTTAATCGACTAGAAGAAATTGCTGGAAAAGAACATCCAGTTACACCATTTCTCAATTGTCGACTTAGTAGAGCACTTGAACCACAGCCTGGAGAAGAAGACAGGTTTTTACCAACTCGTATTAACTGGGTTGTTCAAAGTGGTGCTGTTGATTTTTTGCATTTGATGCTTATCTGTATGCGATGGTTAATGAATTCAAACGTACGCTTCTGTTTAAGTTTTCACGATGAAGTAAGATATTTGGTTAAAAAAGACTTAGCATATAAAGCAGCATTGGCTTTACACGTTACAAATTTACTAACACGGGCATTTTGCTCTTATCGCCTAGGATTAAATGATTTACCACAATCTGTAGCATTTTTTTCATCAGTAGAAATTGATACAGTATTACGTAAAGATGCATCCATGGACTGCAAAACACCTTCAAACCCTCATGGATTGCAAGCTGGATATGGTATTGGGAAAGGAGAATCTTTAAATATTAAGGAAGCCATAAAATTAGCCGGTGGTAGTAATATAAATAGCTGGAATTGGCATAAGAGTAAAAAGAACGCAATTAAAGCAGTATAACTTACAACATTTGTTAGGTTACTCGTTTTGATAATGAAATAAATTGTGATTATCCTTTAACAAATCACCATTTTTGTTTTACAGAGTATAATGTTCTTTATACCATATTTATTCAAGTGTTTTTCGAGGTATTAGACAAAATTTTGATAACTTCCTTTGATTGGATATTTCATAATGAATAAACACTATAATTGGATTTGAAGGATTAAATATAAATTGCTTTGTGTTAAAAACATAAAAATTATAATTTTCTATTTAATATATATGTATATATATGCATATAGTATATTTAATAAAAATTTATGGCTTAAAACCCAAAAAGAATTTCCTTCGGCAAATTTCTGGTGAATTTTTCAATTTCGCTGCTTCAAGTGAAGGCACAAAAATGAGCCAGCGCAAAATAAACAATGTTACTAATTTTACAGGTAATAGTGCGTTTTCACTGAACCTAGTATCTAGTACTTATATTTTTTTTAGAATTTGTATGGGAAATCTCTAGTTTATTTCTCAAATATGTCAATAATAGTTATTGAGTAGATACTAAAAGGGAGGTGAAAGATAAGGAGTTACGAAATAACTCGGCAACCCAACAAAATTTGCTACTTCTCGCTTGACATCCTACTAATAAAGAGATTTACACTGTAATTTTATTGCCTAAGCGAAAAGGAGGCTGTTTGCATAAATCCGAGAGACAAAAGGCAAGAAGTAAAGCTTTGAAATTTTTGAACGCAGAAAATTTCCTCTCTTATGTTTGACATCTTACAAATTTTTGTTCACAAATCTATATTAAAGTTGCTAAAACCGCTAAATGCCTGCTAATTTCAGTAAGAGAGATGAGAGTAATATGTGTTCATAAAAGCTCTAGGAAAATTATGACAGATTTACATTGAAAAGTTCGAGAAAATTCCCGCTCAACGCAGACTCCCTGCTCTTTATACGTCTCGCCGATAACTTCGAAAAGTTATGCATATATGTCATGACGACTCGAGTGTCACAAATAAGCCCAAAAAAGCACACACAAGCACGGCCGAGTGTAGCAGAAAGTGCTGTTTCGAATTTTCGTAATTCCGTGGTGTTTACACCTCTGGTGTAGGTCAACATATTTCGTGTGCGCTGACATAACCACAAAATTACATTAGTTCAAATGACGTTAAATAGTTTTTGATGCGGTCAAGCTGAAAAAAAAAGGTAAACATGATTTAATATAATATTTAAGTATTTTATTGACAAATAATTTTACAATTTAGCATAATGCTACGAACAGTGCGACAAATATTTCTTGGTACTTTCCGGCTTTTAAGATATAAAACAAAAGAAGCAACCGAGATACAAAAAACCGAATTGGATTTTAAAAATATAAAATTTGCCACTAAGGTCCCACAGCTTCCACAGACAAACTGTTTTTCAATAAAACAAGAAGAAATCATAATTAGTGATAGTCAACTGCAATTAATTGAAAGATTGTCTTTAGTAGATATTGAAAGTAAGGAAGCTTTGAGAATACTTAAAGAAAGTATAAAATTTGCTAAAAAAATAGAAAATATCAACACAGTTGATATCGATCCACTCTATACAGTTTTGGAAGATAATCAACTTAAATGGCGTGATGATAATGTAACAGAGTGTGATATAAAAGAGAATATACTTAAAAACGCTAAAATAACAGAAGAAGATTATTTTGTTTCACCCCCAGGTAATATACCATTAGAGCAAACACAAAAAGAATTCGAAAAGTGATAAAATGAAACTTTTATCAGAAATAATTAATACATTGATTAAAAATGGTTATTTAACATTAAAAATAGAAAAAAATACTATATCTGATGCAAATTTCCCATTACTTGGTCAAAATTTAATGCAAAATATCAAAAATTTGTGGTTTAATGAACAACTGGTACCAACATTTATAGATAAAAACAATGAAAAAATATTAAAATCTACTTATGATTTCTGTTTGAACAATAGCTTATTAAATTTGAAAAAGGATTATTTTATTAAAAATTATTTAAACATGAAAAATTCTTATGAACTACCGTTTTGCCTAAAAGAGATTCAGATTTATGATAATTATGATAACAGAAATGGAAAGAATAAAATGAGTCTGCATGATTTATGTTTTAGTTTTACAAAAAAGGCTATACTTTCTTCAACTTATTTTATTAGCGAGCTATCTGACATTGAATATTTTTATAAAATACAACGTGAAAGAAAAATATGGTGGATGAAACATTCTTTTAACCCTGCAAGATATTATTTGTGTGAATATAAAAATGAAATCGTCAAAAAAAAATTTAAACATCAATCTGTGGAAATTAAATCTAAATTTGATTTCGGTGATTGGTATTTTGAAAGTATTAATGGTTTTCCTCTTAAAGCTATAGATATTGATATGAAAGAATATTATATCAAAGATTTACGTACAAACAAAAAGATTATGCCATATATAGTACAATCTAAGTTTTGCTTAGAAGAAGTAACTTTAGGTGAGTATGGTTGAGTTCTTAAAACTGTATCTGAAACATTTAATTCGCGAAATCATAATAAATTTTTTGATTTTCATTCAGGTCTCCTAATGGATTCCATTGTAGATAATAATACTGGTCAAATGAAACTTAATTGTAAAATCGCTCCTTATCAAATTGCAATATTCTGTAGTTCATCAGGTGAGATACACTTTAATTTTATATTTAATAAAATATAAAAACAATTTCTTGCTTCTAGATGGTTTAATTTTAAAAGAACTTCAAAATTTAGCAACACATATTTCAAATATATTGCAGAAAGCTAATGTTAGTATTAAAAATATTGATAATAACTGTATATCGGATGAAAATAACCAAAAATTATACCAGCTCACTCATATAGATTGTATCGGAGTGCCATATGCAATTATCCTTGATAAAGATTCATTGAAAAATGGGCTAATGAGTCTTCGAAATAGAGATACGACACTCTCGGAAACTATACATATATCTGATATTCCCTCATATCTAATGAAAATTTTCAGTGCATAATTTTCTATCTTTTATTACAATTTTTGTTGCACTTAGGTGGAAATTATAAGACAAGTTTAGTAAAAAAAAAGATAAAAAAATGTTGAATTGTTAAAGTAAATATGAAAACTTATTTAAAAATATACTTCTTAAACACATTGGTACATTTGGAAACACATTAACTTTCATCTTCATTATAGTTAAGGATAAAAAATATGAACATGAGTTTAAAATGGTTTTCTTATTAAATTCTTATTGTTTATTTTGTTCGCTTTTGGGTGATTATCACTTAGAAAAATAAAATATAATATGTATTTATTATATTTTACGTTTGTTCATTAGACTTACTAATTTTTGAAAAATATAGCTTTAAGAGCTTAATGTTGGAAATACAATTTTTTACATTTAATGCTAGTTTAATTTTAATAAGTATACATGATATGCTGAAAGTTTCACATAGCATCGCAAAGATAATGTCTAACATTAAAACCTACAACCTTTCCGATATGTAAAACAAAGGCAATACTTGCTGTACATTGTAAACGTGCTGAGCCATTCATTATGTTATTTTCACCAGATAAAAATGTTAAAAATTTAAGTTTTACTAAAGTAGAAATCTGAGCCAAAAGATTACAAGTTAAACCAACTTTTTCATCTAAAATTGCATAAAATATCGCAAGTAAGCGGTCTATTGTAAAATTTTTTGGTCCAACACTAGTTGACATTTTTTCTGATACCTATAAACATATAAAAACTTTTTTAATTTAAAACTATTTAAAATTAATATCGAAATTATTACTTTCATATTTATTGATTTCACTTTTTTTCTCTGTTTTCCATGGTTTTTCACAAAAAGCCGTTTATCCTCTTTAGGTGCATTATAACTTGCTAAAAATGCAGCTATCAAAAGAAATTTGGCATAATATGGTAATTCCAAATGATGCATTATATTCTTCACATCCTGTGCTGATTCCAATGTAGAATCAATATCCTATAAGAATAATTCTATAGAATAAAGTTTTACTTTTTTTTACTAAAACAAACCTCGTGATTGTCTATTCGCATGTATATTGACGATAAAGCTGTACGAAGATTGTTGGATATATAATTCCATAACTTGCGGACATCATTTTTTTCAATTTTTCCATTTAAAACAGGTTCACAGTAAGTTTGAAAACTTCTCAACGATATCATACGAAGTTCAGGCAAATCACGGCATGCACGGTAAAATACATTTAGAAATATATTTAAATAATTATCATAGAAATCTGACTCTAGATTATTTAGCAAGTCCATATTAGTACTTGTCTTATCGATACTTTGTTTTGTTAAATTTTCTTTGATTGTTTGTTTTGCATGACTAAAATCATTTAATAATATTTTATGAATTTCAGTTTTTGTATATTGCTGGCAGTATAGAGTTAATATATTTGGAAGTCCTGTTTTTAAATAATATTTCTCAAATGGTATTTGAGATACTAGAATCGTGCATATATTCAAGCCAGTAAATTGCTGTAGTTGTAATAATGTTGACAATATATTAGAATCCATATCTCTTAATCTTTCTGCATTTTTTATGCATATAATATATGAATTTTGAGAATTCAATTCTTTCAATTCTCTTAAAAAGTTTTGAAGACAGTCACATTTTTTAAATACCTGATATTTATTTTCAGCTGAAAGTTTATGATTCCATAAGCTATTGAGGATATATTCAAACAAAAGTTTTCCTGTATGACATTCTATACAATTCAAGAAGGCATATCGAATGTCTGATAGTCTCAAAAATTCTTTAATTATAGCTGTTTTTCCAGTGCCTGTATGACCGTAAACATACACTGCATTCGGATAACCTTCTTTACTATCCCCTACATATTGACACAAATGTTTTATAAAAAGTTCTCTGCATAAAAATTTACTATTTAAGTTCTTCTCTATTATATTCATTTCACTAATCTCTAGGTTAGACTTGTTTGAAATTTTGACATTAGCGCTTTTAATAAATTTTCGCGGTAAAAATTTTATAACCTTTGTAGGGACTATTCACTATTTTTTCCATTTGACGTCAAAACTTGCTTACCTCCTACCACTCGTGTACGTACATAGTGTAAAATATATATACTTTAAAATGGTGTGGACTAATTTTATAATTGTGTGTGTATATTCAAGAGAGCTACACTTTCAAAGTAAAATTGAAAAAATTACACATATTTTTGTCATATTTTTATTTTAAAACATAATTTCAACTCTGACGTATAAACGCACTGCTGTATAACCCAGCTTGTTTTGACAGATTCATATGTTTTCTTCGATGTGCACTCCTCGAAGGCAAAATGGAAATGATTTTTTGGCATGTATGTATTAGTAAAGGACTAATACAAAAGAAACCGATAGCGATTTGAGAGTAGAAAATTAAACATGTTTAATTTTTTACTCTCAAATGACCCTTTCCATATAATTTATATGGGACGAGAGAGCCATTTGACCCCCCCTATTGGGGGGGTGACAAATGAGTTATCATGATATGCATCTTTTCAAAGTTACTGGCGAACAGGGAGTTTGAATTTGAAGCCGCTTTTCGAAACTAAAAAAGAATCCCATAATATTAAAGTGGATTCTCGGGCAGCTTTTCTAATCCATACAATAATGTTTTTTTGACAGTACTGGAAGTACAAAAATGTAGCAGATTTGTACTTTTGGTTTAGCCAGTGGAAAGCGACAGAATATAAAAACACACGCTATTAAATCTGCCATCGTGTCAAAATTTAAAATTGAGGTTATATTGAAGGTAATTTGAGTAAAATAATTTTTAATTGTATTTATTTGTGTTAATAATTTAAGTGCAGTGTAACTAGTTCTCATTTGCTTGGAAATGTAGTAATTTCAATATTTAAAAAAACTAAAAAATAAATTGAAATGTGGAAACATTCATGATACTACTTCATAATTTTTTTTGTTCATAAAATTATGTAGTTTGATTTGCGAAGGGAGAAAATATTTACAAAAAATAATTTAAGTGAAATATATGCTGGCTGTTGCCCTAATATAATTAATATTAAAACTTTAATAATTATTGATAATTGGCACTTTATAACAAGCAATAATAAATACAATTTTAATTTAATAAATTCGATAGAATAAAAAAGAAAGTTAAAAAAAGAAAAATAACACAATTAGAATATCATTTTCGTATCACCAAAAAATTATTGTTTTTAAAAGCATATAATTGTATTTATTTTTGTTAATAATTTTATAGAAAATAAAAACTAGACCTCTTCAAAAAGTACAGTGTTCATATTTAAATTGTTTTTAAAGCATAATTAATTTGTGATTAAATATAAAAGTCAGATGTCTAAATTTTATGGAATATTTAAATATAATCAATATTTTCTCTTAAAATATATTAGCAAAATACTGATACATAAAAATCCGAGAGTAAAAGACACGTTTGCAAGAATAAGCCTTTCGCGTTTAAAGAAATTTTCTAGATAAATTTCAAAATAAATTTAGTTCGTTAGGTAAAGGTATATGTGCTATAAGCTACTTCAATTGTAAGTACAAAAACTTTAATTGTTTAATATTTAATGTTTTTTTAATATATATTAGCTAGAGATTTTCTTTTATTACATGATAGATTAATAATTCTAAATATATAAAGATTTTTTAGAGTACTAAAGCTTCCCTTCACTATTAAAATATTCTGCCCATGTCGTTCTTAATATTTCGCTTGCTAATATAACAATTTGTCTGACAATCTTATAATTTCAATTTATTCAGCAAAATTTTTTTCAATTGATAATTAAGGATATTTTTGTCCATAAATATCTAAATGAACATAATTTATATTTTCAAATTTAGAAATAATTGTACATTTTATAATCTTATTAAAACCATCTCTAAAAATTGCATTTGCATCTTCTGACTAATCAATTGTATAAGCAGGCAGTACAGATAAAGAACATTGAAATGCAAATGGTTTTATATTTACAAATGCTTAAATAAATTTCAAAATTAATAACTGAAATGAAATGTCAAAAGTTTTGAGCTGAATTACCCACAAATAAATTTCTCTTTGAAACATGTTTTTCAAGCAAGCACAGATTATGATCCCTTAAAAAATTAAACATCTGGCAATACCTCAATTTAATTTCCATGATCCAAAGTTTCGTGAATAAATTTAATCTTGAATTCCTATAATTTTAAAATTCCCGTTACATCAATCTTACCATAATCTTTTTTTTCAGTCAAGTTATTTATCCTATCAATTTCGTATTTAGGATCCCGCAAAAATTAAGTTAGGGATAAATAATAAACAAACATTTTACAGCAACATAAAATACATCAAAAAGTTATGAAAGCAATATTTCGCAAAAAGAAAATAAAATATACCTCTGAATATATTTATGATTCTAAGAAAATATAAGGGGAAATAATATCCTAAAAATGTCTTTGTAGAACTCAATTCTAAATTTTGCATAGTGCATATTTCAGGCAATTTCTAAAGCTTCAGTAATCCTAAAAGACAATGTGCTATAAAAAACATGGAAATCCCAAAGATTTAAATTATTGCTGAAAATATTTTTCGTAGACATGCCTTATCCTGTTTTTATATTATGTCTATTTAACTCATTATATTAGTTTTCGTTATTATTATCTACCTTCAAAGAGGGCAAATAAATACCCTTTAAAACAAGAAATAATCTTAAGCCCAAAAAAATTTCTTTAAATTAGTTATTTTCTTGGTAATATTAGGAAATTTTTCAAACCTAATGTTACTCATAAAAGATAATTGGATGTGTATATGTATGATAACTCTTCAGCAAATCATACCCGAAAGGGATGTTTACGAGTTATGAATATTCTTCGAATGATTTTCGGTAATTCTTGGAAACTTGCTAATTGAAAATGGCACACATGTAGATCTCTATTCAATGAAGGTCGTTTCTTGTTTTGATTTTTATTACATTTTAAAGGGATTATATATTTTATTGTAAGTATGGGCAAATATTTTGGAAGTGAGAAAAATAATACAACTAATTGGATTGGATTGAAAATTCTGAAAACTGTATTCATTTCTGTTATTTTTTGTGAAAACATCAATTTATTGGTGCCATATAGATAATGGTGTATTATTCTCACATTAATACAATTTCTTTTACTTTATACATTTGACGCTACAATTTATTTTACTCCACATTTGACATAAAATTTAATGAGCTTATAAACGCATTATCTCTAACTCTCATCTCTCTAACCAAATTAGCGCTTTAATAAAGCCTTTATGTACTTTGTTCCTTTTACTTGGGCACTACGAATTTTTGAATTAAGAAAGCATTACCCATTTTTTTCGACTTCATAAAATTCAGTACAGAATTGTTCACTTTTGACAGCAATTTCGTATCTACTATACATATATATACAACAGGGTGTCCCGAGATCGGTTGGACACACGCTTAGAGTAGAAAGTAGATGAAATTTCATCGACAAAAAACACAAAAAGTGGGGATCTAACTTTTTTCGTTTTCGAGTTACAGCCTTTTGAATTTTTCAGGCTTCGTTTTTACCCGCACGCACTCGATCAACTTTTGAATCTATGTAATAAGGAGTAAAAAAAAATACTTTTCCATAGCTTATAATATTGTTTTGTTATTAAAAAAAAAAACTTAAAAATATTAACAAATGGAGAAAAAAATTTTTAAGTGAAACCGTTCGTAAAAATCTCGGGCATTTTTTGACGTTACAAAATAAATTTGCTTTAACCTGAAAAAAAAACTTTGCAGTACAAGCCCACACATAGTGCAATCCTACCTTTTGATGTATCATATGGCTGAGACCGATGTGCACTATTCGAAGAAAAATTGAAAAATAAATTTATCTGTGAGTGTATTAGTGCAGAGCATGTAAAAATCAGAAAAATATCAAACATGTTTAATATCAGCCAGAAAAGTCCTAGCAAACAGGTTTTGTATGAAAAAATGAGCAGAAATCATTGTTTTTTTTTGAGGTGCTTAGCCACCTTTATATGTATTGCTTATTTAGCGTGGTTGAATTGCGCTTGGGGTATTCCATGCTCAGATTTTCATTTACGCATTGAATCGCGAATGGTGTTAACGTGTTTTAAAATTTTGGGATTAAAATATTAAATATAAATATATATATGTATATATTTTACGTTTTTTAATTTTTATTTCTATTATTGTTACAAAAATAAATAAATATAAGGACAATAGTGATTTTTTAGTGATAATATAATTATGAATTTTATAAAACTTTGACTTAAAAATTAAAAATAAAAACAATTAGACAAAAGAACAATTAATATATATACTTTACGGTTTTTTATTATTATTTCTGTTATTAATAACAGATCCGTAAATTAACATAATAAGAATTTTTATGAAGTTCATAAAAATAAGGTAAGTAATAATACTCATTGAATAAATTTTCCCAATATGATGAAATTAGTAAATTTTTGTGTTTGGTTTAGTGTAATTTTTGAAATATAGCTTGATATCTAAATAATGAGAAAAATTTGGTTTTATTGATTTTTTAGGAGTTAGATTAATTTTTGTGTTTTATAAAATTGATGCACAACATTTTTCTAAGAAATGTTTACATCTAGCAAATTTATTTTCAACTTGTAATAAACTTTTGATTAACTCTTATCAAACTATAATTTGAATCAAATCATTAATATTTGTAATATAATTCTCTAAAAACTTCAGCTTAAAATTAGCAGTAATTATTTTTGAGGCTTTTTAATTATTTCATAGTGTAATCACCTGATGTGTGGTACCAGACAGCTCAGCATCAATGCTGCTTTTACAACTCCGTCCAAAGTCAGCAATATTCAACGCTTGCTGATATTGGATATTGATATTACAATATTGCTTGGTGGTATTTTTTCCCATTAGATTAAACGAAGATTCCTTTTATTTTTGAAAAAATGTATAAGCTAAACGTCATATTTTCTTTAAGATTTTGTTTCATTGAAAGACTGATAGTATTTTAAAATTTTCTGGATTTATATATAAAAGATTTAACCTGACATAAAATATACCTTAAAGCATTAAATATTGTATGAAAGCAGGTGAATTAAGAAAATACAAGCGTGTATTAATCTCTCGTACATACATATATTCATTTGGTTACACATTAGATATCATCTAGAGCACCTCATCTAAAGATATTAACTATCAATATTTCTTCGAACTTTTGTATTACAGTTAGGACAGTTATTTGTAGCCATTTAAAGTTATTTTAAGATCAATATTTGCTTTTATCATCATCTTAAGGGCATCCTTAACTATCAAGGATCCTTGAACAAAATCGCCTTGTTCAAGTAAACTTGATAGTTGAGGGAGATTTGGTCAAGTATAAATGACAACTTGATGAAAAATTTCATCAAAGTTTTTGACAGATATAAATTTTACTGAGCAAAACTTCGAAAGAGTCCACATGCTATTTTTAATTAATAATAGAAAAAAATATTCGAGTTTTTTTTATTATAAAATGTTTGTAAATAAATAAATTTAATTTTTAAACAAAATATATCAAAAAATCAGATCAAATTAACGTATCTAAAACTGATCGACATTAAAATAACAAATTTGACATTAATAAGCTCAAATGTCCTTGATCAAGTAGACTTGATACTTATAGGATTATTCACTATTTTTTCCAACTCGTCAAAACAAATGATTTGTGAGTAAGCTGAATCTTTTGTGAGTAAAATTTACTCACCAAAACTTTTGGAAAAATTGTGAATAGTCCCATATTAGGGGCAAAACTAGCAACTATTTGAGCAAAGTTGGCTCACATTCAATCAAGTCTACTTGATCAAGGATCCTTGATAGTTAAGGGCGCCCTTTAATAGAGCGTTTTCACTGAACCTAGTTTTTAGTATTTAGTACTTTTTTTCTCCATATAAAAAAATTAGTGTTTTCACTGAAATTAGTACTTAGTACTTAGTACAAATTTCAATTTGCTTATCTTTGTTGTTGTAAAAAAAGTCTTACGTCATATTCACAGTCAAACTTAACCTAACTTCGACAGTTGTTCACTGTTAAACTATTGCCGATAGAGAGAATCCGGAAAAATTACTCAAAATTTTCCCTCCGTACTGCCATGAGTTTGTCTAGTTTTTTCGCAAAGAACTAAATAAAAGAACTAGATTTAGATTAGTTCTTTTGAGAAAAAGAATAGAGATCTCCCATAAAAATTCTAGCAAATAGTACTAAATACTTAAAACTAGGTTCAGTGAAGACGCACTATAAGACAGATTCTCTTTACACAGTATCATTTAATTAGAGAATATTTTACATACAATGTCCTAAGATTGTGAAAACAAATATAAAATCACATTTTCTTTTCTTTTGCAGATAACAGATATTCAGAATCGCTTGCGGGCTCATTGCTTCCAAATTGGGTAGGTAAGTCAATCAAACATTTAATTACATTTATTTCATTTTTAAGTTTTTTAAAATTTTGTTCACTCCACCGCTTTCGTATGCTATTAATAAACTTGCTCAAGAGTATGACACCTCAAATATATTTAATGTGTAGTGATATTTCTTTTAAGTTAAATACTCTTAGTACCAAAATTTGAAAAGATATTCTAAAACTCACATTAGAAATTATAAAAAAATAATTAACGCTTTTACCTTCAAGTAAACAAACAATGTTCCTTTTTTATTGTTTAATAATTTCAAGTCCTGAAAGAAACGGTATTTGGTTAAGTATAAACATTAAGTATAAATATTAATAAGTTAAATAAACTTCTCCCTTGCAAAACTCGATTAGAGCTTCTAATATATATTTAAATATATTCTTCCCAGAATATTACAATTAGGAAAAAATTTTGCTTTCTTTTTTGTATTTCAATTACAAAATATTTTATATCAATGTTGATAAAAATCACTAGTATAATAAATAATAAAATGTTTATCATTTTAAACAAAAACGCTGCAATTTGATGCTTTAATTTACATAAAACTACTAAAATAAATGAAAAAATTCTAAGAGAAAGAAATCAACATATTTGTCTTTGATTTATGTAAATTTAAATTGCTTGTGAATCAACAAAATATGAATAAATACTTGCTTTTCTACTACTACACAATAGAAAGTAAGCTGATGCTGAGAGTGTTCTGCAAATCAAATAATTTAGATTTTTTAGCAATGCTATTTTAAATAATTTTGCAGCATGACTCATTTTTCTTTTGAAAACCTTTCTGGGTACCTTTTCTGGGTACTATGTTTTTTTCAGATATTTGAGACCATATAAAATCTTATCAAGGAAGATGCAAGCCATACAGAAATTAGATTTTAAAAAATTTTTTATAAATAAAAAAACCTCTTTGACAAACTGTCAGTATTCTACAAATTTTTATTGTTATAATAGTTAAAAAATTTGATTTTTGGCCAACGATTTTGGGATATTTTCCAGATAAAAGTGTTGGTTATAGAGAGTTTAGCAAATGAGGTGTATTGCAATAATGATTTTTTCAAATTTCTTAAACATTCCCTTAGGCATTTAAAATTTAAATTTAGCTTAAGGCAGAAGATTACCAAAATACGCTTTGTGTATAGGACGTTAAAAACGAAGCTACTTAATCAAATAAGTTAGATGCTGAAAACTATCATTAAAATTTCAAAACAAGATGCTTCATGAAACTAATTTTGATTTTACACTTATTTCAACTTAAAATTTTGCTATTTCTAAGAACTACATAATATTTTCATTTATACTCTAATGTTTCTGTGATTGGGGAATTTATTGTTTTACAGTTCTTTACATTAGCTAAAGGTAGTATTAATTTTTTATTGATATAAAATAGGTTGTAAGGAATTTTTATTAGAAATATTGATTTTTGTGTTGTGGTTTTGAGAAATCCTACCTTAAGATTTTTGATTTTATTTGAATCGTTTTCATAATCTGAAATTTTTTGATTTGTTAAAAGTGATGGGTGAACAATATTAAGATTAGAAAATACAATATTATCTTGCAGATCACTTAATAACGTATCTACTTCTTTTATATTTAGTCTGCTTCTACCTTTAGAAAGTTTTGTATTTTAGTTCTATCTTTTTCAATAGTTATTAGTAATTTAGTAATGGATATATTAAAATTTTCGTTAATTTGGGTTTGCTGATTTACATTGCTGATTTCTAAGTGTTTTTTTATTATTTGTGGGTCTTCGTCGTCCATTTCCCCTATAAGCCATTTATTTATTGTTCCTACAAAGTTAAGAAATCCCCATTTCTGACGAATGCCCGTCTTTTAGGGTTAATAATTTATTGTTTAGTTTGAGTATCTCCTTTAAAAGGTTATTATAGTTGTTTCCAGGTAATGGTTTTATACTTATTATTAATTCTTGTATTATATTTTCAAATTATATGGAGAGAATAATTATAGGATTCTGGTATTAGGGATTTGTCCTGTTGTAAGATGGTGTATTCTGAATTCGATTCAATTTTCTCTACTTGTAGAAGGGTTGTTATGGGTTGTAATGTCGTTAATGTAAGAAGTATGATTGTCATTATCTGAAAACTCAAGAGGGCGTTTAATATTAGAGAAATGAACGCTGGATAAATTATATTTTCTGAATTTAGGCTAATTTTTGTGTCTTAAAGATTTGTAATTTTTTATGTATCCTTCTTTTCTTGTTTCTTTATATTCTTATTTATTGTGTTTATTTAGACGTTGGTTTTGGGATATAATAACCCTGGTTGAAAATCTAGCCGGGCTCCAGACCGGGTGCTAGTTAATTTGCCCGTATACAAAGTAGGCGCCAGAGTGGCATGCCCTACCTGGTGTCATACTGGGTGTGTGACGCTTTGTCAGTACAGGCGCCCTAACTTGGCACCCGATTTGACACCTGACTTGGCATAGTCTTTATATTAAACGAAGTGCCTGATTGGGCTCCATTTTTACTAGCCCAGGTAACCAAATGAATAATAATTTTCAATAATAAAAATTTCGCTACATAATAAACATATTTTTTTATTTTCTTTTTGTTTTTATAAAAAAAATTGTGTTATGTGTTATAAAATTTTGTTTCACTATGTTATTATAATGGTATAAATAATTAACTTTAATTTAATTTTAATTCTTCAAAAAATGGTAAATTTTTAACTTTGTGTTGCCTTGATGCGGCCCCGGCGATGACCTTCCCAATCCTTGGCGTTTGATAATGATGCACCAATAGCTACATAGGCTCTTGACTTGGTCATCCCAGGGAAATTTTCCATCAAAATATCTGTAAAAATATACAATATATAATCAAAATTTTCAACACACCTACAAACTTTTACTTAAAAGAAGGCATACTTTATTATATTTGTAAAATTGAAATTGTAGTAATCGTTAACTGTGGAATGGTTTAAATTAAGGCAAATTGAAGGTATTTCACAATTTCATGATAATTAAAGAATGTTTTTGCTGGAATGTTTGGAGCTATTAAGTCTACGTGGTGAAAACAAAAAATTTGCTATACATTTAAAATACAAGTAAGTAGCCAAAAAAAAACTAAAAATATAATAATTCAAATAATTTAAATTGCTAATAAAGAGTAATAAATAAGAACAAATACTAAAAACTTTTTTTGTTGTTTATCTTTCAAAAAAATATTGGTTTCAAAAAATAATTTCATATTAAACAAAGACTAGTAAAGTTTAAAAAGTTACCTCTGAAGATATTAATAAGATCCGCAAAAACCCAACGTTCTAAGTAACGCTTCGTTTCGTTGTCACCCATTTACACTTTAATTGAATTATAGTATATCTTAATAAAACAAATTAAACTATTATTAAATACAAACTGTCACTAAATTTGTCTTTTTATAAAACAACACTAAAATTATCAATATTATAATTATTTTTTAATACAACAAATTAAATTTTATTTGCACGTAAAACTTTAAATTCTATACACTCTTGAACAAATTAACTCAGAACATTAAATCATCTATTAAAATTTGCTTAAACCAAACATGAAGAGAGTAAGCCATTTAGTAAAAGGATAGATGGTGCAATTAGGGTAATATCTGAAAAACTCCGAGAATTCTCTATTTACATATATACATACATATACATATATAGTTTGTAGGGATTTAGTATACTTGCAAAATAAAAACCTGTTTAACATCTCAATTTCCTAAAAACCAAATAAATATCCTTTCTTAAGAATTTACTATACAAACCTTATATATATATATATATATATACTATATAATTACTTTCTATCAGATTCGTAATATGGGCAATGGAGTAAAATGTGTTAGATGGATTCGGGGTTCGTTTTATTCCGGCACTGGCATGCGCTGGGGTGGGGGGCGTTGATTTTATAAAACCCTGGGGTGGTCTTTTTTGTTCTTCATGTGGTACAGGGAGTGTGCCGTGGTTTCTTGAGGGTGGTTTAGCAGCGAAGTGTCGACAGAATCTAGTCGCGGGAGGGGGGCGTGGGTCCGATGTGTTGGTATCTGTTAGGAGGCCTGTTGGTGCAGTGTCAAAATTAAGGGGTGTCGGGAACGTTATAAGCAGGTGCGATGTTTTCGAGCTTGCTGGGAAACGGTACAATGAGGCCTCTGCAGCAATGCCCATTGCTTGCTGGTTGGTTGTTTCCTTTGGGGGTTCGTTTTGTAGGTCTGACAAAAATGCTGCCATATCTAGCATAGTGTTAGTGTTATTGAAGGTTTTTATTGGGCCTGGCTTATCCTTGTTACCGGGAGGGTAGTTGTTCGGGGCACCATTATTTTCCGGGGGGTGAATATAGCATAGGAACCTTCTGGTATTGATAAAAGTTGTGAACGCTGCCTGCCGTTCTAGTCTGTATGTTGTTAGCTGTTCAGCAGGGGTGAGAAAAGCTATCGTATCATTCAGGGCCGTGGTCTTGCGATTAAAAACCGCGCTTCCGAGACGCAGTCGGTGTAGGATGGCTTGTTGTCGTCGGCTTAGCTTGGATGACATTATGGGCCTTTTTGGTAAGGGCCAGACTGATCTCAGCTGACTTCTTCCTGTGAGCCAGCCGGAGATTCTTTGTTTAGCAATAAAGTTCTTTTTTACCTTTCGTAGGTATAGATCGAGTGAGGGTAGGTAGGTGTTTGAGTTGGTAATTTTTTCCTGGCGTGCTACGTCGGCAAAGAGGTCGGCTTCTTCGTTGCCCGGTATCCCCTGATGGCCTGGTACCCATACCTGATTCGTCCATTTCCTAGCAATAATAGATTCCTAATGTGTTCTACTTCGAGGTCTGACTCTGCGGGAGAGGAGATTGCTTTGCATACGCTTAAGGAGTCTGTAAAAATGGCTATTTTTTTGTGTAAAAGTTTAGAGTGGTCGATACTATTTCCGCGCCACTTATGTTTTAGGAGAATTCCACGTAGCAGGACACTGATTGCGGCCATTTCTGCGTAGTTAATTGGGTATGGGGATGGTGTGTGGCTGAGAATAGGGTGTTCTAGTACTCCTGGAGTTTGGCATATCGCCGCAAATCCGTTTTCCTCTTTCCCCTTTTGTCTTCGTCTTCAGTAAATAATCCAATGAATTCGAATCAATCAGTTCCAACGAATTTAGGCTATGAAAAATTATATGATCATGAAAAAACTGGTAAAAATTTAAATATATAATGCAATCTATTTTAAATATTAATTAATACAAATAGGAAATATAAATTCATATTTAACTAAATATATTATGCCAAAACCATATTCTTATAAAGTATTATAATATGAACATATAAGTTAAGAGGTTATGATACAAAGGCAGTAAGCCATAAAAACTAACTCAAAACAAAATTTTACTGTCAACGTCACTTTTCATTGCTTACTACCTTTATTCATGGCTTACTGCCTTTGTATCATAACCTCTTAATTTATATATACATATGTATTTATATACCAAAGCAATTTCGCTGCTACAATAGCAATTACATTAATATAAACATTTATTTATTTATTTAATTTTATATTTCTATTCAACTATATTATATTTATTTTTATTTTATTTTTTAATAACTAAACTCAAGTAAAACTTGTTAATAAAAAGATATAATAATCAAGTAAAATTTCATTTAAATAAAATTTTGAAATTAGAATCGTTTTAGATAATGTAGGAATTACAGATATAATTATTAATATGACTATAGACGTTATCTACAAAAACAAAAAATTCCCATTTATTAAATAATATTTTTTTTTAAAAATATAAACCAATAAGAAGAAACATATTCAAGCATAATTTCATGAACAAATTTCAGTAAAAATTAATGAAAATTTTTTCAATAATTAAACATTTATTTTATATTTTTTTTGTTCATAGACTAAACAAATTACCTTAAAAATAAATCTAATATTTTGTAATTATATAATAATAAAGCTTTTAAAATTTTGACTAAACATTTTAGATCCAATGTTAAAACAAACTAATCAATATATTGACAAACTTCCGAATATTTCAAATAGCACAAATAATTTTAATATATATCGAGAAGACTATAATTATGCAAATTTCTTCCCCACTACGTTGGGCAAAACCTACAACGTTTGCACACTACCAGAATCATACGGCAGCCATCATTACCCTAACCGCCTTCAACATAGGCTCCATAAAGGTGAAACATACACTATTCCACGGTACCTGGAAAACAAAGTGGATTGGGAAGCCTTCTCCAGATCCTCGGCAGCCTTTGCAGCTCAATATAAGCCAAACATCACCAAACTCGCCGAAGCAGGCAAAGTCGATGACATGGTTGAGGTAATATTCAAAATTCTACGCAAATCCGCGGAATTTTCCATACCATTCCGCCCTGCTCGACGTTCATCAAACAGGACCTTCAAACCCCATCCGACACCAAAATCGGATTTAGCACTACGACTACTAAAGCGGAGAATTTCTCGCACATACTCTGCAATAAAACGAGCCAAAGGAACACCAGACGCACAAGAAAATCTAGGCCCCCTACTGAAAACCCACAAAAACCTAAAAGCCAGGTCACGTCGCCTGTACTCTCGCCTCCTGTCTGAAGAGCTATCAACAATAAAAGAAACACTACTAGGGGGTGACACATCAGGCCCAATATGGGCAGAAGTGGCAAAAATCCGAGGAAAAATAATAACAAAACACAATTACATTAGCAGCATACTTAACAACACGAACCCGAAAGCCCCCTTCCTGATTAAGAAAAACAATGCAAAAATAGCCAACGAATTTCTCTGATTCTACGAAAACCAGGGATGTTCCACGCTTAAACCCGCACAAAAAGCAAAATTCAAAAACACCTTCATACCGCCCAATGATGGGGCGGGGGGCATTCCGGGAGGAACCCCAGAGGGCACATGCTATCTAAAAACAACCATACCCACACATAGGTCACCAGATACTTTGTCATTCGACTCTCCCATTCATCCAAAAGAGTTTTTCAATGCGAGACTTTTGAAAAGCAGCCACTCAAGCCTAAACCCACTCAAGTCAAATTCATCGAATGATTCAATCCCCCCACCCGCGGCTTTCGCACTCGGGGAAGACATTTCGCCTCAGGAATTGAATCCCATCCTAAACTCACTCAGAAAACGGCACAGAAGCAGCCTCGGGATGGATTTTTTTACCTACAGAATGCTGACAGGGGCGTAACCCCAATTCCATGAACTAATGCTACTCCTTTTCAGCATCATTCTCCAAACAGGGGTATTCCCCAACGCCTGGAAGGAGGCAGTAATATGCCCCATGCCAAAAAAGCATACAAGCAAGCTACGTTACCCCACAGTGAAAGACTATAGACCGATAGCTCTGCTCCGATCCATATCCAAAACTTTTGAAACAATAATTGAAAGACGACTATCACAGATAAGAGAACCGCTCCTACACGAGAGCCAGCATGGGTTCCGACGAAACCGATCAGTTCAGACGCTACTAACGGAGCTGGATTTCCTAATAGGCCGGTCCATGAGGGAGGGAAACAGCGCAATAATAGGAAGCCTAGACCTGGAAAAGGCTTATGACTTATCCGAACCTTTCGTGATAATAAACCAATAACAAACATGGGGTTTCCCAACCACTTTCACGTCACTAATGAAAAACTTCCTCACAAAAAATTTAATTTTTGATATAAAATTAATGGATGAATGCGTTTTTATTTTTTTTTTCCTTTATTTATATAGCAAATTGAAAACAATTTATATATTCATAAAGCTGACAAATTAGGCTTTCTTTTGATACCAGTTTGAAAAGCTACAGTTTGATCAACGGGCAAACGGCCCCAAACTTCGTTACGCTGAATCGAGGCATCCCACAGGGATCCCCGCTCTCACCCACACTCTTCAATATCTTCTTGAACTCACTCTGTTGCTGGATGAGCCGACACATATATACTAGCTTCCTGGTATACGCGGACAATCTCCTACTTTTTACGGAAAGCCCAAGCACGGATCCATCGGACTGCATACGTCCCCTAGGAAATGCCATCAATGATATCCTACGCTGGGTCACTCTATCGGGATCCTTTCTAGACATAAACAAGGCAGAATTCATCATCGTTGGGAACCAACAACACGAACGACCCACACACCTCGTTTACACGGACGCCTTCTCCACAAAGACTTATAACCTGCCCATAAGTAACCAAATTAAAATCCTAGGAGCACAGCTTGACCAACACACACTATGGGCACCAAATTGCAAAAAGGCCACTCAAGCGATAGGCCCAATATACAAACTAATAATGAAATTGTGCAACAAGCCCTTTAGAATCCCCCCCCGCAACCCTACGGATGATTGCCTATAATCTGATATGGGGACGGGTAAATTACGGGCTACACCTGTACGGTGGACAGAGCACATTCGAACACTGGGCCCAACTCCAGGCAGCCATAAACAGCATCATTCGGCTGTATATGGGAGTAGAAAACAGCGTCCCAGAGAAAGACCTACTAATCGAATCAGGCTTCCCCTCCCTACAAGAACGCTTCCTCCTCTGTCGGGCCAAAATAGCAATCACTTTCGCCACGATTACCGCCTCAAAACCATTATATAACTACATGGAAGGGCTAGTCACAATAACTCAGATAGCATCTCCAAATACCACACCAGCGGATCTACCCCGGCACCCCCCGTCCCCCGTACAGGAAGGAATAAATAGTGTTTTCAAGAACATGGGAGAGCAACTCCTAACCTGTAGCGCCACAGATCCGTATCTTATCAGATCAAGAACCTGGAGGACTGTCGTACCGTTCGTCGACACCTCCCTAAGCTCCCAGAAAAAAGAAGACACATCCCAGATAGCATATAGGAAACTTTTTACTGAAATGAAAAACACACGATACAAAAACCACATCCACTTTTACACAGACGCATCAAGAATAAAAAAAAAAATATAAAATAAATGTTTAATTATTGAAAAAATTTTCATTAATTTTTACTGAAATTTGTTCATGAAATTATGCTTGAATATGTTTCTTCTTATTCGTTTATATTTTTAAAAAAAAATATTATTTAATAAATGGGAATTTTTTGTTTTTTTAGATAACGTCTATAGTCATATTAATAATTATATCTGTAATTCCTACATTATCTAAAACGATTCTAATTTCAAAATTTTATTTAAATGAAATTTTACTTGATTATTATATCTTTTTATTAACAAGTTTTACTTGAGTTTAGTTATTAAAAAATAAAATAAAAATAAATATAATATTGTTGAATAGAAATATAAAATTAAATAAATAAATAAATGTTTATATTAATGTAATTGCTATTGTAGCAGCGAAATTGCTTTGGTATATAAATACATATGTATATATAAATTAAGAGGTTATGATACAAAGGCAGTAAGCCATGAATAAAGGTAGTAAGCAATGAAAAGTGACGTTGACAGTAAAATTTAGTTTTGAGTTAGTTTTTATGGCTTACTGCCTTTGTATCATAACCTCTTAACTTATATGTTCATATTATAATACTTTATAAGAATATGGTTTTGGCATAATATATTTAGTTAAATATGAATTTATATTTTCTATTTGTATTAATTAATATTTAAAAAAGTTTTCATTATATATTTAAAGTATTACTAGTTTTTGCATTATATAATCTTTCATAGCCTAAATTGGTTGTAACTCTTTGATTCATGGAAACGGGCCGAGTACACAAATCCTTTATCAACAGCGCTATCTAAATCGGGCCTTATTAATTGTGCTATTTTAATTTGTGTTTTTTAATTTTGTTATCTCATTTTGTGCTATCCTAATCATAGAAAAGTGAAATAAAAACTTAACTCCTGGTGTGACCTGCCTGTTAAACGAGAGTCTTGGTAAATATTATTTTTTGCTAAGCTGGAAAATTTAATAAATTTTGAATTAATCCGGTCAACTGAAAAGAAATTATTTTTTTATAAAGTCCGAAAATATCAAATATCGAATATCTGTGCAATTAAAAAATATACAGTTGTTCTTTTCTTGTTTTTCCTTTACTTATTATCATGGCCAAAGTAATAACAAATTAGTTTTTAGAGAAATATTTAGGCATCTGCTATTTATAGTATCATGATCCCGAATTTTTGTTTAATTAAATAACACTTTTATTTTCTACGTCTCACTTAAAACTAGATTCTCTTAGTTTACCGGTAATATCTTCATACTAAACATCAATACGTACTCTCTAGAATTAAATTAGTCAAATTTCACACCTGTTTTCCTTTTAACCTCATGTCTTACAGCTTCTGACTAGTACTTTTTTATAAATTCCCTGATCACAACTTGCTACATACTCTCAATTTTTAATTTTTTAGAACAGTTAAAAGTTTAACGTACTAAAGTAATGAACAAATGTTAAAATTTTTCAAAATTCCTACACAAAACAATCAAACCAGGGCAAATTATAGCTTGAAAATTTAATAAATTTTTAATTAATCCGGTCAACTGAAAAGAAATTATTTTTCATAAATTTTGTTATAAAATATAAACCAATCAAACCAGGGCAAATTATTGTGTATCGGGATGAAGCTGGAAAATTTAATAAATTTTTAATTAATCCGGTCAACTGAAAAGAAATTATTTTTTTATAGATCCCAAAAAAAAAAAAAAAACAAAACAATAAATTACACAACACAAGAACACAACTTACTTCTTCTTACACTTTACACTAGTCCACAGACAGCTGAGAGACCCCCCCCCCCCAAAGGGGGAAAAAACATACAAAATACATAATAATTTAAGGGGAAAAGTCTGTACACTGCAGGGAAAACTCCAATTTCATTTTGTATTTTTAAAATTGCAAAAAAAAATAGGACCGAAAAAAATATATACATAGAACCGATTAGATTGTAAGAAAAAAGAGCTTTTATGATGCAAGGAAGGTTCTAACCTTAATTCCAACTCTAATTTAACTTAATTTTAATTTAATCTAACTAAATTTATTTTAACTTTAATTATAAAAATTGTTAAAAAAAAAAAGAGAAACTGAAGAGAAAAAAAACATATAACACAAACCAATTTTAACAATAATTTTAAGTAAAAGAGGTCTTATACTACAAGGAAGATTCAAATTTGAATACTAACTTAATTTAATACAGGTTAGAAACTATATAGATACTTAGTCACAAAAAAAAATAAGCAGAAAAATATCACAATAAACCAATTTCCTTTTTTAAATATTGTATAACATGCTAAATGTTTTAAACCAAAATAAAATAATTAGATCAATATACTTTGAGTTGTTTTCTAGTGCTTCCTTTCATACCATTTCATAGTGGGTTGGACAGATGCCTTTAACAGGACCTTTGAAGGGAATCTTTTGATATTTCCCAACTGAACCCGCGAATGATTTCAAGACGGTTTTTAGTTCCCTTTTAACTAAATACCAAATTTCATCATTAAGTGTAAAGTGTTACACATTTTTATATCAACTTTTTCTAATATGACTAGAACTAATAATTGCAACATCCTTTCGGCACTCAATGGGACTTTATAGGACCGAATACCACCTCTACTCCTATATCAACCCCTATCAACTGATAATTTTATTAAAATCTTTTTCCAAAAAAAAAAAAAACCTTTTTGCTGTGCTATGATAATAGGCATCCAAGATTCAAGAGAAAAACCACATAGGGAAGGTACACATAGAAAGGAGGATGTGGTGTTCTTTTTCTGTCCCTCCTTTCCTTTCAGGTGCGGACCCTCAGAATACAACTAACCATCTGAAACTGACCGAAGCCGCTGGAAGATCGAACAACAACCACAAAAAGGGGCAAAAGTGGGAAAAAGAGGAGGAAAAGGGTAAATCAAAGGAACAATATTACAAATAACCCACATTCCCTTACAGAAGGAATCGCAACCCTCTTGAAGCCTCTATCGCAGGCTACTGTAGGGGGCAACAGTCCCATGGTGGAAGATTTTGCAACTCCCTTAAGGCCTCGGCCACCAAGGGAAGAACAGCAAAGGACAACACCATGGCAAATAAACAAGTTTTAAGGTCTCTCGTTTTTCAGGTAAAGCTCGTGGTCTCGGTGGCAGACCTTGGAGCAAAATGCTCGGAGTAGAAAATCCTTGGATGCTCCTTTTCACCGGGGTTTCGACCACCAATAAGGAGACGTCCGAGAGGACACTACTCTGAAAGTACAAAAAACAACAACAACAACATAAATACGAATTTATATTTTCTATTTGTATTAATTAATATTTAAAAAAGTTTTCATTATATATTTAAAGTATTACTAGTTTTTTCATTATATAATCTTTCATAGCCTAAATTGGTTGTAACTCTTTGATTCGAATTCATTGGATTATTTATTGATGATGATGAATTATTCTGAAATTAACAGAAAAATTAAAAATTAGATAAACAAACATGTAGAAAATATATAGTATATATATATATTTAGTTTAATTAAATTTAAATACCTGGTTATGATATGGAAATGCCGAATTTGCATAATTATATTCTTTTTGATATATATTAAAATATTCTGTACTATTTGAAATATTCGGAAGTTTGTCAACATATTGATTTGTTTGTTTTAACATTGGATCTGAAATGTTTAGTCAAAATATTAAAAGTTTCATTATTACATAATTACAAAATATTAGATTTATTTTTAAGGCAATTTGTTTAGTCCATGAACAAAAAAAAATAAAATAAATATTTAATTATTGAAAAAATTTTCAACATAGTTTTAATTATAAAATAAATCATTACCACTTTCATAAGCATATATATCATTAAAAGTTAAATTTGATGATATTGGGGGATTCATTTTAATAATTGGGGTGAATGTGATGAATTATTCTAAAAAAACAAAAAAAAATTTTTAAAATAATAAATAATTATAATTTATTAGACACATTTGCAAATTAATATAAAGGAAATATACATATATTAAATTCAGTTAAAAAGTTAAAAAGAATTTTATTTAAATTTTGATCATTTTAACAAAAAGATAAAACAATTAATTGAATTAATTAAGTAATTAAATATTTAAAGATGTGATACAATAGATAAAAAAATTAAATAAACAATAAATTATGAGCGAATTTTTCTTTGATTTATTGCTAAAGCCAAAAATATTACACACTATTTTACACAAAAAAAGAATGATTTAAAATAGAAAAAGAAATATCATTATTTACTATTTGTTTAAGTTAAGCGTAAAATTTTATTACGATTATTGTCCTTTGTTTTTTAAAACACACACACAGTTTTTAAATAAAATTTTATACTCGTAGTATATATAAAATTTATTTAATAAATATAAAAATTAAAAAACGAATTATAATTTTATATCTATTTTAAAAACTTTTAATTTAAATATAACCACTTCAAAACATGAACACAGTATATCGTTGAAAGTGTAGATCAAAACTAACTTGCTAAAATTAATGACTTGAAGAAATACAAATAGTCTATTGCGCACTAAATTTAGGAAAACGCATTTCAGATATAGATAAATTTCATTGACCTTACATCCAAAATGAATTAAACTAACATATATATATATGTATGTATATACACAAAAGGGATGTTTCTTTATTCCTTGCATACCCTGCAAACATTGCGATACGAAAACGAATCCGATTTCGTATCGTTTCTACGAACAAATCATCCGAAATCGGATCCAGAATCGTATCGCGCTTGGATTCGCATGCGATAAAAACGCTAGTCCATTTTCGGATCCGACAAACGATACAAACCGCGATATCTTTATGGGTGTTATACCCAGCAAGAAATGAAGTAAGGTGCTCCGAGCCCGATGCTAATAATCGGCATTCGCTGCCCCTTACAAGTAAGGGCAGTCTAAAGCTTTTGCTTCATGCATAGCTGGCTTTGAGAAAGTGTGTGTATATAAATCGGTGTTTCATATAAAAATATATGAGCATGCGCCACTGAAATTCTAATTGCTTATTTTGACATTTCACTTCATGTTTTTTTTCGGTATGTTTTATGGACTATTGCATTGTGATATTGTATATTTTTATATCATCTAAGTTTATAATTATTTTAAAAAGTCATAAAACTTGTGAAAATGTTTTCGTATTATTAATGAAATTAAATTTGCAGTATAAAGAATTAGTATATGTATATAAGAATGTTTTATAGTGATATTGTATATTTTTTATATTACCTAAATAAATTTATAATTATTTTGAAAAATCGTAAAAATGTGTTCGTGTTATTAATAAAATTAAATTTAAAGTGTAAAGAATTAGTATAAGCTATTGCTTTGTTAAACTATAAGTATAAATTTTAGGTTATGTTTTCTTTTATAAAATAAAATTTCCTTTCTTTTTAATTAAATATATTTTTTTATTTAACATCCCTGCAATAAAAAATAAGCAATTGTCCTTTTGAAATCTATATTTTCTAAAAGTAATTTTAAAAAATTTAAAAAAAAAACAGCAACAAATAAATAAAATTCAAACATCACACACATGCCCTTCATTATCATGTCAAGCGGAGGCATAGTAGAAGCAGTAAAATGCAAATTCAATGCCACTCGGTTATATGAGAAAACGGAGGCATAGAAAATGTATGTGAAAGCTCTTTTTGATATGTATAAGAAAACTATATATGTGCATGCCATAAGATTTCACCCACACACACGCAGTTCGTTGCATATGTATGCTGGGCCCCTTCGCTATAAGGACATCGTAATGTTAAAATCATGAACATTAGGATGGCAAGACGGAGCATTCATACCTACTATATGGAGCTATTGAGGAGGCCAATTGTCAGGCTCGGATTTCTTACTGGGTAGCAAATTCATGATAGATATATCATGCGACTTCGCGGATCGCATCGTTTGTCGGCCCCATTTTTGGATCGTTTTTCGTATTTGTTTGCGTATCGTTTGTCGGATCCATTTTCGTATCGTTTTTTGTATTTGTTTGTCGTTTTGTTTTTTATTTTTTTTTGTATCGTTTTTTATCGTTTTTCGTATTAGTTTTTTTAATAAATGTTTCTTGGCACAATCTGAAATTATAAGATTAATGAATTTTAATTAATAACAATATTAATGCAAAAAAAAAATACAATGTTTTAGGGAATATTAAGCAATAGTTTATTGAGTTTTATTTTGAACATTTTATTAAAAATAAACTTACAATGATAAATTAAATCGAAACTTAAAATTTGCCTAATGTATAATTTTAAAATCTACTTATAAATTACATGAGTTTACATATGAGTTTTATTTTGAACATTTTATTAAAAATAAACTTACAAAGATAAATTAAATCTAAACTTAAAATTTGCCTAATGCATAATTTTAAAATCTACTATTCTTAGAGCTCTTCAGCATTTTTTAACGTTTTTAAACGTTTGGTAAGCCGATCGTTGGCGTAATTAAAATACTTCATGCAGCTTTTTTGAAAAATTTCCGCTGCTATTAATTGTGGATATTTCTCGTAAAATGTATCTAATAAATGTAAAATGTAATTAATAAAGTTTCTTAATCTGTTGTATTAATTTTGTACCTTTCAGCGCTGAAATTATTCTCAGTGTTCGGGCTGCTTTTTTTTCTTTAGTCCCCATCATTGAAAAAAACTTCGTCCTTAAATAAAATTTTCAGACTTTCTCTGACAAATTTATGTGCATCTGTAAAATTCAGCTTGGCAAAGGTCATTTTCTGAAAAATAATATTAAATGTTTCGCCAAAATATAATTAATATTAAATTACCAGCTCATCATACTTTTCCTTATCTTGTGCAATAGTGTCATCAAACTTCAAAACATCCTCTACTGATTCAAAGGGGGGCTTGTATTTCTGAAAGATGTTATTTTCTCATATTATATTGGGCTCCCTGCGGGAGGGTGCAGCAGGATTATGGATAGCAACAGGACTAGAACTCAAACTTGAAGCGGTACTGCTATTTTCAGAAATGTCAAAAGAATGTTCTTCAAATACTTCATGCTGTATTGAAGAAGATACTGTTGGAATTTCAGGCATAATTGAAGAAGTAGACGGAATTGGAGGCGTACTTGACCCCATCAAGTATTTCTTTAAATCCTCCGCTTCTCTTCGAATCTTTTTGCTTACTTGCGTATCTTGGCGGTGAATTAATTAATAATTTAATTTAATCCCAAAAAGCAATGTAACCAAATTTATAGGTATAAATATATATATATATAATATATATAATAATAATAAAATATATAAATATATAATAATAATAAAATATATAAATATATAATAATAATAAAATATATAAATATATATATAAAATATATAAATATATATATATATATAAGTAAATAATAATAAAATAAAAAAACTTACCGACCAAAGGAATCTTTTTGTATACGTGATTTTTCAAATAAGTCTTCCTAATCAAAGGGCACTAGTTTTTAAATAAGATTTTTTAATAATTATTACAGTGCCGTTTTAAATGTATGTAAAGGACACTTTTTTCAATAAAATTTTTTAATAATTATTGCAGCACCGTTTTAAATGTATATAAAGGGCACTAGTTTTTAAATAAAATTTTTTAATAATTATTACAGCACCACTTACTTAGAATCTCAAAATTTATACAATGTAACTGGTTTTTAAAAAAACTGCTTTGAAATAACACCTTTCTAACTGAAAATCTCCTATTAAAATGCGAAAGACGAAGTGCAAAAATAGTACCATGGGTCAAGAGTAATAAAAATTCAGTTTTAATCCTAGTTATTTTATTTTCAAATTGGGTAAATGCATGGTAAAATCTTTACAGATAAGAAAAACAATTCTATGAAAATGTTTTCTAATGAGTCAAAATATTTAACCCAAAGCCAATAAATAAATACAGACATTATAAAATTAGTTTGTAAAACTAATTAAAATCACATCACATAAATTTTAAGGCTACAATTTGAAAAGGTAAATATTTAATCCTTATATTATCTTATGTATAGGTAAGATTAAAATAGAATATAAAAGAATATGACATGAAATGTACTTACCTGATATTAAAGTAGATCAAAATTTTTTTTATAATTCAATATGGAAATTATTTCCATATTTAAAAATAATAATTTAATCATTTTGCTTAGTAAAATGTTTTGACGTTTATCACTCGCACACACGTTTTAAGACATAGCGCATGAGATTATATTTTCTACTCACTCTTTAAAATACTTTCTCCCTTTCACACACTTCGCGCTTTGTATCGCGGCGAACGATACTCCGACAAAATGTTTGCAGGGATAGTATTTATCAGACATGCGCCAAAGCATTTATAGCTTATTTTAGTCAATATATTTATGTTTAAAGTTTTTTAAAATATTGTTTACATTAGTTTAGGGATTGTAATGATAACAGCTTAAAAAAAATTGGATTATCAAAAGATACTAAATTGTAGGAAAAAAACCAAAATTTTTATAGAGAAATTTTAATGTTTTAATTGTAAATTTACATTGAAATAATGTCCAATATAAACAGTCATTTTTGCATCCATTACATAATAGAATTCATTTGGCTTCTTTGAATTTTTCATGGAGTCATGGCTGGCAGAAAAAATTTTCCCTGAATTTTTTCGGAACTGGTTTATTATTACAAATCTTAATGCAGGTGTGTAAAACTTTTCGTTGCATTTCTTTGAAACCATCAATTAGGTTTGGAATGTGCCAAAGTTGTTCTTGATACCAATATGTTATTAGTTGAAATTGTATGAAGTCTGATATGGTGTGTTCTTTGCTTTTATATGTTCCATCTATATAATCTTCTAATTCATTTTTTTCATCTTTATCTTCATCTCTTTCGTCTTTCGTCATCTTCATATACTCTTTCGCGAATTCTTTTATTGCAACTTTTTTTTTTCAGTACTAACATTATTGTTATTAACTGCAACTTCAATTAAATTATGCGTTCTATCATCATATTTAATTGACATTTTATGTTTTTCAATATTTTTAAAATAATTTTTAGCTTCTTTGTTTGTTAAAGAGCCCAAACCTTTATAGTGCCTTATATTGTAATTATTATGATGTCTTGTTGTTTTTTTCCACTTGTTGTGGTGCAGATTCCAACATCTGCGAGGAATGTGTATCAAGTATTAATACAATAACAATAGCAATCGTTAAGAAAGTAGGTCAGTATTGCTTAATGTTTGTTGTTATTGTAATATTGCTTAGTAATTATCATTTTAATTTTAAATTAATTTGCTGATTGACAAACTTAGTTTCGACCTTCGCAATCAGCGGATTTATTTCGTTTGCGAAAACTAGGTTACAAATATTATATGTAACATCGTAACCTAGTTCTCGTAACAACAATAATATGCAGAGTAAGAAATAACTGCATATAAATAGATGGTTTTAAAAAATTAGAGAGAGTGTTTTTTGGGTTTTTGTAGATTAAGTCTTGTTACAATTTTATAGAATTCTTTTTGATAAAATAAGAAATAAAATTATTCTTAAATTAGAAAAAATATTGCCGAGATTTTAAATTATTAAGAAAGGAAGTAAATAGAATATGTTTCATTTAAGTTATCAGTGGATTGTTCGTTCAAAACTTAATCATTTATAAATTGTGTTATATAAATTTCAAATAAAGTTTTTGTTATTTATCTTATTTATTTTAAGTAAATAAATATCAACAATAATTAAACAAGTGAAATAAATAAAAATAAATTATATACTATATAACAGGTTTTTTTCAATATAATATGTCTTCTTTGGTTTAATACTTCTTTATACTTATAATAACCTATATATATATAATATATAACACACTTTTTAAATTTCCATATTGAATAAATATCAAATTCGTCACCTTTATTATCGGTAGCCTTTATAATTAGCATTATAGACCCCTCTAGGAATGGTAATTTCAAAATTTCTTTAAAGAAATTATGAAAGAAATTAATTAGTAATCCTTTTACATAGAATCCATCTGTATCAGGATCTGTCATTTTCAAAATTTTTTGGTACCGTAAGTCTTTCAAATCTTCAATTGTCGTATATTTTTTCTTATAATCTAAACCTATGGCTTTGATCATATTATTTAAAATATCGTTTTTTATTTCATTTGATGTTAGGCCTCTTACGTTTTCAAATATCCCCTGTAAGGGAAAAACCCTATAAAAGTTTCTCTGCTTTTCTGATAGGTCCGCTAGTACGAATAATTTGGGCGATTCACCTTCTACTATTATTAGCGTAGATTTATGTGAACCAACCAAATTTGCATCTTTTAGTTTTGCAATGTTAATACGTTCATTATTATGTTTAACCTTCCCCATCATACCAACTGAAATTCAAATAGTAACGTTGGTATTGGTGAAGAAAAGTGAAAATTTAAATCGCATATACGTAAAGATGTGTTCGCAAAGATTTTTAAAATATTATCTATTTTAAATTTTCCAAGCGCCCTAACGTATGCAATTAATATTGTTAACAAAGTAATACAAAGTCAACAAATATTTCAAATCCAATTGAATGTTAGAAAATATTTGACAAATGTTAACAGTTCGGAGTAAGAACATATGATTCTGCAACTCAAAATAAATAATTTATGTGTTGACTTAAAATAAATAGTTTTACTTTTAATGTTTTTTTTTTTTTTTGTTTTTATAAATGTTCCAAATAAGTGCTTAATATATATCTAACAAATATAAAACCTCTGTTTATTTTATTTAAAATATCAAATATTCATAATAAGAATATAAAATTTTATTCTTTTTTTTTTAAATAAGAATTAAAAAATATAAAACGCCCGTGAGCAAATATTTTGCCGCTGTTGCGTTTTCGTAACGAAACTGTGTCTTTTTTTAATTTATGCTTTTAAAGCATAAATAGGGATTTCATCCAAAAAAATTATTTAAATTTTTCAGTAAAGTATAAATAAAACTTAATTCTACTCATCATTTAAGCAAATGCATGATAATATCAGCCAATAAATAAACCAATCTGAAAAAGTTTGAAAAGTTGAACGATCATTAAAAAGAAAAAAATTGATATTTTACAAAGTTAAATCACGTTATGCTTTAACAACAAAACGTGCTTTTAATAATTTTTCATGTTTTTGTTTCTCTAAAACCTAAATTATTGTGCACAAAAAAATCGAAAGACAAACTGAATGCCGAACAGCAACACAAAGTTTCACAGCGATTAAATATATTGAAAGAAGATACCGTTCCCGGAAACTAAAAAACAGAACTTACGTTGTAGTAGTACCGATATTTAATAAAGCTTTTCATTTTTTTATAATGATTTTATTTATTTGTTACCTAATTTCATGTTTCCAGTTAATCTTCTTTTGTGTAAAGCATATGCAATTATTAATGCAAGGAAAAGCATTGCTGATATGATAATGACTGGAAGAGTAAAAGTAAAATGTTTTAATTTATTTATCGAAATTAAATACATAACAATAAAAACTGATTTTTAAATTTAATTTTTATATTTTCTGAATTTTTTATATTAAAGTGTTTCAAATTCATTGATTCAATAAAAGTATTAAAAAAAGGTATTTATAAAAAGTCAGACATCTATATTGTTTTTATTTCTAAAAAAATTATAATAAACTTACCATGTTCATTTTACTTCACTTTAATTTAAATTTAAAATATAAAAAATGTAACCGATGAGAACACTTGTCAAGAACTGCAACGGAACTGTTTCAGTACTAATTTTACAGTTCAATTTATAGGAAAAAACTAATATTAGTTTTCTTTTTCTTTCTTTGTATATATATACGAGTATATATAATTTTTTTAAAGTTTTTTGTGCCCCTGACTTCAGGAATACATAATTTTGGTATATTGCAAAAATGGCATATAATGCATATTATATTATAAAAGAAAAGAGTTGACATTAGTTTGATAGTAGGATGTAAGCCGACACACTGTAGGAAGCCTAAGAAACGAAAGTTTTTAAATATTTGTTCAAAAACATTTTTGTGTTTCGAATAAGTCAATTTACGGTGATATATTTCAACCAAGAATTATCTGATATCAAAAAGTCAGATTTATTTAATTGGAAGTAAGTATTTTCTTTTCTCTATTTTAATTTTCATTGTTTATGGTTTTAAACTCTGAATAAGGTACAAAATTAGGGGAGATTTAAATAATGAAGACTACTAAAGTTCTGCCTCGAATGGCTTGAAATTTGGTCATAACATTCTAAAACTATATATAATAAGAAAATTGTAATTTTTGAAATGTGTGCAGCCTCATTTTTAAGAAGTTTTTTGTGTTTTTTTTTTCATGAGAAAATAAATTGCCGTAATTTTGACTTTAATGTATGCTATTATTTATATGTTGAAATGTACAGAAAATAAATTTTACATTGTTTGCATGGGGATTTTTTTGTGGCTAGAGTTTTTGGCTAAAAAATAAAATAAATGAATGACCATCAATATAAAGGTCAAGTTTGCCTGTCTATTTGGTTGATTTTAAATAAACAAATATTTTTTTTCTGGTAGTCTCCTTTTTTTCAAAGTAGTTTGACTTACTTAGTATAAAAGTTATGATTTGTAATTTTTGTGATTAGAGCATTAAATAAGACGAAAGAAAGGAAAAAAAAAAGAAAACACATATGTCTTTATATCAACAAATAAAGAACACCATTAATTGATTAAAGAACATTGAATTTTTAAAAAGTCAGACATCTATATTGTTTTTATTTCTAAAAAAATTACTTATCTTATCTTGTCTATTTTGCTTAATTTCACTTTGTTTTAAGTTTTGAATATAAAAAATGTAACCGATAAAACCACTTGTCAAGAACTAGAACAGAACTGTTTCAGTGCTAATGTTACCGTTAAATTTATAGGCCAACCCAAATACATTCCAAATACAAAGTTGATACAAATGCAAACATTGATACGAAAATATTGATAATTAAAAAAACACGACGCGCAATATATTTTGCTGAAGCGGTAGCTTTCCTATTAGTTTGTTATTAGCTATTTTAATGAAATCTTATTTTATATATTTTGTTTGAAAAAGTACAAAACATAAAAATTTAATTTAAGCGCCTCAAAATTATTATATTAATTTTCTGGCCAACATCACTAGTGATAAAATATTTTGTGTAAATGTAATCGCATTAATCAAACAGTTGATATTTTTATAAGCGATTTGTTAATTAAACAATTTTTACCTCTAAAAACAGCCGACAGCATATTTAACAAAGCGAATGCACTTTATTTATCTTGGAGGAATGAAGTTGCTTGCGCATAACATTCTTTATGATAACCCATGCTTATGTGTTTTTTAATAGCTTCTATGGCTTTTTTCCAATCTTGGAAACTAATGGTGACTAATTTCCCTTGCCAACTCCTTCATGATGAAATAACCAGCATTTTTTGCAAAATACGCCATTTTCACTCATTGAGTATGCCAAAAAATCAAAGTCATCTTTGGTTATCCATTTAGGTTGAAAGCTTCTATTGAATGATTTTCCGACTGTAACAGGAAATTTGTGGGGAAGTTTAGGGAGTAAAAGCGACATTAAAAAATTTTTTCAGTCACAAATTTGTTCAATTGTGTTCTATATTTATATGTTTTTACAAAAGTGCACAATTTTTCAAAAAACGATATTAACTGTAGAGTTTAATACCATTTTTCCTGTCTAGGTGCTTATTTATAGCTATAAAAGAAGTCACAGTGAATACTTCTAAATATTAAAAATTTAAATACAAACATTTCTATTAATTAATGTTGTTGTTTTCCCGTGGCAGCTAGTTGCAATTTCATGGTCATATCCACATAGTATTTGTTGCAATCGGCTAATGTAATAGTTTGTATCGACGCGCGACGACTGAATCACATTAAGCAGATTTTAATTATATCCTGGGTCTGAGAGCAAATTCCTCGCATACAACTTAGTTTTTGAAAAAACTTTTTCAATAGGATTCAACATTGGGAAGTATGATGAAATATATGATGTTGTAGAAATTGTATCACGCACTTCTTGCGTTTAATTAAAGGATTGCTGCATTATCTAGAACCAATCAGGCATTAGTGATGTTATTTTCCTTCAATTTTTCAAATAATTCAACTAGGAACTCACATTTGACCGTCCTTTATTTCTCCTCAGATGAGAATTAAAACCACTTTCATCCAAAGAAATTATATTCTCCTCGGCTTGCGGTGCATTTGTTGAAAAATTCAATGAATATTCCTTTCTTTTTTCTATCGTGTCGACACAGTTCAAGCGGTCTAAATTTTGTGTACCATTCTTCAGTGTGATTTTTAAAGTTCTCAATCGATTGTTTATAGAAGTTGGGGTCAGGCTGATGTGTGTTTTTTCTAAGACTTTTTCCCTAATATTTTTGAGCGTGATGCAGGGATTTTCTTCCACAACTTCCTCAATGTAATCCAATATCTCCTGTGTTATTTTCAAATTTTTCTTCCCAGCACTCTTCCTATTCAAAATTTGACAGCCACCTTTTCTTTATTTTTGAAGAAACGATTTAAGGTGCTTTCAATCATGCCCGCTATTTCAGCTGCTTTAGCAATAGTGCTGCCTTCTTTGTAGCATTTAATAAAAATTTTTTTTTGGTCGGTGCTTGTGCTTGCATATGGTGACCTTGTGTACACACTGTATTGTTAAGGGCACCCTTGACTATCAAGGATCCTTGATCCAAGATCCTTGATGAACTTTAAGCAAAACTAGCTCAAATATTTGCTTATAGTAGTTTCTCTTTACTATCAAGTTTACTTGATTAAGGAAATTGAAGTTGTAATTAGATTGAACACAATTTTTCTTATACGGTAAGTTAATTGTTTTCTTTTCATCAAATGTGCTTAGTAATTTATAATTTTACCATTGCCGAAAAATACAAGAAATGCGTTTGCTGCCATTGTCATATTATCGGCAATAGAGCTGCAAAACGAAAAACAAAGCGTTTCAGTAAAAAGTGGTATAGGGAAAGGTGGAAATACTCTCATGAAAGACTCTTAAAGAGCTTGAAATCAAAAACTACAAAAACTTTTTAAGAATGAACAGGCAAACCTTCAAGGAATTGGTGGATTTAGTGGGTCCACACATTGGACGCGATTTGTTTTTTTTAAGTTTTTATTCGGCCATTAGCTTTTAAGCCATGTGCCAAAATAATTTTAAATTAATTCAAAATCATTATAACAACGAATCTCCTCAGTACAGAGTGTAATCCTTTTAACCGTTCAACTTCCGCTAAGCAAATACATGTTTAGCATTTATCAGATTGCAACTCTCTTGACCTCCCAGAGTTTAATCCAAGTGCTAAAATTGTTATTGCAATAGGGTGATTCAATTTGATAACAATTTCGAATATAGGAATATAAAATCCTCTTATACATACATAGCTAATATTAACCAGAAAATCCACGCTCAACGACCAATCAGAAGAAGCCAAACTCTTCAAAGTACGACTCCGCCCTTGGGCTGAACGACGAGATATCTATCAAACAAAGGCGACATTAAAAATAACAACAACAACCACTTTAAGTATGAAAACATCTGTTTACAGATATATTCGACCTAATTATAGTCGGCGTCATTTCAAAGGATAAACGTGAAAAGAGCAATAAAAGAATATTGCCATAACACTAAGCTCTGTAGCAAAGCAATAAAATTCTTTTAGAGAAAAGATCTGCCAACTATTATATGATATACAAACTATATTATTGATCCACATTTTCAACAATTTAATCGGCCACCGGCATTAAAACCAATTGACAAAAATAGCGACACATTAATTTGATTCCAATTTTCACAGCGATTCAAATTGTAATTTTAATCTGCAATACTAAGGATAATGCGGCTTTCAACATTTATAAAAAATAGCGTTAAATTAAGTTGATTTCACTTTCCCTTTTTCAACCTGCAATCACAGTCCCCGTTTAATATCAGCTAAATTCTTATCCGCCTTAACCATCTTAGTGTAATTATTTCGTATGAAATGCTCTTTAACTTATGTAATTTAATTGATCCGCCAACTATTATATGATATACAAACTATATTCTTGATCCACATTTTCAAACTTAACTAATTTAATTGATTTGCCGTCCATTATATGATACTCAAATTTATATTTTGATCCACATTTTCAACATCTTAATCGACCATTTTCAATTCAAGATTTTAATTCAATCCCAAAAAATAAATTTATAATAGGTTGATTTCTCTTTTGATAAGTTCTTTTGGATAACATAATATTATAGGATAATTTTGGTCCTTTATTTCCTTTTTTACACCACCTAACACAATAAATCAGGATACATAGCTAATATTAACCAGAAAATCCACGCTCAACGACCAATCAGAAGAAGCCAAACTCTTCAAAGTACGACTCCGCCCTTGGGCTGAACGACGAGATATCTATCAAACAAAGGCGACACTAAAAATAACAACAACAACAACTTTAAGTATGAAAACATCTCTTTACAGATATATTCGGCCTAATAATAGTCGGCGTCATTTAGAAGATAATGAAAAACCAAAATTTGTTTTTTATTTTTTTTTGTTTTATTTTTTTTTTCCTCTCTCTTCCCCCTTTCTAATCATAGCGTTTTCACTCTGGTCACCCCCACCCTAAAACCCCCAATTCCCACGTGTCCCGTAGTGAGAAAAATAAATAAAGTATAACAAATAGTAGTAGCCAGCAAAGAGGAAAAACGCTAAACCGTGGAACAAAATTTTATTTTTTTGTAAAAAATGCTGAAAAATGAAAAATTAAATTTGTTCTGTAGCAGTCATCTACCTGACTTCGAGGAGGAGTTACCGTATGCTTTTATAGGCGATGAAGCTTTTGCTTTATCGGAAAATTTTTTGAGGCCTTATAGTCAAAGCACGTTAAATGAAGAGCGGCGAATTTTTAACACCAAATTTTCAAGCACATGCCGCATTGTTGAAAATGTGTTTGGTGTGTTAGCCTCAAGGTTTCGTATTTTTGAATCACCAATAAATTTAAAGTACAAATAATTGTATTAACGTGCTGCTACTTACATAACTTTTTATTTTAAAAAAAAACAAAAACATTGAATAAAGTAGAGAAAATAAAACAAATTAAATAAATTTAGAGCCTTGCCCTGTTAAGAATAGTAGTAATAATAATAAAATAATTAGGGATAAGTTTTGCAGTTATATAAATATGAAAAGCCTCTCAAATTTGTAAGAGTAAAGTTTTTTAAATAGTTTAAAATATTTTACTTTATCAGTATTAAAAGTATAATAAAACATTAACTTACACATGTGTTTCCTAAGTCGTCATAAGTACTTTGAGGAGCTGTTGCTCTTTCTTCTTCTAATGTAGTTAAAAGTTGTTCTTACTTCCTCCTGGTCCGAGAGAAACAACAAATCCTAGTAAAACCACAAACTAGGTTGGCACACGTCATCTGCAGCAGAGCCCAATTTTTTCGATTTGTTCACTTTTCTTAGCTCACATCGAAAAGTGGTTCGCATAGCATTAATTTCTTTTTTTGCGAACTCCTCATCTGCATAAGGATGATATTCTTTTACCTTTTCCGTTAATATTTCAATATTTGTACATTTTACAGGAAAATTATCCAAAACATATTATTTTTGTTCATGAAGGACAAAAATAAAACAAAAATCTTAGAAAGGACTTTATTACAACCAGTTCTTAATACAAATAGGAATATTCTACCTTTAATCTTATATTTATTTTTATGATATTATAAAAAGGAACTATTGTCCTTAGAAATTTCGGGTACCTTTTAACTCAACGATTTCTTCTGAAATTGTGAATGTACTCGTATATAGCCATCGTATGTAATCATTTTTGACTATATATAAACACATTTTTGTGAATATATATATAATCCCATAATTAGTAATGAATTTGTATATATTTTAAATAATTAAATTAATATTTAATATTTAAAATATGTTAATTTCACCTGCATTACCGAGTATGCCAAAAAATCAAAGTCATCTTTGGTTATCCATTTAGGTTGAAAGCTTCTATTGAATGATTTTCCGACTGTAACAGGAAATTTGTGGGGAAGTTTAGGGAGTAAAAGCGACATTAAAAAATTTTTTCAGTCACAAATTTGTTCAATTGTGTTCTATATTTATATGTTTTTACAAAAGTGCACAATTTTTCAAAAAACGATATTAACTGTAGAGTTTAATACCATTTTTCCTGTCTAGGTGCTTATTTATAGCTATAAAAGAAGTCACAGTGAATACTTCTAAATATTAAAAATTTAAATACAAAAATTTCTATTAATTAATGTTGTTGTTTTCCCGTGGCAGCTAGTTGCAATTTCATGGTCATATCCACATAGTATTTGTTGCAATCGGCTAATGTAATAGTTTGTATCGACGCGCGACGACTGAATCACATTAAGCAGATTTTAATTATATCCTGGGTCTGAGAGCAAATTCCTCGCATACAACTTAGTTTTTGAAAAAACTTTTTCAATAGGATTCAACATTGGGAAGTATGATGAAATATATGATGTTGTAGAAATTGTATCACGCACTTCTTGCGTTTAATTAAAGGATTGCTGCATTATCTAGAACCAATCAGGCATTAGTGATGTTATTTTCCTTCAATTTTTCAAATAATTCAACTAGGAACTCACATTTGACCGTCCTTTATTTCTCCTCAGATGAGAATTAAAACCACTTTCATCCAAAGAAATTATATTCTCCTCGGCTTGCGGTGCATTTGTTGAAAAATTCAATGAATATTCCTTTCTTTTTTCTATCGTGTCGACACAGTTCAAGCGGTCTAAATTTTGTGTACCATTCTTCAGTGTGATTTTTAAAGTTCTCAATCGATTGTTTATAGAAGTTGGGGTCAGGCTGATGTGTGTTTTTTCTAAGACTTTTTCCCTAATATTTTTGAGCGTGATGCAGGGATTTTCTTCCACAACTTCCTCAATGTAATCCAATATCTCCTGTGTTATTTTCAAATTTTTCTTCCCAGCACTCTTCCTATTCAAAATTTGACAGCCACCTTTTCTTTATTTTTGAAGAAACGATTTAAGGTGCTTTCAATCATGCCCGCTATTTCAGCTGCTTTAGCAATAGTGCTGCCTTCTTTGTAGCATTTAATAAAAATTTTTTTTTGGTCGGTGCTTGTGCTTGCATATGGTGACCTTGTGTACACACTGTATTGTTAAGGGCACCCTTGACTATCAAGGATCCTTGATCCAAGATCCTTGATGAACTTTAAGCAAAACTAGCTCAAATATTTGCTTATAGTAGTTTCTCTTTACTATCAAGTTTACTTGATTAAGGAAATTGAAGTTGTAATTAGATTGAACACAATTTTTCTTATACGGTAAGTTAATTGTTTTCTTTTCATCAAATGTGCTTAGTAATTTATAATTTTACCATTGCCGAAAAATACAAGAAATGCGTTTGCTGCCATTGTCATATTATCGGCAATAGAGCTGCAAAACGAAAAACAAAGCGTTTCAGTAAAAAGTGGTATAGGGAAAGGTGGAAATACTCTCATGAAAGACTCTTAAAGAGCTTGAAATCAAAAACTACAAAAACTTTTTAAGAATGAACAGGCAAACCTTCAAGGAATTGGTGGATTTAGTGGGTCCACACATTGGACGTGATTTGTTTTTTTTAAGTTTTTATTCGGCCATTAGCTTTTAAGCCATGTGCCAAAATAATTTTAAATTAATTCAAAATCATTATAACAACGAATCTCCTCAGTACAGAGTGTAATCCTTTTAACCGTTCAACTTCCGCTAAGCAAATACATGTTTAGCATTTATCAGATTGCAACTCTCTTGACCTCCCAGAGTTTAATCCAAGTGCTAAAATTGTTATTGCAATAGGGTGATTCAATTTGATAACAATTTCGAATATAGGAATATAAAATCCTCTTATACATACATAGCTAATATTAACCAGAAAATCCACGCTCAACGACCAATCAGAAGAAGCCAAACTCTTCAAAGTACGACTCCGCCCTTGGGCTGAACGACGAGATATCTATCAAACAAAGGCGACATTAAAAATAACAACAACAACCACTTTAAGTATGAAAACATCTGTTTACAGATATATTCGACCTAATTATAGTCGGCGTCATTTCAAAGGATAAACGTGAAAAGAGCAATAAAAGAATATTGCCATAACACTAAGCTCTGTAGCAAAGCAATAAAATTCTTTTAGAGAAAAGATCTGCCAACTATTATATGATATACAAACTATATTATTGATCCACATTTTCAACAATTTAATCGGCCACCGGCATTAAAACCAATTGACAAAAATAGCGACACATTAATTTGATTCCAATTTTCACAGCGATTCAAATTGTAATTTTAATCTGCAATACTAAGGATAATGCGGCTTTCAACATTTATAAAAAATAGCGTTAAATTAAGTTGATTTCACTTTCCCTTTTTCAACCTGCAATCACAGTCCCCGTTTAATATCAGCTAAATTCTTATCCGCCTTAACCATCTTAGTGTAATTATTTCGTATGAAATGCTCTTTAACTTATGTAATTTAATTGATCCGCCAACTATTATATGATATACAAACTATATTCTTGATCCACATTTTCAAACTTAACTAATTTAATTGATTTGCCGTCCATTATATGATACTCAAATTTATATTTTGATCCACATTTTCAACATCTTAATCGACCATTTTCAATTCAAGATTTTAATTCAATCCCAAAAAATAAATTTATAATAGGTTGATTTCTCTTTTGATAAGTTCTTTTGGATAACATAATATTATAGGATAATTTTGGTCCTTTATTTCCTTTTTTACACCACCTAACACAATAAATCAGGATACATAGCTAATATTAACCAGAAAATCCACGCTCAACGACCAATCAGAAGAAGCCAAACTCTTCAAAGTACGACTCCGCCCTTGGGCTGAACGACGAGATATCTATCAAACAAAGGCGACACTAAAAATAACAACAACAACAACTTTAAGTATGAAAACATCTCTTTACAGATATATTCGGCCTAATAATAGTCGGCGTCATTTAGAAGATAATGAAAAACCAAAATTTGTTTTTTATTTTTTTTTGTTTTATTTTTTTTTTCCTCTCTCTTCCCCCTTTCTAATCATAGCGTTTTCACTCTGGTCACCCCCACCCTAAAACCCCCAATTCCCACGTGTCCCGTAGTGAGAAAAATAAATAAAGTATAACAAATAGTAGTAGCCAGCAAAGAGGAAAAACGCTAAACCGTGGAACAAAATTTTATTTTTTTGTAAAAAATGCTGAAAAATGAAAAATTAAATTTGTTCTGTAGCAGTCATCTACCTGACTTCGAGGAGGAGTTACCGTATGCTTTTATAGGCGATGAAGCTTTTGCTTTATCGGAAAATTTTTTGAGGCCTTATAGTCAAAGCACGTTAAATGAAGAGCGGCGAATTTTTAACACCAAATTTTCAAGCACATGCCGCATTGTTGAAAATGTGTTTGGTGTGTTAGCCTCAAGGTTTCGTATTTTTGAATCACCAATAAATTTAAAGTACAAATAATTGTATTAACGTGCTGCTACTTACATAACTTTTTATTTTAAAAAAAAACAAAAACATTGAATAAAGTAGAGAAAATAAAACAAATTAAATAAATTTAGAGCCTTGCCCTGTTAAGAATAGTAGTAATAATAATAAAATAATTAGGGATAAGTTTTGCAGTTATATAAATATGAAAAGCCTCTCAAATTTGTAAGAGTAAAGTTTTTTAAATAGTTTAAAATATTTTACTTTATCAGTATTAAAAGTATAATAAAACATTAACTTACACATGTGTTTCCTAAGTCGTCATAAGTACTTTGAGGAGCTGTTGCTCTTTCTTCTTCTAATGTAGTTAAAAGTTGTTCTTACTTCCTCCTGGTCCGAGAGAAACAACAAATCCTAGTAAAACCACAAACTAGGTTGGCACACGTCATCTGCAGCAGAGCCCAATTTTTTCGATTTGTTCACTTTTCTTAGCTCACATCGAAAAGTGGTTCGCATAGCATTAATTTCTTTTTTTGCGAACTCCTCATCTGCATAAGGATGATATTCTTTTACCTTTTCCGTTAATATTTCAATATTTGTACATTTTACAGGAAAATTATCCAAAACATATTATTTTTGTTCATGAAGGACAAAAATAAAACAAAAATCTTAGAAAGGACTTTATTACAACCAGTTCTTAATACAAATAGGAATATTCTACCTTTAATCTTATATTTATTTTTATGATATTATAAAAAGGAACTATTGTCCTTAGAAATTTCGGGTACCTTTTAACTCAACGATTTCTTCTGAAATTGTGAATGTACTCGTATATAGCCATCGTATGTAATCATTTTTGACTATATATAAACACATTTTTGTGAATATATATATAATCCCATAATTAGTAATGAATTTGTATATATTTTAAATAATTAAATTAATATTTAATATTTAAAATATGTTAATTTCACCTGCATTACCGATATATAATAGATTCACATTTTTGCTCAAAAATATTTTTGACTATCAAAAAATTCATGAAACTGCCGTCAAGGATGTCATTTATAGTATAATATAAATTATACTTGATCAAACTTGATCAACTTGATCAAAAAAACAAAAAGCAATTATTATTAAGTTTATTCGGTTTTATTCTCTTCGGTGTTTTCCGAACCTTCTTCAATTTTTCTAAATTCTAATTTTTTCTTTCTCTCCAGTTTCCCACCATCCCAATCGCCACAATGATTAAGAACAGATGGAATACTTTCGTCGATTGACTTCCTTGACAACGGCTCATCATCAGATTTTGATAATTTTTTAACAAGTACTACTGCAATAAAAAAATAATTATTTAATTAATTCATTTAAATGTGAGGAATATACCTTTTATGATTTTATAAAATTGTGTCTCAATAAAAATAAGTTTTCTTTTATCACTTGCTTTTTTTAAATTATATAAAAGAGCCACGTTGCGTGACATTGCAAAACGCATCATTGACACAGTGCTTTTAGTCAAAGCTTGACTAGGGTAAACTAACGACGTAAGTTTGCGTACTTGCAAAAACATGAATATAAGCTTGTGATGATAAAAAATTATAAAAAATATTTACCATTTTGTTTTTGTAATTCTCATTTGACTTTAAATGTTTATTAAAATTATCGAAATCAGTGACATCTGCACACGATAGTTCGATTGTTTCGTCTTCGGAATTGATATTTATGGTTGAACTCGTCATGGAATTACAAGCATTCCTTATTTCTACGATGTTGCCTTTCATGTCATTGACTTTTTTGACTAATGTATTAAGGGTAGTCTTCAAACTCGGTTGTTCCTTAACTAGCGGGTCCAGTAATGCTTGCAAATCCCTTTTTAGGAGCGCTGAAATAAAATATAAATAACATATGTCCACTAAACATTGAGACTAACTTCAAGCGTACGCCATATGAAAACAAACAAATGAATTGAAAATTCCTTTTATGTATATTTTAATCTATTTATTGACTGCCGAAAAATACATTTATAATACACTCAATGGACCATTGTCTTCGATTTTTCGCAATGTAGAACGAATGTCCCGATTTAGGTTTTGGACGGTTTTTATGTCAATTTTTTTCAATTTTCGCTTGATTCGATTTATCAACTCTTGCTCATTTTGTGCCTCCCAGCCGTTCTCGTACACCATACGCTTAAGAACTGCCCAAAAATTTTCAATTGGACGTGCCTGTGGTACGTTTGGAGGATTGTCTTTCTGCGGCACAAATGGTATTTTTTGCTTGGTCAGCCAATCTAATGTTTTTTACTATAAATTAATATAAATTAAGTATAAAATATTACGATTTGTTCAAAAAATATTAAAATAACATGAATCAAGAATCAGTTATTTATAATGATAAAAATTATATCATTTATAATCATTGTTTATTGCATTACCTTCGTCGATATGATGTAGAAAGACTTTTTATATTATTATCGGATGATTCCGAAAGCGACCGATGAGCGATGTCGTCATCGCTTGAATTTGATTCCAAACTTCCATTTTCTTTTGACGTAATCTGTGCTCTCGAATGTGTTGATCTTTTACGTTTCATCCGGTTCGATAAATTTAATTCTATTAATTTGGTATATAATTTAATTAAATTATTTAAAATGAAAATAATTTATAACTGACATTTAAGGCGTTTTATTTTGTTTTTGAGCTTGGACATTCAATTTTGTTGATCACTAAATTTTTTTTTCTACTATAAACTAGATTTAACTTTTTATTTGAATTCTCAATCAATCATTTAAAATTTTAGTGTGGTATTAAAAACTTGAAAAATGTATGAGTACTAAAAAATTATAATAGAAAATAAATTTCATAAAATTATATAAAATTTGATGAATTTTTATAAAATTTAATGAAATAAATTTTTCCCAGTTGCCAAAAAATAAATTTGTCTTACCAGAATTCATTTTTAGATCAGAATCTAAACTCATAGTCGCAGATTTCAGCATTTGCTGACCTCTGTAATCGCAAAATTTTTTTTTTTATAAAAATCTTTATCCCCTTTGGCTTTTATTTTCGCAGATGCTTCATTATCCGTTGAGTAAGCATATGGTTGATAATGTAATTTAACAATCCATTTTTCGCATCCTCTTAAGGTTTAGCAAAAACAACGATTTTAAATCAGGTAAACAAAATAAGTTTCATATACTTATATATACGTATATATATGTATATATACATACATAATATATAGATTTTCTTGACCTGTTTTCAAGTTTTAAAGACTTAGGTAATTAAAGTAAGCATATTTTGGTTATTTATATTCAATAATATTTTTTACTGCCAATAAATTAAGTTATGTTTTATTTTAATAATACATATAGTATAAGTATAAATTTAAGTTTTTAGCAAATTCAATTGTGAATTTAAATATATCCTTAATTATGTTTAATTTATTTTTATTTTTAATATTATATTTTAAATTGATCATGCAGCATATGCATGCTATAAGGCTTTGTCGATTACATATGTAACAATGGCATTACATATATTTCAGGGCGCAAGTCCATACATACCATTTTTTTTGCAACTTCAGCAATTTCATATGTGCCATTTTTTTGATTTTTTGTACTTACTTTCCACATTTCCGTTTCTCCTGAGTTGCAAGGATACATGAAAATTGGCTTTATTTTTCTCAATAATTTTCCATGAATCTTTATTAATTTAGCGTTAGAATTTGAAAATCGGAAAATTTCAGAGATTTGTAAAATTTCATTATTTTTCAATAATATAATATTATCGGGAGATTTAGTAGTTAATATAGAATTCTCAAATCTGACTTTTGTAATAATTAGTTTATCAATTTCATCTCCGTCGTATTCTTTTAATATTTCAATTGCATCAATTAATTCCGGTTTTGGCCACATGCTCGAACCCATTTCATTAAAACGGCAGGACAATTGAGCAAGTGGCTTATTACCACTCCTCAAAATGTTTTTTAGTTTACTTAATAAATTTTCAAAAGAATAACTTGACCTTGTTGGCAAAGAGCACTGCATAAATGATACATCATCTGCAAGGTGGTAAAGGCTGTGGACATTTCCAATGAGAAATTGTAAAGTATATATTGCCGGTGCAACATTTATTGTAATTTTGCATGTTGTGCTTTTTTTACAGCGATTTCTTTTGAACACAATATTCTGCAGCTAACATGTAGTAATAAAAAATGCTTGTATGTAGTTTTTAGCAAGACTTTTTTTAACACAACAGGCCCTGCATATAATAATAAAAATTGTAACTCTGTTGATTTATATTTATGAAAATCAGCTAATGAACGTGTTGTCCTTTGAAAGTCTGAAGGCACTTTAATCTTTGTTAATAGTCTAGACAGCCGGGTTTTGTTATTGTTACTAATTTTTAGTTTTTTATTCATGCTACCATCTATCCAACACTCTAATAACTTCTTCATTACCCCCCAAAAAAAAGCAAATGCATTGACTCTAGTACAAATTGATTCACTAAATCTATTTTAGGTTCAATAAGAAGCAAAGGTGAGTTTCCAATGTGATGATCTGGATTAGATTGATTCCTAAATGGTTCATCGATTCTTGGCTCATAATTACAAATAAGAGGATAAACAGTTCGTTCTTTGTATCGTTCACCTGCTACTGTGCATCTCTCACAAGCATAGTATCCTTCATGATTTTTTATGCATTTGAGTAATGATCGTGCAGGCCTATCACACACAAATCCTTTAATAGGAATATTGAAGAAATGATTATTTATTGTGATTCCTGCAGCATGCAATTCATTTATTTCTATTAAAAATTTGTGTAAATAACGATTCAGTTCGTTAGGTTTGCTATTACCACAATAAATAGCTACAGGAAATGGCTTATAATAATTAAAATGAGAAAATACTTTACAAAGAATAGGCCATAGTTGTTTCTGGCTTGACTTAAATAAGGGTAGACCATCAACATTAATTAAAAGTTCTATATTATTGGTCTCGTGTAGTTTATCATTAATACATTTTTCTAAATTCACTTTAATACCAAAGTAAACGAATTCTTCTTCGCCGCCAAAATTTTCAACTTCATATGTTGCCTTAATTGTACCTAAAAATGTTTTCGCACACTTTGGTAAATCTGGATATTGGTCTCTTAAAATGTCTAGCAGTTGTTCTAACCGAGTATGAGGAAGAGGAGGATTTATTAATGCCCATTGTCGAATTTTTTCAATGATACTTAAATTGTCCATTGCCTTATCAAGTTCATCGTTGGAGCCTGAACTCATTGAGACTTCTTGTAGTAGTTCATCAACACTAGATTCAAAACTATTTTCATTTCTTTGCTGCAAATTATCTGACACCGAAATATCCATCACTGATTCTTGAGTTAATAACACATCTTCACCAATAAAATTCGAACTAGTGGCATTATGATCACAATTAATTATTGATAATAAATCACATTGTTCTGATACAAAAGACGATTCATGTCGTGCTTTACGAAATTTTTCCGCTCTCATACGACCGAGCTCACGTTTTCGCAATGTTTTACTTTTTATGGTATACATTTTTATGTATCAAATGTTTTAAATCGTCAAGAAATAGTAATGAAATAAAAACCGATTTATTAATTAAAACAACATAAAAAATCAAAAACGACCGAATAGAACAAAAACGTGATGCACTAACTTAAGATCGACACCTAAGACTAAGACTGGTACCCAAGACTACCTAAGACTTTAACTAATGCCCGCCTTCTTTTGAGTGTTATTTAATGATCTAGAGAAGTATGAAGATGCATACATACAAATTATGCATTTCCTTGAAAAACAATTTCTGAAAACTCTTTTTTTTAAGGAAAGAACTTTGATTTGTTGATTTAAAAAAGGGAAACAAAAGGAGTACTTATGTCTTTTGAAAATTTATTGCTCTTAATCTTTAACACATTTCGAGTGTTTATTTACAGGAAATAACGCTGTAAAACAAAAAAGAGATAAACAATTAGTCCCCTTCAGACGCTTGTTTCTTATCAGACTTGTATTAATTAATCGATTTTCTATTAAAAAATTTGCTTCCGAAGTTTGAAAAGTATGTACTTTTAATAAGTAAGTCAAGCTCTGTAAGGCGAGTCTGAACCGATCTGTTTCGGCGGAAGCCGTGTTGACTCTCATGTAAAAAAGGTTCTATTACTTGAGAGAGACGTTTTTCTATTATTGTTTCGAAGGTTTTTGACATAGTGCGTAGTAAAGCTATCGGTCGAAAATCCTTTGCAGTGGGATGCCGAAGTTTATTTGTACCTCCTTATGCTTTTTCGTGGTGAAGAATAGTACGAAACCATTTGATCGCACCTATCTGTACCTGACATGTGAGAATTATACTCAAATATATTGTTAGGTTTCATTTTTTTTTGTCCACATTTATTTTCCACCTCAGTCATTTGAGTATGATGTTTTGTTGTTATACATAGAATTTCGCGATTATCTTTCCATTTATTGACATAAATATCACCTTTCTTCCGCCATATGTGCTCTCATTTTTTCAATTTTTTGTTGATGACTACTTTTAGATTACCTTTCCGGTTTGCATGAAGCGTTCCTATGGTATGTGTTTTTAAACTTAGTAAGCTTTGCGATAATTCAATGTTGTTATAAAAGTTATCCATGTATAAGCTATGACACTTGTTCAGATACAGTTCCAACATGCGCATCACAAGGTCATTTTTTTTTTTATGAAAATACAGGAACGTTCTGCTTTCCTTTGTTGTATACAAATTTTGTATGGGTTGTATATTATATGTTATATATTAATTGAAACACTCCTTTGTATTTTGGGACTATCCTTAACTTTATTTATATATATTATTTTTTTTTTACACACTTTTATTCTTCATTTGTCTAATATAATCAATATCTGAATAGTTTTTTTTTTTTTACTCCATAAAATTATAATTTTCCAAAATTAGTATCTTTTTATTTTTATAAATGTTTCCACAATAAATCCTTTTATTTTTACTAGTCTAATACAGTTAGTATTTTAAATTTATTAAATCACTTCAAAAAATCCTTTTAGTTTTTATTTTTATTAAATTACTCTATTACAATCAATGTTTTAATTTTTATTAGATTACTCCACACTGTCATATTTTTTCGAATTGTTTTCTTTTTTTTTAAATGTTTCCACAAAACATCCTTTTATATTTTCTAGTCTAGTACAATCAATATTTTAAATTTATTAAATTACTTCATACAAACATATTTTTTCAAAATAATGATCCCCTTTTTTTTGTTTTTATAAATGTTTTCACAAAAATTCCTTTTATTTTTACGGTTGCACTATTGGAGTGCACTTTGGTGGAATCACTTTTATTATGCAGGTTGGCATATGTGTTCCACTTTGAAAGACTTCATCATATAACTCCGGTCTTGTTTGTCTTGCCCATGAGTCAATAAGAAGAAGAAATTAATTGTTTTTAACATACGGCTTTAAACAGTTTTTCAAGAAATCTTCATATAAAGCTGTAGTCAATTTGCCCGATTTTGATGATGTGACGATAACGTTTTTATATATTTTTAGGTATTTTGGAACTTGTTGTTTTATTTTTGGTCCAAAATCACCTATTGGTTCTTGCAAACATAGAAAAACTGAGGGTACTAGTTTCCCAAACATGGTAATACTGTATTGTGCAGTGTATGTGTGTGACACCTTATTAATATCCTGCCTTCTTACAAACACGGTTTTGCTTCCTTTTTCTGTTAAAGTCCGGTTGAATTGTGTTCGGTATTGGCATCCTAAATTATTATAAAATTTTCATAGCTTCATGTATGCATTATAATTATGAATATAATATTAATTTTGACAGTTTTAATTTTGATTAATTTTACTGGACTTTTTTTATACAAATGAAGTTGAAAAGTATTAAATACCTGTTTGATCGGTATTAATAATAAAATCCTCCTCAAAGTTAGGCATTAGCCGCTTTGTATGCAAACAAAATATTTCTGCAGAAGCCAATATTTCCTCAATCGATAATGCTTCTTGCTTCGAAATAAATCTCGTAACTTTTCGTGAACGAATGCCATGTTGTGGCTTAAATTTTGATAACCATGCAGTAGAGGCTTTAAATTTTAAATCGGGAAATTGATTAGCTGCAGCCAAAGCCCATTGCTGTAAGTTTCTTGTAGTTACTTGCGTGTAACTCTGTCTTGCTTCAACAAAGCGATTATACGTCCAATGATCGATTGATAAATATTTTTCAAAAATAGTTCTACCATTTTTAACATCGTTTTCCCACGATATTAAATTATCTTTTCTTTTTAAACGATGACATCCATTTCTTTGTAGCGTAGTTAATTTCCACGTAGGATGTGCTTTAGCAATGTTTTTTAATTGTTTGGCATCTGGCTCGTATTCATCAGATGAGCTACTTACGGATGCTTCATAACTTTCTTCCATGCACTTCTGTTGTACATGTATTAATTCCTCATCCGTCACAAATTTTTTCTCATTTATTATCTCCAAAGTATTATTAAATATTTTTGTGCCTGTAATAATACCATCATCACCTATTACTTCAGGAGGAGTTGAGGCAATCAAATCATTTTCTACGAGTAAGCTTTCGCAAAATACAACTGCATCTTATGTGTAACGGTATTTTCGGATCAAGCAGCGGTCCATCATCTTTTTCTAGATATCATTCTAGATATTCAAAAGGAATGCTTAGAGTCAATGGTGGTTCGAATATGATTGAATTATCATTCATATCAATCATATTGGTATAATCCGTGCAACTAAAGTATACGATAGGGTTTTTATAAACTCTCAGGTGCATTGGATTTTCCACATGGTTGCGGTAATGTAAAATTTTTTTAAAGCTAAGTCGCATATGTCTTTTTCATCGTCGAACAACATTGCTAATAAAACGTTTTCCGAGTGAGCATAATACGAGTTTTTTTGAACAACACTATTTACAATTTTCCTTAAATTTGAATCCAAATATTGAGTCCAACGTATGAATTTACAAAATAATACACTGCCGTACACGACAGAGTTGTAATACTTAATATTAAAATACATTGGCGTATACACTTTCATTATATAGTTTGCCAGAATTTTTAAATTTTTAGACGGCTTATTAGTTGTCACATACAACCGTAATAATCTACTGACCTTAGTAAGCCTGCGAGAATGTACATGGTTTAATGTTAGACAAATCAGCCAAAACCTCACCGGAAGAAATTGCAAGTGCCATTCTGTACAAGTACATCGCATCGATAGTTAATTCAACACCACTTAAATCAGCTATATTTTCAGGTGTGATCCTCTCAAAACCGACCACCTGAAAATTGAAAAGATTTCATGAATTATAGAAGGCAATAAATAAGTTACAATTATATACCGGAAGATTTTCAAAAGTTTCAATTTCTTTACTAAACTTTCCGGTTGTTGTCCGTGGTCTAGTGGTAGATGTATTTTCTAAAGTATCAAATAAATGTCGGAACGGAAGCTCGTTGAAGTGGAGGAGAAATAATATCTCAAGATATCCCGTTGAGCTGGCAGATTAAGACCACTCAAATCACAAGACATACCAAAAGCAGCAACATTGTGAGATGGCATATGTTTCAAAGAATTTTCAGTACTTGTTGATGTTGTGGCGTTTTGCGATGTAGATCCATTGTAGACTAAAAATAACGAAATTTTCTATTCACTTTTTAAATTATCTTTATATTTGTTTTGTCAATTTTTTCTTTCACTTTTTGTTGTTACAAAAGCGAAGAGCTTTCTGAAATTGAACTGACATGAAAATTCATGTGAAGCTGCTTATATACCCTCGACTGGGTGAGCATTGGTGTTTTTTAACTCCTTCTTGAGATTCTCTTACGTGTCTTGTCATATTTGATTCCTTTGTAAAAGATTGTTCGCAATTGTATGCACTTATAACTCTATAACCAAAAAAAGAATCATTATTAATTTTATTATTAAATAATTAACAAGACTTAACTCACGTTGTCTTCATTTTTGATCGTCCCTAAAATTTCCTGGGCGTCATTGTCATAAAGTTCCTACGATTCGAAAGAAAACTTGTTTAATTAATTCAAAATATTAACACTCTGAAGTGCTTAAAAGTGTTAAAACAAATGCACACACTTCACAAAAAAGTTGAAGTAACTTATTCCTAAAAACAAAACTATCTTTTTCTTCGTTTATTTAAATTTTATGCTTTCAATTTCTAAATACCTCATTAAGAAATATAATTAAAAAATGTTCTTCTATAGCGAATGTATTAAAATAATTTGTATATTCACTATATTATTATCAAAGAATAATCCAAAATTTGTGGGTTTTTTTTGCCTATGGGGTAAATATGAAGATGAGAAATCATTTGGATGTCGTACAAGAAATATTGACTAAATGAAAAAACCTTGCTATTTTACCAAAGGAAAAATCTTTTGAAAAAAAAATTCATACAGCAAAACATCAGATTTTATTTATAAAACATTAAATGAAATGTTATGAAGTCTCCTAAAGGTACGTATCACTCTTTGTAAGGTACAAAAACTACCTTTAAAATACAGATAAATTAGGGTCCGGGACTAAACTCACAGAGCGTTTTATGTAATATGGGGAAATTCTTATTCAATCGTTGCAGAGGAGATCTTATCAATTACCTTTGCTCAAGCGGGTAGCGCTGGATGCCAGGCAATTGTTAAAAGCGACTATTTTTGGAGAATATTTCTTCCAATTATCAAAAGTTTTAGCGAGAAACGCTGGTCTTTGATAATTGGCAATCTGTTTAGGCTACCAAAAGTTTCAGCGGGAAACGCTGGTCTTTGGTAGCTAAAAGATTCAAAAATATTAAAATAATATTACCTTAGGTGGAAAATTTCGGACTTTGTGAATTGTTTGCCTTGTCGATGCTTTTTGCTTAAGTTACCAAAAGTCTTAGCGGGAAACGCTGGTCTTTGTTAACTTCGCAACTTAAATATCTGGACAAGATGAATTTCGTAGGTTACCAAAAGTTTTAGCGGGAAACGCTGGTCTTTGGTAACCAAATAAAATGGTAAACACTTTGAATTCAAAACACCAACTGATTTATTTTTCAAAAAGAAGGCTCACCTGCCGAAAGGGCCGTGGTTTGTCTTTACACAATTTTTACAAGAACTCATTCGACTATTAAAATTATTCTACTTTTATAGGGAATTTTTCATCCCACTCCTCAACACAATTTTTCCATGTTCTATAATATTTTTTGTGAAATCTGCAAATCAATCAAATATATTTTGATTTGCAAATTTCGCATTTAAAAAGTTCATTGATTTGGTTGAACTATATTACTATATAAAACTTTTCTTTTTTTTCTTGAATATTATTTATGCGAAATCTGCAAATCAGTAAAATATATTTCGATTTGCAAATTCCGCATTTACAAAGTTCATTATGGTTCATTGTATTAAATGAATCAAAGTTTTATAATATGCATACATGCATATTAAATTAGAATTAATTGATTTGTTTTTCTTTTTTTTTTTATCTTAAAAATTGAGAAAATATGAAGATTGAAGATCTTCATACCTAACATTCCTCCCTCCCCCCTTATTGAGAACATTTTTCGGGGGAAAATGTTTTTAATTTGGGGTTTGTTTTATTTTTAATGCTAAGTTCCTAATTTAATTTATTATGTATATTTTTTTTTTTATTTTATTTCTTATAGGATAATTTACAAAAAATATTTTCTTTTATTTATTATACAAGAATTGGAATTGAATTTATTTTTGAAAATTGGTTTTTTTTTTCAAAAGATATAAAGATCACTTAAGCTAGTATCAATACGTAATTATTATATGTTTATAGAGATAGTAATATAGCAAATTTTCCTTTGAAAGTTTTTCTTATTGGTATTGTTGTATTTGTTTGTTACATATTGTTGATATGATTCCGGCATTTATTTCATAGATTTTCAAATGATGCAATTTTTAATTTGGTGTTTAATTGTTGAGTGAAACTAGTTTGTATGTATATCCTTTTTGGATATATATATTTTGGATATATATTTCCCATGAAATAGCATTGAATTGGCGGTTTATTTCAAAGCTTTGAGTATAGTAAAGACCATCAGTTAGGTTTAAGGTGTGCCGGAATATTCCTTTAGGTTGGTTCGGCAATTTGAGTGAGGGACTCCAATGGTCTTCAGGTTTAATTCTCTTTGGCTTTATTATTTTTTGTAGAAGAGATGGTGGAATTTTCTTTATAGGGGGGAGATTATTTTGTTCAGAGAATATAAGGGTACATTTGGAATTAGTTGATTATTTACAGGGCAGTTTATTCTTGACCTAGAGGGCCATAGAATTCTATTGAAACGGCAACGGCTCAGTCTTAATTTGTGGATCATGTATTGAAGTTTCCTGCCTAATTTGTGGCAAAAATGAGGTCTTTTTGTGGACGGCCATATTTGTTTAAGACGCGAGTTTCCTTTTAACCACTTCCTTTGATCTTCTATTTTAGCCCATTTCTTGGGAATGCTACTTAGGAAATTCTCGAAATTCTCGAAATTCCCATTTCATTTCCCGGAAGGCCCATATGTCCAGGGTTTATGAAGCCACTGCTTAGAAAGTTCCTGATTCTTTCCAATTCGGTGTCTCGGTTTGTTGAGTTTAAAATGGTTTTGCATGTGCTAAGGGAGTCTGTGAAGATGACTATGTTTTTATGTCTCATTGATAATTACATTTTCTTTGAATGTTTGCTTTAAGTCTTAGTTCTAATTTTATCAGTAAACTATATTGATTATTTTTATCAATGGATTTTGTCCTATTTATTTTAATTCTTAATTTATAAGTTTTATATTATTTTTTTAAAATTTTAATTTTGATTTTTATTTTAAATCAATGTGTTTTAATTATTTATTCAAAATTTTAATTTACATTTTGATTATTGGAATCTTAATTTGTCAGTTATTATTATTCATATTATATTATGAAGGGTAAGAGGTTTATTATTTATAGCATATTTACTTTATGAGAAGATTTATGAATGTACATTTGCTGCATAGGGATAATTTCCAACTGGAAAATATGACAGCAAAGAGTAAAGAGAAAACATGAACAAAAGTAGATGCGAACACTAAATTTCTTATACACTGCTTAAGCTAACGCTGGGACGAACAGGTAAAAAGGTAATGTGATGACAACTTTATATTTAACTAATTTCAGAAACAACAACAATAAATATTTTAATCACCCTTTGCCTTATGAATCCATTTACTATTGTGTGTATCACTTTTGATGAAATTTTTTCTCATTCAACAAAGCATCACGTGTCTAATACGTGTTTCTCATTTTATACACCGAAGTAGGGTCATGTCTTCTTACTTTATTTTAAAATAAAATAAGGCAAAGGGTTAAAGTGCTGATTAAAAGCATTTGCAACTTTTATCCGTCTATTAATTCCAGATGATTTTATAAGCTCTACACAAAAGTTAAATAACAGCTTCTTAAAAGGAATATTTACATCCAAGAATTTTTTCGAATAGCCCAGAAAATGTTGTGCTAATTTACAAATTGCTTTTATTAAACTCTTGTTATTATGCCCATAAAAAATCTTTTCCGCAACAAGACCTGATAGCGTTTCCACGGTTATTTGCTTTATATATTTATAATGTAACAACAAATATAATACTTTTCTTAGAGACATTTTTAAATCATCAGCGATACATACAATTGATCTTGGATTATCAAAATGCCAATATGGCAATAATTCTAAATTTATAAGTTGTGAATAGCTTATTTCTTTTGCCTTCTTTAAATGCATATATGGTTCCGTGAAAACGCACTATAAGGTTCAATTTTTTATAACCCAAAAATTTTATATTGTAAGAGGTAATCATCTTCAAGATTAAAAATATGTCGGATTAGCGCTGAAATTACTGTTTTTATATAACGTCCTTCGACGTTTTTTGTTTTTCCAGTTAGCGGGTACCAAAGTTCTTTTCTGACTTTATCAGATTTATATTGTTACAGCCCAGAAAATTTTGTGCTAATTTAGAATTAGAATCATTTAGTGTATTAATTTGTAAATTTTAACATTCAACAGCTGCGGTTAACTTAATCTTAATCTTATTTTAAAAAGTAAATACTGAAGTATTATTATTGCAAAGTAAAAGTATCATAAATAAAATATAATGTATCTACACCAACAAAAACGCCGATGAGGAGAACTTAATTTGAACTTGTTTTTGAGAAAATGTATATTATTTTCAAAATTATTAATATCAAAACGACAAAATGCGCAAAATAACAATAAGAAATTAAAATTATTTCATATTGAAATAAAAATGATGTACTAAAGAAAAAATTGATTTTTAAATAAAATTATTACTTAACACAATGTTAAATTTGAAAAAATTTTTTTTTGATTTTTCTATATTTTATGAGATTAAAATAGATCTTATTTAATAAAATTTATTATAATTCAAAATTATATAATAAATAATATAAAAATTAATAATAATTAAATAAAATTTTGTTTAAAATTAGTTCTTCCTAAATTTAGAACAATATTCTTACTTTTTAAAATAAAATTTTACCGATATAACTATCCCGTTAAAATTAAGAAGTATATTTAAGAGTTTTATGTGTAAATAATATGTATTAAATAAATTTGTATTACAGTGCTGAAAAAAACAATTGATTCCAAATATTTTTTTGGAATTTTTTCATGTTTTTAATTTCAAAATAAAAATATTTTATCAGGTTACATTTGCCATTTACCTGATTTACATTTTGAAAGTAAAATATCCCAAAACATTTGTAGTTTAATTTTCGTTCTCGCTAACAGTACGAATTTGAAATAAATAATAATAATGTCACATAAATTTAACACTGGGTTCAAAATGAAGGCTTAATGTTGGCCATAAAAAAAAACAATAACAATCAAGTTATTTCCAGCACTGTAGTTGTGTGTTACTATCACATTATTGTACTGCTTTAATTAATTTATATGTATTTATAAGTTGTAAAAAAACAAAAAAACAAAAATTGTTGTGAGCCTTAAAAAAAAATCGAAAAATAACTAAACTAATTAAAAAGGAAATTAAGTTATTATTGGCACCACACACAATTGGAAATTCTGTTTAATTGCGTAATGAGATTCTACAATTACGCTATAATTGTGCACAATTATGTCAACGACTTAAAAAAACAAAAAATTCATACAGTTAAATCTGGAATAACGGAAGATATTTAAAAATTTTTAGAATCAATGCTAGCAACAGGATTATCAACTGCACTTACAGTTTGTTTACGTGAATTAGCTGAAGAAATACCACATGTTAAACGTGGAATATTTGAAGGAATATGAATTTTATGAATAAAATTTCATCAAACCTTGGTACACCTAAGCATAATTTAAATGTACCATTTTCATTGTTAACTTTATCAGATACACAACATCAATATAATATAACAATAACTGTACTAGCTTTGAAGACATTAGGTAGTTTTTCATTTGAAGATCAATCTATCTTGGAATTTGTACAAAGGTAAAAAACAAAAACATATATAAATATAAATCAAAAATATTTTTTTTATAATTTTAGATGTGCTGATCATTTTATTACATTAGAAGCTGTACATACATGTACACGTTTATTGAAATTAGCAATACAAACATTTGATCAGAATGTATTAATTTTTGGTGCACTTTGAGAAACAGTATCACATATGTTTTAGAACGTCTTAAGTCGTTAGTATAACTGATGTTGATTGTAATGTTCGTCGACGTGTTTTACGATCTTTTCATGAAACTTTTTATGAACAATTAGCACAACGAGAATCATTAAGTGCACTTTTAGTTACTTTTAATGATGAAGTTTTTGAAATACGTGAACTAGCGATTATTAAAATTGGTAGATTATCAGCAATGAATCCAGCATATGTAATGCCAAGTTTGGGAAAAACTTTGGTACAATTATAAAGAACAAAGTGCAAGAATGTTAGATCATTTAATAATTAGTGCACCAAGGTAATTTATTTGTTTGTTTTTAATATAAATATGTTTTTAAATATTTTGAAACACACACTAGCATTATTTTCTAGTGAATAATGAAGAATTAAAAATATTGAAAATATAATTTTTTTTGAATGTTTCTAGCTTAGAATGAAAGGTATTATTTTTAGTTCAATTTATGATTTTTATTAGCCTTTTTATATATTCTTTTTTTATTTGCTTTAAAATGAAGGATTATTATTTTTACTACTATTAACCTTTCTATTTCAATTTAGGAACTAAGTCTTACAATTAGTGGTTAGAATAAAAAAATACAAAAAAAATTATTTTTAAAGAAATTGTTTTAAAAAAATACTTGATAATAATTTATATAATAAATTTTTGCAAAAATATTTTAGTAACAAAAAGTTAAATTCTATATCCGTTATTTATTTTTAGGCTTATATCATCATACATGAGAGCAATTTTAACAATTTTAGTATTTACAAAAATTAAAAGAACCAGAATAAAATCCTGCTGTTATTTTAACTGTTTTACGTGCAATTGATGATTTATCAGAAGTTAATGGTGGATGTAATGAAATGAAACAATGGGCTGATGATCTATTATCAATAGTGTTAGAAATGTTAGTAGAATGGACATTAGGGCAATCAGTTAGTGCAACTACTCATGTTGTTTCACCATATCATAAATATCCAGTTTTAATTGATAAATTAATTAATTTAAAAAAGAAGAACAACGTCGTTCGATACGTCGTGAAAAATACGTGTTTATTAGGTACAATGGATCCATATAAACTTAAAATGAGTAAAGGATTATTTGATAGCCAAAAGGATACAATATTAATATCATTTACTGATTATAAAACTGATAAAAATCAAGATTTATCAACAGCTAAATTGCTTGTTAGTATAGGTAATATGCTTGAAGATTATTATCTAGCTGTAGTAGCTGTAGTAGCTTTATCATCATTAAAACAAGATCATACAAGTGTTGTACAAGCAGTTACATTTATATTTCAAAGTTCAGGTATTAAATGTGTACCATATTTATCACAGGTATTTCCAACTCCATTAGATAATGTACGTATAGCTGATATGAATTTAAAAGAATTTTTATTTCAACAATTATCAACATTAATTAATATAGTTAAACAGCATATAATATGTTATATGAGTGATATATTTAAATTAATTAAAGAATTTTGGACAATTAGTACACCATTACAAGCAACTATTAGACCAGCAAAATATATTGTAATAATAGTGTAGTGATATAACTACCATTAAAAAATTGCATGTATCATCAACTTATTTACAATTAGCATTGAAGAGATTTATTTAATGCTGCATTTATATCATGTTGGACAGAATTATCAGAACAATTACATAAAGAATTATCTGAAAGCCTTCAGCAAGCATTAACAAGCAAGCCTAAAATAACACAAACAATATTAAAAGCTGAATTTATGTAACATTGTGATAAAGATCCATTACCAATTGATCCAAAACTATTACGTAAACGTGCTATGGAATGTCGTGCATGTGCTAGCTAAAGCATTACATTATGAAGAACAAGAATTTCATTTAGAACAAAATGCTCAAGTATTTGAGGCATTGATATTAAATAATAATGAATTACAATAAAAAGAAGCTGCTGATATATACATATATATATATATAAAATTTTATGTGTTTTTTATTCGTTTATTTATATTTTGATAAGGTTTCAAAATAAGTTTATATTTTTTTTCAATTCTCTTTAAGTCTAAAATAATCATTTTTTGTTATTGTATATATTAAATTTATTAATAGTAATTAGGTTAAGAATTCATATTCAAAATTTTTAAAAATTTACCCAAACATTTATTTTGTATGTAATTTTTCATTAAAATAATATAACTAAAAGAATATAGTACTTCGATTTTTTCTTCAACTTTTCCATTTCACACTAAAAACTACTATTTTATTAAATAATACTATTTTATTTAATAAGTTATAGTAAAAAATTAACCCGTTTTCAGTTTTAGGCACAAATACAGGGGAATCTTGTAAAAAATTTCATACTTACTTTTATTAAGATTTGAATTAAAAAATCGTAAACTGCCGGCCTTAATGTAAATACCCTCAATATCTTAAACGTTCCCACCAATAAATTTATTTCTCCAATTCTGAATATGAGACTTTACGAATAAATGAAAGAATTCACAATAATGTCGACAATTACATTTTGAAATATTTAAAAATCTTCGATCAAGTTCTAACATTATTGCCAAGTTTTTGAGGTTATGATTTTTTGACTCTTGTTAATTTTGATATATTTCTGTTTAACAGAACAGCCAAATAGTTTTTCGAAATATAAAGCTAGTGCACAATAGGCCAAACACCAAAGCATGTTTTAATAGTAAGGGGGATACAAGATACAAGAAAATTAAAAAATTAATATTTTTGGTCATCTTACTATACAATAGTGACAGATGATTTTTCATATTCGAAATAGTTTTACGAAGAATCATGATACCATTCCATCGAACCAACCTTGATAAGTTTTCCCAGGTAACGCTGTCGAGTTTTTTTTTTTTTTTTTATTGATTTTTCCATTTTTTAGAAGGCTTGAAAGTCAAAATACTGATTTTTCATTAAAAATATCAGAAATTTTGTTGTTTTAAAATAACTTAAAATTTAAAAAAAAACAACTCGACATCGTTACCTCGTAATTTTTGTAAAGAAAGAGTGTACGAAATTTCAAAAGGATCGGTTCCGTAGATTTTGAGCTACAGAGTTCACCGACTTTGAAAAAGTTAAATGTGAGAAAAACGCGTTTAAATGTTAGAAGTAGTATAAGTAGAGTAGAGAGAGGTGAAGACTTATAGCCTCATATCTTCGTTAGTTTTAATCCAAGTGACTTTTTTACACAGTACTTCTAATATGTTGTACATTAATATAAAAAAATAAAAATAAATTAAAAAAATACTTTACTACCCCCTTAATAAGTTTTGATTTACTTGAAATTCTAATAATGAATTTTTCGATTATTTAGTTATATTAAAGTGTGCTAGAAAAACTTTTATTTACTTGGTGTCTACATTAGTGATTTGGGCAACAGCGAATTATAGGCGATCTGAGGCGCGGTTACACTCAGAAGTATATTAACTACAATCATTAAATTACAAGTCTTTCGAAAAGTATAATTTATACCCTTAAACTATTTTTAATGCATTTATAGTGCATTATTATTTAAGGTAAGTCAATTTAATAAAATAAAACTAGTTGAAAGCTGTGTTGTTCCTCTACGCGTAGACTTTAAATGTCTACACTTCCGTGTAAACAATGCGTAGACAATTAAATATGGCGTAGACAATGTCAACAATGTCGACAATGACGTGTACAATGTAGACAATGCAATTTTTTAGGTTAGGATCATCAACTTGAAATGTCAAATAAATGTGTTTTTTAATTCAACAAATTTAGTACAGTCATTGTTTATCATTTTTATTTAAATTACTAAAAAACAATTTTGATGCAAGAAATTATTATAAAAAAACTAAGCTATTAGGAAAAATTTCAATAATTTAACTTTCTTAATACCATAATTTTTAATATATTACACCCAAAATTCATTTGCATTGTCTACGCGTAGACAATGTAAACAATAAATTATTGTCTACATCAAATTGTTGACACATAAACAATGGTGTAGTCTACATGATGTAGATTACGCCGCACAACGCTGGTTAAAAGGCATAACTTTTATATTTTCAATCAAAATGTCGAACTTTAAAAAACTATTGAGTATAACCGCCCCTCAGAACTACTATAATATCGCCTTTAATTCGCTGTCCAAATCACAAATCTAGACACAACCTTAGCGATTTGGACAGCGATTTATAGCCGATATGAGGTGCGATTACACTCAGAAATTAATTGACTGCAATCATTAAATTATTAGAGTCAATATACTTCTGAGTGTAACCGCGCCTCAGACCACTTTCCAATTCGCTTTCCATATCGCTGTCCAAATCGCTAATGTAGACAGAACCTTAACCTTATGCTCTGTGCCTTTCAGGCCTTCATAAAGCTGTCCTTGACAGTCAAATTTGTTTTAACTTCAGTCTTAAATCTGTCATTTTTGTTGGTTGCTATATTATTTTCTTTTAAGCAAAATGTGGTATGAAATTTTACCAACTTTGGAATAATTGTACCTTTGTCAATTTAATAAACCATATACCGGTAATTGGGAAAATATGTTTCGAAACCGGGAGGATCTTAAAATTGCATGAATTTATAATAAAATTAAAAAAGTCAAATAAGAGATATGAAGTTGTATGACGTCATCTCGCATGATTTGAACTCTTAACGTTGATTGGTCCTTGTGTTTATTTCTTGATCATAAATCAAAAATTTTGGCATAAAACGGAAAGAAAGATTTTTAATTCGAATTTTTGGTTATCATGGACGATCAGCTGGAATGGGATAGTTTATCCCAAGGAGATGTGGATATGTCTCCTATTATGGATATTTTTAAAGAAGACGATTCAATGTCCCTCATTAGTGATATGATTCCAAATGGTGATTGGGTTCTTGAAAATATGACATTATTTTAAAATTTTTTTATATTTTAGATATCTTAACAAATTTTTTAGATGAAGTTGACATATCTAGTTTTATTAGTTCTACACCTGTTGTAGATTTATTAAAATCAAATGATGATAATCCTACTATAAGTAAAGAAAACGTTTTGCCAACTGTAACGGATCCTGTAATGTGTCCAACACTAAAAAAAGTCAATCCATCAGTGGATAGAAAAAACAACCAAGTAACTGAACGTCTAATTCGACCAAATCCAATTGTACAAAATCAATCGAATTATATATCTGATCCAGTTCCAAGAGAACAGGCACAAACATATATAATACAAAATACAATAAAACCAACTGTTAATACACAGTCAGCTTTACCAAATTTATCTGTAGCTGCCGATAGTAAAATTACACAAGTTGTACAACAAGTGCCTCAGTTAGTAACTTTACAAAGTGTCCTTGGTGATAAATCTGTCTTATTACCGCAAAACTCCACAGTAATGTATGCAGCAACAACGCCTGTAACAACTGTTCAAGTAAATAGCTATTCAGTTAATTTTTATTTAACATTTTTGTAATATTTTTGTTTGTTTTAGAATTTACATGCGGTAGTAAATCTACCGCTAATAACTACTCGTATTCCAGTTACATTACAAAATGAAAATAATGTTCCAAGTAATAATTATACTCCAAAGGTAAACTATTTTTAATAATTTTAATATATGAATAAATAATCAATGTGGTTATTATTAATATTTTATATTTCAAAAATTTTTTTATTACGCTATTGATTAGAAAAACCCTTAGAAATATTGACTTAAATGTAAAGTGAATTCGACGGAATATTTTTCAAAAAATATCCTCTAGTATTGTGCAACACATGTTTATTTATTTATTTTAGGAACTATGCCCGATTGTTCTTTATTATTTTATGCAATTGTAATCTTAAATGCAAAATAATTTAATTTTAATTATAGGTAAAAGAAGTTAAACGTTCTGCTCACAATGCAATTGAAAGAAGATATCGCTCTTCAATTAATGACAAAATAAATGAATTAAAAGATATGGTTGTAGGAGATCATGCAAAATTGAATAAGTCAGCAGTTTTGAGAAAGTCAGTAGAAAAAATTCGAGATTTACAAAAACAAAATTATGAATTAAGAATTGAAGTTAAACGATTGCAACAAGAATTAATGGCACGAGATGGCTCCAAAGTAAAAGATTTGCTCATACCTAAGGGTAAAAAATTAATTTACAATGATGATAAGATAAATAAATCTCCATCATCTATGTCAATAATGACTCCACCACGAAGTGATGAATCAAATCCTTCATTTTCTCCAATGCCTTCAGATGTTTCAACACCTCCATCACCTGCATGCATATCTGCTGATATTAAAGAAGATAATGAAATGATACCTTCAGTTCGAGGGATGTCATCTCATGCACGATTAACACTATGCATGTTTATGTTAGCCATTATATCAATAAATCCATTTACTACGCTATTAGGATCAAGCTCTTTATCAGGTTATGAAGATATGCGAGATGTAAATGCAAGAAGAAGTATTCTTTCTTATGGCTATGGTAATTTTTATTTTAATTTAAAACTTTTTAAAAGATAAATTCAATTATTTTAGGTTCAGGAAATATCTTTTCATGGGATAATTTTAGTACATACTTTTTACTTTGGTCTGTTAATTTAACAATTTTATTTTGTTGTCTTGTTAAATTGCTTGTGTATGGTGATCCCGTTTTAAGCTCCAAGCAACAAGCAGCAGATGAATTTTGGAAGCATAAAAAACGAGCTGACATAGAGTTTCATAAGGTATTATTACATTAACTTTTTCATACTCTTGGCCACTTTGATTAATATGTATTTAGCTTTTAATAGTTATCGTTACTATCAATAATAAATTAAACAAACATACAGAAAAACTTCCATAACAATTTATTTATACAGAATCACTCAATAAGAGAAGTAAATATTTAGAAATAAAAACAGCGTCCTGAAAAAAGTTAGATGCTTGCATGCCTATATCAATAGAATTTTATTTTTTATTAAATTCAATTAAATTTAGCGATTAACAATACAAATAACTCGTTTTAGGGAAATTCCTCAAATGCGTATGCAGAATATGTTCTTTGCTTAAAAATTTTTGGAATATCATTACCAGCATCACGTTTAGAAGTTTTTAGTGCAACAACATGGCAATTTATTAGACTATTTTTGCACAGAATATGGATAGGAAGAGCATTATCCCGGAAAGCTGGTGGTTTATTTTGTTCAGAAATAATACGTATAGAAGCATTGAAGACAGCAAAAGAAATTGCTCTTGTATTTCATCGTTTAAATCAATTACATTTAGCTACTAATATGAATGATTCACATGGATTAATGATGTCACTTTATGCAGTTAATATGGCTGAGGCATCAGCAAAAGTTATAGGTCCTTCGGATCTAATGGATATATATATGACAGCTGCTCTTCGGGTTAAAAGAAGTTATCCAAAATATTTACAAATATTTTGCCGTTATTATATAAGCAAAGCTAAGCAAGAGAGCTCAAAACTTTGTAGGCATATTAAAAAGTTTCAATGGGCTTTTACACCATATGGCTACAGGTTTTTTGTTACACATGAATTTAAATGGGATCAACATTTGGATGATTCAATTCTTACTACAATAAATAATAAGGCTGACCCAATGTCGTATGTATTGAAGGTCAGTATTAGTAATATTATTAATTATCTTTTACGACCTTTTAAAGTTTTCATTTGGAAAGGTACATATATTTTTTAATCAAATAAATTCACATGTTATAAGTTGGACGACTTCGTATTTAGCTTTCAATTTTTTAATTTTTTAATTTTAGAGTTTGATAATAATATAACTTTTTCTTTTGAAAGGTAACTTTGCTTAGTTACATATCAATCAATTATAAAAATCTCGTTTGAATAAAAACGTATTTAACAGTTTATGCGCATAAAATCGCTTCAGAACTTAATAGTATTTTATATTTTTAGGAATATCGTGAGCATTTGTTAAACAAAGGAATAGAATGTTTGGTCGGTGCAAAAAGAATTAGAGAAGACACAAATATAAATAAAAACAATCCACAGAAACTAGAAAATACACCTTCTGTACCAAACCATAGATCAGCTTCGCTTATTAGTGATATTCTTAATTATACATTGCTTTTGAATGAAACCATGCACGGTAATGAAGCTGAAGCTGAGAAAGATGATTTAGTTATTTGGTGGTGTGAAATACTTAATATTGCTGCATATTGGTTATTAGGAGAAGATAATTCAGCTGAAAATTTATATGAAATTGTTAATGAATTACCAAAAAACTCTATTTCAAATGGAGAAACACTAACACAAGCTTTATATTCGATTTATCATGCCAAAAGGATTTTTTTGTAAGTTATCAATGCAGAATTATTTTTTTTATATAGTGACAGTTTAATTTATTGATTTAGAACTAACGGCTTACACGAGAAATCTAAAATACTTTTCTATTGTGATACAGCTAGTCGACTTCTCGAAGAGAGCATAACACTTAACAAAATGAAACCAGTTAGGGATTTAAAATTGGTGAGAAGTTTTTATGGATGCCATTTTTTTTTTCTTAACTATAAAGCTATACATTTATAAACAACAAAGTTCTAATGAATTTTTTAATTTAAATAAAGGGAGTTCATTACTTAAGGTGCATTGTAGTCGCATTGTCTGTGTCAATAAATTGGGACAGTACTTCTGCAGTGCAATCTTAATGAATGAAAACGTCATCGGAGATTCTATTACCTTAGGATTAAATAAAATATTTTTTTTGATATTTAAATCCATTTTTTCTTTGATTAGCTTTTACAATTATTAATATGTGACTGGATATTAGAAATCCGTACATCTCTCTGGGAATTGGAATACAATGAATCCAATGAAAAACATTACTATCAAGTGCCAAGTATTGTCTTAGCACAATTTCAAAATGATTTAAATTCGTTGCGATGTATCGTTGAAGAAATTCCTGTAAAGATTCAATATTAAAATTACATTATAAAAATCATAATTTAACATATTTTCTTTTAAGAGTGGACAAATTCGCATATATTTTTATGAAGCTATTTGTCGTTTAATGGCTGGTGCTTCTCCTGGACCTACACAAGAATTACTTAATCGTAGCTTACGACATAGACATTCACGTTCCTCTATAATCTGTGGCCGTGATCGTAGTTTACAATGGGAAGGGGGCGAAAGAGAACGTGCATCAGCAATGATTATGGCTTGTAAATATTTACCTACAGCACTATTAACATCACCGGGGGAAAGAGCTGGAATGCTAGCTGAAGCAGCTAAAACTCTTGAAAAGATTGGTGATAAAAAAAAGGTGAAAGAGTGCTATGAGTTAATGAAGTCATTAGGTTCGAGCTCTTTTACTAATTGAAAAACTAGTTTTAAAATGACGAATCGTATGCTTTAAGTATTCATTTCATTTCTGTGATATATTTTGGTAAAATGGAGTATGAATATTAGCTTCCAAATTTTCTTTTGGTTAATAATGGGTTTTAGATATAAGTTTACTATTTGTTTCATAGAGTAACAAGAATTTATTGGTTTTTGAATATTAAGATTATTCTATAAGATATCTATTTGTTTTAATATTATAACAGAAGTAGGAGTAATTTAATTTGTGAATTTATTTTTTTACATTAAGTCAGTATATTTTTACACTTTAAGCTTAGATAATAGATCTAATTATAATGAGAAAACTGTCAAAACTACTAAATAGATTACTAAATTTTATCATTGTCCGTTTGAATACACTTTCAGCTTTTCTATGTGGAAAGAAATAATACAATAATTTTCTTTTCGAATCTTTTTTCTAACAGAAACACGTTCTCTTTAAATAAATCTTAAAATTTAATGGTTAAGCATATTTGGGGTTTTTATGTTCTTTTATTTTGAATTATTTTATGTAAACTAATAAGACTAAATAAATTTTCGTTTGTGCTTAAAAACCAACCGCGTAGTTAGATTTTATTGTAACTAAGTTTATAAATATAATCTATTATTTTATTAGAAATATACCACAATATTTATATGTAATTTAGTATTTTACACAGTCTTATAAGAACTAGTTAAAATAGTGGTAATTAGAAGACAGCTTGCTTTAACCATAGAACAGTTTGTAAATCTGTTTAATAAAGTTTTTTTCAATTTAATGCAGTTTTTAATGGATTTATTACGATTGCTTAAGCTTTAGGCTGTTACTAGATTTAGCTTTGTGATCGCCATATAAACTTTTTATTTACATAATTTTCAGAATTAAACTTGTTAATTAAAAGCTTATCTAGCCCGTAAGGTATTTAAGCCAAATTCCAGTGGAAGGTACTTAATGCTCGATAGTATTCAAAAACTGCTATTTTCTTCTCTCGATAAATGTACTACCACTTCTCCATATATAAAAATAAGTGTTTATATTGGGCCGTAGTACATTTTGATTAATAAGTACATATTTAAATTTGCTTATCTTTTTTGTTGTAGAAAACCTCATTATTTACATTCAAACTTAACCTTACTTTCACAATTATTCATTTTTTAGTTATTTGCCAAAAAGAGAATACGAAATATTACTCAAAATTTACCCTTGGTACTTCCATTAGTTTTCTAGTACATTGAGCAATGAACTAGCAAAGCAAACTAGTTTTTTATTAGTTTATTTGAGAATTATATTAGAGATTTCTTATATAAATTCTAAAATGGTAGTATATTTGTCTAGTATCTTTGGGCACTGTAAATGCACTATTAGTCACACAAAGACATCGAGTAGTCTTAGTCATAAAGGATCAGGTGTTAATGATTTTTTTTCTTATTTTTTATTAACTCTAATGATTATGCTATGTTTTCTACAAATCCTAATCTATTTTCTACTTAAAACTACATTATTTTTTGCTTAGTAATAAATAACTAAATAATTAACTTATTAATCAAGCTACTTTTTTCTTTATTTTAATTTTTTTTTTGATATAGTTTATCTTTCAACCCTTTGTCACAGTTAAATTACCTGTAACGGAGATCTTGGAAAAAAAAGAAAAGAAAAGAAGTATATATACAACATATATATATATAAAGTAAACATTTTTTATGACTCATTATTCCGATTTTTAAATAAAATTTTGTTAGTAGATCTTTTTCTAGTAAAATAAAGTTTTTTTTTATGTTAATAAAACAATTGTTACATTATATATATTCAATGCATTTGTTGCTATGAAAGCGGGGTCAAGCAGAAAAGCTTGTCCACCGTTTTCAACACAGTCAGATTTTGGCAACGGACCGCTTATCAGCTTCCCGTCGGCAAAATCTTTAGGAAAAGAGAAAGAAGAGTCAATCGGCGTTAGGATTTGTTAAAAGACAAAGGACCAGCCTTTGATATTTATTTTACCATAATTTTTTTAACTTTTAGTGTTTGTGAGGGAGTATTGGGGTTATCTATTTTAATTTCAATAATTCGAACCCATGGAAATGATTATTTTAATAATTTTTCTGTTTTACAATGTTAAAATTTTTCTTTTATATTTTGTTTATATTTTTTATATTTTTTTATAAAAACAGATATTGATTGGTTCAAAAATATATTTTTTTTATTAGTTTTATTTTTATTGTATTAAATTTTTTTAATTGAGATAATGGAATAATTACATATAATTTGGGGATTGATTTATTATCATATTGTTTGGGGTCTGACCCAAAGTTTTTTTATAATATTTTAAAAGTTTACTCTAATTTATCGGGAAGATTGTAATGTAATGGGAAAAGAAAGTATAATTATTAAAATCCTAGTTGTTTTTATTTAATAAAATTCAGAAGAAATTAGTGAATAAAGTTTTAATGTTAAAGTTTATTAAAATATTACATTAATTACAGCAAATATGCTAAAGAGTGTTTAGAAAATATAATTTCTTTCTTAAAACCAGGGATTTTTAAGATTATTGTGGGATTTCTGATGCTATTAGTATTATTTTATTTAAATTATTTTATTAAATTAAATATACGATTACTCATAAATTAACTATATTTGAGTTGTACAAAACAAAAAAAGAATAACATATATGTTATTTTAACCAATTTCATTAGATTTTAAACATGAAAGCTGAATACAATGTTTAAAATATTTATATTACACACTGCTCTAAAGGAAAATGATTGATATTACTTAAGCTAATAAGTGTTATAAGGAAACCATCAAATTGAAATATTTTTAATACAAAACAAAAAGAAGAGAAATGATACCATATAAATTTTGTGGAGAAAACGGTGAATTTTCATCAGCTATTTAAGTGCCATTTAATTACAAGTTAACTATTTAGAATAATAGCTTTACGATATTCAAATAATTGAAAATATATGAAAAATAACGAGAAGAAAATTATATTGAAGAAATTTTTGTACAGTTGAGTCAATTGGATCGTTGTACGAGGTTGGATAAAACAAAATCTGTATTTAATAATAAACTGAAAGCATATTCTGAGACAGTAAATACTTGGAATCTTTTAGAACATTTAAGAACTTGTGAATCCATTTTTTTTTAAAACTTTTAAATTTTTCTGAGAGTTATTTAACTCAAATAAAAATAAATTTATGAATAATTGAAAAAGAGAGCGAAGAGAGGAAAATTCTTTTCCAGGTTGCCGGATCGCTGGACCCATCAAGACCGCTGAAATAAATAGAGAACTCAGGTAATTTTATTTTTTCTCTTAATATAATTTTAACTTCTGCACTTTCCTTTGTATTTAAATAAAATATAAAATAACAATTAAGGGTTGAAGCTAGAGATAAAATAGAATTCATTGGTAAAAAATGGAGAAACAGTCAAATAAAATTTAGACGTAAATAACTTATGTTTCATAATTTATCGATACAGGTATTTTTCTTATCCATTAACCGAAAAAAATCAAAATCTTTAATTTTTTTTAATATAAATTTATGAACTGTAATCTGTATTAATAAAATTATTCAAAAAAGAAGATAAGAACTCTACAACTATAGAATTTATTAATTTTCAAAGTTGAACTGATTTCAAATTAGCAACCACCTAAGCATATTAGAGATAAAAGCACAGTTCATACTTTAGCTATGTAATTTATATAGTATTTATGTTAATACAGAAAAATATATAAGAGATGAAAATGTTTCATGCTTTTTGACATTAGAATTATTATTCCATTAAAGAAACAAATAAAATAAATTCAAAAGTAAAATAGTGTATATTTAAAGAAAATGTATAATATTACTTGGCTTTCTTTTTTGTTAGCATAGATAAAAAAACAAAAGCAAACTTTTGCAAAGAGGCGAAATGTCTTAAGAATATTTGAAACAAAAAACTGAATAACTATTGTTCTCTCCCATCAGAAACATATAGACAACTCTTGTTGTGTATAATTCAAAAGTACTATTATAATAAAAGTTGGGCAGAAGTTGAGAAATCAAAATTACAGAGGAGTTCTGTTGAACTATATACAAGATTTATTATAATAAAGGATGATAAAAAAGGAATATCCTTGCTTCTGATATTATTACCAAAGTATACCTTTCATTAAGAACTAAATTTATAAATGTGCTCATTTTTTGTCAATATAAATGGTTTAATTTTAAACTTTATTTCTGTTTGAGAAAAAAAGTCATCTCAAGGATTCAAAGTGTATATTTGCTCTCACTAGCTTAAAATCTACAATTAAGGTCATATATTCAAATGTGTTGTATTTGTAGAAAATTTCTGGTTTATCAACTTGGATGGTGAATCTTGCAATTATTTGTGTCGTATTTCCAAAGTTCCAAAGTTAGCTATTTTTTTTCTTTTGAACTTTTTTTTAATGCACTTGAAATGGTCAACAAAAGTTTTTCAAGACTTTGAAATGAATATATTTTTAATTTTTTATTTTTCTAAAGGATACAGTCTGAATAAGTACTAAAACGTATAATGAACTACTTTTAAGCGGATTTCGTTTCAAAGTTTAATTAAAAACTTGTTCCTCTTAGTGCCAGAATTTTTTAAATGAATTTACCTATGGAAATATACTGAATTTTATTGAACTTTTTTAAGTAGAAATTAATGAGATTTTTGGGCTTTTTAATTTTTGACTTTGATCTTAAATTTAACAAATGCATCTATGAAATTTACTTTATTATAATGTAATTATGAGATTTTCACAAACTTAATTATTTTTGTAGCTTCACAGCTTTTAATGAAAAATTTTCGGGACAAAATTAATTTATTTTGGAATTTTTTTTGCTTTTATGCTTGATTTCATGCAAAGTCTTATTGATGAAAAACTTTTCTAATCAAAATTTAGAATAGGGTTTGTATTAATTTAATAACTTTTATTTTTTAACTTCAAATAAAATATTACGCACTATACTAATATTTCGGTATGGGTAAATACTGTAAATTTTTATAAGTTTTGTTACAATAAAAAGCTTAGCTATTCGGGTTAGGTAGAGTTAAACCGAATATGTATTTTCTTGTGTTTTTTGTCTTAATAATTTTTCGAGAAATGTTACAATTTGGTATACTAAAGAGTTTAAAGGTAACCCTGATATCGGAGCTGGGATGAATGGTATGAGCTTAAAGTGTAGAATACAAGGAACCAATTTTCAATTCTGTTTAGCTTGATTTGCTTTAATTCATTTTGGTTAAAGTGATGAGATTTTCACATTAGTCACATATCGTAGACTCTAATTTGTCGCCTATAAACTTTTGAATTGATATTTTGCAAAACCAGCAAATCCTATGATTCCCATGGTAAAAACTTTACATTTTTAAAAAAGCTCATTTCCACAGTATATTCTATTTTCATTTTTCATGTAACTCTTTTAACACAGTTTTAGTACCTCAGGGACTGATGCGACATTTTAGAACCATATTACTTCATGACGTTATCCAATTTTCGATGAGGGTGAGAAGTGTGCATTAATAGCGTTTGCCATAAAACTTAATATTTTCCTGACATACCATTGTGAAGGAAAACGTTTGTTTCTAATTTAAGCCTTTGAATTTTTCTCATATAAACTCTGACGCAGAACTTTAACTTAAACTCAATTTATTAACCCCTTTTTTCGTTATATCTATAGTTTTTATTTAAGTATAAATTTTATTGCTTTCTTAAACATGTTTTTCTTTATTTTTTCCCTTTACTAAGCAAAAAATCACTTTTCAGTATAGGACTTTTCTTGAAAAGCTTAGTACCCGAAATTAATATATTTTCAAAATAATGTAGATACAACAAAATTGCATAGTAATTTCGTTTCGATAAAAACAAATCCATTCTCATGCTCTTAAAATTACAATTCAAAAGAAAAAATCTTGATTTAGGAACGAATTATTTGAGAACATGATGATAAGAGTATACTTTTACCACAATATTGGGTTTTTGAAACAATTTTCCATCTCCATTGGAGCCATTATATACCATATATCTGCAAGAACTACAAAGGACCTACTTACAAATTTTAAGTCCAAGTGCTTAGCAAAAAAAGAAAGAAATGAACACCCATCTCCTTAGAACGATAGTAGGGTTTGGATCAATTTTGTGTTTTTTATTTTTTATTCTTTCATCTTATCGTAGCCTATCCTATGGGTTAAAAAGAGGAAGAAGCTTTTAACTTAGCTCATAGTGTTAACTTTATATGTAAAAAAACAGAAGATATGTGCAGGGTGCTAGCAAAAGGAACTCTTATGCTCATTGTTAGCTTATCTTTATGGGTTTTCAAAGTGATGAAATACTTAACACAACAGTCTTCTAGATGGTTTCAATGAAAGTTTTTTTGGCTTATACTTGTATAAGCCATTTTGCTGCTTTGGATTTATTTCTTAAAAGATTGGAAACTGATACTCAAACACAAGCCTGTGGATAAGAATATCATAGTCCTTAACTTACATCTAAAATGGTTTTGTCATAGAATTTTACAGAATTTAAAGGAGTACTTAGGAACAGTTGTCAACTTTGCTTAGCTTTTGAAAATTAATAACAATTTTTTATGATTTTGATATTTGATATAAAAAGATATCAGTTAATATTAGTAATTAAACTTTTTAGTAGCTCTTAATTAAGCAAAAATTCCTTTAGAACAATTATAAAGAGCACAACGTAAGGAAATGAACATTAAATATATCATTTGGTATATAGGTCATTTTGTACATCAAACAATTGAGAGAAATTTTTTATTTTTTAATTAGCTTGCTTTCACTACTATAAAATCCTGTCAAAAATTATTAATTTTTGATTATACAGGTAATCACAAGATAAAGTACACAATCTCATACAAATGTGGAAAAGAAGTTAATCGATAAAAAATATTTAAAATATCGAACTTGCCTCTTTTGCTAAGAAGCTTTGGCGCTTAAAATTTTTTGTGTTTAAATTTTTGTCATTTCACACTGTATTTATGTATTATTATTTAGAAAATAATTTATTTATTATAATGAAAATGTGTTTTATTTTTATAGGAATAGTTTAAGCGTCATGATATATAACAAGAAACTACAGTTATGATAACTATTCTTAAGAACATAGCCAGAATTTTGTAATCATGGACACAAAAATTTCAAGATGATTTTGGTAGACCCCCCCCCCACTTAAGAGAATTCAATTTTGGGTTTTCCACAATGAAATTATTGTGTACTTTATCTTGAACATTTTTGTAAACGTCAAAAACTATGCTTTGAAGATTACGTATGCTGAAATTTCGTTTGCTTTATTTTGAATGCAAAATATTGAAATTATTCATTGGAATCGATTTAAACCAAAACTTATCAAATCATAGGTTTTTCAACAAAATTTGTTAACATATTAATTGAATCAAATGTATCTATTTATTGTCAGAGCCCAGATAACATTAACCCAGTATAGCATGAATTACATTCAATGTAAATATTACAATTGATTTTCATTATAGTGAAACTTTTTAAAAACCACTTTCACATTTAATTTCACTTGTGATAAGCTGATTTCAATATCCTCCAAAGACTGAGTATGAGGAAAAATATTAAATTTCTTTTCCTTTTTATATCCTCTACCAATGAATTTTTCAGCTTGCTTAATTCATTGTGATTTTAGTTTTCATTATTACACAAATAATGTCGTAATTTTATAATTTTCGATTTTATAACTCAAGCAATTTGAAAATCAGATTTTTACAATATCTTTTTTCAGAGGGTTGTGTTCTCTTTCAAATATTTTTTGATTATTGCAATCGATAGTGATATATTTTCTAACAAATTAAAATTTATAAATTAAAAAGTCGTTTAGTGAAGTCATATTTTCCATTAAATAGTGAATTTTAGCTTAATTTTTATCCATATTTAAAAATATTTTGTCAAAATATTAACTATTTAAATAATAAGAAATTAAAATATAAAATATTTCTATTCAAACTCTGTAACATTTAAGGTAATTATATTTTTCACATAGCTTAAACGATTCATTTTTTCTATCAAGACACAAGAATTCCTTTTGTTTCATTTTAAGCCTAAATTTCATTGACAAAAACTTTTAAATCTCTTAAATGAAAATAATGTTATGAAGATAAAATAAATATTATTTGGGAAAATTTTATTGAACTTGGTTTATTGATGTAACAATAAAAATATCTCAATTGCTTTCATTTTAATTGAACCAAATTAAAGCAAATTTAGAATTGAAGAATAATTTGTTAAACATTCATGAAAAAAATGGTAAATATGTTGCAGCCACAGTATACCATGAAATTTAGGACATATAAAAACTAGTATGGGAAACAAGATAGAAATCCCATAAACAATACTTCCATTCAATTCTAGCACATAGCAAGAACCTGCTGCGAGTTAAGATATGATAAAATTTTTGCAAATCAGCATAAAAAAATATTTTGCCTCATGAAATTCATGATACCCAAAGCATAAGCCGGCAGGTCTTGAATAAATCAACATTTTCCAAATATCCAATCAAATTGAGCCAACTACAAAAAAATAAAAAAAGCCAAATTGTCTCAGAATGAAATAAAATAAGGAAATTTAAGTATTACGAAAGACAATGGTACGACACTTCAAGCGCTTAGTTATGCGATTCTTTTGGAAAACAAAGCCATCAGATAATTCAATTTGGTAGCATTGGAGGGACTTGAAACTGAAGGATCCCTCTTGGGCTATTGTCAGTTTTTGTCCCATACAATGAGTTGGTAACACAAATCTTACCACAGCTATTTCTCATGTATGTACATCCTCAATTTTATTTTATTTAGTTATTTTTGTTTTTATTTCTAAAATCGAGTAAGGATGCTGATAAGGATGTATATTGCTGCTGATACATTCTAGAACTATAAACATATAAAACAGCCCCCGGAGACAATATCTAAGAATGATATAACCAAAGATATAGTCTTGGTATTACACACATAAATATACAAAAGAGCTGCAAAATGAATCTTACAGATTACGTTTTTAGAAGAAGGATTTGTTTTACTTTCATGGACAAGTTTTTGTCAACCTAAATTGTAAGACAATTGATAGTCGAGCCAAGTGCTTTCTTTGCCTCGTAACTTTTTAGAAAATTTTATCCGTTACGAGAAAAGAAGGCTTTTTTGTTATTTGTTATATTCCCCATTTCTGTTTCTGGCTTGATGACTCATATTGGAAGAAATTTAAGAAGATGTGTAAGTAGGTATACAATCCTCTTTTCAAGGAATTAGGATCCTTATGAAATCACTTTTGATTTAGAAAGCAAAATAATTCAGGAAATCACTAGAATTCACATAGAAGAATTTACGTTAAGAATAAAATTTAAAAGGCTGGCAGCTTGTCGCTAACAATTGTTGAGTACTTAAATTTGGCGGCCTGAAATTTTTATGTCAAGTATGAAATTTACGTTTTTGTTTGTGTACTTTAGATTTAGTGAGTTATGCAAGCATGAAAAAGTCTATGGGATTACTTTGAAAACTCAATTTTTAAAAGAAAATTTACAACAAAGCAAAGCAAATGGCTTCAAATTTGTTTGTAAATTAACCTGAAGGATATAAGGATATGAATTCAAGTTAAAAAATTTAAAGTATTTACTCTTTAAAATAAAGTTGATTTAAGCACTTCATGTAATAATAAATGGAAAAATTAGTTGAATACCTTGAACTAATTATGGAAGTTGTTAATAATAACTTACTTCACCTTTAGAATTATAGAAAATGCTTTGTTCTAAATTTTTTAAAAATTTTATCATTATCATCATTATCATTATCATTATCATATTATCATTCACATCTTTATATTTGATTATACGAGAAAAGCTAAGGTAGTTTTTTTAATAACAACAATATGGTCGCACATCTTTAGGCATAAACTCCCAGTCTAGTCTAGAAATATTGTTCAAGAAAAAGAGGAGCTTAGGAATAATAGTTTCTTTGAACAAATTCCTTTATTTTAACAAAAACATAACTGGATAGATAGTTTTAATATTATTAAAAAATACACTTGATCTTTGGCATCATCTTCCTTCAAGAATATGTAATCCTTAACTTTACTGCTTTTATAATATTTCTTTAAAGCATGAATTGAAAACATTTGAAAATTGATGTTTAGTTAAAAAAAATAAATTCTTTCTATTAATTAAATATTTGTTCTACTTAAAGACAAAAAATATTAAGTTTATCTTGTTAGCATTTTTCATTACGATAATGAAAAGAAAATAAATAAACCAATAAATAAATAATATTTTTGATGAGATAAAAGCAATAAAAGTTTTATATTAAGTTTACTCTAGGGGTGAAGTTCTAGCTCCATTTCGATAAGAACAAATTTATTTATTTATTTATTGATCCTTTTGTCCAGTTTTACAACGTTTGAAGATTATGAAAAGCAATTCTTTCGTTCTCATATGCAGGTAGGTCAAGTACTTCTCTACGCCAATTACTGATGAAAGTCCTTAAGGTACTATAGAACATCTATCTTTGGTTCATGACTTTTTGTATTGTGTAGAATGATGAAGAGGGTATGTTAGGTTTACTGAAAAGATTTGGTCATCTATGGATTCTAAAATTTCATGATTTCTATTATGAAGAAGTGTATTGGACAAGAAATCGAATACTATTGTGTGTTAATTTATCACTTCAAATTATGTCGTTAACAGATATAGTTTATCCTACTTGTTGTTAAAGGGTTTTCCCATATAACACATCGTTCACAAAGTTTAATTGGCTTAATTGAAATTATGTTAAAGTTAAAGCTAATTTGAATACAAACTAAATTAATATCTTTTAGCTTTTCGTTTTTTGGAATTTGTACATATTTTATTGATATTAAAAGCAAAACTGGCTAAAAAACTTTTTTAAACCCTTAATTGTATTCACATTAATTCATAGTATTATTATTAATATTCACCCTGAAAGTTTGTCAGTATGAAAAAGGATATTGTTAATTTATTGTTGGCATATTTAATTTTCAATATTATGTATTTTATTGATGGAAATTATAAGAGAAGTTTTTTGCTGATAGTTCATACTTTGGAAAAGGGTAAATTCTTGAATATATCCAGCACAAACGATGTAGCAATCAAGAGGCTCCAACATCACTGGGTGATATAGAAAAGATCAACTTGCAGTCATGTCAATAAATTCTGAAAAAGAAGCAAAAGTAATTTATAAAGTCTTCAGTAAACTTTTGATCAAAATAATCTGAACATTACACTACCTACATAGAAAAATTATACGTTAGAAAAAAACATACTACTTTTATGGAAACATTGATAAAAACAGCTTGCTTGAAAAATTCTTCTAAAATTTGATCCTAATTTTGAGCATTTTATAGGTAGGAAATAGATATATGAACTAAATTAATAAATTCACCTTAGTTTTGATTTTTCTCCAGGTGTTAAAGATTTTCTATTTAATTTTTACAAAATATTTTGTGTAACATACGCTAAGCGCACACGAACAAAGCATAAAACCGTGTTACAACTTTCTTGAGTAAGGAATATATTAGACAAGATGGCTTTCTAAGTGAATCAGAAATTTTCCTGGTTCTTGTTTGACAAGTACATTTTTGATTATAACATATGTTTGTAGTGCAATTTCATTGTACATTAGTTGCAGAGCTCAACACGGCTGCTTGTCTCGTATGCGCTGCAGATTGAAAAACTAAAGCAGTACTCAAATACCATTAGTATATAAAAGTTTTGGTAATTTTTTTTTTGAGTGCTTTGCTTAAATTGTTGACGGCTTTTTTGAATAATTTAGATTTAATTTTTAAACCAGTGACGATTACTTAGCAAAATTTGTACCAAACTATTTAGGTCATATGTTAAGAAAAATACAAAGATTAAAGTTATGTGAAAAAAGCTCATAAAATATTGTTTTTAATAATTTCAATTCATTCTTTCCTTAAAGAGTAAAGTGAATATACATCTGACAATATTTCGTAAAAATATAATCAAAAGTATTTGCCGTAGAAAAAGAATCTGATGAAAACAGCTAAAGTGAAATTTAAGTGAATACCATGCTTTCAGTTCATTGTATGTCTGAATAGACTTCATCGTATTCAAAAATGATTCGATTGAGTTAAAATCAAAATTTTTCTATGAATATTATTCATACAGATTCTACATCATGCTCCTGCTATTGCAGTTCATCGTCTCTTTAAAATTTTTTTTCATTGCTCAACAATAATAAAAGTTTTTTAAGTAGTCACAGATAGAAGTATGAAATAGATTGAGAAAGAAAATCTAAAGCCAAATTTTTTAGTATTTAGTTTGGTTAATCATTAAATGCTGGTAAAATTGTTCATTTTTTATCTTTTATTAACTCTTTTCTGATCATAACATGGTAAGACCTAAAAATAAATAACTTTTGTTACTATTACTTCAAACCTTAGCTTAAAAAGTTAGTACCTGAAATATGGGACAAAAAATTACAACTTCAAATTGTATTCCTTTATAAGTTTGAGCATAAAACATGTTTCTTTCAACATGGTTTTGTTTTATTTTGAAATATATTCTAAACGCATATTGTATACCGCATAATAAAAGTATGAAATGATAAAGAATCGTAATTGCACTCAAAATATCTATCCTGTCTTATTTAAAGTTTTTATTATATATATGTGCAAGTGAAGCACTAATGGAGCATATAATTTCATAGCGGATCATGACTTGCCTTTGAAAATTTCTCTTGATCATAGATTCACAAAAGTTTTATAAGTGGATAAAGTAAAACTGCAAATTTAAAGATAAAATGTAACATTATGAAATTTAATATAGACAAGAAGTCACTGGTATTACATTGTTATGAGCAGAATAAATATAGTTAACGCTATGGATTTTGAAGGAAGATATTTAAAATATACAAAATAAATATTGTTATTAGGAATATTAAAAGTGTCTTAAAAAAAGTTGTATAAATATTTAATTTTAACAATCAGCTAAACACTCAATTTAGTAAAAGTACATAAGGATTTTATGTATAGCATAAAAGACAATTTTTGTTTTTATATAAAATGCTATTTCCTTTAGTTTATGTTCAATGTCAAAAAAGCTTTCCAAAAACAACTAACAAGGAATTTTTTACAGTGCAAAAGACTACTATACTTTGGATTTTAAGCTATTCTTTGTGTAAGGCTTCGTTTGCATAGATCGTTAAAAATGATTTTAATTTGCTGCTCAGTCGTTTTTTGTATCTATAGCTTTAATAGTGTTTAAAATGAAAGGAAAAAATATATATTTGCATTTCTATTTTATGTAGATAAATGGGATATCTTTATATATGGGTAAACTAAATTATTTTGTAGTTGAAATTATTTCATAAAAGTTTTAGTATTCATGACATTGGGGGCAAATACCATTTCATAAAAAGATTTCTGAAGTAGATTTTCTTGTTGGTAAAACACTTCTATTAAAAAAATACCTAAGTTTTTGTTTGAATTTATATTTGATTAAAGTACCGGTTTGTAAAAAGAATCATTAAAAACATGATTGAATGACAAATTTCAGCATAAATTTATTTTGTAATTTTTTTCAGATAACAACAAAATTGTAGTCGACTAAAATTTTTAGTTATTCCAATAAAATGAAATTTTACTTGTTTTATTTAATTTCTTATTAATTAACTCCCCCTAAATAAGGTAAAGAATTTACCTACTGTCATGTCTTTATTTTATGGCTTTTATTGTTGCTTTTCTTATTTGTATTAAAATTTTTTTTGCTGGCTATTTATTGCTGCAAATATGAAATACTACGTTTCTCAGACAACCAATAAGTTTATCATTTCTAGTATTTCTATTAAATACTCAATATTTTAAATTATTTTCTTCTGCATTCGTTTTAAGGGGCTAAAGAATAGACAATTATTCTAAGCTATAGCTATAAAAAAATTGTTATACTAACCACAGGTAGTTTCGTTTACCTAATACCAAACTTCTCGAAAGTCTCTTTACTAGAATCTCCTATCTAGAAGTTTGCCGAGTGATTCCTATTTTATTTATGTTAAACTATTGTCAAAATATATTTTACTTACTTAATATAAGACATGTTGGAAGCAAAGCAAAAGTTTATTTGAAGTTCAGTAGTCATTTCTGAATAATTGATGTGTTTTATATTTTTGCTGTTTTTACCAAAATAATTCATATTTGTAATTCAAGTCAAATGAATGTGTTTTTTTAGATATCTTATTTTTGTATTCATTCTCGTTAAGCAGGCAAAATGGCTTGAAAAATATCAAATATCTACAAAAAAGGTGTATACCATGGACAATTGATGAAGGAAATTGATTTTTGATTGATTCGAATCAAAAATCCTTCCATTATCATTTCCATCACGTTTCTAGTTTCTGGGTAAGATACTCTTAATATTTTTATACTGGCCATTTCACTTGATATATTGCATAGAACAGCTCACAACATTTCTCTTAACCCCAATGACAAAGCATTGTTGCTTACAATAGAAAGACATGCATAGATATTCGCATATAGTTGATAGAGAAATCGTAAAAGGATTTAAATAGATAGAATTTACAGTTGCTGCTGTACATGGAAAAAAACAAGAAATTCATTTCAGCTTATACTTAATTTTAAGTGGTTATGTATGCAATTTGTGTACAGTAAAGGCTGATGACATAAAACTTTACTATAAAATTTGATTAATTATTGTAAGCATTGGTGATGTCAAAGTCTCTTTTAGATTGCAGGCTGTAAAATTATTTCCTTTTTTGTTCTTACTAAAAATGTAAAAGGTACAAAATTTTGGTTTATAATCACAGAAAACGGAAAATTAATAGTCAATATGTTTGTAAATTTGCTAGTAATACCACACTGGTAACATCCTTGTCATAATAAACTGTATTTAAAGTTTTTTTTAAAAATAAAATTACTATTCAAGTAATTTTGATTCTGCCTCATATGGCTCACTTTTAGAAATTTAGAAAAGAGAACGATGTTTTTTTCTAATTTTAATTATTTTTTTCTGTCAACTCTTTTTAAAACACTGCCTGCCTTAAGCTTGCTTCATTTAATACTATAAATTTTAACTGAAGAAACAAATATCTGATAACTGATTGAGAATTAAGTGCAGTTAGTACTTAACTACATAAAAAAGTAATCAGTTTTTGCTAATTTTATAACCATAAACAATGCAGCAGCCAAGAAACTTTGTACTAAGTTAAATGAAAAAGCAAAAAAGAAAGAAAATTTCGACAGAAGATTCATATAAGCTTAATTAGCTTCTTTCCTTAAAAAGATTTAAAATATTTTCATATCCTTCAAACATATGCCAAGTCACATATATAAGCTTTCTAAAAGAAGTATCATGGAACTGTACCAAAATGAAATAAACTATTTAAAAACCATAAGAGCCTTTGCCCTCAACTTTTCATATTTCTAGTAAGGCGAAAACTAATAAAGCTGAAACATTTAATGTAAAAAGCTGTGGAGATTTTTAATGTAAGACATTCCCTAAATCCTTTTGAAAAACACTCATTTTCATGCCTGGGCAGGAAGAGGAAATAGTTCTGAGTTGACTACAAATGCAATTCACTGCAACAATTATAATAATGTATTCATATTATGATAATCTAATAAACAAAAACTTCTTTGTCATATTTTTCTTTTAACTGAAACTTTTCAGCTGTTCAAGTTTAAGGAAAGAAGCTGAAATATTTTGCTCCTTTTTCTATCGCCTTTTCTATCAACAACTTTTTCTATCGCTACATATTATTATTTAACTTATAGAGTAATATTTTTGCACCCAAAGTACTAAAAATATGTCTATGAAAATTTGTACTTATGTAAGCGTACTTTGTGCATGTGGGTTAAAAGCAATAACCTTCGAAACTGCTTTCATAAAGTTCTGTTGTTCATACTTATATAGCTCTCAATTTTAATATTCCTGAAAGCATATCTCATATCTAACATTGAGCAACCTCAAAATAAATATTAGAGAATTTTAAGGATATATCCAAGTTGAAAAGATGAGTGGTCTAAAGCAAACAATTGAGTAATATAAGTGATTGCACTTTAGAAAGTCCATCGAACTAATTGGATCTATTTTTGTCTTTTAAAATCAGCAGATAATATATGCAATTAATGCAGTACTTTATAGAATGTTTTTGGCTGTTTATAAATCGCTTTTAAAATATCCTTTAACTTGAAAGTTATGAAAAGTTGTTTAATTGCCTATCAAAATCTTGATATGAACAACAGAAACTACGTGAGTCTAGAAAATTTAAATTCTATCAATTTTAATAAATTTTTAAATATCATTAGAATACAGGAAGCATCCTTTAACCAATCAAAATGAAGTGAAATTCTTTTCTTAGTCCTGAGTTACTGCAGGTCACAAAGGTTTTCATGGGAAACTGATTACACTCTGTATCGTTAACTTCAATGTATAAGTCAACTTCAAATCTTATTTGGATTTAGATTTTGTGAAATTTCCTTTTATGAATTTTTTTTAGTTCTATTGTAAGTTGAGAAAAAAAATAATTTTTTTATTCTGTGGATGTGAATTTCATTTGAAGGAATCCTGTGATGCAACAAAGTACGACAAGCTGGCAAAAGTGATATTTGTACAGGGTTGTAAATTGCAATGTTGCAAAAATTGTCTGAAAATGATTATGTGGGGTAAAGATAGCAAATAACAAAACGAATTTGATAGAGTTCAATTTCTTTTAGATCTCCGCATATTTACTTCTGATATCTGCTAAAGTTTTACTAGTCTTTCCTTGTCTTGTTTTTTTTTTGTTTGTTATTTTACTTCTACAATATTCTACGCTTGAGGAAATCTCAATTTTTGCCTCATATTTTGTTGAATTTTTGTAAAGTTTTGTACTCAAGTTTTTGAATAAAAAGTTACAGTAATGAAGTAGCCCTATAATTATTTTATTCCAAAATCTGGAAAGTTTTTTTCTAAAAGATGAGTTAAATAAGTCTTATAGAATTAACCATTATTGAATATTCAGAGTAAGTTATGCAATTAATTTGCTATTTGAAATCTTCATTCCAGCAATTTGACTTCGATGTTTCCATAGTAATGGTTTCACATATTTTTCAACTTATTTCAAATACTCATGTTAAATATTTTCAAATGATTACTAAATGTTTGTTAAACTTAATATTTCAATTATAACATTAAAAATTTTTGATTGATGGAGTAAGTAAGACAAAATGAATAATTTACTTTTTTAAAAGGACTTATATAAAATATAAAACCACACCACTTACTTTGGGACCGATGGAATTAATATGCTTAATAATTTGAACTATGCTAGCAAAATTAAACTCCAAATTTTTTTGATTTTTAATTGCCTACGAAGGCATAAAAACGCTGTGGAGATGCCTGAAAAGTTAGTCTCAAAACGCTATGAAAATAATAGATAAATTTTAATTGATCCAAATAAATTTTGTACGACTTTTTACATTCAAAATACTAAAAGCTAATCATAAAATCTTTAAATTTCAATAAATAATTTATTTCCTGTGGATGGGATGAGATAATTACAATTACCGATCTCATTTTCAAATTGGAATAGTTTGATAATTTCATATAAACTTAATTCTCCTACTTCCTTCTAGACGATTAAGGTAAACAATTTAACATCTATCTTTGAAGACAACAGAGCTTTATTACCAACCACTGAGAAAACCAATTGCTGGTATAATCAACCAAAACACGAGGATTATTTATTGAAGTGTAAGCCATTGATACCCAGATAAGAGTGAATAATCATCATGGCTGAGTGGTTGCAGCATTCATTTGAGAAATACAAATAGATTTTGTTGTCCTTTTAAGTAAAAAAGTTGAGTCCTTAACGTTTTAACATTTTGAATTTTGTATCTAGTAAAAAATTTAATGACCTAAGCATTTAGTGAGCACATCAACAACTCAAAATTTATTTCAACTTATATTTTTCAGGATTACAGATATTGAGATTTTACATATTTTTAATCGATACTTTAAAATCCATTGATAGACATTTTTTGTTTTATATGGTTGAAAAATTTAAAATTTCAAAAGTAAAAGAAAACTTGAGATAAGCTTAAAAGCTGCTAAGGGTTGCTTTAATAATTATTATTATTTTTGTCGCACTAAAGCTAAAAATTTAAATTATAATTTGATAATAACAAATTTATTCAGTTGTGTTATTAAATTTCATTTCAGTTTAACAAATAAATTTAATTATTTCAAAATTTAATAGAGATTAGATTCCAATGAATCAAAATACAACACTAATTAGAAGGTAGTAGATTGAACTATGTCTAACGATGCTACTCTTATTCCTTTACAAAGCTATAAAACTCAATTCCATAAATTATAGAAAGCAAAAGAAAATATCGAGAGCTCGTAATTGTATTAAACGAGAGCTATACGTGCCTGAATTTTCTATTTCAACTTACTCCGTCCAAGAACTGCTATATAAATCTTAAAATTTCAAATCCCATAGGGAAATTGACTGGAAATGAATGATCCATTTTTAAAAAAGATTTTCATGGTAGTTTTGTGTACTTAATAATTTCTTTGATTAATTTAAATTTATTTTATTTATTGCTATACTAACAATGTAGTCTAATATAAGAAGAAGTTTTATTCTTGGTGGCGCGAGCTTTAATTCTTTATCAAGTATAACTAAAATCGCTTTTTTACTATTAATTAATTTTATTTATTAATTTCATAAATTTAGTTAATTTTGGAGTGAAAAGCTTTTCTCTAAATTGAAAATTTTACTTTTAAATTTATTTTTCACATAACTCGAATTTATAGTTTCAAAATTTTGGTATTGAATATTTAAGTCATTCAAGACAAATAATCTTCATAAAAATAAATTGTAGGTACATAAAAACAGAAATAACTTTAAATTTGGTAAAACCATTGAAGTTGAGGTTTGGTCAAAAACTGACTTCTTCTAAATTTCGGTGGCTTTAAGAAGAAGTTATCTGGTAATCTGGCTATTTTCTTACGATGTATTTCCGTTGACTTAAGCCTTGCGCAGACCAAGGCTTTAAGTGGAGTCCGTTGTAACCCGAACTTTTGTTTTGCTGCTAGTTGGAATCTAATTTTGTTGCTATCTTGGGAAGAAATAAGAAATAGAATTTAGGTAAAATGCAAATTTAGGGAAAGGGTGTGTTGTGCATAACTAAATAACTGGCGTTTATTGGTAAGAAACTATTGACTTTTATCTAGAGTGTTTAACCAAAAATACTTAAGAGGATTAAGTACAATTTTTATTTTAATGCTTGCTTCTTCCAAAACTATATTATTTAATGTGTCACATGCAAGATAAAATGTTTTTCAAAAATGAGGTAAGCTTGTTTACTAAATAATAAAATGCCCTAAATATGGATACTATTTTGACTGCCTGAGGCAATTATTTTATATTAAAAGGATTGATTCTGCAATCTTTTTCGGAACATTATAGTAGCAAAAATAAAAAGTTTGAAACCCTTTATAACCAGTCAATGAATACGTGTTTAAATATTTTTAAAAACCAAATTGAGTAAAGCAATATCAATATTATGAACTATGCCTTACAAAGTATTATGATAAATCCCGAAGAAACAAAGTCAATTAAGTAGCAGGTTTTTGTTGATAATTCCTAAGCCCAATTAATGCTAAATATTTAGCGAAAAAATAGATAAAAAAATGCGAAAAAAAAAGAAGAAAGCTTGCGCTTTATGATTAATTCTGATTACTCATTTTCACATTAAAATGAATGTTAAAGAGCTTTGGCTAAATAATAAAATAAAAAACACACAAACAAAATAGTAAGTTTAATCTGGTCAACTCGGTTAAGTGGGTCAGAGAGAGAGAACAATTTATTAAAAATAATAATTATCTCTGTACTTTGACAGCTTTAAAAGAACCAAATTCATTTTGCAATTATCTGGTTTATGCATTTTGAACTATAAATTAAGTTCGTTTTACTAAATCCTACCAAAAGTTTTATAGATATAAACTTTTGCTACCCGTTTTAAGTTATATATGTTACGTTTAACTGTTATTATGTCACTTTTATATATTCTAGATGACAAAAATAAGTTTCAAAATTTGTGGAAGAAAACAAATTAGGTTTCATAACTTCATGTTATATGATTAACACTCTAACACTAAAATAAAAACATTGCTGAATAACAAAAAACCATTAAAAGCATTTTTCGTCTCAGTTTTATGGGTTTTTAAAAGATTTGCTTGATGTAAAAATATACACATACATTCATATAACGATGTCTTTTAAAAGAATTTTCATTGCATGTAGTCTTAGCTTTTTTCACATTTGCAACTACCATAAAAACATTCAGAAACAGAAAAGAAAGTTTCACACAATTCCATTTAATGTTGGATAAAAAGTTTAGCCCTGCCAAGTTCATGTCAGCAATAGCATAACGTGAAGAAAATAATTTTAGTTAACAATGTTTTTTTATTTTAGCCTATATGTCCACTTATAGTTTTCTATTTTACTTGCTGAACATAAAATCATTTTGTTCATTTTGCAAACATGTTTTATCAGGTCATTCTAAATGTTACTCATTTCGGGTTGGCTGATGTTGAAAATTGTTCTTCTTAACAGAAATATTTCTATTTTCATTTTTAAAAGATACTCAATGTACACACCCTTTAACGCCCTTAACTTGGTGAATTGTAAATTGTCAATTTTTTGTTAAGGTTTTTTCTTTCTCTCTCTATATTTTTGTAATGTATTTGAATGTAGCCATCGGCTAAGGTAGAATAAAATAGAAAAAAATGAAGGAAAATTTTATTTTATTGAGAAAATATTTCCTCAGGAACTCAATAAGGGTTGAACCACACTGTGAAAATTGGGTTTATGAAAGCTAAATGATGTAAAGCGTGAAATCATATTCCATTTGCTTAATAGCTCCGGGATTTAATGTTTTTTATAGAATAGCATATCGAGAAATCTGTACAAAGATTAAAAGGTACAAATGATAGAGTTTATAATAATGGTTTTTATAAACACTTGTTTTAATTTACCTTAAATTTTAAAATGTTATGCTGGTGTAAAAATTGAAAAGTAAAATAGTTAACCACTTTGATTTTGTCAATAAAGTTGTCATTAAAGTATTGAAAACTGAAAAATTTATCAAAGTATTCAATTCGTTTGGAAGATTCTTTAAATTTGCTCAATAATAAAATATAATTTATTGATCCTGAACTTTCCATTTAAAAAAAACACTTTACTTTTATGCAAAATTCGTGCTAAAACTTATTAAAAAACTTATGAAAAAACTGAATTCTTTTATTTTATTAAATAATAAATTTATTATTAAAAATAAAGTTTTTCACAGGGCCGCAGCGAGGGTGTTGAGAAAGCTTGATGACTGCATATGTGGTATGTGGGTGGAAATATAGTAATATCAGTCTGTTCAAATTAAGTTTGTTTGGGAGAGGAGGGGGTGTCACACCCCCCCTTGATATGGCCATGGCTTTTTATTATGAATGTTTTTTACAATTAACATAATGTTTGTTTATTTATTTTCTTTCTTTGATGTAATAGAAAAACATAGGTCTAACTTAATTTTACAATTCAATTCAAGCAGACTTTTTCCATTTGAAGAGAAGGTATGAAAGTTTTTCTTTTCTTTTCTTTCACTTCTTAGCTAAAGAACAAGATTGAAAGCAACTTTTTCGATATTATGTATCTCAAAAAATATAATAATAAGATACTGTTTTATTCATAAAAATTATCTACAAATATTTTTTTTAATACAAATGAAGTCCTTTTTTATACGCTTCGTAGCATACAGTCTTTTTTCCAAAAAAATAATTGAAAGTCCATAAAAGTGGAAAATTTTAACGATACGAACAACAAATTTATCTAAAAGGATCACTCGTTTCAAGTATGTAAGACCAAGTTAAAAGGAGGTTGAAGAATACTTATAAAAGCTTGTTGTGCCCTATTTATTGAATTCAGATTTAAAGCAACCAACAACAATAATAGTATAAAATTCCGCATCACAGTCTTGATGAGTCCTTTCTTAATAAAATAGAGTAATAAAAGAATTTATAATGAAGCAACATTTTTTATATCTTTTAAATATAATAGAATATCATATACATTAAGAATAAATTGTTTTAACTGCAAATAAGGGTCCTAGCCCTATATTTATAAAAATAATGATTGTTGCAACAGCAAAAAACAGTTTTTTACAAGCAGTTATAAAAACATTTCACACTAAAATTTTGAAATATAGTATATGCATAATAATATTCTAAAGGATTTCACATTTTAATAGAACTAAAAAGTTAAGAATCTATTTTGTTATCCTCTTTTATTCTTGAAGTTGTTGAGAAAACAAATTTCTGCAATTGTTTCGATAAGTGCAGCAATGGGAGGTAAGCAACTTTTAATGATGGGAAAAGTTTTTCATTCTCTATAAACAGTTTCGACCACATTTTACTTCCTAGTTAGGATGAAGGCATCAAAGTTTTCACATTTAAATTGAATTTGTTCATTTCTATGGGTTTCGGATGATAAGCGTGAAAATTGTCTTCAAGTTCTTACTTTAATGAAATAATCTTAAGCTATTCGTGAGCACAACAAATTAAGGAAGTGTTAATTGCAAAATAACGACTTCTTTTTAGTTAGTAAAACTTATTCTTTGCTTTGTTTGTGTAATTGTTGCATTGATAACCATTGATAAGTAAAATTTTGTACATTGCAGATGATGCTTTCGAATTTTAAGATTATCTTAAAAGGAAGTGAAGATATTTTTCAATTTTATTTCATATTAGGTTTTCCAATTGGAGAAATAATATATTACAGTAGTTTATTTAATATTTCAATATTTTACTCCCTACTTGCTTATTATTTTGTTTCACTAAAGTTTGTAAGGTCTAATTGAGAAATATTTTTATTAAACTTACATATTTTTAGTTGGTTGAATTTGTTTGAGTTCGATAGAGTAATTTCTTAAACTATAAAACAATAAAGGGGCTACAATAATTTTAGTGTAATTAATTGAAAGAGATTAAAATGGTAAAAAAAATTTAGTTAAAAGGCAAAAAGGGCACAAATCTTATGAGAAGTTGGATTCATCGAGGAATTCACAAGAAAATTGTAAAATTATATTTTTTCTATAATCATAAATTTAACAGATATTGAATGTGATAATATCAAAACATCAATGAATTTTGATACAAAAGGGGACGAAAAGTAGCCGTTATGGCTACTTTCTGCCGGAAAAACTCTTTGAAGAATCCTTGCAAGATGTTTTCTCCGTGAGTTTCTCCTTAAAAAATTCTTGATATTAATTGCTGCGAAATAAATTTTAAGAAAGGGCAATTTCAGAATAAAAGAATTTTTTTTTTATTTTAAATGTTTATTGATTTCTAATATAATACAAAAACCATTCGATGCATGAAAGACAAAATAAAAATAATTAAAATTCTTAGTTGTTAGGTTATGCAACATAAGGAATTATTCAGTTTCAATTATTCTAAGTTTTATTTAGTTTCAAATATTACTCCACAGCTATTATTAATTTTTACTTGGTTTTAAGTAATAGAAAGAAAATATACATACTTTTAGTTCATAGTTGTTAGGTTATGTATATTATAATTATGTTATTATTAAGTTTTAATTTCTTATATATATATTATTTTAGATCCATTTACTAACCAAGCAACACTCTAAATTTAAAACTTTGTAAAGACTTTTTCAATTCTTATTATTTTAAAAATATAGTATATTATAATATTTACTTTCATTTAATTTCACTTCACTTCAAAGTCCAAAAATGACATTTTACTTTGCTTAGAAATGATCTGATCATATGCATATGTATAAATTACTATATGTAAATATTGCGTCTAGTGTATCTGTATGAAGTTTTTACATTTAAAAACAACTATAGCTCTATAAAAAACAACTTGGAAAATTCTTAGTAGTTATCAGTTGCAGTTGTTTTTTCTGAAGAGTTCCACAAAAATTAAAAGAAAAACTAATATTTAATTGGTATCGAAGCACAATTGTGCAATTGTTTTCTTACTGTACAAAATTTTTTCAACACTCATTGTTACATTCATCAAATATTTATACATCTGCATAGTAATAAACTTTAAAAAAATGTTTTGAATTTTAGTAATTATAGTAGTATTTTTATTAAATATTTAAGGATTACCCGACCAAGTGAATCAATCCCCATAAATTATCCATATAAATTTTTTTACCTAAACATTGAAATTTTTAATTTTCCATGTTAGTTTTTAGTAAATCTTTTTACCTAGTTTACTAATGAAAGTTATAGAATTGGTTAATGTTTAAAGTGTTCCAGAAATTTAATTATTATTTGAAGTTTTATATCAAACTAGCAGCCAACAAAATTTAGATTGGCACTTGTCCCCCGATGAGACAAAATCCAATTCATGAAAACAAAAGTTTTTTGGAAGGAAAAAAAAACCACTTATTAAAAAGAATTTTTCATCTGTGTTAAAATATTTTTTTCCTACTTTTTACTGCTATTTAAACTTTGCATTTGACGTACAACAGCTTTGAATATTTGATATCTAATGGAATGTTGATTTAAATTTACGCTTTTGACAAGTCTTTTTGTACTTACAAAAATATGTTAAAGTATATAGCAAAATTTTTAGAGAGTGAAATAATTTTTCTTAAATGTAACGTCATCTATGATGCAACCTTGCAGTTACAGTTAAGTACAACTAAAAGCAATCAAAGTCATTGAGTGACATTTTTTGTTATACATTAATTCATTGTTGTCAAAAGCATAATTCATGTGTCTAAAAAATAAGTGAAGAAAAGTGACATAATGGAAAATATTTAAAGGGATTGAATATAAGGACTTATCAAGTTTGTATAGGAGAAAAACAAGAAAATTAAATAAATACATACAATCTCAGTTTATGATATTTTTTCAATGGTCATAAAATATTTTGTAGTTGTTTAATACAAATGAAAAAGGATCAACACATTGAAAAAGTTGATAGCTGATAAGAATATAGCTGTGCACATTGTTCACTTTTTTTATTTTTAAAAAATATATCTTGGATATGAGAAATGAGCGTTCAACGATGAACCTTCTTATCTACTTGGTTAATGTATGAAATATTGAATAATGTCACTTTAATATTTTTGTAACTCAATTTTATTAAATATTCAAGCAAGGAAATTTTCGGTTAAGCTTTTGAATATTTGGTATTCAAAAAGCAAACGGTATGTTTAAATATTTGGAAATATTTCTTTAATTCTTTAATATTTTCAAGCTGATAATTCAATTAATAAAAAAGAAGGAAAACAAACAAAAATAAAAATAAAAACAAAAAAATACGAAAACTAGTATGAAAACTAATATTAACGTGCATTATTGTCGATAAAAATTATTAATACAAGAATTAAAAATCTTGAAAATATTTCTGAAAACAAAAGGTCTTCTGAATTTACTCAATTCCACTCAAAATTCTCGAGAAATGAATTACTATTGTTCGTATTTATTGGGTTATTCGGACAATAATTTCATTATTTTCTAACAGAGGACCTAATTTTATTTAAACTTCACACTTAAACCGCATAATCGTTATATATTTTAATAACTGATATTATAAAGTTTGTCTGTGTTTGTTTGTTTTTTGCAATAGTTTTTGTTTGGTGCCCTTTTAAAGATGGAAAATCAAAAAAGCATTTTCGGTATTTTTAACTCTTTCACTTTTAAAAAGGTAAAAGCATATTGAAAAGAAAGTTCAAGCAAGGTGAAAATTGGTTTGGAAAATTTTGTGCCGGCAATTTCGATATTAAAGATGCAACACGCTATGAAAGGTGCGTTGAAACCGTTGAAAAAAAAATAAAGGCTTTGACAGTTGTAAACTGCCAAATAGCAACTCGTGAGATTGCTGTGAGGTTGAATTTGTCAAGCTCGTCCATTCATGAATACGTGAAACGTCTTTGTTTAATTTCAAAACTTGACATATGGGTTCTTACAGAACAAAATTTGCTTCGTCGCACTTTGATTTGCTTCTCAAACACCAAGTCAATTAACCATTTCTTACATTGTTTACAAAAATGTTAAGAGCAAAAGATCACGGAGTAGAAAAGATGAATCACCTCCAACTACTTCGAAAGCCGACATTCATAAGAAAATAGGTTATGCTATCTCTTTGGTGGGTTCTCAAGGGGATCGTTTTTTGAGCTTCTACCGAACCATACTACCATTATTTATGAAGTGTGTTGTGATCAACTGGACAAATGATTTACTCAGACAGATAAAGCCAGAATTGATCAATAGAAAAAGTATAGTGTCCCACCATGATAATACGAGACCTCATATAAATTTGGTCACTTGCCAAAAGCTTTAACAGCTTGAATGAGGTGTACTTCCATAAGCAACATATTCTCCAGATTTGGCACCTTCAGATTCAGACTATTACTTGTTCATGGCTTTGCAAAACTTTTTGGATGGTATGATCTTCACTTTAAATCAGGGAATCAAATATCACTTGTATCAGTTTTTTGCCAGCAAAGGCCAGAATCAATCTCCTGGCGGAAAGATGGCAAAAAGTATTGCACCAAACCGAAAAATATATTAATTTAATTTCACAAAACAAAAAAAAATGAGCTGACCTTTTTGCTGTGAGGAGAAAGTTAAAAAATATTTTTCAATCTGAATATGCTTATAATTCTATAATATTAGTAACATGAAAATGAGTTCTGATACTATGTCTGAAATAGGATGAATACACAAAATATTTAATTTTTGTTATTTATTTGTATTGAGTGCCAAAAGGATGGTAAGCTTTAATAAATTCCATAAGTAAATTGCTCCCAACTTTAATCTATGACAATTCCTAATTTACTTATTTTCAAACTTGAAATAATGGAAATAGTTAAGTTTATATATATAAAATATAATTTTATTTTTTGGACAAATATTGTTTTTAATTATAATACGTAAAAAATTGTTCGCAACACTTTTCTTTTATGGTCACTGAATTTATTTATTGACTCCCCATAGCTATATGAAATGCTATATCATTGAAAGCTTATGACAGTCTTTGCTTATTCATATCTAAATAGATCAGTAATTTTTGCAGAAATTTCTTTTTTTTTATGCTTCTGTATTTTGTTTTCACTTAAGTATAAGAAAATGGCTAAGTCACTTTGTGATATGCTTGAAATGTTCGAGTACATCCCCTTTAGTAAAAGCAAATATAATTATGATATATCCTTCTTTCTGCTACTTTCAATGTAAGACCAATAAAATCTTGAGATCATATGTCACATATTTGAGAACAAATACCTTCAGGAATTTATGAGAATTTTATTGGCAATTGTGCTCCTGCTGTTACTGAACATTTAAGAATGGCCACTATATATTGCCCAAAACATATATATTTAACTATTTTGTTGTATCCTGAATCTTTTCAGAACATAAATGAAGTACATTTCTAAGCAATTTATTTTGAAAAGTGCACATTATCACGCTTTGAATGATTCTATTTAGTTGACCGTAGATAAAAATCGATATGAGAGGCTGTGAATGTGCAATAATTTTGCTGTATGCACTTTTATGGCTCGTAAAGTGATTTTCTTTTATATTTGACAATATAGTATTCGTTTAGCTTTATTTTTTTTTATTTTTTGGCTTTCTATCCAATATGAGTTTATTCAAGCTACTACTAAGTTTTTATTGAATTAAGACTTTATGAATGCAACAATGCAAACTTGTGTAAAATTTATTAATAAAATTTAATAAAGGATAAATTATGCGACCATTATGTCTTTATATCACAGAACTATATGTGATATTCTAAAAGTGTAAAAGTGTATAATTAGCATAGTGTGGAAAAATATAATATTACAATTATCCTTTTTACACGCCCAGTGCAGCCTCACACTGAGAATTTAGGCTTTATCCACAATATTATATTGTGGTAAAATTTCTGCGTTGTGCTAAGATTTCAAAATTTAAATTCAAAATTGATGTTGTCACCACAATAGTAAACAAATCTAAATTATCCCAGTGTTCCTGAAGGTTAAATGCTCATTTTATCTTTTAAAAAAACTTAGTATTTTGACAGATTTCTTATTTAGCATGATTCAGGAATTACAATGTAATAATATTTTTTTTTTTCATTAAAGTAAAAATTAAACCCTAGCACAGTTTTGGTTTAATTCCTTTCCAATTATTTTTTAAGTTATGCCAAAATTACAGCATTGTAAAGTAGTTATGGACAGTTGCAAACTAGTAAAAAGTATCTTATAAAAAATATTTATAAAATATCAAGGTTGACCAATAGAAAATGATACATTTTCCAGATTAAAATTTGTATAAAATGCTGCGCAAATTTTAAAGATTATTTAGTCATTTCTTAGTTTAGCTTTTTTTATAATGAAATATTTTTAAGTATATGTGTAGAGAGTGAGTTATGTTCACTTTTCATAGTATTTATAATGTGACATTAGTTATTTTAGCAAATTTTCATAGCAATCTGTACTGTAAGAAGCAAAAACCTAAAAACTACATTAATTTATTTTTTAGAAATCCTTGATTTTTATATTTGTTTTGTTCTAGAGAGTAGCTTGCTTTGATGTGCTTTTGTTGATAATTGTAAATTAAGAAAACGCAAAGGTTTAAACATACGAGGATAACGCTGACAGAAATTCTGTCTTATAAATACTTAAAAATGTGTAAATATTTAGGGACCTAACTCAGGTTCCTAATGGCTTTCTTACAAGGGCTTAAAAATCGCCCATTTGTAATACTATAATCAGAATAATTGATTCAGATACGCTTTGTAGAATCTGTGTAGTTTTTTAAGAATGAATGCACAGTATTTTAAAGTTTAGCTAAGATCCCAAAAAACTAAAGAATAATTAAATATTGTTTTGAGTATTTGAAACACCTATAACTAATCTTTAAGTATCCAAGTGCTCCTAGTGCAAAGTTACCAATAGCTTTGTTTGTATTTTGATAATTTCAGATAGCAAAATACAGGAACTAATTGATTATAAAGAATAAACGTGGCATGCTTTCCTTTCTATTACTGATATTTAATTAAAGCTAAAAGAGCATATTTTTAATCTTTATAAAATGAAACTTGAAATTAATTTTTTTAAAAACAATATAATTATGATTCAAACTGAATTGTTATTTATAAATTGCAAATTGAAAACAAGATCTTTCAATCATAGCTAAAAATCTTCTGAGTACAATTTTCAAATAATAATTTAAAATCAAGAACTTTCTTAAAAAGCAGACAAATTTCCTGATACCGAAGTCATAATTTTCAATGGTAAGGAAAATTTCAAGTAGTCATTATAATCGAAAAATTATAGTTAGATTCCTTTAAATTGAACTAATCAGCTCTTTTGTATATTGCTTCAGGTGAGAGAACTCAATAACTCTTGCACTCTTAAAGCTATTGTCAACAAAAGCACAAGAAGGACGTGCATTAAATGTTTTCAACAAGGATAAGCATTCGTATCTCGTTATAAAAGCTTTAATGAAAAGTGCAAGAGCTGACAAGTGCTGCTTGAAAAATTTTCAAGGGGGAATGTTAATTTTATATTTGAACTTTTTGATGGATTTTCAATCTTATTTTATGTTATTCTATTAAGCATACTTAACATATATAAATTTGATTTGAAATATTGTTTTGTAAACAAAAGAAAATGTAGTTTTACAGCTTATGGATTGAAAATTTTTAAAAGCAATAAATTACACTAGTCAACAAAATTTTGTAACAAGAAAGGTGCTTAGGAATTTTGAAATGCTTACCTACCCTCATTATAACACAATATTTATTTTGGTTTGATCAGGTCTAGCTTTTTTGTTACAGCTACCTAAAGTAAAAACTGAATATTATCGTTTCATTACGTTCGCTTTTATAAAAGAAGGGTCTCTTTACCTTTTGCACTAGGGGGAAACTTTTAGAAAGTATATGCTGCAATAAAATCAGGTAGTTTAGCTAATAAAAGGATTTTCAAACTTACCACCATCTTAAATGCAAAATTTGCTTACAGATTACGAATTGTTGTCATTAGTTTCACAAAACTGCCTAGTCGCAAAGATTATATTAATTTGTGTACACTGAAGATTTTTTAATTGTGTTATATAATTAAGTGATTGTAATGTCAAGAAAGTCTAACTATTATGCTGACAAGTTTTGTTATATTTGTGACGAAATTACTTTCAAAACTCAGCAGGGAAATTTGACACAATTAGTTGCCAAATATTATTTTGGATTTGCTATCAGACTACAAGATAAAGTGTGGGTTTCTCACATCTATTGTGTGACATGTGTAGGCCAAATTACTGGATAAGCTAAAAGATCTAGATCTATGCCTTTGGAATTGCTGTGATTTGAACGCATCCCATATTTAAAAGAAAAATTCCCTAAAATGAGTGACGCAAAAATTAAAGAAGGCATTTTTATAGGCCCTCAAATTAGAAAATTGATAAAAGACGAAATATTTAAAGAAATACTTAATGGTCTGGAAAAATTAGCTTGGGAATCCTTTATAAAAGTAACTTCAAATTTTCTTGGGAATCATCGATCAAATCACTATGAAAATATTGTCGAGGAACTTTTAATGGCTTATAAGAAATTGGGTTGCAACATGTCTTGGAAAATACACTTTCTACATTCATATTTGGACTTCTTTTCTGAAAATTTGGGCTCCGTCAGTGATGAACGTGGTGAAAGGTTCCATCAGGAAATTTCTATAATGGAAAAACGATATCAGGGGAAGTTGAGTCCACGCATGCTGGCGGATTACTGTTGGACATTACAACGAGACATCCCAGAAGCAAAATGTAGAAGAAAATCTTAAGGTTGCATTTGAATTAGTACTGTAATACTCTTATTAGCTTTATTTTGTCATTAAAATCTGTACCTTTTTAAAAAAAAAACAAATATATATTTTAATAAAACTATTCCTGTATCAAATATTCTAATATTAATTCTATCATCCTTAACCTTGTTCTAAGCATAACTAGTTAAAAGTTTTCATGTTATAAAAAAAAAGTGTTTTTTTGTAGACCAGTGTTATTATTATAGCTTTGAAAAGAATCAATTTTAAGCTAATTGACTACCTAAATTTAATTTAAAATCATTATCAAAGTTTATGTGGGTTCCTTTTGATCTGTGCACCCTTGCTTATATGCCAAGAATGTGAAGATATGGTGTGGTTAATTTCTTCAATGTACCAATGTACTAAGGGTATCACTTTATGTTGTATCCGACCTTATATGTAATTGGATTGCTGGAAGTAATTAATTTTGAGAGGTATTCAGCATCAGTAACTATACCAGAAGCTTGAAATGTTCTTGAAATGAAAGGTAAATGATACACCGAAAACCCTTCAGGCTATATTTGCACCATTTTAGCACCTTTTTTTTATATACCTCATTTAACATAAATTAAGTTTTTTATTATAACTCAATTGCATTATTGTGGTTTTTTGTAAAATGTAAGTACATTTTCGTTTTATATATCTCTCGTGTCACAATGTTAGTTTACGCTAATCTCCAAAACTACTCAACCGGTTTTAATGAAATTTTGTAGCCATGGGTTGTTTGGTCAAACATGAGAGATAGAATAGTTTTTATCTCGATGAACGATCTTCAATATCTTTTATATAATATATCATGATTAGTTCTCAATTCGATAGGTGAGTGTTACTTCGATTATTTTCGGTAACGGTAAAGTGTTGGGTTGCGATTACTGGAAGCATACAGCATTTGAATTTACGCCAAGTAATAACTACGCCACAGCAACGTGTGGCCGGAACTACTAGTATTTTTACTAACAGAAGCCATAAATTCTATGTTGAAATTGTAAAAGTCATATTAAAGGGATGTACAATTTAAAAAACCTCTTTTGCTTTACTGAAATAACACATTTGGTAGAAAATTCAAAGAATTTTTTAGGCTGAGCCAAAAAGTAACCTAAGAGAGTATTTCGACAATTAATTGCATCAAGATTATAATTTTTCAAAAGATTTTTCTGTTTGTCATAAGAATTGAGGATAATAATTTTAATGTCAAATATTGAGTACAATAAAAAATTTAAAGTTTATGATTTTTATTAATAAATAAAACCAATTTCAAAAGGAAGAAAACTTTGAAATTAACAAAACACGATTTAAGTTAAGAATCGTATATTTTGTTTTTAACATTTTCAATTTAGAAACTTCTATGGAAAGAAAAGAAAATTAAACATAAGCAAAGTATATCTGCTAGAAAGCCTTCCAAATTAAACAACAAACCAGAAAATTATACTGGCTAATTGGGAAACACTCCCAATTAGACCTAAAAAGTAAAAGATTAATATACCTTGCCCTGATAAAACCTATATGGACATATGGCATACAACTTTGGGGGTGTGCACATAGGACCAATAAGGAAATAATTCAAAGAAGCCAAAACAAATTCCTGAGGATTATTTCAAATGCCTACAGATATGTGACTAATAAAGAACTCCACCAAGATCTTAAGATACAATGGGTTGAGGAAGTCATCCACGAGTATGCGGGCAGACACGAGAAGCGACTCCTACATCACTCCAATTTAGAGGCCATCCTATTACTAGACTTAACTGGGCAAGTAAGAAGGCTCCAGCGTATTAAACCTCACGAATTAACTTAGAATTAGAAAATTGAATAATAATTGCATAATATTAGGGAAATGATCATTGGGTCAATCTCCCACACATGTCAAATAAATAGTCAGAAATACTAATAAATTATACTAGATATAAGATTGTAGTAATTGGAATAAGTTAATAAAAAAAAAAAAAAATATCTGCTAAGTTAATCAAAAAATGCTAGTTTTATTATAAATTCATTAAAAGTTTCACAGAATATTTGTTTGCATGTAATTTACTCCGTATCTTAAGTGTGAATTTTTTTAAAAAACTAAGAAATTTCTTATTAGCCTCTTGTATTTAATAAATGATTAGCATTCAGGGATTAATTAAAATTAATAGAAATATTTAAAGCAATGTAATTGCGTTCCTCTTTGATGAATTGCCTGAGGTGGATATGGTTTAGAGAAAGTCCCTTAATAGTTAATTTATTCCCTTAATAAAGCTTATAATTTTGCCTAACAAAGTTTATTATTTTATTAATAGAAAGATTTAAAAAATATATATTTTAAGGCTTAGAATTATCATAAATATTAAATATAATTTCTACTTATAAGAAAAAGTAAACCTTGTTCAAGTAAAAAGTATTTCCAATTACAAGAACTAAAAATGTTGTAATGAATTATAATAAAAAGTATTAAAAGGGAAAAAGCTTAATCAAGAGAAAAAATAAACTCCAGTTAACCAAGTATAATAATAATAAAAATCATACTATATATAGTGGTAAAAATGTATTAAAATGCTTAAAAGAGACACGGAATACTTTCTTCGTTTCCATTCCATCTGCAAACTCTAAATGAAGTAGCTGATATCCCATAAAGTAATTGAATCACTTCAAAATTAAATAATAGCAAAGCCTACTCCAACTAAACCCATAATTTGTGGATTCTACATATTTAAGCTAATCTAGTATGAGAACTGAATGGACTTTCAGCGAACAAAAAGCAACATTGAAACACTTAAAGAATACATTTATTCATCAAAAAAACTACAAAGAAAACAAAAAACATATAAAATAATAACTCAATAAATGAAAAGAATCCATGTAAAGTGTTTCCATCTTTTATTTAAGGGAGAAATATCTTTATTAAAAGGATCTGACCCCTGAGTGGAATTTTATGAATCTATTTGCTACACCTTCTTCAAAGACCCGTAGAGTGTTTACAATTGAGATAAAGAGCACCTTAAAAGAGACATCTTTAACACTATTGACATTTATACCTTAACTTTTCCTCTTGTATGGAAAGCAAATAGATTACAAGGATGAGTTTTGTGAAAATCTGAAAATATTGCTTGGGGTAAATATAAAAAAGGTTGGATAAGAAATAAAATTGAAGGATAAATATAAAGATTTTGGTTTCTTTTAATTTTTTATTTTGTTTATTAGAGAAGAATATTTTTTATATTTTAGTTATCTTATATGTCGCAATATTATTGTTTTGTTTAGCAAAGAAGAAACTTTAGCTTTATAATTTTATTTTTATCAGATTGAAAAGATACTTTCCACAAGTGTTATATTTTTAAAATAAACTCCAGAAATTGGCAAAAATACAAGTTTTTAGTTTTTATTTATGTTGTTGGTTATATTAAGACAAAAAAAATAATTCTTTTTGCAGGAAATATTCAATTAACAATAACAAAATTTGGTTTTGTCTAGTAGCAAAAGATTTTGTGAAATTTTTACTTTTTTCTTAAAAATATTAAAAGCCTAAGGGATGAAAGATTTTTCTCAAAAGTATAAATTTTGAGTAAGAGATGTTTATTTTTAAGTTGAAAAAGTTGTCATACAATATGTTTGCGAGGCTAATGAAGTCATTAAGGAATTGTATACTTGTTCAACATAACTGTCGAAAAATAACATATTACTACTGCTAATATCTTTCAAAATTCAATTCCTTGGAGCTTCCTTCTCAGATTCTTGAGATAATTTTCAATTAAGGTAATTGAAGATATTGTAATAAACTGAAGATATTCACCTTTATTACTTTTTCAGAATTTATTTTATTTTTCGTGAATGGATTATTAATTTTAGTAACAAAAGTTGGTTTACTAATGAGAATAATTAGTTGGGAAATAAGAAATCAATTCTTGATTTAAAGAAAAGCTCTTATTTCATTATTCGATAATTTTTTTGCTACTATGCTTGCTGTATTTGAATTATTGCTAAACAGAAACATTTAAGGAAAACACTTTTTTTTATAGATTTGAGGATATAGGATATAAGGTTTTGTCTGTTTTGTTTATCTAATGTATGAGATAAATAGACAAATTCTGATCTAACACTCTTTCTGAAAATTTGTGGGTTCTAGCATAATTATTGTGGTTTTTCATAAATATTCATAGGTATTAGGGGAACTTTAAAACAAGCAAAACTGTGGATAAGTAAGTAAGTATTTATCTAATAGAATTGGCAGCATTATTAATGAAAGACTCGATTTCTAAAAATTTTAAAATCCTTTTGAAGCTTTTCAAAACCTTTTTAAAGTTGAAAGTGAAAAATATTAAAATTTTTAACATATTAAAGTCAATTGAAACTCAATGTATTTAATTTAATTTTTAAGCTTTTGAAATTATCCTAAAATTTAAATGTGTACATTTTACAATTTTTTATAAAATATTTTTCAAGTGTAAAAGGAATTATATGTCATAGTTGCTTAAGCGTCCTCAAAAGACTGTGAAAGATGTCTAACTGTTATAAGGACTGATAAGTCCCTATAACATGTTCTAAAAAAAATGGAAATAAGCGGATGATGCAATTTGATATTTCAATTTTTTGGGTTCTTTTAGCTTTTATTCAAAAAAAAAAGCTTAAAAAGAAAACTTTTCAAATTTGGCAGACCTTTATACTTTTGAAAGTGTTAAACATTAAATTATCTAATTATTTTCTTAATATTTAGACATTTGTTTTTATTTTACTCTTTTTGATAATTCTACTAAATTTAGAAATTCTGAAATTTTAACAGTTTTTTTAGTTTTTAAGCCTTGAGTTTTCCTAAAAAGGACTGTCTTAGCTTTACAAAATTAATTTGTTTGTCCCTCGACAGCAATTACAATATAGGTGTAAAAAAATCATACTCCTTAAATCATAAGATTATTAGTATAAAATTTGGTGCAATGCTATAAGGTATCGGTATTTGTGCCTTTTGGCTATAGTCAAATTCTTAATACGTTTTTCTTTATAACAGGAATTTTATTTTTAGTATTTTAAAAAATTTTATTTTTCCTAAAATACATAAAAATTTTTCATATTGATTTTATTGAGAGCACAGTCTATGGCACTTTTTAGTCTTCAGTGATGATGCTACGAAAACGTTAATAAAAATGGACTGTAAAAAGTAGAATAATAATACCAACTCCGTTAATAACATAAACAAGAAATGAAATTACTTCCTACCAGTACCAAAAAGAAAAAAAAAAGAAAAGAGCCGTGTAATAAAATTGTAATATAAATCATTAGAATTTACTTCAAGGTCTGAACTCGCTGCTCTCCGAGAAGGTGAAATTGCCAAAATGTTTGACTGACAAAGCCTTAAAGCTCAAATTAAGGATTCTTGACATGTGCGTTTTCAGGGTTCTCATCTTTTAATGTAGATAGCAAGACTGATGCATGAAATAAAATTGCAAAACCTGTACCGATTAATATTACATAGTTTCAGGCCTAAAAGATTAATAAAATTTCAGTAATATTTAGCTTTAAGCTATTGTTTGTAAGGCTATTTATAAAAATGGTTATGAAATGTATGAATTGCTCTATATTTAGCTAATATAAAAATTACTATACCTGTATTCTAAATTCTAAAGTATATTATAGCTCTGATACCATTCTTGCGTTTGTTGCTCAGCAGGGTGTGCTACCTAATTTGCTACTTACTTTGGCTCTCTTAGAGGTAAATCATGAAACCGTCTTACATTTTATGTTGCAAAGCCCATTTCACACATAAATATTTTAATGAATTGTTAGCTTTGCGTTAACTTTGATGGATAATTTCTTAAAATTTGTGGCTAACACAAATTCAAAACTCATTTTCTAATGATTCCTAAAATCAATTTTGAACGCTAACTATTTCGATTTGTGTATGCAATTACGCCTAAGTTACCTTTGTTATAAGCTCCTGCTATGAGAAATATTTAAAAAATGGTAACAGAATATTATCTTTTCAGTATTTTTATTAGAATATTATCTTCCCGAAGGCATATAACTGATTGAGCTATAAAAAATAATTAAAACATAAAATATGATACAATAAAATTTTTATTAATATCATCAATGATTGCCTACTTTATAGCCAATTAAAAGAGATTCATCAAGGATGGTGTTCCTTTAGGCGTTTGCATAATATTTATAGGAGGCATTTTGTAAAATACATTCCTCTTTCTCTTTTATAGAAAATATCATAATAATAAAACCGATACATATTTTACGAATCAAATCCAGCATTTTATTCATTTCAAATTACAAAAGTATTTTTAAAAAATCTTTAACTTATTTTATTTAATTATTATCGATTACTATACTAAAAACTTGTGCTAAATAAAATTAGATTTATAGTTCTCAAAATATGAGATTTGTAACGCACACGATAATTATTTGAAAAACACATTCACTGGAAATTAAACTTCATAAATATTGCAATCGAATACATTTACAATACTAAATTCTGTGGAGTAATAAACACAGTCACGCAATTATTTGAGTAATAGCCTGAAAAAAACTGATATCCGGCTTTTGCAAATACCCAAAAATTTATACATTGCTTGAATATATTTTTTTTAAATATCGATTTGATTTCAAATTGGCAAAATTCTTTATTTAAATTAGTATAATCGAATAGATTTTTGGAGTTCAGCTTATAATATATCTTCTTTAACAACTAAGTATGGATGCAGAGTTCACTCCTTTCAATATTTTTACTTGTTTTCAAACAGTAAAGAAATTTGCTAGTCAACCTAATTAATTGCAATTGGAAAATAAAGTTAGCTCATAATAGTTTTATTTTTTGCACTGTAACAATAATGATAAATTGAAAAATCAATTTAGCTTGAGTAATCTCTATCTGCACGTCGAAGATACATTCTCAACACTTAAGCTGATCACAATTTTAATTGATCGCCACAAATTGAACTAACAAAGTGATCAGTTACCCTAAATCAAGGATAATTATATTTTACATTGCTTCATAAAAGCTAGATATCCTCAATCTCTTAAAATTTATGAGATACAGCAGTAGAATTGATCAGCATATACGATTTTTAAGGCTAATTTGGTTATTTTCTTGATGATTCGGTTTTGAAAATCAACATTAAAACCACTGCATTTGTAAATATGACACCTCTCTTTTGGGTGTTCCACTTCGTTTTGGTATAAGACTCACATTGTTGTAATAAAAGGAGAGTTCTGTGCCAAAGTATGCAATATTAGTGTTGGATATATTCTCAATGGAAATTGCATGGACTTCCTGATAAAAGGCTCTTTTCGGCTTAAATTAGACTTAAAAAAAGTCCACCGTTTCAGTTGATTAAACGTAAAAAAAACACCTACTGACTCCTTGTGAGAATAGCAAAGTAGGCAAAACATCAACTCTTACCTGTAGCATAGAAAATTTTATTCAATGGCAGGGATAATATTGCATACAATTAATTTTCCCAGGCATCTTAGGTTTTTTCCTTTCAACATTACCAAAATATTATTGGTCACCTTTATCTGTGCCACTGACTACTGCACAAAACTCAATTAGCATGGTCCCACAGAAGAGTTTTTAGTCATTAATATTTTCTGGGGAGTACTATATGAGCATACATAATTACAAATTGAGAAATTATTTGTATTGAAATGGAAATAATCTTATGTTATTCTTATGTAAAAGTTTTATCATATCTAACTACGAATCAAACATAAACTCTCAGCTGAAGGTTTTGACATAGTATTGGAGATTAAAGGAAGCGCCAATTAAAAAAAATATTACTTTTTACTTTTACTTTTTTACGAAACCTACAAAGTTTTGCATTGATGATTTTTTGAAGGCACCATATTTTTATTATTAAAAATGGATTATAAGTAATTAAATTAAATTGTTAAAAATAAATTGTAAGTAAAACAATACCAAACTGTATCTCTTTTTTATATGAGATTTTATGGAATTTCATTGGATTTCATCCAAGCATATTTCGGTTTCATTCTACAAACTGCCAGTTTTGCTACTGCCAGTTGTACGAAACTATAAACAGAATTAATCAATAAAAATTAAATATTCTATTGATTATAAATCATAAAAGTAGGATTAGTCTTTTAGTTGAGCTTCTGACTTCTAAACTCTATATAAATGAAATTAAAATGTAACTCATCATTTATATAAACCCATTCAAGCATATTGAAAGGACCCTATAAAACTTTGTTAAATTTTATTTTACAAGCACGATCCAAATCGAATTTTAGTACATTTGCTTTTGCGCTTACGGAATCGAAAACCTGACTTTCATTTGAAATTTTTCAATTACCTCTCATCGAATAGTATTCATAACTCACTCCTTGCTGTCAGGGAATCTATTCAAAATTTCTCGGATATTCAATTTCTGATTCTATGCTTAGTTTCAAAAGAGGAAGAAACGTTTTGAATATTCATTCCATTTGAGAATTTTTGCTAACTAAAAACGGAATTTTCTTTTATTTTGATTATGTTTTTATTTTCTTTAACTTTCCAATTTAACATATATTTCATTCTTGCTAGTCTCTCAAAAATATAAAGTGCTGCATAAAGAGGATATATATCCTTCTGATATTATCTAGTTGTTTAACAAGAGTAGCACATTGTATTTATTTGCCTTCTTCACTTGTAATAGTTACAAAGAATTAAATAGTAATATTTTGTGTCTTTGCGTGTTCAGATGGCAGCAGTTCAAGATAAAATAGCGTCAAGGAGGTAGCTATATAAAAGTTAAAACACGCAAAGGCTCCACAGGTCAGTATTGTGGCTGTTTCAGTACTTAATTGTATAAGCATATATTCATTACAAAATAAAAAAGGCGCAACAATTAAAGCCAATCAAGAAATGAAAACAGGAGTGGTTTGTAAAACGCTTTAAGGTTTATGAATTCATAACTTTCAACAGCCTGTGTATACTTATTAGTTTTGATTTATATCAGATCTTTGATTGATTGTCTAGAACAAATGATGTCTAGAGTGGATAACTCTTTGCCCCTGAAAATTTTATGGCAACTAACTTCAAGCACTTACATTGAGTGCGTTGTCAATGAAAAATTTCTTCAATATTTGCATTTTAAAAATTTAATTAGTATTTAGTTTGCCGTTTTGTGTAAGAAAATTTGTACCCCGGCATAATGAAGTTTATATTTGAAACTGAGATGTAAATCGTTGATAGTTTTGGACGTATTTAAACCAAATGTGTGTTTGAATATTACAAAATAAAATTTTGAACTTACACAAAAATTATCTTTTAAAGTTTATCTATTTTAGACAAATATTCTTTCGAAATAAAACAGCTCAATCAGTGAGATCGATACATTTGATGATCTTTTACATTATTATCCCAGTAATATTCTGGTTGAAATTTTTAATATGTATATCCTTTAACATTAATCAATTCTTCAAATCTAATATTTGCCCTAGCTTGAGCATTTCTAGACTTAATTTAATTACTAATTGTAAGTAAAATAATTGAAATGAAAAAAACGTAGAAATAACCACATCTAATACTTCTGTTTTGTAAAAATGCAAATCAGAAACTTATGTTTATTGTGACAAATAACTGAATTTTTTTTAAATGAATTTTGCTTCAACCAGAAATAAAGAACTTCATTATTTAATAGCAAGTAAATAAATGCCTGAGCTGATGATATGATATGAAGTCTGCCTGAAGGAAATTGCTTTATGCATTGCATTAGCATTTTAAAATCCCCTTATGGGTGTCATCGACCCGAGAAAATTATCATCCAACCGCTATATGTAACTCATTATCATTAACACGTTAACATTTTCAACAAGGACCAAAGTAGAATATAATTCCTATTTCCCACAACTCTCAATGCATTCTAGTGAATGATACTTGGGATACTATACAAAAGTAAAAGATCTCTCATCATAATTCAAGTATGCTAGGGAGTTAGAATCCTTAATCTATTCGAGTAGTTCTTTCATATCTTCAATACAGAAATATCTTTGACTTCTTGTCTTGAACGGAAGTCGCCTTTACCGGAAAATTGGAATGAAATTTATGGTATAAGATAAATTTACTTCCTTAAAAAAACAGAAGAGAAATGGACGTCTGAATTCTGTGATAATGGTTGAATTAGAGACTCCGGATAGAAAATCTGTTTTATGCGTTATCTATGGTTTGTTTTTATTTCAATATAAAAATATCAAGAGATTTAACTATAAGTATAAAGTTTTCAAGATACAAGGCATTGTTTTCTTTTATAAAAGTGGGTTGTCATCCAATAAATTGCTCATTAAATAGAAAATTTCTTCTTTATCCTAAGCAGTTTTTCTACGATATAAGAAGAAACTTAAAAAAATCGAAAATATATCTAAACAGTTATTAATGAAGTAATAAAATTTTTCCTTATTGTTTTTATTATCTAATGTACTCGTAACACAAAGTTCATAGAGTATTTTTTTTCTATCCTACTTAACCAATAATAAATTTAATTCAATCTCTTTCAACAAAGTAAAATTATGTAAAAGACTTTTATTTGTATTTGCTTTAAATTAATTAAAGTATAGTACACATTTTTTGTAATGAAATTTTATTTGTTTTAGTTAAAGTATTTCCATTTATCGTTGATGACCCGTTTAGTCGACTTAACGTTAAATCCATTTAGAAGAATTTTCGCGGTTGGCTTTTATGAAGTGTTCAGCTTTGGTTATCGTAAAAGGGCTTAAATAAAAGCAATTTTTGCTAGTAAAAAAAGGCACAACCATCCATTTCTTGGGAGTGATGAGCTCTTAAAGTCAGCTCATTGTTTTCTCTGTCTATGTTTCTGGGGTTCTTCTTCGTAGTTTTAGTATTTTCCTTGCAAGATTATGTCTATAAAGCTAAGAAAGTAGTTGTATTTTATGGATTACTTATAAAAATTGTCTTTTAACGTATGAGTGTCCTTTTTATTGGTCCATAGTCTTCGATATATCTCTATATATAGTATATATAACTATATATATATAGATATATAAAGAGACATTTATGATAGCGAATGTGGCTTAATAGCGTATATTACTTGGTTTTTACTTGTGGCATGAAACAAAATGAAATCAATAGACAGGATTTTATGTTTTTTTTTTTAGAAAAATTGAGTGAATCAATTTAAATTTGCTAAAAGAAAAATTATGTCTAATAAAAATATTTTATATATTAAGAATGTATTTCTCGAATTAACTCTAAGTTTTTGAGAAATTTCCTTCTTTTAATATATTTATAATTGTAAGTGGTTAATAATTTAAAGTATAACTTTAATAACACGTCGCTTGTAGCTTTAGTCAACTGTAGGGTTAGTTCCCAATAAACTTAATAATCTATAAATTAAAATTTAATTGCTCATCCGACTGAAAATAAGCCTAAATAAGTATCCGGAATAATAAATTTACGGAAAAAAATATAAATGGATAAGTATAGCGAAAATTGGTCCTTCAAGCTATACTCCAAAATTTTATTGCTCTATGTGGCCCCAAGTGTCGCTAAAAGAGAAAGTTTATTAGAAATATATAGAATAAAAGTTTACGTCCAATATTTCCGTTTATATTATATTAAAATCCCTTCAGGGTAGTAATCCTAAATATATGAAAGTAGAATGCTGTCAATACCGCATTTATTGCTCTTCATAAACTAAATCAGGCTTAGTTTGGTTGTTATGTTTTTCACTGGTATATAATTTCAATAAATAAACTTAAGGTTCTATAGATAAGATATGAATTTTTGGGCATCAAGTTTTGTTTTGAGGACTATTTGAAGATGTGAAGAGGAGTGTTATTGAAATGCTCATTTAACAGATATCTTCAAAAATTTATGGCCTATTTTACTCTTTAATCTAAAAATCTTGTCGGTTTTTAATAATCTATAAAAAACTTTCATTTCAAATATCAAATTTTTATTTTGAAACTATTTTGAAATTAAATTAAAATTGGAAAATTAAAATCGAAAGAATCATTCTGAAAGAATTATATTCCATGCCATAGAATTTTTAATTTTTAAATGAAACTTTAGAGGTACCGAAGAGTCTGTTGCTCAATCCATGAAAATATCAGACGGCAGGCTATTAAACGTTTTGCCTAAATATTTTTGTTCCGATTGATTTAAAATTTTGTACACTAAGAACTGCAATAAAAAAGATTCAATGATTTAAAATATTTGGAATATAGTTTTATATAAAAATCACACTTTTACTTTCTAAGGCTTCCCAAGTATACTATCGAATATATGTAGCTTCCGTAGCATTAATACCGCAAGAGCTCATAAAAACTAAATGAAATGTTTGCCTATTATTTATTATCTCATATATCTATAAATCTTACGTAAGTCATCTATAAAATCCTCTAAGAACTACAACAGCTTAAAAATATTTGCCTAAGTAGTTAATAAGGCACCACATCAACATTCTGTTTATTATTTTAAAGTGCCTAACGTCTTTATCCTGTGTCAAATAGCTCATAATGACTATAGAAAAATATATAGAAATGTTAAGGGTACATTGAAATCTTAACCCCTCGAATATCTTAGAAAATAACTTCTTAATATCGATTCACTTTTGTAGCATAGAAAATAGCTCGTCCTTTAACCACTAATGTTATCCATACAAAAACCAGCTGAACACCTTTCTATTCCCAAGGAGATATTTAGTACGGTAGTAAGACGTTCCATATTGTATGACTTAGGGGGAGAATTTTGGGTTAGTCTTTCTCTGTTAGTTATGTGAATTCCTGTAAAGAAGCTTACGGCTATTAAAATGTTATAAGAAGTAAGAAATAAACTTGGAGTTAGCTGATATTAAAAGATTATGCTGGCAGGTGATAACTTCTTGCCATATTTAATAAAGCTGTCATTTACTAATATTTTATTAAGAGCTAAAATGTGAAGCAAGTACTTTTTCTCTGAAATATCCTTTCATAGATTTTAACAGTGTTACTTTGTTGAAAATAAAAACTTTGTTTTTTATCATCTGTCATTGTATAATTTGGTTTTATATCTGGTACTTGCGTCTTTAAATATAAGATTTTCACTACTTAAAAATAGATATTTAAGTTGTTAAGTTGTGTAACGCAAGTTTGTCTGAAATATTCCTTAAATTCTTATGAAGCATAAGAGTTGAAGTATTTCAAATGGGAAAGAGCTTATCTTTGTGTGACAGAACCATTGGACAATTTTATCCAACTCCACTATAAATCACTTCTATACTTTTTGACCAGCTGTATGACTAATTTGTATTAAAATAAAGCTCTTCCTATTCTTTTTATACAATTACTAATGTCAGTCCACATTATAATCAGAAGAAAAAGTAATTATCTTATTAGCTGGTTGCTTTTGTGAAGAAACAATACCCGCTAAATTCCACTTTTCCAGAATATATCCAAAGCTTCAGCAAGTAACATACTGTGGAAGAATTAATATTAAAAACTGATTTGGACACTAAAACTACCCAAATTGGACAAGTTTGTTAAATATTCATTGCTATATAAAATGGAACAATTGTGTAACAATAACATATAAAAATCCTGCAAATATGGTAAAGTAATAATAATAAATAATAAATTATAAGCAAAACTGATAAAACTTGCTCAGTTTTTCGCCTTGAAAAGCTATTCTAACTACAAAAATTCATAATTCTTTAGCAAAATTCTGGTTTTTTTATATATTAAGGATAAACCCCCTAGTTTTTTAATTTTATGAATTTATCATTTAAGTAACTCAAAAGTAATAAACAATCAGTGTGTTAGGATAAAAAATACATAAAAAACTCAAAATAATGTAAATTCTGAAAATTTAGAGGCGCAAATTTCGTGTCTTTTGTTGACAAAGTTTAGCCTTTACTCTCCTATTAAAGTTTCTACACTCTATCCGTAGACACCCTGTACACTTGCCATATCTTCAATTTTGTTAGTTTTATAAAGATTTAATTTATAAAATTATAAGGCAGAAAATTATAGATTGAGTTTCTCGTCAAATTGTATTAAAATTCCGGTAGGGTTTGGTGTACAACTAAACAACTTGACTCATATATGAAACTTCTAAATTATAACTTTCACCTATAATTACGAAGCTTATTTCTATTGCTTTGTAATGTTCTTTTGGAAAAGAAAAAATTGGAAACAGATTTTCATGAATCATCATAACGGCGATAATATATTTAACATTGGTTTGAGTTTAGAACTGTTCCCAAAATCTAAAAAAAAAAAACCTTTGGTTCAACACTACAATTTATGTAATTAAGTATACATCAACCATTTAACACGAACCTCTGATTAAATATAACTGAAAATTATTCATGAATTTCGTATTTCTTGTGTAAAAAAACTCTTGCTTAAGTTCACTCAGGATTTTGATGTAAAATGGCATGTTGATGGGGTGTGTCATTTGTATTTTTCCCGAAGTATTCTTGCGTGTTAAGCCTAATGTTAGTCAAATCTTTTGTAGTGATTTGTACTAATTTTTTTAACTGATAAAATGAAAGGTTTCAACAAGATATTTATAAATATAATTATAATTATGTGGTAAAGTATAAGCCATTTTTCCAAATGTCTGTTATTCGACAATATAAAATTTGAAATACTTAACAACTGAAAAAATAATTTCTAAAGAAGGGATCAAATAAATAGTTGTCTTATTAAAATAATTGGAGTTAATATATTAATAAAAATATTTAATAATTTTCAAACAAGAAATCTGTTTTCAATACACATTTATACACAACATAAAAGTGTAAAATAGTGTATGTGTGCTTTTATCCTTAAAGAAAAATCGACTAGGAAATTTTTCAAAACAAAATTTTGTTTCCAAATATGTAATATACAAAAAAACTAATTTTAATATCTTTAGTTTAGAGAACATTAAAATACGACGTAATCATCTGTGACAAGGATTTGAGGCACCATGTGCTAATTCATTTCATCTTTTTTTCTATTTAAATAAATAAAAATTGAATAAAATATTATTTTTCGTACTACTTTATATGCGTTCTAAGTTCCTTTGAAATTTGAGCTGATAGCAAAAATTCTAGCCCTATTTATGAATTTTTGTCTTAAAAAGGCTCAGCACTTTGATAAATGTGTCAGGGTTATTCGATATTTTGGACCATTTCTGTCCAATAGGGGAGTTTACTTAAATGAAATCCTATCACCATTTCAAATTTGATATTGAAACTTTCTTATGTTAGTGTTTACTGAAAATTAATTTGAGTGGATTGAATATTTTGAATTAATGGACAGTAGAACGAAAAAAAAATCGGTATTGTTTCTATAAACCGAAATGAAAAAAACCAATCAATTAGTGTTTGCTATTTGTAAGATAATAAAAAAAAAAAATTGGACAAATCGTGTTAAAATGCTTTTATTACGAGTGTTTTTATTGGAAATTGCTGATCAATTTTCCATTCTATACTAAAGGTTGGGATTTTAAATTGATTGATTTTTGTAAGTAATCAAATCCCCTTTGGTTTACGTCAAGCCCTTGAACTTTGGGTAAAAAAATTGGGATATTAAGTTTTATTTACTAAAGTTAAAATTCAGCAACTTAATTTGAATTAAAAAAAAGCTTTAGGAATTCGCCTTTAAATTCCCTCAGTTAAATTTTACAGGCATGTTAGAAATTTGTACAACTTCGACTTTGTTTATGTTTTATTTTTGTCGGAAATTCTTTGAAAATACAGTCGGTAGTCAAAACTATGTGTAAGCATTTTCTATCAACAAACATTTCAATTAATTTTTCTTACATATTTATTTAGAAAATTTTTTGAAGAAATGGTTTCGTCAGCTAAATAAGTTTTTATCGTTTCATTCTTTTTGTAATAAGCAACACTAAATTTCGATTCAAAAATACTAGACACTACTATTTGTATAGCTAATTTTGGATAAAAAAAGCTGTGCATAGTGGTGTTAGTATGATCATTTATTAAAAATTAAATTTAATTGTAATAGAAAAAAGTGTTTAGTATTTAGTCATATCTTTCCTCGACTATTTAATGAAAGTAGTTATAAAGAATTCGATTTGCAGATTAATGATTCTTTGTGTAATTATGGGCCACAACACTTTAAAAAATCAAAACGTTAAAAACATAATTACTAATTCTTTAAAAATTAAAGTTCTTTTTTTTTAATTGAAATAATTGCATGAAATCTTAGAACCTAATGAAAACTAATAAAACAAACTTAAGAAGAAATTTATGAATATCAGAATCACAAAATTTGTATGAATAGAATGTCTACATTCAACATATTCTTTTGTTCACTATTTCCAAATTAAACTAACCAAAATAAAAACTTTAAAGGAAATACCAATTAAATTGGAATTTAAATAAAATGTTTGCTTTTTTTTTAAATAAATCCTTATAGCATGCGAAACTTAAATCAGATGTACAGCAGGTGCTGAAACTAAAACAAACTGCCTTAAAATGTCTCACATGTTGATGTACGAACCAAAATTAGCTACTAAAGTAAATCCAAGAAACAAAAGAAGTTTTTCTGTAAATTATAGCATGCAACGTATTTTATCTTTATATTTTTCATTCAATCAAGCATAAATATACATATTTATGTAGTTCTAACTTACATGCGAATTACTGTAAAATTGTAAAACCTTCACTCGAACAACTATCAATTACAATTTTATTAAAAAATACTTCTATTATGCTTTGAGCTACCTAGTAGGAGCCTAAATGAAACTTTCAAATTACTTAAAGGCAGGAAAAATAGTGGTTTTGGTTTTAGCTAGTGCTAGCAGAAATGGTATCCACTAGAGCCTATCAAATGGCACCCATCCTAGCTGAATTTTAGTTCTATTCTATTGACTTTTTACATCTGAATCTTAAACTTGGTCATTATTCACATGCTTTGTAGTATAAAATACCGACCGACAAGTGGAACCAAGTAGATTAAATGTGTTCATATCGTTTACACACTCTGCATTATTAATAAAATTGCCATAGTGGCTATTTATTTCAAGTCGAGACATAAATGTGTTCTATCCTTTTCGGAAAATGGTAATAGAGAAATCTATGAATTTTATGTAACAGGCTACTAATAACGGGGATTAGTAATGATCTTCCTTTTTTTTAGGGCAGGGTCTGTGAAAGACATTTTCCGTTTTTGATGTACTGACCTTACCAATCGGATGTGTTGAGTGAAAGCTATTTAAGAAATCTATCAAAGATTCTATACAAGATTTATCGTAGAACAACTTTATTTTTAAGTGGTTTAGTTTTTAAAGGATATTGAAGAATATTATTGTTTTTATTACTGAAATAGATTTGTATGCCTATTAAAAGGCTATGATTAATTTTTGATTTACTTATAAGTTATTGAAATAATTTTAAGTTTTTAAAAGAATTTTTCTTATATCTGTTTTATTAGTCCCTATTGTAGAAAATATTTCATATGAAATAAAATGCCATATGATAATTGAATATTTCTAGATGACATTATTCCTTTGAAGTAAAAGCTACTGACTTTTTAGTTGATTATTACTGCCTGTTTCAAGGTTAGGTTACTTATGTCAGTAATAAGAATATCTTAAATCTGTTTTTAAGGTCAGTTTCAGTGATTTCTTAAAAAATAATAAATCAGTCCTTTCAAAATTTGCACATTTCTGCTATATAAAATTAACTAGTGTTTAACTGAAAGATCTAGTTTTTACACCTAATCCAAATTAAACCAACGGAAATAATGTTATAATATTTAAAGGAGATATGTTGCACACTCTATACTGGAAGAGGAATTTTTTCGTTTTATAATTCTGCCAAAATTATAAATTACAAATTACTTTTACAATAAATCGAAACGTGTTTATATATTTTTTTTTAAGAGAGTCGCCATTTGGTCAAAAAAGTTTATTTTGCTTATTCCTACGATTAATTCCTAGATTATACATTACTTTAACAAAATTTATTTAGCTGTTTAAATTTAGATGATTCAATCCAGAAATATCGTGGTCACCGCAAGACGTGCAGCTCCAGAAGATCGGCTATAGCAGCTTTCAATATTATTATTTTTACATATAAAAAATGTTAAAATACAGTTAAGCGTTACTATAATATGTGCATTAATTTTTCCATTAATAAATCTAAAGGTCTTCTCAGGAAGGTCTTCTTCAGTTTCAATATTGTTTCTTTTATTCAATTTATTTGAAAGTTGGTAGTAACACAGCAAATTAATTTTAAAGGAAAGTACAAAATTAAAAGCTTTAAAAAAGGATAAATTAGATTTACACTGTTGTATTATGAACTTTTTACCACTAGGAAGTGTGTTTTTATGGTATATCAGATGTTTGACAGTTCTTCTCGAATAGTATATAATTTTTTCAACGCGATTTCATAATTCAATACAAATTACAATTAATAATAACATCAGCTCAATATTTCCTTTATTGCATTTAAAGTGGCCAAAATACTTATCTAACTTTTTCATATTTTTTCATGACATATTTGTTAAAATCAGAGATAAATGAACAAATTTCAAGGAAATTTTAGGAGCCGCTTTACAAATTTTGGAAATACCAAATACTGATACCAAATGCAAATTTTATTTTGATAAGATTTTCCATCACTAAAAAAATTTAACACACTAAAATATATAAGTGAAACATTTATAAATAAATTATATTTTATCATAATATCAAGAAATTGCTTTCTTTTAAAAGCAATAAATTGATGAAAAGTTAAAATTTGTAGAAGCTAACTTTGGTAGGAAACAAAATCTTAGATTTAAGCATATTCAACATAAGGGAAAAAACAATACAATTTTTATATATAAGTATTTTATTTTGCTATAATGAAGCAGTTCTCTATAAAAAAGTTTTTTCCTAGCACATATTTAAATAAAATGATAATATTCAACATAATATAGTCTCTGATATATTTATTTAGTATATTTAGTAAATATAGTTAAGAATATTATTCAAAAAGTTATATATAACTGAACTATAGGTAACTGCTACCAAGTTATTACCATATACATTCAAACGCTCCGTAAAAATGAAATTAATCATTTCTATATATGACCCAAAATTTCTTTGACTATCACCAATCCAGCTTTTCAGAGAATTCAATTTAGAAAATACGCTTGGATGTCCTGTATTTCCACAAGAAAGACTTGCAATTGCAACAGCAACTAACTTATCATCGACAACTAAACCACCGCCAATATCTCTGTAGCAAATATTCCTGCCAAAAGTTCCAACACATATTGTGTCAGTACTACTGTTTGGTGAAACTGTGATATTATAGTGCTCTTCACATGGCACAGTTGTTAAATTAACACAGTGTAAATTTCTTGTAATCGATTGCATGTAACCTGTTTGTCCAAATCCACAAACCATCCCTTCTGTATTGTTTCTGAGAGTATATTCAAAATCTGGCAATGAAATATATTGAACAAAACTCAGTCCAATATCATTTTCTAGCCATATTATTCCAATACCAAAAGTTTCACTATCTCTAAATCTGCTTAGATTAGGATCATATTGCGGATGAATACCATAAGCTCTTAGAGAATAGGTCATTCCACCTGTATTAAAATGGTTGGCTCCTACTCGCACTAGCGCATCTTCTATTCTCATATCTTGTAAGCAAAAAGCAGCAGTTATAACAATGTTTTTAGAAATTATAGATCCACCATAGAAAATTAGCTGAGAGCTCTCATCATTTAATTTTATGTTACGCTCAATAACGGCAAACCAAGCAGCATTTGTTATTCTAGTTGGTTCTCCTCCGACTATTCCTAGCTTGAATAAATTGCTATAATGGCTTCCCTCAGCTCCTGTTTTCAAAGTGATGAAAGAAATTAGAAGAAATTGCAAATACATGACTAGGCTTTATTATAAAATGCACTTTCGATGAATTATACCGATCGATTAAGTGAACTAAGATTTTAGAAAAGTATTTATATTTTTCAAATTCCTATGTATACCTATCTTAATTTTTTATAACTTATTTTGAAATATACATGTATTTTTCAACCCGGGAGCTGATGTGCAGAAGTATTTTTTTATTAAATTGGAAAAAGCATTTACGAAAATAAAATGATAAATTCAGTTTCCAAATAAGTAATACTTGATAAAAAAATTATTAACCTCTCATTTTTTACTTAAAAAGAATAAAATTAACTAGCAATGCGAGGAATAAAGTTAAGGAAATAAAGTGAAGTTAAAGAAAAAAGTTATTAACCTCTCATTTTTTACTTATAAAGAATAAAATTAATTAGCAATGCGAGAAATATTATTATATTCCAACTAAATAAAAATTTGAAAAATTTATTTGTTAACAAAATTATCAAATTTTATGCAATTCAAATTTCATTAAAAAATTTTTCTAAGCATTAATAGATAGTTAAAATATTTAATTTTAATATTATTCTGGAATTTTTAAAGAATATAAAGAAAAATAATACTAACCGTGTTTGTCCTCATACTTAAAGATGTCTTTAATTTCTGGGGACAAAACTATTTCAGCTTTAAACAATATACTCTAAATTAAATATTTCATATCAATTGACATTTGTCAATTTTGCTTGATTCCAATGGATATGAGATTCATATCATTCTCAAACACTTTGCGATTTTATGTGGAGCATATTTCATAATTTCTCGATGGTGTTCTCGGAATATTATGAAAATAATCATAAATAAAATAAAATTATGTTTTATATGAAGTAGTATTTGAAACAGATATTGTGGAAACGGATTTATTTTATAATAAAATTAATTCCTATTAAAAATTACGGTGATTTATGAAATACTAACAGTAAAATAATCAACTTCATATGGAACACTGCAACAGTAGCTGTAGCAGTCAATCCAAAAAATAATTTGAAACCACCATGATAAATAAGCACTTTAAGGTTCAATTCTCTCTTATGTTTTTTTTTTCAACTCCAAACAGTACATTATGATTTCTATTCTAAAAATTATCTCTATTCAGTAAAAAGTGATTTGGACTATTAAAATGATGCTACAAATATTTAAAATCTTCCCCCTTAGGAGAAAAATGAAGCCAAATAATAGGTTTTCTTATATTCTAACTAATTTAGAATGATTTTATAAAATTTTTGCTTTGTAAATGTAAGAAAGTAAAATATTACAGAATATTAATGAAATTTATTAATTTAAAAATTTTCCCTTGTTATACCTACGCCTATTCAAAGAAGTCAAACTGTTTTTTAATAGCGCACATATGTATATTTGTAAGAAACAGTTCTGATACCATTTTAACATTTGACATCCTTTTATGTAATTATGATGTGTGCTACTAAAATTAACTTACTTTCAGTACATTTGTGTGTATATGTTAATAGATTTAACTTAATTAATTTTAAGATTGCTATTATGATGTAGCCTTATATACATATTTATCCTTTTGGGGCTGTTTTATCATGTCATCACGTTTTTGCTTGAAATTGAATGCTTCCTATTAGCTTTTCTGTATGAAAATTTCTTGGATGAACACATTTTAGCTATTTAAATTACATTAGTTACGTGGCAGTGAAAGTATTTTACATAACTGAAATTAGTATTAAATTACAGCAGTTGTTAGTGACTAGTATGGTTTTTTAAAGGATGAATTGAATATTTGGGTAAAATTTTATCAAATTATTTCTAAGTTTTTTTTTTTTGGGTAAAATTTTATCAAATTATTTCTAAGCTTTTTTTTGAAGTGGAAAAGTTTTAACTTGTGGTTCTCAATTGTATACATAAATCAATATTATTGAAGAAAAGTTTGAATATAAAAATTTATTTTGGAGGTTATTTTAAAAAACAGCATCACATATATTAATACACTGAGGAATCTTTAGTGGTACAAATTTCAATTAAATCACTTAAAATATTTTTAATATTCAAAATTTGCTAAAAGGTTAGGCTTGTTAGGATTTATTAATATTTGGTTTTTCGAAATTTAATCTTTAAAAAAAAAAGTAATTAAAAGATTAAATTAAATTAGTGTATGATATATGTTGCAGCATAAACTTTGATTAGTAAAATATTTACTTTCCTTTTTAAATCTTTAAAATCGTAGTCAAATTTTCTAAAAAACAAAGGTCATTTCAGAAATGATGACAAGTCTTATGTTCCACTAAAAGTTATTTGTATTTGTTTTTTTTTCGTTTGTTTTCACGTTAAATTCTCTTTTCAAAAGTTGAAATAAATTGATTTCACTAGTCAAATTTTGATCACTCCAAGTAAAAACTACACGCAGTGCAAATAATTGATTTTTAAAGTTCTGTTTTATTGTACAAAAACATTTAAGTCATAATAATTTTGATCTTTTTTATAAAAGAAGCCTTTCAGAACTACTCATATTTTTATCTTACTTAAACTTCCTCCCTAATTAATGGCTAAAAGGTATACTTCTGCTGGAGTTCAAAACTGTATGATGTTTCAATGATGCTTGCATTGCGTTTTTGCGTAGTGTGAAATTATGAAATGCAGAAGTAGCTAATTGAATTGAAGCTTTTCAGAAAGATTGGTTTTTGCTATTTTCTAACCCCTCAACAACAAAACAATGTTTGTATGAGAGCTTAGATAACTACTTTAATTTATATTCTATAGTAAAATAAATTTGTAGAACAAAATAAAATATAATGAATAAATGGTTTCAGTATTTCTAACTTTAAGTAAAACTCGGCAAGAAGCGAAAAAACAATTGAAACCAAAAGAGCTAAAAATTCTTTGTTTCAAACAGCTTTGAAAAGTCTTAAAACAATAAAAATTTGTCACTAATTTACAAGATTGAGAGCATGTTGTTTACGTTCTTCGTTGTATTGAAATTATTCAGTCAAATTTTAATTTTTTGATTTGTATTAAGAAACACGTGTGACTTTAAGGATATTCCTTTCTGTAGTAATCTGCTTTGCTTTGGATTGAGTATTTGCAATAAAAATTAAAAGAAAGTTGCAAACAATCGTAATTAGCTATGAGCACTTAATTTTGAATAAAAACAAAAACTATAGAGTAATAAAAAATTTAACAACAAAAAACGGTAATAAGCAATATAATAAGCAAAATTAACAATGAAACATAAAAACAGCACCAAAAACAATAATGAACATTCACTAAAACCACTTAAAAACTTTCTAAATTAAAATTGAAGCCTACTGTGGTTTGAAATGGTTTTAATTATTCTCATCTCCAAATTTTAAGTATAAAGTTTGAAATTAATAAAAGTTTTTAATAACTATTATTTTTTTTTTTATTTTATTAATTATTATTACTAAAACTATTTTTGATTATTTGATTATTTGTATTTATATCGCTTATAGAACTAAATCAAAATTTTGCAGGTTTGCTTGTTATACCTTTACCTAGTGTGCTGCATTAGTTTGAAAAGATAATAACAAAATTTATTTTAATTTGTGTTTATTTTTGTTTTTATGTTACAAATAAGACGTTGAAATCACATGACTCGGATTTCGGAAATTTTAAATATTAAAATACACAGAACTAGTATCAAAGTTCATTTGAGTTTTTGAATATGATCTTCCTCAAAAGCAAACTAATCAATCCGATGCTTTTACAATATTTCTGTTTTCTAGACGGATCTATTTTTTGGAACTCACTAAATGACTTCATAATTTGACTTGAATTTCTTTTTCTCCGGAAGTTTTTGATATCTTTGAGCAAACAAAAGACGTTTGCATCAAATCTCAGGATTGGAGTGGATCAGGCTATAGTTTGGGTTTTTTAACATTCATTTCTATCTTTTAAATCAGTTTACACAAGATAAATACTTCTTTTTTGTATATAAAGTTGTCTGCAGGTTTTTATTTTTTGATTTTCAACATATATCAAGAATTTTTGAATATAGAAAATAAAATCTCATCAGAACTAATTTTTTGTTCAAGGATCGTGCGCTAAAAAGTAAATGACAGGATTGACTGCATTTTATTAGAAAAAAAAACTTTAGTTTCGTGATTATATATTTTGATTTTTCTGGATTTTTTAGTAATACATTATTTTTTGCCATTCTTTTCTTCTCTTTGCGGAGAAATTTGTTCTAAAAATTAGAATACATTGTCTAAACTGACTAAGACCTTTAAGGATTATTTAGCCACTTAACTTCCAAATCCAACAAATTTTATCTTGTTTAACAATTTTGAGCCAATTTTTCTCATTATGACAATAATTGGATATTGAAAGCAATTAGCGTGACTGTGTCTAGGCTGTATAAGTTGAAATAAAATTAGCTTTTAATCTGACTATATTACTTATTTAAGCTGGAAGCCTGAACTTCAATTAAGATCCGCAGATAGATATGGAATGAAATAATTTCTCCTTTTGGTTGATCCAGTTGAATATAAAAATATTGAAAAATGTCCGAAATGTTTCTTAAGTACTAGCCCGGGTTTTTCTTCAGTTATAATAGTTATAAAAGTTATAAAAAGTTATAAAACCAAAAAACCCACAATCCTTTGCATTCTTCATAGTAACAAGCAAATATGGTTTTCCCTGTTTTGACTTATAAAGTGCTTTCTAATATGCATTATTATATAATTAGATTAGTTGTTAGTCTAGAACAAGCTATGAAAGATAAAATCTTTATGATTTTTCCAAGAAAGTTATATCTGTAGTTTTATGCCTGGGACTCACTTGCGTTGAGCGTGTGGAGACGACTTAACAACATAAAAATGGAGAGTTTTTCTAAATACCAACCGAAGAAAACTCACTAGCATATTCTAAACTAGTCGCTAAACTCAGGCTATAAATTTTGTGCCGCTAAGCGCTAGTGAGTTCCAGGAATTACGCTTAGAAATGAGCCTTTGTATTCAGATTATTGTTCCGTATACATTTTGGGGGTGAATTTTGACTTCAGTCATTAAAAAAACTTGCAATGAGTTGTACTTAAAAGTAACCTTTACTTAAATATAAGGATGATTTAATATATTAAGCTTCCGATAACATCTGGATGCAAAATTGTTGAAGTACTATTTTTTAATAAAAAGCTATTGATTCAAATTATAGAATTATTGGTTGTCAAGAATATTATTATAAGGAAGTTTGAATATTATAGTAGCGTAAGTAAAAGTAAATTAAGTTATTGGTTGTAACTTGTTCAATTCCTTTGAGGCTTTGAGTCCTTTCCATTGTCTAATTAAAAACTCATTTTATGTATGTAATAGTTGAGGCATCTATAACGTTTAATTTTAATAACAAAAATAGTCTTAATTCAGCTGGACCCATATATTTTTTTAAATAGACTCCTTTAGGAAATAATTTTCTACTTTTTCAAAAAATAGGAAAAAAATATTTCCCTTTATTTGAATATTACTGAATAATAATTTACTTCCAATATAACAATAAAGTAAAATTAAGGATATTAAATTGATAAATACCACTTATGATTATGAAAAGAATTTCAATAGTGCATCCGCAAAATATTTAAGTCTACTCAAAAGTATGGCAAAAATATTTTATTTCACAGTGAAATCAAAAACATCAATTAATATTGGTGGCTAACTTAACCTACACAATCAAATTCTCATATTACCGATGCTAAATTAAATCATGCGCAATCCAATTCCGGCCACAAATGTATAATTTTTGTGACTGTAAATGTAAAAGCTAAAGATTTGTTGACAATAACCTTCACTAGCCGGCATGAGGGCTTTTTACAATATAAAATTTTGTGAGGATTTAAAAAAAGGATCAGTCACAGCTAGAAGCTCATCTGAGCAACTACTTTGAATAATTTTTTATCCGTTCTTGTGATTTACGTAATACAGCGTGAAAATTTTTTATTATTTCTTTTAATTTCTAACTGTAGACAATTTTTTTATTTTTCAAGATCATTAAAATTATAAAATGAAAATTTTAAAATAAAGCAAAAACATAATAATGAATATTTGTGGATTTTGTGAATAAAAGTTATGAAGATATGATCCTTTGACTCTTGTCGTTTGGAGTGTATAGTTTCCTGTATTTTTATTTTATTTTCATATTTCATCCAGGATAACTAAATCTTTTCATTGTCATAACAAATGATAATCTAGTTTCTGCTTGTTATCTGCCTACACTTATTCGGAATGTTGATTTTAATTGAAAAAGTGAAAAGTTTTCAATTTGAAAGATATGTCGGGGTTTTGTCTCTTTAGAATTTTATTCAGTGCTGAAGTGGTTTTCTAAAATAAATTGGAAAATATTTCTGTGATTTGTTTTTAGTTTTGCTTAAATTGTAGCATATTATTTATATATATACATATATATATACATATTATTTTAAATATTGTTTTTGTATGTTTTAGTTTATGATTTGTTAGTAGTCTAAATATTGCTTTTGAAATGATTACATTTAAACGAATCTATTTACCTATGAAACTATGCTCAACAATTGGTTACCTGCTGCTTTTATTGAATGCAATTGGTATGTACATAAATTCTTTTAGAAAGTTTTTTTTCTTTTAAAGTTTTGAAATTATTATTTAAGAGCATATACATAGAATAGAGTTGTAGTATTTAATTTTTGAACTTTTTAATTCTATGTATTGATTTTTGATATGTGAACTGGAATGATGCAAAGGTTTTAATTAAGAATTACTCTCTTGATGAAATTTTTTATGAGCAAATTTCATACACCTTTGCTTCACATTTTTAATTCCTTCTTAATAAAAGTTTTGATAAGAAAATTTGCCTGAAAACTTTGGAGTATCTTATAAACTATACTTTTTAAGCTTAAGGAAAAGTATTTTTGGTTCAAAACGCATGCAACTTTAATTACTGAAAAAGTATAAGCTTCCTTTATGAAATTTTTTGACAAAAGAAAGGTAAAATAACTGATGCCTACTTGAAATTTTTTTTCTTTGTATTTCGATTAAATTAAACCAAATTTTTATCTCTCTTACACCTGTTTTCACAGTGAGACTTTAAACTTTGTTTAGCTTCATCTGTTTATTTACTTCTTGTAAACTAGAAAACGCATTTAATTTTATAGGCACTTAAATGAGCTTAACTTTATGTAATACTTAAAACCTAAAAGTTAAGGACTTTAGGTTAGCTTAACTGTGATTTGTTAGTTGTGTGTATAAAAGTGTGTAGTTTAAAATAAAACCAGACCTGTCGAAATGCTAGCCTTGACTCATGGGAACAACTGTACAGTAATCAAAAGTATAACTTCAAAACTGCCATCGTGATATAATATATCTTAGGTCATAGTTCATATGGAAGCGACTTTTGATTGGGTGACTTATTTGGACTCATGCATTGTTAAGCTATTGTATACAAATAGGACAAATCGCTAGTCACTTGAAGTCACGCAAACTATAAAGTCACCAAATGAACTGACGTGATTACTGATTACTATACAAATAGTAATTTGGGAGGTAAGCATTAGTCCAGCCATACCTGCCCATGTTTTTGCTTCCTATGAACCACAATTCAATAGTAGTAATAAATTAACCTGTCAAGATTGTACTAGACATATCCAATAAAGGATGTGATTTACAAAAAAAAAAATAAAAATTGACAGTAGTTATATTTTTTTTAAAAATATTCGAAATGATCAATTTTAGCCGATACTAAATTAAATCACTAATATTTTAGGATTGTGTCAGTGCCAATTGTAAAATTCAATGATACCCCATCTGACAATTTTAACCTGAATTTAATAGTGCTGATCTCTCTTATCAAATGCTTGATAAATATTTGCATTTTTAATAGATATCATGATAAATGGCTTGATAATGGACTAAAATCTGAATCAGATTCAGATCTTCTGAAATTAACTGTACTTGATGCTTGTATAAATGATGCTGAACACTTAGGCTATTTGAAATTCTTTCTATAATAAGCTTTGTATATAAAAGTTTATCAATATAAATCTTAAGAAGGCAATTACCATATCATCTTTATTATTATTTCACACTTTTTGCATAAATTAAACTCTATAATATAAAACTTAAATCTACAAAAGGAAAGTTCAATTAGCCTTTTAAATTCCATAAACAAAGAACACTAAAAAAATTGGATGCAGAGTGAAAATAACAAAACAAAAACGAAAAAAAAAACAAGAAAAAGTTTATTTGTCCTCATCCAGAGACAAAGGACCAAATAATTACTTTAAATTGTTTTGTGTTTTAATTGAAAAACACAAACAATAACGGAAATAGAGTTAAAGTAGGATTGCTTTTTGGTTTCATTATTTTAGGCATGATATCTTTTTTGAATGACTTCCGCTGATTTAATTCTTTTGAAAAAGACTTTTTCTTACTTTTGTACGCATTTATTTCAAATTATATTTGATTTCGTTCCATTATTTCAAGAAAAGTTTGCAACTTTTTTGACATTTTTGTACTTTTAAGCAAAACAAGGGTAATAATTACTCATTTTCTATGCCGTTTTGTTTGTTTGGTACAATAAAAATCTTCGAAAATGGTTCAAAAAATATTCTACATTAGCGCTTTTAAAAGTTTTCTTCAGAATTTATTTCTTGCTATAAAAACAGAGCGAATTCCAAGTTTTATTTTTATTCAAAGCTGTAAGGAAGTTAAGTGTTAGTAAAATAATGATAATAAGAAATTTTAATACAATATTAATATTTGTAAAACTTTTAAATATCTAATTTATTGCTATTAATCTCCCACACCATTAGTATCAAATAAAAGTTTTATTCCTTGGTCTTCTTTTGTTTGATTGACAACAACAATAATTTGAACGTTAATCGTTGCGTTAGATTCCGGTGGCCTTTGAATTTTAGCACATGCGAAGCTAAAAAAGGAAAAATGACTAAGACTTTTTGTTTAATTGAAGTTTGACATGCTTGTTCCTTGATGAGTAAGACAATTTACTATTTATATTTAAAACTATGTAAATTAGTTTTATTTAAAAATATTTTGCCAAAAGTTCATATACTACTAAGTAAAAAAAAAAATATTTTAATGTTTAGAAGAAATTTTTAAGTGGAAAAGTTTTAGTTGAAATTCTTTTCGCATAATTTTAGGTTTCTAGGAAAAATTTGTGTTTTGTAGATCCTTTAAAACCAAAATTACATTTTTATTTTGTCAGTTATGGCAATGTCTATGCTTGCAAGAACCATTGGAACAAAATTTATTGAATGATGCTCACCAAGATTAATAAGAATCACTTAAAAGTTTTTTAATGAACTTATAAAAATTAAACGGTAACATTTCCATTAGTATTAGAAACCCAAAAAAAAGCTTAATATTAAAGCCTTTTTTTACATTTAAACTGTATTTCGTTTTCATATGAGGTCTTAAATACTCCATGCAGTTGTTTTGGATCAGTTTTTTCCAAATTTTATTGTTAGATGAAATTATTGTGTAAATATAGCTTAACCGCAGACATCACTTAACGTTTCAACAAATTCTCGTTGTGTGAATATAGGAAAAAATTAAATTTAATTTTAGTTGTTCCAATTTCTTGCTGAATATTATTCTTTCTTAGTTTTAGTAAAAATTATATTTGCTTAACTAAATTGGGGAGAATTATAACATACTTGCATATAAGAATTTAAATTGTTAAAAACTCCAGCCTAAATTCCGTTTTATTTATTCTATGAAAATTTTTGTTGACGATTTTTCAAAAATGTTTATTCCCTTGTTATTTTTTATATTTAACAAAATTAAATATAAAGTTCAAATACATTCTTCGAAAATGTGTTGTAATTGTATTAATAGAAATTTAACAATTTTTCGTATTTATTTAAAATTTCAGTTTATTTAATCTCTATATGAAACAATGATAATCCTCACAAGAAATGTGGCTTGAGAATCAAATTGGGTGATAGGAGTTGAGTTCTCATAAAAATAATAATCAAAACCCATTTTGGAAAATTTTTTAATTCAACCGAAACTTTTGTTTCTTTGTGACGAAAGGTATCCATGGCTGAACACATTTGTTGTATGCAAAAGATTTTGTGTACTCATGTACATGAAATCAAGATACGTGATATAATTTGAAAAAATTTCTATCACAAAGACAATGGCACAATACCACTGACAAGTGTAAAGACCAAATAATATTTAATATATCAAAAAATATTAACCCCACGGATTTTTTAGTTTTATTTTGACTTCCAGAAGATATATTTTCGTTATGAAATATTTTTAAAAATTTAGTTTTACCAATTAAGACTACAGGCTTTCTTTTGGAAAAATACCTTTTTTGATATGTTTTCCAGCCTTTGTTTGCAAATGTGGACTAGTAATTTTAAAGCTACGTTATTTATAATAATTAATACTATGTACATATTTTAGAATTGTAATGAAATTTTTGATATTGTTACATCGAAAAGTTATTTTGGCAGATCTCACGGGAAGTGATTTATTTAGAAGAAGGAAACAAACTAAATGCATTTCACACTTGCATTGAACTCGTTATTAGAATTTTTATAATATGTAATAAATTTGTAGATAGAGAAGTTTTATTTGGCTTATTTTGATTTATAAGATAAACTGAAATTCCATTAATAAAAATATTTAACTAACGATTGTAATATTATATTGGAGTTATATTTTGTATTTAACTTATTAATATATAATATTCTATTTGAAATTTTATTTTTGAAACTTAATATTTTTGTTTTGAACTTAATGAAAATACACTGCTACCATTTTGTTTAGAAATACCCCAGTTTTGGCACTAAAGCTTTAATTTAGTTTGGCTTCAAATTCAAAGTGTTTTCCAATTATTGAAAAATGTAGCTCAAATGTGAATTATATTCTTCTTTAATTGTTTTGCTTTATTCTGCTTCTACTTTTTGTTTACTATGTAAAATTGCTTTTTTTTTAGAAGGTTAAAAATATATTAATAGGAAATCTTTCAATTAATTAGTACTTTCAAATAGCGAAGTGAACAAAATATGCAAATGTCCTATGTTCATTAGTCTTCCCAAAACTACAAAGCAAACAAAACAGGGTCTGAAACTTTTGCTAAAACATTAAGATTAAAGAACCCTTAAACTAAAGAAACCAAAATAAAGTCAATAAACATTTCAATAAGGAGGTAATAAATTAACTTCGCGCGACGAGACTTCCTTTTTCTTATTAACTTTGTTCATGTTTTGCTCTTTTATTTTTTTTTTTTATACCTTCTTACACGTTTGATATTGACTTTTGAATACGTCAGCATATACTATATAGCTGCCAGGATATTTGTTTAAACATGATAGAAAACATTAAATGATATAATTAGTATTCTTGGCATTCAAATGAAGTAATTTTACGCCATTTGTCATTCAGTATAGAATGTCCCTTGGTGGTGTTTAAGTAATTTTAGAAATTCCTTGTAGTTGATTTTTGAAATGTAAACTATTGTACTTCAAAATGCTAATTATTCACTTGAACAATAGGAAAATTATTAACTAAAAAGTTTTTACAATTGGCCATTATTGGATTATTTGAATTGAGAAATGATTTAGAAGGCACTTTTATTAATGAAACTAATTTGATAAATTAATTTTATTGGTAACGAAATAGTTCAATGCAGCATTTTTCTAGATGGAATCAAACCTCATAAAAATTTAAATTAACAAAAATATTTACAAACACTAATCCAGCCAGACATACAGACTTTGATATATTTAAAGAAAATTTGTTGAGATTATCAACTATTAGCAATTTTGAATTTATCCTTTACATAAAAAGTATCTTTAACTAAATTAATTTGATCAAAAAGTATGAAAAATCTATACAAAAGTTGTTATGAAATAACTTAAAGCTTTAGTATTCACATAGGCATTATTATTCCCCAAATTATGGTGAGTTTATTTATTTCTTATAAGTATTTCTAAAGGCTCCAGGAAAAATATCAGGTCACAAAACTGCATGGTAGTAAAAAACGATTGAAAAGTTGTTAATAGAAACTCAAAATTCATAGTAAAGGAAAATGTTTAAAGACATTTTGAACTTTTTAAGTACTTCAATAACATATAAAAATTGGAATTGAATATGTAAGCAAAGTTTATAGCTACAAGGTAATTCATCGTCGGCCAAACGCATCTAATGTAAGTTGATAAAATAATCTTATTGTTAGTAACACTTTAAAAAAACCTGGCATTTATACTCGTATTTATTGATAAAAAGAATCACAAAGAAGAGTTCTCAAATAAAAGGTTTACGCGAATAATAACATTTAAAATATAGTTTTAACACAACTTTTAAATCGAATAATATTCCATTATGCTTAAATTCTGTCGTTTACTTGGTTCAAGCTTCTGTAATTTGATGTATAAAAAGAAAAAAGTATTTATACGCTCAAATACTTAATTGAAGTATTTGAGTTACATTGTAACCAAGAATTTTGTTTACTTAACTCAAAAATTAAGCAATATAAAACTCTCTGGAATAATTATAAAATCTATAAGTGGCTCTTTTATATAACAAAAAAGTTTTTTCAGTAACTTTCGACTGATAAATAAAAATCAACAAGAAATTTTCGTATTGGAATTTGAATATTTGACTTTTCCAAGAAAAAAAAATAAAAAAGAAAATAAAAAACAACATTAATACTTAAAATCAATTCTAAAGCACTTTTTAGATTTTAAATTAATTGAAGTAAATAAAATTCCTTAGGAGGCTTATCAATTAATCAGAAATTTAATATCCTGAAATATTTTATTGAAAAAAAATTTCTATAAAGGAGAAAATTCACACCAATTCTCTTTTAATAACTTGTAAATAAGACATTTCAATTACAATATCCAAATATAAATTTTATTATAGCATTCGATAGGAAAATAAAACCAAAAAAATTTTGATTAGTGTACATTTTTGTTAGTTGTAAATATTGATTTCTTCCAAAAATATTTATCTGATGTATTGTCCTATATATATTTTTTTTCCAGAAGCCGCTCAAATAAAAATTTATTCAATTCTGTAGCTTAATGTCTGGCGCCTTATAGACTGGCGCCACAAGAAATCCATACCCAGGCACTCTGAGACAAAATATACATATGTAGCTAGTTCAAATCTTTTAATATTTTATTCTTTACTACCCCCAAACTTAATTTGCTTTGCTCGATATCGATTCCTAGCTTAAGTTGATATTTTGTCCTTATTTGCCATAAAAACTAAAATGTTTCTTAAACGTTCAATTTAACATATTATATTTTATTTATTAAAAATTCTTCATTTTTGTTGTTAACCCTATAAATTAACAAAAACACTAAAATTTTTTAAGGAAACAAGAAAATAAATTGCTTTAAAATGTTTTGAAAAAGATTTAAGGAGTCAGAACTAGTGTCACTGAAATTGAATTGAAAAGCTGAAACTTTGGCGACACAAAAGCTTTTAACAACATTTGGCTTCTGGCATACGACCAAATTTCACGCAATCCTTTAGAAATAAATAAAAAAAACATAATAACAACAAAATGAATTAGTTCCTGTATAAATATTTTTTCCTTATAAATTCTTGAAATATACATGAGATATTTATTTTGAAGTTGGTTTGTCAATAATTTCCAAGCCAAGCATCCTTTCCTTTTAAATGATGTAAGTACTCAAAAGGATATTGAACTTTTCGAAGAAAATCTATCTATCTATTCGTTTTATTTTACGTTTTGATATCGACTTTTACTTGCTTGACGTATTTGAACTAAGGGAATAAGTCTTACATTGAAAATGAATTTCCTTTTAATATAATAATTGAATACAACTGAATACAATAGTGACTAATCCGCTTATATATGTATCTGTATTTATTTTAAAAATTCTTTTCTTAGTATTGAGTTAAAAAGATATTTCAAATTTATCCAACCGATTTCATTTCCCTAAGCCCTAAATCAAGAATTCCTACACAGTTAAATTTATAAATATAGGTTGTGACGTTCAAAATTTGATGAAGTTTTGCGATATAGGATAAACTGAGCAAAATACACGTGCTGGACCTTAAACCTAACCAACGTTGACATCCATTGAACCAAAATTCAAGTATGTGTTCTTTAAACCTAAATGAAAATGTTGAAGCTTTAATGTAATTGAGAAGCAAATATAATTTCATTTCGAAATTGTTGGAAGGTATGCGAACTTAATACTTCGCAATTGAAAATTATATTATAATTTTTCGTGATAATTTTTCGGAGCAAATAATTTTATCATAAATATTTACTTTTACAAAAGTATTATCGTATCACGCTCAAAGTTTTACCGAAAGTCTATTGACGTTCTTCTAACTAAAGCTGGTATACTTGTTTTTAATTTGTAGATCATAAGCTTAATTATATTACTTTTATGGATTTTATGCATTAAAAAATATAAAAACTCTTCAACAAATTCCAAGAACTAGAAATATTGAATATTATTGTGTTAAATAAATGACTATAGTTCCTCTTCTAGTTACTAATGTCCTCAATGATATTCTAAAGTAGAGCTCAATCTCATTGTCAGACTTTTTTGTATACATGTGGCCAAACACAAAAAGAGGGTACTGAGATAAGCACGTTTGAAGTTTTTGCAACGGATATATTTAACTACTATAAATTATTAAGAATTTTGTCTGAAATTTTCATAGTTAATTGTTGGTATATTATATACAAAAATTGAGAGAAAATAAAAGAAATATCGATTTTCGAATAGTTTAGCATAAGTCGATATCCTTAAATGATTTTTACATACAAGAGTTGCAATTTCTTTGCTTTCAAATGCTTTCACAGTGTGAAATTATCTTTGCTAAAAAATAGCAGTAATTTCAATATGAAAATTCTTCATATTCATATAAAAATACAAACGGCTTTTTCTCTAAGCATAGTGTTAAAATAAAAACTAAAGTTTTCTAAATTCAGAACAACCCAGCATATAAATAATCCTTGAGTGGGTCCAACTTTAGACACGTCCAACACGTCTGGAAAAAGGCACGGGACTTTAGAAAAATATTTTTTTTCCATATAAAACTTCTTGGTATATATTTTAGATAGTTCAAAATATTTGAAACTCTTGAAAATTCTGCTTATGTGTTCCAGTTTAAAGCTTACATCTCTTCGCATGCATAATTTGAATTGAGTTTTTAAGCCATTAAGTATAATAACTAAATTCTTATTGATGAAATATTGATTTATTCAACAATACATTGTTTTATTGCTTACCGTAAATTAATTTTCCAAATAATTAGCCAAATGCTATGAATAAATAAAGTTCGGTGAACTTATTAATTAAAGAATCACTCTACCAAAAATTTGTTGTCTTGTACAATAAATAAATTACAATAAAGTCTTAACGTTAAAAAACATTGATTTTTTTTTCTTTTTTTAACTGAAATGGTCAAAGTTCAACTTTTTATCCAATTGCTATAAAAGGTCAAATTTTTTCCAGTTTTTTATTTACAATTCATAGCAAATTCAAAAAGCAAAGCTTGCATAAAGAAAATATTTGCAGCCTTTTTAGTGTGTAAGCAATTCTAGACGTTCAGAATTTTAATTAAAAGCGAAGAAAAGTGAAAAAAAAATTTCATATTTAGACAAAAATATTCTAAAATTTTTGTTAGTTGTTTTCAATTTTATTAAGGCGTTACGAACGCTTACATTTTTTACAAACTAAAATTCATCAATCGCATAAGCGGAGCAAATTAAATAAACGTGATGAAAAAGTCCTTGAAATATCTTTGATATATAAAAACAGACTTCCAAGTATATAATGCATTTTAGATTTGTGTTGGTCTTGTTTTTGTTACTTTTTTGCATAGTTGACTATTAGCGACCCCAATTTCAAATTATTGTATTCTTCAAAAGTCGATTTATTTCAACTAAAATTATTCTATTTATAAGCCAGATTTTTTTCTCGTCTTAAAGCTAAATTTCATTTATAGATTTTTTTATTTGTATTTATTTCATTCAATCTTTTTAACTCTTTCAAATTTATCTTTCAATTTTTTACAGCACTGTTTTCTGTATTTCTTTTTATCTAAAGATATTTTCAAAAAAAAGAAACATATATAGAAAGCAGGATCCTTTTTATGGTTAAAAAATCTTGCTCTCCATTTTTTGCCCAGTTTGTTTTGTAAATTGATTACTAACTCTAGTTGTCAGTGAAAACATAAGAAGTTTCTTTGGTTTATCAGTTACTGGGTGAAAGTTACCCTGAAAAGTAATTTTTGTTTTAGATAAAATGAAAATCAGATACTGTCCTCATTCTTAATGATTGATGGTTCTTTGAATTTAGAGTTAATTGAATCTATAGAGAGAAGTACGATTAATGGACTATCTTTCCTTAGATATTAGACAAAAGCTATGACTATGGGACAATAAAATTAAGTGGACGGATTTAGTTTTCAGTTTTTAAATGATAAAAAGTATAAAAAAGAGAGTATTAATTAAAATAAAACTATAGTTGACATTTATGAAAATTTAAATTAAAAGAAAATTGATAATAAGTATTTTGACCTATTAAGGGGATTTTAAGGTTAATTTTAGGCTGCTATTTGTGAAAATTAAATATAAATTATTTTCTTAAGGGGGTAAGGTTAATTTGGTAAAAAACAGGCTACTTTTAAATAATTTGCTTTAACGACACAGTTAATATTTATTTATTTTGATTGCTGTATTATAACGTATAATGCCAACAATATTTTGTACAATTTGTACTCCCAAGGAGTTATCTTTTTATAGTTTCTTTTTTAGATATCGGAAAAAATGAAACATTCAAAAGTGGCTGCTTTTACATCAACTGACATTGTGGCCACATAGCTTGTCATTCCGAAAAAAGAGACAGTGATTTGGTTTTAAGCTTTATGATTTTAGAATAGTCTAAAATAGTTTTGGAACACCCATACTGTAAATCTGCTAGCACACAATAAATCAGACGCTTCTACAAATGAAGTACAATAAGTTACACTACAAATTTTATTTAATTTTTTCAATAAATATGAATTAACTTAGAACATGTCAAATGAGATGCAGGCTTTACGAAGTTGTTTGAAAACTCCAAAAATTTTGGAACTCTCTCTTGTCTTTTAGATGATTTTTAATAACATTAGAATTTTATCCTTTAGCTGGAAGTCTTCTAAGGTTCACGGAAATTTCTCAAACCTAATGCTGTGGCTTCAAGGAAAGTTAAAGTACTCCTATTTTTTCATGAGCTTTAAGCTTAATAGTTTTTAAAACTATACAATTAACTCGTTTTTTTTTAACAAAACTGGATATAGAAAAATATATTAAGATACCTTTTTATTGATAATAAAAATAAATTGATAGTAACTCATCAATTTTTTTAGTATCCCAGCTCAAATTAAATTATATAACAATTCATGCTACTTTCCTTAAAAAAATTAAATAAATAAAAAAATATGAAATCTTTGGTAGAATTCATCTTGTAATCTTTTATCAATCTTTTTATCTTTTAAAAAATAAAACCATAAAAACCAAAAGAATTCTATAAAGCACAGTTAAAATTCAATCAATTGTTATTGAAATGATTACAAAAATAAACAAAGCAAATTGATTCGTCTCACATACTAATGGGTTGATAAAACGAAAGGATTGGCAAATATTCAAAGCGCGAGATTAACACGTTTACCTCGAATTTCAATTTCCCTTTCATTTACCCCAATCGAAACAAATGAACATAAATTCTTAAAGCAAACGGGGCTCTACTCTTACACCGAACAAATCTATAAATCACGAACTTTTCGAGAGCAAACCTTCTCATTCTATCTACAAAATTTATCACTTTCAACATTTACTGAACACAAGCAAGCTAACTAGTATTTTACATCCTTTTATAAAAAACACTGTGTATGCCTGTGGGCTGGCATAATGTTACCTTACGCTAAATATCATTCCATGTTTCTACATAAAATTCTTTACATCCCATTACTAAGTTGCCAGGCTCGAATGTCACGTAATCTGTGGAAACTGACTATTACTCTATAAAAAGGACACTATGTTTAATCCAAACTGCTTGTATTTTTTATTCATTATATTTGAGGTTCGTGGCGTCTGTGATTTTATAGAAGGATAGACAAGAGGAATGCAAAAAATGTATTTATTTTTCTTGGGTTTTTATTTTTATAAATTTATTTTAATTTTTCATGTTCGTAAATGTATACAATTTTATTAAAATTGAAAAAAGAAATAAAAATATGAAATAGGTTGCATATTCTTCTATTTTCAATTTTTTTATTATTTATTTTATATATTTATATTTTTGGCATATTTGATTTAATTTTCCTTTCTGTTTCATTTCAGAAATCAAAGCTAGCTGGGAGGAGTGGTGGACATATGACGGAATTTCCGGTGAGTGGCTTTATTTATGGTTAAGTGAGTTTGTTAAGGGTTTGATATTTTAATTTTATCAAATTTTGCAAAAGAGTTTCGAATATTTATTGAGTTGAACATGTAGTTTTGAAATTTAGTCAATTAAATATGAACCCAATATAATTGAATAAATTTTGCTTGTAATAGAGTTTACGTTATTTTCCTTTTTTCCTCTATGTATGTTTTTAGATTTATATAGATAATAATATTTTTATTGAATTGAAAAAATGGTTCAACGGATCGTCTAAATTTCATTCAAGTTCGTACTTATTGAATATGAAAGTAATTAACAAAGAAGTGCCTCAATATTCTCCTTAATTAGTGTTTTAAAGATTGATTAAAAATCAATAAAAAAAGAAATTATTGTCTTTTTTGTTAGTTAAGATTTTTACTCTGATGCAAAATAAATTTAAGCACTAGAAAGACAAAAATTTAAACATAATCCTAAAAAGTGGTGTGAGATAGCTAAAAAATTTTATCTGCCGTTAAATTACATTTTCGGCTTTTAGCTTAGTCTGAAATAATGTTTTCGATTCGTTTTGATGAAAAAAATTATCTTCGCACTGCTTGCAAACAGACGGTTTACAAATCAAAACTCCGACAAGTTTACAACAGCATAGTTTACAGAAAGTAGTAAAGAACTTGCTTCAAGTGGAATATGCATTCATATACACACAATAAAACAGTAGAAAATTTACAGGTATTATGAACACTAAATACCTTTAGCTTTAGCATAGTGAAGATTTTTTATTTCATTTCATTTATTCTAAATTAAAATTTTTCTATAAAAAGCATGATTCATGTTTGATGATCCTGCTAAGTCTAATATGGAAGGAGTTCAAGTTTTTGAAGACAGACTCCAGGGAAAAGCGAAAACCGAGAAATATTATTCAGATGAATCCTTGTAAAGTTTTAAAATTGAAATCTAAGAAACTTAAACTTTAGAACCAGATTAGTGTTTTAAATGTGAAACCTGTTAATTCAATTTAACTTCCAGCCTTTTAAAAATTTATATTTTTTCATTATTAGTTTTTTTTTAGATTTAGAAGAAATAAAGTTAAGTCAGTTTTTTACAAGCGAATATGAATTAAGAGACTTAATTTATTAAACTCCTTTCGATATAAATAAGGTAAAATGGATATTTAATTCAATTAAACTAATTCTCTTGATAAATTGTGCTACTAAAAGTTTCTCCTTTTAAATCATACATATTCTTTATTTGTTGCTCTTACTTTTGATCTATGCTTCCAATTGTCAATACTTTTTTTATTTTCATCATTGTTTGGCATTGAACACTTTGTTCATATCCAAAAGGATCTCATCAGGACTTATTGTTTCCATACCATGATTGACTCAGTCTTCTTTTTTAACATTCCATTTAGTCTAAAAACTCAACTAGAAAAAGGCTCCCACAATGATTGAAGGACATGAAGTGCTTTCGTTTCAGCAAACATAAAGATAGTTATGTCCCTTTGTTATATTTGTAATACTTTAAAAGAGTTGAACAAATAAAACTATAATCAAATTTTTTTAAAGTAAAACTGAAATAGGTTTTAAGTAAGGAATTCAAGCAATTTTGTGCCAATTTTTTATTTAAGATTTGGTATTTATAAGATTTCAATTATCAAAGTGCTCAACGCAATTAAACGCAATTAAACCCTTATCTAAAAAAGCTCATGACGTACTTTTCTTTAAAAGTCATTTAGCTAAAACGAAAAGAAATTTTAATCGGCTCCTTATAATTCATTCAACGTTTGTAAGTTTTTTTAAATACAAAAAAGTTATTAAACCTACTACTTAACAACTACTTTTTTGAACTAATAATAATCAAAATATTCAAATTTAATTTGTATTTATTCAATTTTAATTACCAAATTTTAACAAATAATCATACTTTTTTACAGCTTTTAAAAACTTTAAAATATTTCAAATTTTTTTTATATTAGTTCTTAAATGCGTTTAATATTTGCTTAAAAACCCTGCTTTCTGTAGAAGAAAGGGTGATAAGTGGTAGAAATTATTAGTTTCACGCACATTTCAGGAAAAAAAAAGAAAAGATAATGATATATATTTCCAAGTCTTTTACGCACAAGGCCTTGAAATTTTAACTAAGTTTTATTTTCATTTGCAAAATGTGTTTAGAAAGTCTTTACTTTTACTCTAATCTGTACTCAAATACTTAATTATTACAAAATGTCAACAACTTGAAGTAAATTTCAAGTCATAAGTAAATTTTTTTAAGTTACAACAACAAAAAGCAAAAACAAAAAGCTAGTCCCAAATTTTAAGAAATTATTTAATAGCTTTTTTTGAATGATAACATATTTCGTCATATTTTGCTTATTTTCACAACTTTCAAATTTCGTTATAGATTATACTTGATGCTTGATACTTTATGTAAGATAAACAGCACATTAACTTTATCATATTTTAATCATCTTTTGCTTTTTACTCAAGACAGAACATTTTAATGGCAATCAAAACTAATTAACCCAATCACACATTTTTGATTAGGTAAAGTTTTATTATCACCCACATCACTAGACTTATTTACATTTTTATATTCAGGCCTTATTGGTAGCTGATCCAACTGGGTATGTTTAATTTATTACTTTGAAAAAACTTTCCCTTATCTTAAGAATAATATTGTTTTATTAATAACATAAAAGAATTTTGAGGATAAAAGAAAAGTCATATTTTTACTTTTTACTTAAAGTGAAATTGAATGGCGAAATCAAAATTTAAAGTTGTCATAAAGTAATCTGTCCAATAAAAGCTAATTTTGTATTCTTGAAAAAAGAGCTTATGTACATCCTTGTATATCCATCTATCATCAAACAAGAAAATATCTTTTAAGGGAAGTCAAATTTATTTTGCATGCATAGTTTAAAGAAGGTTGCGAGCAACAGGAGTGAATTTCCTATGAAATTACATTAGCAATTGTTATTGTGTTGTCACAACCATCGACCTGAATACAGTTCATAACTTTCAGATGAAGACCTGTCTTTCTAAAATATTGAATAGGAGGACCTTATGTCTAGCTTGCTGAAGCTTATGAGCAACATAGAAAAGTTATTGTTCATCATAAATCCACCTGTCAGTTAAGTCTCGTCTTTCCTGAAGAAGCAATGTGTTCAAGCATATGTTCTAGATGCGTTGCAAAGTATATATGAAAGAGTTCCATGACTAAAGTTGTTGGAAACATGAAATAACACATTAGAAAATTTTTCTTGAGTTTTCTTTCTTACCAAATTTTTAAAATTTTCATCACACTACACATAACAAGAATCATATCCCATTCTTTTTGTAGCTCCTAGGTAGTTGTTCGGATTTTAGAATCAGTTCTGACCTGTCAAGTATTTTAATAATTTATTTTCTGTGTGCAACACGTTTGCTCCTGAGGCTTTGTTTTAAATTTCTAATTGAAAACTATTTATTTTTTGTAAATTATGAATTTAATTTCAGGTCAAGTGAGTTAAAGCTTTAAGTATGATTTTTTTTTATCTATTTCTATTTACAGGACCAGGATTTTGGGGCCTTATAAATCCACAATGGAATATGTGTAATAAAGGACGTAGACAGTCACCAATAAATGTGGAACCGGAAAAACTTTTATTTGATCCTTATTTAAGGCAATTGCATATAGACAAGCACAAGGTATGAATATCCCTGAAAAAAAAACTAGTTATATAACTTTTTTTTGAAAAACAAAACTCAAAATATCTTTTTCTTTAATATAGTTTTTTAAATTAAATTGAATACTAATAAAAACATTTTTCGTATAAAATTCTCAATCAATTTAAGTTTTATTTAGTAAAATTTTACATCATTAACACTTGGCAATCACCTTATGCAATATGTTTTTGGTTTTTTTTTCTCTTGGGAATTCTCTTATGGTAGATTTTTACTACATATGGATTATTACTCTTTAGTTGGACAAAATATTTAGGATTTTATTCACTTAATAATAAAGTAATTGTAATAAATCAATATTGCTTTTAGGTTTTAAATTAGTTTTGGAGGTCGCATTTTATAAAAATTTAATAAAACTGATTTAATATTAAACATTAATGTTATCTAAATAGTCATAAAAATTTTTTTTCCTGTGAATTGATATCCCTTAAGATTCATTCTGGCAAACAAAATGTACGCCATTCTATTGATCCAGTTAACCAATCTAATTAAGTCTCAGGAAGTAACCCTTAATAAATAAGTGTTGACAGGATGGGAAAAATATTTGGGACTACAAAGTGTCAATAAGTTAGAAGAAATTTACTACAAGTATGTGTCTTTAATTACTGTACCAAGTTTCAATAGGAAACATTTATTTACTTTTAGGCATTATATTTTAATTATAATATTTTTTGTTTGAGCTAGAGCTGGAGTTGAACATTTTTACAGTAAAATATCGGCTTTGCGATAATATATCAATTGGTTAAATCAAACATTCGTTTTTTGTCAAGATTTTTTTGTTTTTCGTAGAATTGAGTCATTATTTTTTCAGTTCATGCTTTCTTCTCATTATTCTGATTACTTCATAATATTTTAAAGCAGAAAATTTTGTATAAGTGCAATCAAAGCGAGTCACTACATGCTATAGTATAGAGAATTTTTATTTGATGGTATAGAGATATTTATTGCATAATTTGCGGCATTTATAAACCTTTCTGTAAATATTATTTTTTGAGTTAAATTTCAAATCCTTTACAGTATCGATCAGCTATTTTCTATGTTTACGTAACAAGTTAAATATTTCTATAATACATGATTTTGAGTGTTAATTATTGTTATGAAATAAAATGCATTATTGAAATAATTAAAGCTAAAACAAAAAATATTTTTAAATATTTATGGAAGTTAAGTGCCAAGAACAGTAGCTCTCGCGAAAAATCATTTTGTATAGTTCTGATTGTAATGCTAGAAAGTTTATATAATTTTATAAAAATTTATATACTATTACAAAAATAATAATATTTTATTGTTCCTTTATTGTTATGTAATTATTCAGTCCTAAATGCTTTTGGTTTTTTGTTGAAATTTTATACGGTTAAAAATGCATTAAAATAAATTGAAAAGTAAGAAAGTTTATTTTACTGCGAAGCCATTTTTATTTGCTTTTAAAAATAAGATAAGAATTAAGAAAATTAATTGATTTAACATTTTATAGCATAAAAATTGTTATAATACCGTAATACCTATTGTTTTATACTAAATAATATTTAGATTTTAGTTTTATTATCGATATATTTAACATTGTATTTTGGATACAATTTTATTACATTTTTTATACTTAACGCAATTATATGCCACACTTTAACTTCATAAAAGAGAAAATTTTGTACAAGTTTATATTAATGACTTATCACACAAAAATTAAAAAAATTGCTCAAGAGTCTAAATTTTGTATATATGTATGTATATAATAGGAAAGAAAAGCATTCTAATTCTTAAGAAATTTTAATCATATTCTATTTTTATCTTAATTTTGTGAAATTTTTATGCTAAAAGCTTTCTTTTGAGTCTTGTTAAATGCCAAATATCAAATTGAACTTAAAAATTAGAGACCAAAACTCGCTAATTTATGACCGCAAAACAGTCAAAAGTTAAGGATTTTTATTTATTTTAATTAAAAGCAAATTGAAAATAATAAAATTTTCTGGAAAATTTTCTGTACCAAAAACAAAGTATGTTCCCACACATTAAAACATTTTTGCCACATAGTTATATACTTAAATTTAAACAAAAACATTTATAAACTTTTTATACAAGTTCAGTTATATCAAATTCCAACAAAAATTAATTCACTAACAATTTGTAGAGACAATTTTCTTAATAGAATAATATCAAAGTAAACTTTTTTCTCAAACACTTTTGTCCCTAAATAAATTTCTCAATTCAACATCTACCATTCCTAAAATAGTTTGACACATCATCTAATCTAAGGTACTTAATCCTAAACCGACAGTCCATTAAACATCATAACCATTAGTACACCAATCCTATCATCACTTGGAATAGATTTTCTTTTTCATTTTTTATTCATTTTTTTATTCGTGAAAAGGTAAAGAACCCTCGTTGTATCAATTCAACCGTAATCTAATGATTTTCTACTTTTTTCATAGGTATCAGGCACCCTACATAACACGGGTCAATCCCTAGTATTTCGTGTTGATAAGGATACAAAGCAGCACGTTAACATATCCGGCGGACCACTGGCCTACCGATATCAATTCGAGGAAATTTACATCCATTATGGGACGGAAAACAGTCAGGGGTCAGAACATCATATACACGGATACAGTTTTCCGGGTGAGGTAAGTCCTATGATATCTTTAGGGTAATCTAATATCCAAGAATTTAATTTAGTCGTAATGAGGTGTGTAAAGATGGATGTTATACTATTGGCACACCTGTGTATTGTTGTCAATCGTTTATTTTGTTAATTTAATACCCTTTTGTCTACGTTTAATGTATTCGAGTGCTTAGAAGTGTCTTTCAGAATAATTTAATGTAATTAGAATGGGCAATTAATTATCTTAGCAAATTTTTGGTAGGAATATAGTTTTTATTGCTTGATGATGTGTAAAATTCTGTATAAAACTATATTAAGGATTCTGGTTTAATTATTCAGTTTTATTTAATTTTTATTTTAATTATTTAAATATTTTATTTGTGTCTTACAGATTCAAATTTATGGCTTTAACAAGGAATTATACCATAACATGTCAGAAGCACAACATAAGTCACAAGGAATTGTTGGAATATCTTTAATGATACAGATTGGGGATACACCAAACCCAGAATTAAGGATTATTACTAGTACATTTAGTAAAGTGTTATTTCGTGGTAAGGGATAGCTGAATTTGTTTCTTTCATTAATGTTTTTAATTTTGAAACAAGGTCTACGTTAATTGTAGTTCGAAATGAAATACTTTAAGCTGACGTTAGCAGAAGGTAGCTATTTCATATAACGAACTTTTATAGTTACTCCCAAATACAAAATTTACCAACAGCAAAATTCAATATTACCATTTGAAACCTTAAATTTGATAGTTTAAAATAATTCGTTTTACCTTAATTGGAACCAAAACTTCTCCGCTTACATTCTGATATAAGCCTGTATTCAGAAATCAGGCTGCCTGTTTCTTTGCTTAGAAATTTTACAAAGTTAGGGTACTAGTTTGAAAAACTCATAACTAGCGAATAACATCTCTAAGGAATTACAGGAAATTGTCCTTAATCAAGCCCTTTCCTAGATTAATCTCTAATTAGCCCAACAATAAAATTATTTTAAGCAATGCTCCTATAATTTGATAGATAACTATTTAAAATCAATTTTTTTATAGTGGAGGAATGTACATTAACAACAAAAAATATTACAAACTTCATAAATATTTAATCAGTTAAATATTTAACGTAATCTAATGAAAACAGAATGGTAGGATACAGAAACAATTGTACTTTAAACTGTTTTATCTCTCTACATTCAGTCAAGATAAAATTTTTGTATTCATTTTACTTAGCTTCAAATACTTAAAATTTTAAAATAAAAGAATATATTTTCAATTTTAATTGCCAAAATAGTATTTAATCTTGACTAATTTTCTTAAATGGATCTATCATCCCCAAAAAACAACGAAAAAGTTTCACTCTAAACAATGAAATAAGTTTTTAATTTAGGGATTCAAAATTTTACAGAACAACGCTACAGGTCAAGATATAATTAAAGTTATGAATATTTCTATTTTATGCACTCAGTTTGTGTAAAATTATATGCAGTGAGAGATCTAAAAAAAATAAAACAAAAAACAAAACTGTCTGAAAACTTTCTCAAAGGCTCCATTTCTAGTGTTATTAAGATAAAATTAAACCTGCTAACGCCCAAAGCTTATAACACAACTAAGACCTGAAATGTTGTATAATGCAAGATGCAGTTAAGAATTTTAGTAATCTCTTTCCTGGCAGCAAAGTGGTTTACTTAAGAAGAAGTTTAGGTTATGCAATTTCGGTTAAGTAAAATATACTAAAGAATTTCGTTTGGTTCTTTGAACGTTTTTAATATTCATATTTTTACCTTTGTTAATCCTTTCAGGATTCTCGACTCCAATTCGACATATTTCTTTGCGTGCTCTTTTGCCAAATACTGAACATTATATGACTTATGAGGGCTCTACAACACATCCAGGATGCTGGGAAAGTGCTGTTTGGATTATAATAAATAAACCAATTTATATAACAAAACAGGAGGTAGGATACTTATATATGTATTTGTTTTATTTTATATTTCGCTTAAAATTAAAAGCTTAGGTATTTAAGTTTTTTGATGGCAGATATAATTAAAGTCTTTGTACTATAGTTAAAGACTAAAGATAATATTTTAAAGCTGGCATTTCTTTTTATTACAAGGAAAAAAATTAACCTTTTGGGCTTCAGCCTCAGCAATAACTAACCATGATATCCCTTTGATAGTATTTTTGCTAATTTTAAGTTGTCATCATTACATTTCATAATATTTTCGTATATGGCCAATATATTAATATCTTCTTAACTTCTAAATATAGAGGAGTGCTTAAAAATTAATTTAATTACGAAGCCATACTCTATTTTAAAAAATATGGAATACATTATCCATCACCAAATCTTTAGCAATATTTGCATGAAGAAAATACCTGTCATGACTGAAATGTGGTGACAACAAATATAGGTATTTTTTTTGAAACTATTAATTTTTTTTTTGACAAATTGAAATTTGTTGTACAACTTTCAATTTATTATTATTTGTTGCTTTACTTTTTAATATTTTGCCTTATACACCTACTTTATTATTTACTTTGATTAACTTAAGCTTAATTAAATAAAATATTTCTCTTTTTTTACTGATTTCTTCTATTTTACTTAAAAAAATTAAATTCTAGTGATTACTAAAAAAAAAATATAATTTAAGTATTAATGTAATTGTCTCTGTTACTCATGCTTTTCTTGTTACTAAATCTTAATTGTTTTAAGTCTATTTAAAAAAACAATATATGTTGTCACCACCTTGGTATGTCCTTAATTTCTTTTCTGAAAATTTCACAATGTGGAACAAGTACTAAAACAAATAAATTGTTATAATCTAATAGTAAAAAAATTACAAAACCTTCACAAACAAAGTTTTTTTTTAAATCTGTGGAGCTTAACAACCACATTGCTTGAATATAAAAACAATTGTATAAAGCTTAGTTTTTAAGTCAACTAAATGTAAAATTTTTTGTCAATATTTTTTGTCAATGTGTCTATTAATATCTTTCAGCTTTATCAATTACGTCGCTTAATGCAAGGCTCTGAACAAACACCCAAAGCTCCACTAGGAAACAATGCTAGACCAATCCAGCAACTTCATCATCGGACCATTCGGACTAACATAGACTTCAAAAATTCTAAGGTTTTATAAATTTAAAAAAATGTATTTATCAACTTTATGATTACTAATTCCAGAACCAAAATTGTCCAACAATGTATAAAGATATGTACTATAAATCTAACAAATGGACAGTGGATTCAAATCTACTAACACGTGGTCGTGATCGTAGCTTTTCTGAAATGGATTCAGTGTTTCATTCCTTGCACTAGTTCTGTTTGCACTTAATATAAAACAACCGATACAGTATTCACTAAGTGGAAAGAAAGTGAAAAATATATTTATTATTATTAATAATTAAAAGAGTTATTAAATGCTTTGTTATAGTTTTTTTTTATATTTTAAAAATAGTTTAATATTATCATTGGCAAAGGCAAATGAAAACAAAAAACCAACCTAAAAGGAAGAAAAATCTAGTTTATTTGCCGTTTATAAAAAAAAAGTTAATTATAGAAATAAGCACACAAAACAAATAACCCTGCCTAAAGGGCTGACAATAAAAGGCACTGAAAAATGTTAAACGTGTTGTTAAAATCAAATGCTACAGGTTTGCTGTAACCTTAAATTAGGAATTATGTAAAATAAAGTTTAGAAGTAAAAAAAATATTGCTTTTAATAAGCGAATGTAAATAAATAATTTTGCGTTTGTAGAAGGATGTTTTATTTATTGTGATTTAAACACTTTAAATTTTTCCATTTTCATATTTTTCCAAATTATTTAATGTTCTCTAATTTTTATTGGTATTTAAGTTTTAATTTTATATGAAATATAGCTGGGAGCTTTGAATTATCAGAAAATCAAGACAAAATTATCAATTTTTTATTATGTTTTTTTGCTCTTCATTTATCAAACTAAAACAAAACCCCACTACAAATTTACAACAGTTTGAAAAAATTATTGCAAATTCCATGATATTTTATAATACTTGCAAGGAATTTTAAGCATGGAAAAAAATTTGATGAAAGTTAAATACCTAAATAAAAAATTCTCAGGTGTCACCTTTAAACTGTTTTTACTACTACATAAAAACATTGTAGCAGTTCCTTAACTAAGGATTATTGTAAAAGCATCCTTAAATCCATTCTTTTTATTTTGCCAACTTTATACTAACTAACTATATATGTAAACAATCATACGTAAATTACATACCATAGTATTTTTTCTCATTTCCAAAAGTTAACACCATAATCCTATAAAATTTGGTTTTATACATTTGGTACACATAATCTACCATTAAATGGTTTGAAAACATTAATTAATACAGCCAACATTGTTATTGGACTAATAAATTTAATTTGGTGAAATCATTTGAATAATCGTTGCATACCACGGCAAAAAAATTATTTAAAACTACACAGTTCTAGTAGTATAATTTTTCACTTTAAATTATTTAATTCCATTGACTATAATGCTCAAATTTATTAACATAATGCCAATAAATTTTATTTCAGAACTTTTTCTATAATTTTGTCATTGATAAAATTAATACAGGTGGAAGAATTCGACAAACAAATTTTTAAATAACAATATTTTTAACCGCTAATTAGCCCACTCCACTATTGACTAAAAGCACTTATGTGACAAAAAAATCATTCCTCAAAACATTGAATATTTTCATTTGCTTAACAAAATGGTTTTTAAAAACTTCGCTTCAATTGATTATGTTGTTGCTTTCAGGGATCTAAAATAATTAATTTTCTAACAAATTTCTAAAAATACAAAGAGAAATTTAGATATAAGAATCATAGTAAAATAAGATAAATTATTTAATTTAATCCCTTACGTCCGATACATTTGCAATTGTTTTGCCGTAATAATTTCTAAGTCCAAATTTTCCAATATTTCTACTTTTTAACCCTTTTAGTTATCATTAAAAAGTATTTTATGCTTTCCATTTAAAACAACAGAAGTTAGTGGAATTGCCTTTAAGCACATGAAATTTCATAACTCAAAAAAATCAATAGGACTTTTATGGATATAACCATAGCAAAACCACTGACGATTTCATTTAAAGTTTGCTAACTATTCGGTAACTCTACTATACTTTGAACACAATGAATATAGTTAAACCGAACTTCAATTGAAGTTAAGAAAAACTTTATCCTCATTTCTAATATTAATATGTCATGCAATTTTCTCTGAAATTCTGAGCCATACAAATATTATTTAGTGTTATTGTCACTTTATCAATGTCCTTTTATAAATAAACGTTCAATTGCAATTTATCTTAATTATAACTAGTTGAAATGGCAGAAATAGTTACCAAAAAATTCAACAAAGAATGACAACTTGGGTTAATAGACTAACTAACTGCTATTTACTTATATGCGAAAATTAAAAGCATTTGTTTGTTCAATTAATATTCAGTAATATATAATCCAAACTTTTTTTGATGACATAACCTGTAACCTAATAGAATAATTTGATTAGAAATATAGAGAGAAATTGGCTGTGTAAGCAAAGACATCAGGTTTAGAAACTTTTGTGTAACGAAGTCTCTTAAATAGTCCTAAATAGCTTTAAAGTATTTTTCTATTCATTTATTTGTGTATAGCTATAGTGTTGCCTTGAGCGTAAAATAAATAAAGTTATTAAATATTTTTATTAATTTCGTTAGACCTTAACACTATTTTCATTAGTTATGCCAGCATATATTTTTCTCCAAGATAAATGTGAGTTTTGTTTTCTGAAAAAAGCATTTAATGCTAATATTTTCGAGAATTTTATGTTCACAAGGCTTATGAATACAAAATAACCTCAAAACTGCCTAGCAAAAAATTTTTTAAGAAGAAAAAATTGGATATTTTCAATATCAGAGATGATATTTTGATTATTCATACACCTTTATAAGTTATTTAAGTATGGGCATTGCCTATTCAGGAATACTTGTGAGCTTTAATTCCATTTTTCTTATAGCGCATTTTTATTAAGAAGCCTCTAATTGTAAGTAATCTCACCAGCACTCAATACCTTTTATCGCTTTCTTTAACAACAATTTTTCTAAAACTATAAAGCATTTAGCTTTGCAACTAATCTCTCGTTAGCTCATTGCAAAGTAATACTTAATAATACTAAAGATTATAAAAAATAAATCTATTACTTAAGTAAAATTTAATTTTGTAGACAAAAATAAAATACAGAAAAAAATATGGTAAGAGGATAATAACATGCCATGTCCCTTTCTATTAATTGCGTTTTAGTAATATAAGACAGTTTTTGTTATCACTATAAAAAAAAACAGTTTAACTTTTTTAACTCCCTTGAGGGTATTGCAGTTAACATCTGCAAAAATCGGCAAATTGAATAAACTGAAACTATACTGCAATTTTTTACTTATTAAGTTTAAACTGTACAATAAAATTTAGTTAAAAACCAGCTCATCTGCAGGCTTTTCAAAATAAAAATTGTATTTTTATTTGATCCCATCTTTTTTTAATCATAAATTTCTAATAAGAATTACTACTTGACATAACGTCGGCTATTAAACGAGGGTTTGACAAGTATGTGAACTTCATCCAAGTGTACTTCTTATTCAACAATTTTAAAATTTAGAAATTTGTTTATATTAAAACTGCTTAGTACCAAAAATTATGCAAAACAATTTTCAAAGTTTTGTAAATAGGTTATTCGGATGCTGCATAAGTATTGCTTAACTCAAGGGAAGTAAACTTATGTAAATTGCACAAAGTTCAGCGGCATATGCTTTGCAAATAAAATGCATAGCAAAATCTCAACATTCAGCTAAAGAGAATAAGAAAAAAAAATAATAAGTTTCATATTTAAAGTTTTAAACTGTACTCATCATAGAAAAATGTTTTTAAAAGACCTGCAGTACTCTGTATCCAAAATAAGTTTGTGTATTTTAAAGACGTTTTTTTATTATTAAAAAAGATTAAACAAATTTTAAGAGTTCCTATTTTAATCCTGCGGTTATAGTAGGTTAAGTATTTAAAAAAATACGGCTAAAAGTAAGGCTAATATAATAATTAGTTGTAAATGAAAAGACTTTTACTTTTTCATATAAAATAATTACTGAAAATGAGGACTTAAAAATTTCACACCAAAAATTGGTAGTAGCTTCAAGTAATAGATTATTTTGGATAGTTAGGTTGCTTTGAGTAAGCTTCTTAGCAGTACTCTTGGCCAAAAACTAAAGCGGTTTTTTGGAAAAAATCATTTGTTATGCTAAAACTGTTTGAAAAGTTATTGTTTCCCCAAATATTCTATAAATTTAATGATGTGTTATATGCTTCAGATATTTATTTACTTTAACGAAAAGAAGTAAAATGTTCTTAAATGTAAAAGATGAGTAGCGATATGTTTTAATTTTTCCATAATCCCATGTTGAAAACTGCAGTCGATTAAGGAATATGACACCCAAAATATTAAAGAGCTAGCTGTGAAATGTTTGAATAGAAAAAGTTTGTTTTGGATAAATATTAAAGAAATGCTTTTCATTTTGTATTGTTCTTCAAGAGCAATAATCTTTTAGCTGTTTCACACTGAATTCTACATTCAGCCAAAAACTCCATAGGATACCACCTATAGTGCTTTGTAAAACAGATTAAGAAAATTTTTACATTATTAATGAATCTTCTGTAATATTCTGTCAGAGTTTGGATATTGTAAGTTGGTTTTGGAGAACATAGAAATTTACCAAAATGAAACAAATCTTGAATTAATTGATATAAAACTTAAATAGCTTAGGATTAACTTATGCATGTTTGCCTTCATATATTGGCAAAGAACACTTTGTGTTATGTGAAAATAGCTGGAAAATGATTCTATTTCCACAAAATTTAATTTGAAAGCTATTTAAATAAACTTAGTCGTGTTCTATAGATGCAAATATAGGTTTAGGTAATGATTTAAATTATGTAAACTTGTACATTATTTACTTGAAATTCAAACACATAGAATTAGAGATATTAATTGCTACTTGTTGAACAAAAATATTATAATAATAAAACATGAATCAACATTTTTTAATAACTAATGATAAGTTTTTTAGTCCAATGTTTTAACTTGAAAAAATAAGACGTAAAATTATGTTTAGTATAGTGTTTTAAAAGTGTTTTATTTGACAAACACCAAGTAGTGTTATTATTTATTTTAATAATATTTATACAAAATTGCAAAAATAAGTGTTAATTTTGCAATTGTTATAACTATTTTTAAAAATTTGTTTATTAAACGCCAATTTTTCTTCCGAAATCGAAATGGGTGTATACAAAATTATCATTTTACTATGGAAACAGAAAGTTAAAAGAGAACTTTATTTAAGGAAAGAAATTAGCTCAAAGATTGATTTAGTTCATACCTTAAAATAATGTCATTTAAGTGGAACATTGTTCTTTTAATTTACTTTTAAAGTGCGAATCTTTCCTTTTTCATATTTAAAAAGTCAACTAGTAAATAATTCATTAATAAAGAGTATACAGAAAAAAGCTACCATGGTGAGTTCTTCGGCAAAACGTGTTTCCCCAAAAAAGTAGCCGTCATTACTGAAAAGTAGCTCTTGCTATTTTTTTAAATACATTTAGCTGAGTTAAGGCTTGAGCACACCAATATGCCTGTTGTTATAAGCAAATATCATACTAACAGTAGGGAAAGCGGCTCTACTTCATCAATGAAAGAGAGCTACTTTTCAGTCATAACACCTACTTTCTCGGGGAAAACATGAGTAATTCATTGATGAATTTATATATGAAAAACTTATGCATGAAATTTTGCATGAGTAACTCACTGATGAGTTCATGGATGAATTATACATTAATGAATTCATATGTGAGGTATCCTTGCATGAGTTCATATATGAGTTTTTCAATTGTGTATTCATACATAGATTAAATTAGATAAGATTTAGAACATGTTTTACCGCTTAAAAATTATTACATTTATTTTGACAAGTTTCAGAAAGAATTGTTTTAAATCAATGCATATTTTATTTAACTTATACAAAAATAAAATTTTAACTTATTGTAATAAGCATATGAATATTAATTATTGTCTATTTTTTCTTTTAAAAATACGGTTTTTAGCCATTTTAAGGGCTAATCTAAAATCCTTTACAAAGTCTGCTTCCGTGTAGCCATCTCTTTTGGTTGCTTCTAAAATTAAAGATTTATATAAATTTCGCAAAATATAAAACTAATTTTTTAATTTTTGGCTTACTGTACATAGCATTGACTAAAGATGAGTATTGTTTCATTGATTTTTTATTTTTTACACCATCAAAATTATGGTCTAAAATTATGGATTCACCAAATAAGCGATCAAAGTTTTTTAGGATTCCTTTCGGTTGAATTATTGTTTTTATCAACCCAATCTATTATAAATAGTTTTAATTATAACATAATACTGTCATCATATATGCATAGCACACTTACGTAATGCTCGATATCGTTTGCCACTTCCTTTTCTACTTTAGCTAGATCTTCATCGGACTGAAGAGGGAAGGTATTGGGTTGGTCTATCGGGATATTTTTTTTCACCATCTGCTTTAAAGTAGCAGTTTGCTTTCCGCATTTATCATGTTGAGTATTCACATTTAAGCTTATGTTCTCTAAAACGCCTGAAATTCACTAATAAAACACCTGCAATTAAAAACAAAAATTTTTTTTACTTTTCTCTTCTGAACTCCTTTGTTCTAAAATTCTTTTAATCTCCACCACATAATTTTTTATTTCAAGCATCTCTTTCTTGACATCGACGATCTCTTTATGGATCAGTTCTAAAATTAAGCGTAAGTTCGTATAAATTTCTTGGGAGAAGTTAATGCAATTCTTACCTAAATTCAGTTCACTGTCAGTTTTTATAAGTTTTTTACGAGGACCTAAAAATTAAAAAGTTTAATTAAATAAAAAGCAAAAAATAAATCAATATATTGTGTTAAGCTTACATAATATACTGATATCGGTACTACTACGCCGTAAGTTCTGTTTTTTAGTTTGCGGGACCGGTATCTTGAAACTAATATGTGGAAGTTGAGCCATTTGTCTATAATAAAGGAAACATATTTAAGTTTTTTATTGCAAAAATATTTTTGAAGCTACCATGTCATTTCATGCAAGATCGAGACTAGAATCAAGTTATTTTCTTGCGGTATACATACATATTTATACGAAACCATATTAATATCGAAGATTTCCTCAATTTGTGAACTTACTTTACTAGCTAATATGATTCCTAATGCAGTTTGAGACGCTTCAGGCTCGACGAAATAATCAGTGGGATTAGTTACCCTTTTGCTTTTTATTAACTTTCCACCATTTTTCGAAAACTCCGCAATTTTAATTGAAATAATATGATTTATGCAGCAATAGTTGTTGGGCTGATATAAACTCAAGTAATGGTACTCGGATATGTAATGTATTATATTTCCAGTCCTATTTCTTTTGAAATGGTCAGGTTTTTTTACAGTTCTTTTTTTTTAACCACAGAGTAGTATATTCAAAATTGGCATTCAACTGTTGTAAAATTTTTGACAGATTTTTTTTTTTTTTATATTTTGCATAGTTTTCGAATTTAATCATTTATAAAACCAGTTAGTTTAATGCTTTCTACTATATGCAAAAGACTATATATATTGTATATTACACTTTCAGGTCCATATAATACCGGGTAATATTCCATGAAAAGTTGTAACATTTTTTTCGCGTTATCAGAATTTTCTTTATAAGTTCTAGGGCAAGGTAGTAAACGGAAGGCAGTATGCAAGAGAAGAAAATTATTATAAAAATCAGCATCCAATACATCTTTCAATGCTACTACTCCAGTATATAAAATGAATTGTCGGAATTCTACGGCTTTCCAAACACAAATGTCGTTTAAAGTTCTTGGCTTTCTCACAAACTCTCGGAGAATAAATTCTTTCAATACAGTTAATCGCTGTGAAACTTTGGGTTGCTGTTTAACATTTGGTTTGCCATTTGATTTTTTTTGTGCATAGCAATCTGCGCCACATTTTTCTAACTACTCCCAGGTCTATTAAATGCATTGGCTCTATTGGGAATTGAGATACCATTTCTATTCCTAATTTTCCAAGTAAGGATTCTTTCAATATTTTGTGACACTCTGGATATTTCTTCTTTTAAAATCTTCATCTGTCCGCGAAATTGATACGGTTATAGAATAAGTCATTCTTTGCTGATAGATTTCCGCATCTGGTCGCATTTACTGCAACCGTGAGCTGATGAGTGCCCAACAATTCCACAAACAAGTGCTCGCACTGGAGCATCACACATAAATACTCTAATTGTAAATTTCTTTTATTTTTTTTACTTTGGAGATGTTCACTATGTGCCTTAGATTCGTTTTTAAACTTTCGTATAATGGTAACCCATCTATTTCTATATTCATAATAATCTCTTTTAAGGATTTTAATTTTTCTAAAATTTTATTTCGTTGATTTTAAATTCCGAAATGATAATATTCACCAGGCGTTACAGTTCTTATAATAATTCTTTCCCTGTTCCTTGAAAGGGTACTAACACTTGAGGGAAAGTTTAAATTTTCTGAGGCCAAATTTTCTAATAAGGATTCAAAACCTGACCTAGAAGGCAGAAACTCAAAGTACCAAGATCGCAATTTTTCTTGGTATGGTTTGTGTTGTTTTGCATTGTGGTGGAATTTTCAAAGTCTTTTGATATTATGTCCTCGTTTTCAATTAAGTTGCAACTATTGCCACTAAGTTTTGATGGCTCGGAAAATTTTGATGGTTGCTAGGCAGCTCTTTCAATGGCGGCAAGACGTCTCAAATAACGTTCACTAAACCCTCTTATACTCATCTCGAGTCCCACAAAACTACTTTTTTAATGAGAAGTCGTTTAAAAAGTGTTTACAAACAAGAAAATCTTTTATTGTCAATTAATGGGCTATGTGCAGTCAAGATTTTTAAAAATTTTTTTGGGGAATATGCGAAAATTTAATATTTTGATTATTTCTTCGCTTACCACGGTATGTACCACAAAACACTACTTTTTACGAAGGTTTCAGAGAAAGTGCTATTTTTGAAAACAAACACACGAAAAATTATTAAAAGCACGTTTTATGAATTGGCTTTTTTTGACTGCTTGACTAACATATAACTCCTTAATAAAGAAAAAAATTTCAACTAAAACTCACCTGAATTAGAACTTTAACAATTTCTACTTTGTATATGTATTTTACACACTCACTATATTCTTTAATGTTTTCAAGAACTTTGGCTTCCACTACTTTTTAATTCTTTTAATTAATTAAACAATAATTTAATAATTTTAACAGGAGTTAAATAAAATTAGATAATTAAGTTAAGGATGAATATCGCACAGCTCTCACACCAATCTTGTTTTCAAAATATTTACTCGAAAAATTAGAGAGGTAATATGACTCTTCAAAGTATAAATATCAAAATGACATTCAAATAAAACCAAAGGTATAACCTATGCATGAATTTTTGTTCTTACCTGCTAATATTTCGATAATACCCATCCTTGCTTAGAAATGATAAAATTCAGACAACTTGACCTTCACAACAAGTTTCAACACAATGTAATATGACTCACCCTTTAAAATTACACATTATTCGAAATTTTCTTGATATTGTTGATATTTTTCAAGGAGTTTTTATCTCAAAGTGTATATCTAAGAAAAGTATTATGATGATCTTTTGAGGGCTACTGTTCAGTGATAACTCATGCATGAATTGATATATGAGAAACTCACTGATGAGCAATCTCCCCACTGTTTTAAATTTTATCACTTCTTAATTTGAAAGTTTCCATAATTTATAAATAAAATGTTCTGAGTTTCAATAGCGTTATAAATAATTTTCCTCAAATTGTTAATATTTTTAGAGCCTTTCTGTCAGAGTGTTAAGTGTGATCTGGCTAAACATTCAACATAATCAGCCAAACACCTAATTTACCATAAAACAAAATTGGACAAGGTAACTGATGGCCTTCAGCATATTTTCAGAAGTACATGGAAAATTGTATTAAAGGCTGATATATGTTTAAAGCTTTTCCATTAGCAGCTGTAGTTATTTATAATTGCTTATTATTGCACAGTGAAAATTAATGAATCGTATTAAATGCTACTAATTTACTTATAGCACAAGTAACTAAGCTCCCACATAACCGTTAATGCAACACAAATTTATCCATATGCTGAAAAAATTAAAAACACCTCAGACAATTTTTTCCTTGAGCTGACTTAAGAATCAGAGAAAATAAAACAATAAATCTTTTGATTATGTTCTAACCCATATGAATTTATCTACAATGAATTTCAGAAAAAGGATGAAGGATTTAGAGAGTGTGTAATACTTGCTTGTACATAAAAAATAAAAGAAATTTTAGTTAATAATAAAAATCTTCATCCAGACCCTCAAAAACAATTCATGGATTTTTTATAGCTTCTTGAGCTAACTTTTAAGAACTAAAAAAAACTTGAAAGCCACTTACAGTATTGATCAAGATTAAAAAATTTTAATATAATCATATAGAATATGTAAATTATCAAATTTCAATTCTAATTTGTATTTGTCTTTAACTACGTTTAAAAGGAACATGCCTGTAACCTTAAATGACGCTTCAAGAAATTTATATAATGGCAAACATTTCATATTAGCTGTTATCAAAAGTCAAAATGTATCAAATTTTGTCAGTCACTATAGCATTCACCCTTTATCTGTAGCTTTTTAAGTATTTCTTCAGGATAAAACATAGATCCCTTTAGTCAGATGAATACTAACTTACCCTAAAAGCGTATATGAAAGTCAATAACATAATTGAGTTCACAGCTATTAAGGATATTAGAATGCAAGTACTTCCTCCATTTGCTGCATCAAGATTCTAATTTTACCCACAAAAATAGTACGTGATGTGTCTACTGATTGCTTCTGATTTTGTAAACATTTGTAAATTGATGACAATTAGCCTTTGCTGAGAATGAACATATTGTAATATTGGTTACAAGCAAGTGCTTTAAGTTTTTGTTGTTGACACTAAAAGTATTTGATGTCCTCTTTGTTTATGGTATATAAACGATTTAATCGCAAATTGTTTTTTAGGCTTCTTATAAATATACTCCTTTAGAATTTATAATTAAATAAATGAGAAAAGAAATAATAACTAAAAATGCAGAAAAATATATGATAATCTTACTTAGATTACAAAAAGAGTAGGACAATTAAAGTTATTTAAAAAGCAAATTTATAATAATAAATAAAAAATAACTTACACGCTGTAGATTATAACCATTTTGTCTACACACGCAGACGAAGTCAGCTGTTGTATAAAATAAATTTGTTTTTATTTCTGCTTTTTCGTTGCTAACTCAATACTTATAGGCAAAAGAATAATTATTTAGCCTTCCTTTTGTTTGTTCCTATGTTAAAAACCTAATCGTAAATTTCTTTCCCTACTTTTTGAAATTGCATTTTACTTGTAAAATTCTTTTATTAGAAAAAATTTGCGTAGGTGAATTATTTTAATCATATTTAATATATTCCTTCATTTTTATCCCCTAAATTTTAAGCATAAATAGAATATTTTTTAGTAAAAAACGGCTACTATTTAATTTTAAATTTTTAAAAGAAAACTAAACTTCTACTGGTCCTAAAATAATAATACTGATAACACCAAAAAATTCTATTTGAACAAAAAATAGTAATATCTCCACAGCACAAAAGATTTATCCTAAAGTTATCTATTTAAATGGGCACACGTGCATGTTACTTGCTTTCATAATTCTTGTTTGTTTTTTATCCGAAATCAATAAATTGTAATTTTGAGAAGAAAAAACAAATACTCTTCCGTTTTTTAGGGTAGAGTCATAAATATAATCTGCCATAACTTGTCAAAGCCAACAAATATGCCTGTAGGTCACCGATCACAGCTTCTGACCAAACGCTGTTTATTTAAACTATTTAGAGCATATTAGCTAGTATTTAAGCGAGTAATAGAACATTCCTTTTTTTCTTTTTCAATTTTCCTTAATGCCATTGAAGTTATAAGACGGTCTATAAAAATTAAAAACAAAGAATGATTTGTAGCTTCTGTTTGCTATCTTAGTTTGGATCCGAAGAGATGAACTTTAGCTGCCATTGGTGCAAGTTACGAGCAATTTATTTAAGCAAATGACTTAATTCGTTTACCAAGTATCTTCCATTCAAATTCAGTGGGGATAATGTACAACTTCAAATAAAATTAATGCTAGTCTTGTCTTTGGTTCTAGTTTCTAATAAGATTTTGTAAGTTCTACATAAAATGATAACTTCAGATAATTTTTAAATAAATTAAACAAATGTTTGAACATGAGTCAACTACAGTTTGGTGTTAGTCAAATGGATTTCGAATTACTTCTAAGGAATAGATGTAATGTAAATGCACGTGAAAGGTATAGAACCCAAAGGTACTTACTGAGTATCCTTAAATGAATGTTATAAAAAAATAGATTAATAAATGCTTAATTACTTTCATAATAGTGTTAACTCGGCTTTTAATGCATTACGGGAATTAATACCAACTGATCCACTTGATAGAAAGCTGTCGAAAATAGAAATTCTTCGGTTGGCAAAAAGTTACATTGAACATTTGGATGCAGTTATTGTCACAGGTGAACATTATTTTTTATATTGTATATTTTGTATTTTTCACATCATATAGTAAGAGATACTTAAAATAGTACGAATAGACTGCTGAAATTTTCTAGGGATTATTCTTTCAATGTCATTTTTTCCTTGTATTTTTTCTTACATATATATATATATAGACAATAGCAGGTTTTTTTAAAAAATTCAATGAGAATTATTGCACTGGAAGCTGGTTAAAACATTTTTAGGAATCTCTATCCAATGTAAATACGCGAATTTTTAAAACTACCATAAAGGAATAATTTTCTGATAATCTTTCATATAAAATATTCTTCAAAGTGAAATACATACGTCAAAAGTTCCATCATACACTATTCTTCTATTATAAAAAGTCATATTGAATGCTTCATTCTAGGTTAAAATAAACTTAGAAATATTAAAATTGAACTTTTTGCATAAACTCCAAAGAAATATGTACATCCCCCTAAGATATCTTTTAGTTTAAAAAATTTTATTGATTAGTAATTACTCTGCTTAATTGAAGTAAATAAAAAACTTTATAATTTTTGCGAAATACCACAGCAAAATATGCACCGAGATAGACGTCATACTTCCCAAGTGACGCAGGCAAAAACAAAACCAGTTGGCTTTTTGTGTTATTTCACTTTATAGAAATAAATTAAAATAACTAACGATAAGATATAAAGCTCCGTTTCCTTTGTTTTGCTAAATAATATCTTCATTAACAGATTTTAATTTTAAGTATACTTATAGGAAATATATTTATGAACATTTTCTATTAGGTAACTACCGGCGTCCCTGTATGGGATATCATATAGAAACTTCAAGCCAATATACCAACAATAGTCGGCCAGCAGTAATTTGCACATTTTGCATATCCTCGGAAAATTCAGTAATGAATAAATTTTAAGAATTATTCTTCACGTGTTTTATTTTTATACTTAACAATATAAATAATGTCAAAGCTATATTACTAATGTCATACTAATATTAATACTAAAACTGTTTAAAAACTTTGAATATTTATGAAAATATCTTAAATAAAAAATTTAATTTTCCTGGCAAAAGCATCATTCCAAGCACTTTTTGTATCTTAATATTAAAGCAAAATATATGTATTTAAGGCAATTTTAAATCTGATTGATACAAAATAAGACATGGATTAATTAATCAGAGGGATGAAAAATTAAAACAAATTTTTGATTGATAAATGCATTATCATTTTATATCATCAATAATGAAATTTTTAAAAATATTAATACATTCATGATATAAAAACCCGAACAACGACAGATACATAACATAAATATAACATATAAAATCTTGTTTTAAAATTAAGGACTCTAATGGTAACTAGGATGGTTGTTTGTATTTTTATATAAAAATGCATTTGATGGACAAAATCTGCAATTATTGTATGATGCTGCAGATGCAGGTGATGGTCTAGAAATATCTATTGTATCATCTCCTGCAACATGGGGATTACCAATCTTTTCGTTCTGTAATGATCTAAATAATGAAGTATGCTTAATTGACTCCAGCTGCATAGTTAAATTTTCAATACAATTTTCAAGTTTCTCAACTTTGATTCTTAGAGATTCATTATCAACTAAAAGTTGCTCTTTAGCACATTCTGCTTCAATTTTAAAATCATTTGCCACGCGAACAGCTGTTAATAAATCAGTTTGATATTTTTGCCATTCTAATATTTCATTTTTATGTGTCATAATTTCGTTTTGGAACCTGTCATCTTTTTCACACAAAAATTCTTCCATTTTAGATAGATTTTTACGTGTTTCAACAAGCAAATCTTCTAAATATTTACACTTACTGCAATCTTCTTTTTTTTGATTACAGAATTCATTAATATTTTCTTGAACTATTTGTAAATTTGAATTGAGTTTATTGCTTTCGTTTTGAATCACTTCGTATTTTTCTTTTAACAAAGAAACAGCAGATCTTGTAATTTCTGTTCCTTTTTCACATTCTTCTTTTATTTCTTTCAATTGTTCCTCAAATTTTTGTGTCTCATTCATAGTTTTCAGTGGATTTTCTTCCTTTAAGGAGTACATAGTAGGTGTAGGAAATTTTTTTATTTTTGTAAATTTTGGGTAATCATTTTTCATACCTTTCTTATATAAAATGATATTTTCAAATTGATCTTCACTTAGATCTTTACTGCATTGTATTTGAACAGGAGGACTATTAAGTTTTTTTGATAAATTGCTGCTTTTGATATTTAAGCTATCATCACTGCTTGAACATGAAGAAACACTATTTTTCATTATTAAACTGGTTTCCTTAATTTCTTTTTTAGTGTCCTCATTTCTCATATATTTATATGGCTCATATTGAAATTTATCTTTTATATTGTTGAAGCCTTCATATAATGGTTCTACCATTACGTTTGACGTAATATTAGAACCACAATTTTCAGGTACAACTGAAAATACCTCATCAACAAAATGACTACCAGGTATATCAATATTACGAGGAGATTTTTTATCATTAAAAGCAACAAAATTCGCTTTTGCATTTGGATGAAATAAGTCTTGATTATTTTTGACTCGTGATGTCAAGTTTCCTTTATTATTTTTTAGGTTTAGTAAGCTTTTTTGTTTTGGCTGATATGAAATTGAGCTCTTGGTCTTTCGAATTGGTTCACTTGGAATCCAATCAGTACTAACGCCGACATGATCAGAAGAAGTAACAGTCATTGGTCTTGAAAGCTTTTTTGAATTTTGATTAATAATGCTCAGTTTAATTGGAATATTATCTTGTATTACTTTAGAAATTGTACAAGGTTTAGTTGTTGATGTATCGAGACTTAATATCCTTCTTGAAAAATTGCTTAAAGGCGTCGAAAGTGGTGGCAAACCTTCCCAAAAACCTGATTTAATTGGTGTTTTACTACGTCTTGGTGTTATATTGCCTAGTTTTTTCCCCGAAGCTTTTGAAATTGTAGCTGTAATTCTTCTTGATGACATTTTATAAGCCTAAATATTGAAACATTAGCTTTCTACCAATAACATATGGGATAGCCAATTCAATTTTAAAAATTTGTTAATGTTTAAAATCAAATTTAAATGCTACAAATTTATACTTAAAACTGGAAATTTCAAAAGTATAAAACTTCAACTTTTAAGCATTAAAAAGTCGAATGAATAATTTTACTAGTCAATTTAACAATTTTTTCTTTTGACCAATACTACCCAAATGCCTGCTCTGTTATTTATAATATTTTGACATATGCTAAGAAAATTTATGACTTCAATTGAGTTAGAATTTTTTATGTGATTCAAATAGTGCTTTAATAGAATAATAAATTTTGTTGTTTCAGTATTTTTGTATTTGACGTTAGTGATAGTAAAGTTATTTTAAATCAAATTATTATTTTCAAGTTTTTTTCTTGCTTTCTATCTTTGGCTTTTTGTAAAATAATTGCAACGCTATCAGAAATGAATAGAGAGATATTCTTGAATTTTGGATTTTTAAGGTCAAATTTTAAAAGACTCAAGCCTTGAGCTGGAATAAATTTAAATATTACAGAATAAATTGTAGTCCTATATTGCTTTAATCTTGCCTCATGCAAAGCTTAAAAATTAATAGGATATTTAATAGTTTTCTTATTTTGTAATAGTTTTAGTATTGGGTTGAATTTTTCGATTTTAGTACTAACTAAAAATGAAAAATGGTCTAAACTTGATCGTTAATTAATGGTATAATTCGCTTTAATGAAAAATGACTGCAAATTGTAACTACAATGGACCAAAGATACTATGCACATACAACAGAAACTCACTTTTCTGGCAAAGTCTATGAAGTCCATGAAAAACTGTGTAAGAAAAACTTTAGCATTTATATCTGTGATAGTGTAAATTATTTTTAGAATCGTTACTTTCCGTTAAAGATTTTATATTCAACAATTAATTAATTGACAATTGTTCACAGAGTTTATATAAATATTATTTATTGATGAAACCAGCCGTTGCTGTATTTTACAGATTTTTCTCTTCTGCTAGTTTTTTCAAGTATGTTTTTTACTGAAGTTACAAAATTTTTGCAAGATAAGCCACTGTCTTTTTCCTCTTTTTCATTATAGGGATCCGTGGCGGATCCGTAGCTCAACAAAAACCAAAAATTAATCAATTTAAAAGTAGTTATAATTTACATTAATTTCAAATTATCCTTTGGTAGAAACCTACATACCTAAATACATTTAAATAATGTGCATTAGTGGACTTTATATTTAAAAACAGGCATTTATTAGCATCAGCTTCTTGAAGTGTTTAATTTAATTTTTTTCCTCCTGTACTTAATTGCTTATAGCTGTTCAGTTAATCAAGCCATAAATGTAAAACTGCTAGTTTAAGGCCTATAATATATGTTTTAAAATAAAGCAAAGGATTTAAGACACATTTTTCACGCCTAAGTAAGTACGTGTTTTTTTTAATTTCTCAAAACTTCAAGTATGTTTTTATCATCTCAATGTACAGTTAACCTTACCATATATTCAATATTGCATACTTAATTTTTTCTAATATTTCAAATTAAAAATTCAAATTTCATGTTTTATTCGATGATAAAATTATTTTGTAGAAGTGATTTCAAGCTCACAAATATGTAAAAAATAAATATTTTAATTATAATTTAGTTAATGTTTATTTCTTTTCTTTTTTTAAACTTTAAAAATTTATAGTGTTGTCCAATTTTCGAAGTGACTTTTGAATAAATTACTGCCAACAATTTATGTTATTCCCCTATGTCTCATTCATCAATTCATTTCAAATAGAAAAACTTTGATTTTTCTATTTTATTTCTAAACTTAAAGGATGCTTTAAAGTATTGTCTTAGTTTGTATTGTTTTGTGATATTCTACGTATCAATTGATTACGTTCACTGTTAAGCTTCTCTTTGAGTATAAATCATTCGAAAAAGAAATTTATTCATGACAATCCTGTAAAAACCTAGCATAAGCTTAATATGCCCAATATAAATCATAATATTTTTTTATTTATATATTTATAAATCTTTCGTGAAGAAAAATTTTTGCTGAGCAAGTTTTATTTTAAAGCATGACTATTGGTTTTCTTCTAAATCGATTTTCTATATTTTAACAGAAGCAATAAAAAATTGAAAATTCTAAAATAGAATAATATCAAAAATGCAAATTTTTAAATAAAATTAAGTAATTTAAAGTTAGAAAAAAAATTGCTTCATTTCAGCAGATAGGGACTGAGCTCAATTCAAGCAATTTTATTATAGATGATAAATGTTTGGTACAATTTATTTTAAGAGTTTGTAATTGAAACAATCAGCACACTTGTAGAGGTAAAAAAATAAATTATTCACATTTTTTATGATAGGAAAAATATATAATAATGATAAATGGCTTTTGCCATATTTAGTTTGGACTATTTTCCCTATTATTTATATAATAACGTCTTAGTTTACAGGGGACTGATATTTGTAGAAAATATAACTTCTTTAAAAGATCTAACTAGAAAATCTCACCAGTGTGAACAAATAGATTTGTTCAAAGCTCTTGTAATTTATCACAAACGACCAGACCTATATATAATTAATTGACTAATATTCACTTTAAGGGGGTTAAAACCACTCAAAATTAATCGCTAAAAACAAACTTTTCCTTATGACTGTGATTAAAATATTTTTATTATTTTGGTGCTAAAAATTAAGAGCTTTTGTTGTATCTCGGGCTAATGAGGTTGGCACCATCTACGTTTAAGATGAAAAGATCATTACTTTTTACGTTTTTATAAGTGGTGGAAATCATATTATGTGGAAAAGTAACTTTATTTTGTATTCTAAAAGAAAATATTAAGAAAGATATCACAAATAAAAGGTTTTAGGATAAGCAGGCTTTGACAAGAATTTATTTGCTTCATAGTTGGTCATTTATTACTTGTCATATTTTTTTTTTAAATTGATTTCAATATATTTTCCTATATTACAAATAATAAAATATTGTGCAGTTTATAATTGATCGTAAATTATAAATTTTAAAATTATTAAAACGAAATATTGTACTTAAGTGTATTTAAGAATTTAAGAGACATAAGGCATCTTTATGACCACACGCAAAAATGCAGTTTCTATAACACAAATTCTAGCTAAAATATTGAAAAAATACAAAATCAGTATAATTTGTATTATAAAATGGAATTTTTTAAATCTTTCCTTTAAATCATACGTGGGAAAAAGAAATACTCAAGTTTGAATATTAATGAAAATATCAACGAATACAATATTTTGCAGTTAATTTTTATAACAGATTAAAATAAATTAAATAGAAAAGAGAAGACAATCTTTTTAATTTAAATTATACACCATGTTTAGTAGCACTTTTTGGAATTCTCAGACAAAAATAACTATAAAGAGAGTAGCTTTTTCAGCAATACTATGTATTATATCCCTAAATTTTTCCTAGCTTTATCATACTATAATTGAATAACTTAGCTCTATTAAAGTTAAAAAAATAAAAGACTAGAAGAATAAATATAAAACATCCTCGTCTGTTAATTATAATTAAAATTGTCGGTAATTTTTTTGCAAATAGAAAATGATTTTAATCATTTCGAAGCAATCAATTTATTTTCTTTTTTTTTGTGTATAGTCAGTCTATGCAATTTGACAAATAAAATCGACTGATTTTTGAAGCACAGGAATATAAATATAATAGAAATCTAAGTAGCTATTAATTTTATATAGTATAATCGAAACAAAGATCTATCATAAAAGAAACTCCTATTATTAATACGATTAATTAGAGCTATAAAACTATAGAGGAAGACTTATGAACTTTACCAGCTTTCAATCATTTGAAATATCTTACATTAAGGTTCATCAATCATAAATAAATTTGGGATCATATATATATGTGTATTTTTGCCGGTGGCTATTAGACAGAATAACATTTTTTCAAGGCACAATTGCTTCACTTGCCAAAGATATTTTGTTTTACAATTATATACTGAGTAGAAAATATTACTTGAAAAAACTCATTAAGTAAAGCTTTCTTTTGATTCCTTAAGGATAAGGCTCTAAGCCAGTTTGTATCTTTGACAACAGAGAAGTTTCGATTTACTTACAAACAGTTGAGTTTTTTTCTGAAGAGCTAAATTCAAGAAAATCTAAGACTTATTCTTATATTATTATTGGTTATATTTTACATATACGGTTTTGATTTGTGCATCCGTGTCATGTATGCGTTTCCATATTTGAAAATTTTTTTTATTTCAATACGCAAATTGATTTCTTTCTGTAAATTCTTATGTTTGCCTATAGACTAATATAAAAGTCTCAAATAATTTTCCAGTTCTATGCTTTCACTGTCTTATAAAATTAATAAAGCAAATACGTATTAGATTATGGTCCAAAAATCTTAATAATCCCAAAAATATGATTGTTGGATTTAATGGAAAAAGCAATAAAATGTTTTTTATTTTTAATACCAGGCATTCTGTCAGTTTACGTAAATTAATGCAGGGATAAACGCTATCTTTGAAATGCTTGATTATTTGATCAAGGCTTGATTCACAGATTTAGTTATATAAAAGTAAAATATAATTATATTTTTCTTAATAGCTTTTTCAAATAAACAATATACTTGGAATCACTTTATTTTGGTTAAAAATGTTTCAGGCAGATGAGAAATTGAGAGGTAGTTACAATACTAATAATACCATAAGAATTTTCTTCGAAAAAATGCTTCAATCAGCTTGACTTGTTATTTCTGGTTTGTTACAGATAAGCTTATCTTTTGATAGGATCAAAGTAGTAAAATTACTTCCTAGGCAAATGATTCAGTATCACATTATTTTAATTTTCACAAAAATTAATTTCTACAACTTCTCTCAAAAATTTAAAACAAGCCTTAAATCATTTATTCTTTAGTGTCTTTAGTAATTTAATGTTAAAATTTAAATCAATGAAATACACATTGAGGATTTTGTTAAAATTAGGTTTACCAGTAGTAAGTTTTTATCTTAAAATTCAGAGAATTTTCTCAGAACTGCTTAAATCATTGCATTTAGAAGAGGCTTTTAGCAAAATTAGATCCTATTCCTTGAGCATTTTTCATGGGCTTACAAAAGTTTTCTATGCCGATTTTTGTTGACATTAGATTTTTTAAACAAATCAACAAAGGCGTTAGACAAAGAACATTGTTGAAAAAATTATCACAATATGGATTTTTTTTACAATGGCTAACAGAGGAATTTTTCTTGAAAACTTTAAAATTCGTTGGGTTTAAGTTGAATACATTTAACGACTACAGCTTGAAATAATCTCTTATGGTTGATATGTAACTAAAAATGAAATCTTTATAATTGAGGTCCTCCTTTTTTTACCAATAATCATTAGTACCAATGTGGAAGAATACTTTGATCTTAAAAATCAAAATAAAGCTTTAGTTTTATATAGCAGATAAAAAATTTGTTCGTTTAAAATCTGTTCAAGCTATTACTCCAATTGTATGCTACATCTAAAAATTTGAAACTTTAATATTTTATATTTTGTGCAATACTTAAACATAGATATGACATCCTTATTTTTGAACCAAGTCTTATTTACTGTGTATAATACATATGTACGTTGTTACTAATTATGCAGGCAAACCAATATGAATATAATGCATCTGTCCTATGGTCTCATTGTTCTTATTCATATAAAATGACAACAGGATTTCTGTCAAGAGATGCTCTTCATACTTTGAATTTTCATTCTAGTAAGGTTCTAGACATTCCTACCCCAATAGGATACTAAACGTGCTCGTCTTTCAGCTAATACGGATGGTAGAGCCATTATTATTCAAATCATATAATTCCATTAAGGATTCCACCCTATTTTCAGTAACTTTTGATTAATTTCATATGCTATGTGATTTTGTTTTGTAAATTTCATAAACTAAAATGTAAAGTTTTTATTTTATATAAAAAAACTTTTCTTTTGCCTAAAAATATACCGATTATTACTTAAAACTTGATTAAACTGGACATTTCTGGGAAAATTATTTAAATATTATTAATTAGAAATTAACATCGAGTAATATTAATTGCATTAATATAAAAATTTGGATATATTATGCATCTTGAGTATTCATAATCCTCGGTTATGTCAGTTCAAACTTTACTTCGCTTTATGTTTTGCATAGATCTTAAAATCGACGTCTACTTGCTTCTAGCATCAATAAATCATTGAATTAATCTAACTATATGCTCATATTTTTCATATTTTCTTAAAAATTTTTACCGAACACGGAATTTATAAAATAAATTTACAATGGAGCAATAAAACCTTTTTATTCTCAAGTTTTTATTGCAAAACGCATAATACCTTCATAGCTTAAGACTTTTTATCAACATAAAAACTTAAGCAAAACACGAAGATTTCTAAGATTTTCCCTTTTCTTGATGTTTTCTTTGACTATCAAAAATTAATGCATAAAAATCAAATTATTATTTACCTTTCGACGTTTATTTACTAATAAAGATTTTAACATTTTCAAAATAAAATAAAACCAATAAATAGATAACAACAACATAATTGCACATTCTCTTGGAATGAAAATTTCTTTTTAATGGCATTAACAAAGGAAAATGTTTTATTCATTGCACTGTTTGATTCTATAAAATAATTAAAATTCCAAAGATGTATACTGCACTTTGCAATGCAAATTATAACAAAAAAACCAAGATTAGTTTTAAGAATCTTTTTAAATTTACATCCCTTAAAATGTCCTTGCAACATAATTCTTCATCCATTGCAATTCGCTACCGTTCTGATTTCTTTGAAACATTCATAAAATAGCTTAAAGTAGCTTAAGATAAATATGTAACCAATATCTTCAGTGTCTAGTTTTTCTTTTTCCATGAGGGAATAAAATTTCCTCGCAAAGTAATTTTTTCATTTTAATATTTTTTTTGTAATTTCCATTACAGTTCACATTTTATGGCCTGTTTTTCTATAAGAAAAACTTTGATAATTTCAAATCGAAAATTGTATGCTTGTTTTTGTTTCAATTTTGCCATGTTAACCAAATGATATGAATATTTTACAACTTTGCACAGATTATGGTAGAGTGAAAAAGAGCAATGAGGGTGACTCGTTTACGACGTGATGAAAATCTTTTGAATAAAAATACATAAATAAATAAATCAGGAAAAATATTAATGGTATTAGATTGATAAATTAAAATTCTAAGTCTGGCTCCCTTGAGAATTTACATGCAAAATTTGAGGTGCTTTTGGGGATAGCCCCTAAATTTTTTGTAAATATTTTAATGAATTTTTATTAAGCTTAAAAATAATTTTCCTCGAAAAATCAAAATTTTGTGGATGGGGAAATTTAAAAACTCAAAAAAATTAGCTAATAAGGGAACCATAGCTTAAATTTTTTCCGTAGAATTTCTTGTTTGCATTATTAATAAAAACATTTGCAAGAAGTACAATTGCCTTTGACCTAATTAATTTTATACGAAAAACAATTTTAGTAATAGGTGAAATTTTAATTTTTGTTTACCTATTTACCAAAATCAACATATATTTATTATAACGTTTATGATTGGTACCGACCAACTTGTACCAACAATATTTATTTTAGTTTTGTTACATAATGAAAATTAGTATGATCTTTGCATTTGGACTTATTTTGACTATACTGAAAGTCTTATTAATATATTTTCGACATCATTCTGGATTCTTAAGAAATTAATTTCCTTGCATCTACAGAGGCTTGCCTCATAATAGGTAAGTTTCAGGTAATTTTTACTAAAACTGTAGAGTTTTACAGAACTATAATAATTTTAATATTTTTTCAATCGAAATCTAATTTCTTAACTCTCAGCTTAAAAGCAAATATGGTTACGCAACCCTCTGAGAATAGTCAAAGTGAACTCTTTTGTCTTACATCTGTGTCCATATAGGTAGAACGGTTTTAATTGGCCTGAAGGGCAGATTGTTAGGTATCTATTTTATTTTTCAATTATGATAATCCCATAATGCGTTGACTTTCATGAAACTTCAGTTTAATGCACTAAAAAACTTTTTGAATTAAAAAATATGTTTGATAGGTGATTGGCAATTATTTGTTTAAGTAATTATAAAATATAGAGCCCAAAAATTATTTTTGTCATCATTTTGGTATTTGGTATAGAAATCCAATGTTAGTTTTTATTGAAATTCCTTTATGAAATTCAGGCTTTAAGTTTTTATTGTTTTAATTTATAATAGCACTTTACTGCAGTAAGAAAATCTTCGAATCAAACTATAAATATGCAATGTTTTCTAAATATTAAATTTTAACATGGAAACTGTATAATAAAATTAAAAATTTAATAATAAAAATGATTTTCTTTCATATTATTGTCAAACAATAATGAAATCTTTTCCTTTGAAAAAGGATTTCAAATTTCTTTTGGACCTTTTCCAAAAAAAACAACTCCAACATTTTCATCTTCGTAGACAGCTGAAAATTTATTTGCAAAATTTTTGAAAGCACAAACAAGATAACATTCTACAAAGCTGAATATTTCATAATCGTTTCAATAAAGCCTGTAAAAATTGAAAGAGACAAATATATTAATCAATGTATATTTGATTACAAAGGACTATTAGTATATTGAACTATAAGTATATTAAATATTTAAAATTTTATAGCTTTACTATATGCAGTGTTGTCAGTTTTAGTAAAATATTGCAGATATTTTAAATACTTTAAGCAACCGAAATATTTTACGAATATAATTTAATTTTTTGCTTAGACATGAACACCATTTTAATTTCAACAATGAATAATATAATTGAACATATATCTAATTAGTTTTTAATTAAAAATCAATTCTTATTTTCCATTGTGTACTGGAAAAATAAGGAAAGGAAGCTTTATCTCTGTATTTCTAGCGTTTTGCTTCCTATATTCAAATTCTTAAAATAAATTGCTAAGACCTCCTATGGCTATATTAATTGCATTTTCTCATTATAAATTTTCTATTAGATTAAAAATTTCATACTTTTTTATATATTGTTAGATTGCAAAAATCGTGATGGTTACTATATAAGCTGAAACTTTTTCTTTTTTATTAATTTTGTTTATTATATTTTGTGTTAATTGTTAAATTTATATTAAATAAACTCTAAGTTCGATATTATAATCATTTTTATTATGTAGCCAATAAAAACTTGCCGATGATCTATTTATTTAATGCGTAATCTTGAAAATTTCTTAAGAGAAGTTTTTTCATTCCAAAAAGTTATTTTAAGTACCAACGCGTCTTATGCCGTAAACAGCAAACTCATGAAATCAGTAAGAAAATTTTTTTAATATTAAAATAGAACAACATTTAGAACACGCACTGCATTTGCAAACAGATCTAAGCTACTCTCATCTAACCCAGTTTCACTTCTACTTCAACCCTTATTCCAGATTAAAGCTTAAGCATGGGGGTTATATTTTCAATTTAATTACACTTTATCCCTAAATCTAGAGCGTTAATTTTAGAAATAAAATAAAGCTTTTCGAATTCAATAAATTAAAAAGATTATTTATAACCGCCCGACATTACCCAATAACTAACTTAATGACTGGGCATTAGAATGAGAGCTCGTTTACTGAAACTTACTGCCAAACTTGATAAAGCGAGTCTTAGTTTGGATTTTATTGCAATGTGGAAATTTAATTAAATTAAAATCTCTACCATTGAAGATAGCCAATGACCTCTTTCAAACAATTTTATCGTAATACCACAACATCATCTTAGCTAATCGAAAACGTTTTGACATCATCAGTTTAGTTGGATTTTGCTATCTGTTGTTGTAATTGATGGCAACTAAGGACAGATATTGCCATGACCAACAAGGAGCCGAAATGGAGCAATTAAATGATTTAATGTAGCGAAAAGTAATTGTCTGACAGAAAATGCAGTTTTAGCATTCAACACTTTTGGTTTATTTTTTTTATTAAGGTTTCTATCATGCCTGATTACCAAGAGAAGAGGCTAATTCTTTTATAGATGGTGTAAAGAGAAAATGATTAATTACAATTAAATAAAATTTTCATTAGTAAAGTTAATTAAGTATATTTTATCTTGAGACTTTATCTACTTAAATACAATCGCAAATATTTTTCTCATTTTCAAATTTTTTTTATACGAATGGAGTGCTTAAATTTTTTTCAATTTTTTAATGTGAACCTCAAGTTGATTTTTTATATTATTCTGAATAATTTTATATAAAAAGGACAAATTTATGCAATTCATCAATTTTAAGCCAATACTGACATATCACATGTTGAGTGCTTTTGTTAATGAATGGATAATGAAATAAAGTAAAAAGTTAATATAATTTATTTTTTGGTTTTCATCAGGTTTTAGAAACACTTAGGAATAATACTGTGTGAAGTATAAATAAATGGTAAAAAACCAGTGCACTAAGAAATGAATCAACCCTTGAATGTCATGGAATCTAAACTTTTCCCCTCCATAAGCCTAGAAAAAGGATCAAAACAAAATATTTTGGCTCCAAGTTAAATGAGTTATAGCTGAAGAAATTTTGTCTCATGGAATTATATTTTATTTTAAGGCTGCTTCATCTCTGCATTATCTAACAACGGCAAACTCTCAACGCTTCGAAATTAGTGGATCATTTTTCTTACCTATTAGAGTCAGCTGAAGTGTTTCACTATTATTGGATGTCAATATGAAAAGGTCTTATTTCGTGTCATATAAAAACACAAACCAAAGATTTAAGTACATGATATATATACCTATATTTCTATTTCTTTATGTCTTTCTTTATTACATATTTAACTTCATGCAATTGATCTTTTAAAGTCTAACCTATTTTAGAAAAGCAATATAGAGTTCTAGAAAGAGCATTTCATGGGTAATTAAATTAGTAGATGTAATTCAAGCACAGAAAGCTCACTAGGATTTTGTCTGCAAGAGTTATTTGCGAAAGTATATATACTCACATATTGTGGATTGAACAATAAAATTAATTGAAAAAATTCAATTAAATGGAAACGAAATTATGTTTTTTTACAAAAAAATTCATTTACAATACCATTTTATAGTACCATTCAAAAATATCATCAAATTCAAAACTAAAAAAAATCAAGATGTACATGTTTTACATGCATGAATCCTTATTCAAACGTGTTAGGCTTTTTTCGATTATGTATAAAAATTTCACCTGGTACTTAAAGGGTTGAGGAGAAGAAAGTCTTTAAATATAAATAATCTATGGCTAAGCAATAAACTAGCAAAAAGCCCAAAAGCAAACTGTTCTTATTTGTTTTCTAAATTTCCTGCATGAGTAGTTGTTAATTTTTCACTTTTTTTATTAGAATTATTTAAAATAATTTATTTATATTTGAATTCAGATATCAAATATTCAAACCAAAATGATATTTTTCCTCTACTATATTAGTCTTAATGCCACCAATATATGAATTAAGTGTAACCATATATTAATATAAACATCAACAGAAAATTAAGAAATATTTAGTATATCATTCTTTTTTTCCATATAATTACGTCATGTTAAGTTTAGAGTAAGAGAAAAATTAAATGTGTTTTCTTATACACTATTATACCAACATAATTCATGATTTATTAATAGGCAAGCGTTAATTATGAAGTCCTTAAATAAATACCAATCATTAACCACATTTGCTGAATTAACCCTCATTCAAATATTTAATTGGTTTTAAAGTCCTAACAGATTAATTTGCGCCTCTATATTTTGCAGTTTATTACTTTTAAATACTTTTTGACGATGAAATGCTTAAAATACCATTGAAATAAAAAGAATGACATTGTATTCAACATTTTTTGCATCCATTCTCAAGGAATAAAAATTAATTTTTAAGAACTACACTTAAATAATGTCCTTAAATTTATTACTTAATCATAAACTGTTGAAGAGTGTATTAATCTGATGAAAACTTTAATTGGGTACCTAATCTTTTACGCTCTTCAGAAAATTCTTAAAACAGCTGTGAAAAACCCCAAAAAAAATAAAAGTATAAACTTAATTATAAATGTGTCCGGTTCTTAATATTAATCATCATCTTTTACACAAGATTAAATAACAACTGCACATAGCTTGCTCCACCTTAAATTTAATTTATGTACCTAAAGTTTAAAAATTATGAAAATTTATTTTGAATGAATCTAATTTAAGAGTTTTTAGATCTTTTTCAATTGACTCAATTATTTAAAACTTTTTTTACGTCAAATATTGTTTATAATTACTAGGAACTTGCAACTTTAAATCTGAAATTGACACTTTAAAATAAGTATAATCTCTATTCATATACATATGTATATATGAATTCAAGCTTACGAAACTTGAAAATTAGTAAATACATTGAGCTTAAATTTTCAGGTTTCGGTATTTTATTCATGCATTGATAACTTTGATGCATTGTTGAATTTTGTTAAGATTTCTTCAAGTGGTAGCTCTAACAAATTTGGTGAACAATGATACCTCAATTGGATATTTTGACAATTTGGTGGTTCAGCTGATTTTTCCTATATACTTAACAATGTAAGTGATTTGAATGAACTTACAACAAAAGATGAATTGGTTGAAAAAATACTTTTTAATTGGCTTCCCAGTAGGGGAAGTAAAGCAACTTCATCAATTAAAGAGAACTACTTTTGCGGCATAGTGACAACTTTCTCGGGGAAAAAATCAATGAATTTTGTTAGCAAAGGGGATGAAAAGTTGGCGTTAAGGCTACTTTCTGCCGGAAAAACTCTTTGAAGAATTCTTGCAGGAATATGGCAACGATGTTTTCTCCGTGAGTTTCTCTTTGAAGAATTCTTGCAATTACTGTGAATTAAATTTTAAATTCAGAATAAATTTCAGAATAAAAAGAATTTTTTTTTCAATTTAAATATTTATTTATTTTTAATTATCAACTTGTCCAATATATAAAAACAATTAAAAACAAAAATAATTAAAATTATTAGTTCTTAGGTTATGTTATATTTAAGTTATTATTAAGTTTTAATTTGACCTATACTTGTTATAATTATTGTCACAATTAACTAAACACAATTAAAACTCTTTTAAAATTTTGTTATTGCATAATTAGTAGAACTTAATCATATTCACTATATTTTTTGCAAATAACATAGCGTCTGTTGCATGAACTTAAGCATGTGTATGAAATTTTATATGTAAAAACCACTTTAGCTACTTTCTGCATGAAAAAGAAGCTATGAGAGCTACTTTCTGTATGCTACTATCTCTCAATTTTTCACTTATGCAATTTTCCATCATTAAGCAATCAAAATTTACTCGTAGAGAAATTCATCGATACTCTATTTCCCTACTGGGTTGCCAACTATTTTATTGCAAAATATCAATTAACGAAAATTTTACAACAGGCTGCAAGGTTACAGTAAATACAATTAGTGAGACATATCGAAGAAACAATAGTCTAGCATTCCTTTAATTCCAACAGTTCAGTTTCCAATTGAGTTTTTAGTCTCCATTAATATATGTAAATCTTAAAGTCAAATTATAGACTGAAGTTTTTTTTTTCAGCAAATCAGATGATTGTGGAATTGAAAAAGAAACCTTTTTTTCTATTTCTTTTGACTGAGCAACTGCAACGCTTAAGAGTAGAGCTAGTATCGGATAAATATAACTATTTTTAGATTTTTGAATGCTCAAACCGATTTTCATATTGAATGCATTTTAATTTATTCAAGTTCCATATCAACCATGTGAAATGTGAACTTTACCAAAAATACTAAAATTAAAGAAGCTGATGTAAATATTTTAGAGTATTGAATAATAATGCTAATAGATTTTTCATTGGGTTACATACTTCCAAATATTCAGCATTTCTTTATTTTTAATTGTTTAAATATATTCAAATCATTCAATTTTCTCTTTTGTATTGCAATCTTGCTAAATTTTTACTTTTAAAAGGAAATATTACAAAGTCCCAGTCATTAGAAATGCATTAAGTTATGATAAAATATTTTATTTTATTCCTATATAATTTGTGAATTTCTTAAAGTTTTGCTGGTTTAAATTAAACTTCTTTCAACCTATAATAACTGAAAGTAACTTAATCATAGCTACAAAAATTATAATTATAGTCAAACTTTATAATTATAGTCCTACATTCCGATCTTGCAACTAAAAAAGGTAACAGTTATGTTATGAATGCAATTAATTTCTTGAAATTTTAAACAATCAAAACTAATTTCAACTTTTAACGATTATTAAAACTAAAAAGAGAATATTCGTTTTGATTATCTTAACAAAACAATGTTTTTTTCTGGTGTAAAATAATTCAATGAAGGTTTCACTTTAAAATGAAATATTTCAAAAAAGTATTAAAAAACTACTTACGTCACATAATTATTTTATCCTAAATCTAAAGAGTACATAACTTTAGAATACATTCTTCATTTGCATTGATGAATTTAGGTATAGCTCTATAGATTTTAAATAAAACTGGTTTCCTCATGAATTTTAAATATGACATTTGCATGTCTAAATCAAATCTGTTATTACCTCTGGATGGTATCCAATATAAGCTTGTATTGATTATTAGAAAATTACCTTAGAACTATTCTAATTAAAAAATTATTTAAAATATTGATTGGTGTTTGAGGACATACATAATAAACCATCTGAAACTAATATTTTGTTTATCAAAAATATCTTCAATTAGGAGATAATAGAGAGGATATGTATTAATTATTTATTCTAATAAAAATAAGTGCAAGACAATTTTTCATTTTCCTTTTAATTGTAAGTCTAAGAAAAACATTTTATTATTTTTCATTTTTCAAAGGAATTCAAATTATTCCTCAGAGATTTCTTTACAAGTATAGTATATCTAAAAACTAAATTGCACAATCAATAGTCCTTTAAATTCCTTTAAAAAAACAAAAAACAACAATTATTTAGCTTTCCTATTAGCCCTATAATAATTCACTTAATCCAAAAAAATCTCCTCAGAGACAAGGAAACAACTCAAATGATAATAGCTGCTCCCACTGTGCGCTCTCCATAAGCTGACTAAACCTCATCAGGATAATGAAATTGTGAAAATTATCCAACTTGATGGCCTTGGTATTCATAAAAACTGTTTCTATATAATTTTACTTAATACCAGGGTCCTTGTCTTTATTATTTTTTTTGTTTGTTTTTGTTTTGTATGATTGTTTTTGTTGTTCTTTTTTTTTTTTTTTTTTTTTTTTTATTTCTAACGATTATTATTGATGCTGTCATTTTTGCTATAGCATCTTCATACCCTTAGCTTAATAGTCGATCTTTGCTGTGCATGCCTTATTTACTTCTGACAAATGCTAGGACCTTTTTTATGACTACAAATATTTCATTTTGATTACATTTTGTAGCAGTGTAGACAACAGTTTATAGTAAATGTATCAAATCAAAAAAATTTTTATTTATGATTAACTTATTCAGTTTTCTTTTGCCAAAAAAAAAGTTTTTGTTTGTTTTTTACTATCAAAAGAAAATAGTTTTTTTATTTAACCCATAAAAGAATATATCTATGCCAAGATATTTTGTATTTGATTACTATTGTATGAATAAATATTATATTCTGTTTACAAATATTGCACTAAATAAACAGCAATAATTCACAGTCGAATTCATACTTAAAAAAAACTTTCATTATTCTTTTTATATAAGGAGTTGTGTTAAGTTAAATTGTTGTGGCTCATTTCTGGATTTGTACATTTTGCTTTTGTAGCTTTTTATTTATTACTTAAATGTTAACTTTATTTTTTATTGCACTTCTAACATCTTAAAAGTTGACAAATTCTCCCTCAAAGCAAAAGAAGAACACTACTATTTTTCAAGATTTTTAATTGGAGAACACAAATTCGATGACTTTCTATCAACTATTCTAAAAATTTATATACATCCAAGTTTTATAATACAGAATCAAAATTTTCTACTCTCATTTTCACTTTATATAATATCAAAATCTGACTCCGGCTGGCCGTAAGTAAATCGTGGGCAATTTATATTCATTTCAATGAAAAACATTACAGTGTTTTTTTAATTTCATAATTTTTTGTAATTTTGTTCAATAAATTATTCACTAGAAAAAAAAGGCACAAATCATACCACGTGTAATATAAATCCTGAAATTAATACTAAGCTAATTATTAATTCCTGCGACACTTAATTCCCATAAGTTTTTTTCTCAGTTCTCTTATTTGACATAAAAAATAAAAAATTACTTAACAAATATTCACAAGCTGCCACTACTTAAAATAACTTAATTCAAAAATAGGTATCCTGTTTTCTTAACTTCCGGAAAGTCAAAAAAAATAAAAATTAAATAGAATTCAAAGAGAAAAACTGTACAAAAAGTACTGTGACATCCAAATTAAGACATTTTGATTTATTAGCTCTCGTTGAACATCTATTTCAAAGACTCCCTTCTGATACTTTTGAGCTTTTAGCTAGAGTAAAAATGACTTGAGACCATATATAGTCACAAAAAAGAGCCATAAACTTGCTCTAAATAAAAACATCTTCATTTTATTATTACGAAAATGGATAGATGTATTTGTATAAGGAATCGTGTAAGGGCGTTAATCAGGCTTCTGATACAACCTTCGTTCTGCCTTTGGCGCTATTATAACTACAATGTGTGAGTAGTATACAGTTTTATAGTTTTATGTAGTGAGGTCGGCAAATTGTCTTATAGTGCTATCAAACGGGTCGAAATTTAATTAAAATCCACCCTGTGTGCGGTGTTAATTTATTAAGAAGGAGCTCCTTTGAGACTTTTACCGGAATAGGATTATTTCTTATGTCTTTCTTCGATGTCACTATTAATGGATTTTGTGTTATGATTTCTCTTTTCTTTTACCATTTTATATAATTCTATTTTTTATTTTACTTTATAACCGTCCTCTGAAAGGCCACTTAATTTCTTTAATTTTTTTAACTATAACGTCAGAAAGTGTCAACTTTTAGATTATTACTCCTTTACCAACTGAATATGAAAATGTGTCGCTTAAGCGAAAAAAAGGTTTTTAACCGCAAGTAATAGAAGTTTCCAATTTACTTTGTTATCATTTTTTGATCAACTTGAAAAAAAAGGAAAAATTTTAATGGAATATAAGCAGTTCTGTTTAAGTCTTCCTTTTTTAACAACAACAAAAGATGTTCTATTACTGCAAATATTTACAAAATTTTGTATTTTGATTAACAATGATGAAAAGGTGTACACGGTCAAATGAACTAAAGCTGAAAGCAAAACAAAACAAACAAAGAATATTGAAGTAGGAATTAAAAATGAAAAAACAAAAAAAATTAATTTTCAATTTCGAAAGCTTTGTAAATTATAGATTGAAGTATTCTTGAAGCGTTAAAAAAAACCAAAGTCTGAAGTAAATAGTAAGCAATGTTCCTTTGGGATGTTAATGTATTCATTAAGATTCTTCTTCTGTTTTGTTTAAATTTTCTCTTATCGAAATCCTGTTAGTCATTTAAAATTATTACGCAGCAGCTACAAGTAAATTTTTTGCAAAATACAAAAAAATTATTAAAATTTAAGCTTACAAATGGCCTACTTTTTCTATTGTCTTAATATAACCTCGAAGCTTAGTTATAATTTTCTTATTTCTTATTTGACTTTTGTGGAGTAAAGTATCTTTATATATAAATTATTAAAAAATAATCTAAGAATACTATTAGAAAACCGGGTTACAAGCTTGAAAAGCTATTTTTCTAAATTCTGTTTTCTATATTTTACAATCATTTTTGAATGTGAGTGTATTGCGATATTTATTATGGTTAGGAGATAGAACATCAAGGCCAAATTCTTTGTCAAGGAATTATTTATGAATATAAATTTTACAACAACGATTATCTAGTTATTGTTCTATTATTATTCCTAGGAAACAGGGATTTGATGGTAGGATTTGATGAGGAGATCAACTTTTTTCACATACTAAAAATTATGTCAGTATACTTTCACATATTCCTCTTCACTACATTCACCACGACTTATATCACCTTTCTTTAATTATAAACAAGATCTAAAACTTTTATGTTATTTAGAACTGCAAAATTGTACAGCTCAGCTGCTTGCAAAATCAAAACACTATAAATGTCATTTTTCAGCTCTTTGTAGATACATGTAACTAAAATCCTGAACGACTAGCAGTTGGAAATAATTAAATATACTTAGTTATAGCATCATGTAATCAAAGTTTGATAAATAATACACTTTTTGTAAAACAATGAGCAAGAAGTTTCTTCTTTTTAATATCCATATTACCAGATAAAGTACGATGTCTCAAGCCGGTACACTGCAATGATCTGGAATCTAGATATCCAGCATTTGAAAAGGATGGTACCTTGTTCCTAAAAGTCAATGTTAATATATTTTAGAAGAAAAAAGAATAATCTCCTATTCTTGGCTCCAGAAATGGAAACTTTTAGAGTAATAATGAGTCAAGCCTTAAACTTAAGCTAATTGTTCGAAAATTGTATTCATTTAAAATTTCAAATATTTTATTTACAAAAAGCTCTTTAATTATTTTGAGTAATCAAAACAAATTGAAATTCTGGTTGATTTGTTGTTAATACCTCCTTTTAAAGTGTAAATGATTATTATCGAACAACACAAAATTTCAATTAATGAAAATAAATTCATTTTGAAAACAATCCAACGAATAAATTTATTTTTTCTGTTAGAACAGGCTATCGAGAGTATAATTTGTTTTGATAGCGAGGACATCGGATAGTTAAACTCTTAATCGCATTGTTCGGATAATAATTTACAAGCTTTTAGCTAATACTATTCGATTAATTTCATTTATTTGGAAAAGTAATTGATAAAATATTAAGAATATCTTTAATTTATTGTAGTATGTATTAATAGTAATTCAATTGTATTGAAAATTTAGGGTTCATGATTTAATTACTTACTATTTAGGAGCAATAAATATTCCTTAAAAAATAAAATTGAATTCTATGCTTTTTGATATATTTTATTGTTGAAAAATTGACTTAGCACATTTAGAATATAATAAGATATTAATAATTCTGGGTGCGTATTATAAACTTCATATCTAGGAAGATTACAATACTTTAATATTTCCACTAATATTTGCTGGCGACCTGTGTTTTATTTAGCTGAAAAAAGCTTCGAAACCCAACTCATATTACGTTGCAAATTCAGTAAACTTCCAACATTTTAGTACTTGGTATTTTTTCTTCAAATGTTTAATATCTAACAATTAAAAATTCCTACACTCATTTTTACTCAATTGATAATTAGAAAAAAAAAGATCATTTTTTAATATTTTTGAACAATATTTTTTGTTGAAATTATTGTAGAGTCTATCAAACAACCAATTTTTGTTTTTTATTTTCAATCAAATTGTAAAAGCTCCCAACGTTTGTAAACATCAAAGATTGTTTAAAATTTCCACAGGACTTACTAAAAGTATATTTAATATCGACAATAACTTTATTTACGACATAAGATGTACCAATAGCGTCTTGGCAAGCAGGCTGTTCAATAGAAACTCGAACAATGCATAGACTATTTGATGAAAACCATGCTGCAGTAATATAACACTTGAAGAAAATACAAATTGGATACATCGTCTGAGGCTTAAATTAATTAATTAGACTCAAAACTTTAAACTTTATAGGCACTATTTTGTATGATATTTTACTTTCGAAAGATATTTGTTTCCATGTTGTAAAAGTACCATCTATATTTAACGCAGGAATAATAATAGAACGAGGAATTTCTACTTTCTGAATACGCCTATTAAATGTTAACTCTTCATCAAGCTTTATAAGTGCAATATCATTTTCACCCGTATGACTATTATGGGAATCATGAGGTAAACATTCCTTAATATCCTCTTCAGTGCCATGAAAACCAAGATTATCGACACCAACTCGTATTTTTGCTTGTTTACCTTTAATATTGTTGCAACAAACTGCAGAAGTTAATAGATTTCGCCTATCAATTATTGTTGCACTACACAATGGAATCTTGTTCACCTCCACTGTAGCGCTCAATGGAGCCTGTCCATGTAATTTCTCAGTTTTTGTTTTGATCAAAGGATGATTTTGGGATGAACTTTGTTTTAATGTTAAAAAAGTTAAAACTATCAAAAGGTGAAACATTATAAGGACTTTAGCAGGTGAGTTTAAACTTGTAAATGAAATATAAAGTAATTTTTCATATACGTGTGAAATAGAAAAAGTTGTTTCTGTTTAACAGTTATATCAAATAAAATTTACATATTATTCAACAAAACACATTTGAGGCCATTATTTGCGAAATGACAAATGAGTCTATAATTAAATTTGATAAATTCTCAAAAGACTAAACACATGAAATCTAACATATTGAATTTTGAAATGTCCTATATAATTTCAATAAGATTATTTTTAGAATTGTTAAATATCAAAAAATGATAAAATTAAAAATTTAATTACACAAAACAGTAAAAGAAACAAATTTTGTAACTTTATAAAATTTCGAAATATAAAAGAACTGGTGTACTTCAGTCTCTCATATATTTGCTTTATTTTCTATTATTTTCTCCGCCTTTGTACAATGCATTTCAATTTGAATATTAAAAGCATAGACTAAATACATAAGATAGAGAAATAATATAAAAAAATATAGAAACTTGTTTAAAATTTATGTTTAGTTCTTTTACGTATCAACAGGAAATTCAGTCTTGAATTTTTCAATCATATTTATTTTTTTTTTATTTCCTTTTAATACACAAATTTTTACGAGTATATTCTACATAATTGTAATATCCTCTTGAATTATAAACCAGAAAAATCTTCTAAAATTTTTACATTTCATCTTTCTTACTAAGGTAAAAGTGTTTACCTTAGGTTGAAAAAACTGAAATGGCAAACCAAAAAATGTAATGTAGATGTTTTGCTACCTACACCTCAAGTAAAAAAGAAAATTAAACCCTAAAGGTATTTACTTCTTAACACTTCTAAGTAGATTTAAAATTAGGTGTAATTAACTCTGGCTTTCTGGATAAATCATTGATTCTGTGAAATGTATTGCTATCAATTCGAATTTTCTGAATTTTATTTGATTTTGAAAATATTAGATTTATTTTCAAAATCTGACAGACTTGAATAAAACTTATGAAAACGCTACAAAAAACCTACAATCAAGAACATGGCTCACTTTAGTTTTTTAGGCTAGGTAAGGAGAAAATTTGAAATATTTAGCTTAAAGCAATTTCCTCAAAACCATTCCAGAAACTGTCATATATTTCAATTTTTTGCTTACGAGGTGGAGAACAATCATCGCCAGAGTTAGACTCATCACAGCTAATTTTCAAAGTTTCTAAGATAATTTTTTGTCTTGCTTTTTTTGTTTGAAAGGAAACTAGTTTTGAATCGCGGATCGAGAAAAGTAGCAACCAGATATTTGCCTTTACAGTCAAAATCAAATGATTTTTCAAGCTCAAATTTTAGGGGAATTCTCATTTTTAATAAATTTTGTGCTCCATCGGCAGTCTCTGTCTTTCACACATTTTCCACTAAATATTCGGCTGCCGAATATTCGGCGCTTCGACCGAGAGTGTGGCTGAACATTCGGTATTCCTTATTCGGCCAAAATCACTATTCATGACATCTCTAATGTAGACATCAAGACAATAAACGTTTTTAATAAACAAGAAACCTATTGGGGTATACTCGTATTTGACGGCGCCTCAAGAATCTGATTCATACACAAAGTGAGGCTTCGGGAAAAAGTGCTATTGCTAATGAAATTGGTTTTTATTTAAAAATTCCTCACCTAGAGCAGATGGTAGATGTTGTCAAGTGGTGGTCAGTAAACGCACAACAATTTCCGTGCTTAGCAAAATTTGCTAAGATTTACCTATCATCTCCTGCTCCTTTAAACAAAATCGATAAATTTGGCTAAGGCAATATGCTCCTTTCGTTAAAATCCAGCACTCTTTATAAGTTATGAAGTAATTTATCGTTTGAAACAAAAAACAATTTTTATTTTCAAAATAATCATATCTGTTAGCTTAGAATTTTATTATTTTAATTGATTTTTCCAATAATAATTGGATTGATAAATTTGTAATTTGTTTTGAAAAATCAAATCAATCAAAGTTTGTTGAAACTTAAAACGATTATTAGCTTGATGAGTTTGTGATAAACTATCAAACTGATATGTAACATTAACAACTGTATTAGGTGGATCCTTTTGTTCAAAGGATACTGTAAATTTAACAATAACCGTTACAATTGATCCATACTCACATGATTTTGGTTTAGTTATGTCGACATTATAAAAAAATATACTTTTCATCATCTATCATCTATCTGAGAGCATATTGGATGCTCTCCAATCCATGAATCTGTACGTTTAATTTTTGATTTTCGTTTTATCGAACCCTCATAACGAGTAGGCTTTGATTCCTTGATTTCTTCCAAATCTTTCTATAAAATTGTTTTAAGTAAAAAAAACAAAAAGTTTAGTAATTTAAGCAATCTTTACCTCTAATGACTTTAATTTATTTTGAGACATTTCCATGCTAATGACAACATCATTCTTATTAAATTCACTAAGATCTGAAGTGGATCCACAAGATCCATGTATACTCATTTGTTTGAAAAATAAAAAATATAATAAATAAAAAATATAAAAATCACTGAAATTTAATATACTTTTGTTTTGTAGGTTTTTTTTATGTAAAACCCAACAAATTCTTCTAACAAATTTTTTTGGTAAATTGCATTTGGTTGGTTCACATTATTAAATACTTTCCGAGATACAAAAAAGATTACAGTTTTTTATTGCAATCTAATATTATAAACGCGCAGTAAAATTTTTTCAAACAAGGCGTCTCCTCCCCAATTAGTTCGATATAATTTGTATTATACCAGCATTTTTCCTCGTTCTCATTTTATAAATAAATATCTCATTCATTATGAGAATTATCTTGAACGTCAGGATATAAAGTAGTTTATAGCGGCTTACCATATTTTAACATATTGTAATTTTATTGAGCCTTTTGAAATTATATTCATTTCTTACTTGATATTATTTTTTAGAGTTTAGAAAAACAAAAGAAATTACTTTATTGGAGTTTTATCCAATATCCAATCACCTTTTTGGTGTTATTTGGTCACTCCAAAGATTAATGGTTCATCCGTTTCCTCGTCACCTTGCGGTAGGATGACCAACGCGTTTTTTATATAGGTATCAAGAGGCCTAATCCTCTTTCTTAATAATACTTATAATAACAATGCTATGCTAAGAGTAATATAATCAACCGACTTCCCATATTATCCCTGCATACGTTATATGGACGAAATACACTAAAGTGCATCAATGCATCTCGAAGTGAAAAATTTCTATAATACGACGTTAGGCTTGAATAGTTGCAGTAGTAATAGAAAAAAGTCGGGTGAGAAAAGAGCGGATGAAGGTTAGAAAGGGCGTCCGAAGAGTCCTGCATACGTTATATGGACGAAATACACTAAAGTGCATCAATGCATCTCGAAGTGAAAAATTTCTATAATACAACGTTAGGCTTGAATAGTTGCAGTAGTAATAGAAAAAAGTCGGGTGAGAAAAGAGCGGATGAAGGTTAGAAAGAGCGTCCGAAGAGTCCTGCATACGTTATATGGACGAAATACACTAAAGTGCATCAATGCATCTCGAAGTGAAAAATTTCTATAATACGACGTTAGGCTTGAATAGTTGCAGTAGTAATAGAAAAAAGTCGGGTGAGAAAAGAGCGGATGAAGGTTAGAAAGGGCGTCCGAAGAAACCTGCATACGTTATATGGACGAAATACACTAAAGTGCATCAATGCATCTCGAAGTGAAAAATTTCTATAATACAACGTTAGGCTTGAATAGTTGCAGTAGTAATAGAAAAAAGTCGGGTGAGAAAAGAGCGGATGAAGGTTAGAAAGGGCGTCCGAAGAGTCCTGCAGACGTTATATGGACGAAATACACTAAAGTGCATTAATAGTTTATAGTGAGAGACTATTTTCAGAGGCTGGAATTAACACGGAATTATATACGAAAAAAAGCACAATCGTTTGCTGCCGTCAAATGCTGAGAAAATGGTTTTCATTCACCATAACTTACGACTTGTAGATTTTAAGTATTAAAACAGCTTATAACTTTTTCTTTAAATATGTATATACAATTTTGAGTAACATGTGTTATTTTTGCATAAGTAGTAAAACGTAATACGTGCTTTTTATTCGGCGTCGTATTCGGCCGAATACCGAATGTTAGCAAAAGAGGACGAATAAGCCGAATACCGTATAATGCCCGAATTTTTGTTGCATCTCTAGTATACATTATCGTTTTGGACAGCGGTATTATAGCTGATATTATAGGAGTTCTGAGGCGCGGTTATACTCACAATCAGTAGTTTTTTTGAGTTTGACATTTTTATTGAACATATATAACTTATGCTTTCTAACTAGTTTTATTATTGAATTACCGTAAATAATAATGCATTATAAATGCAATAAAATTAGTTGAAAGGTACAGATTATACTTTTCGAAAGCACTTGGAATGAAGTTAATGCAGTCAATACACTTCTAAGTATAACGGGGTCTCAGAATTCCTATAATATCGCTTTTAATTCTGCTCTCCAAAACGTCAATCTAGATACAGACTGTACATTGTAGCATTGCACAATAATATATATAATATATATTGTATTTTGAATATAACCGCGAGTTGTTTTTTTATAATTCTCCAAATAAAATAAAATTATTTTTTAATAGTTAAAAATTTTCTTTATTAATACCATGAATTTTACACTTAAATTTCTTCAAATTAAATTGTTTTTTTTTTCACATTTCGAGTCCTCTTAGTTTAATTTAAATTTATAATTTTTAAATTTAAACATATATATTTTTTTTTTTCAATTAATATTACGCAATAAATAAAAAGTAAATTACATTAACAAAAATATTTGAAATTAGTATTTAATATTTAATAAAAGTAAAATTTAAATTTTTAATGCGACTATTTAGGTCGTTTGATCCAAGAACTAAAAAACTAGTCTTATAGATTTTGTGTCTGTTAGTTATCCGGTAACCTATTCCTTTTGCTTTTCGCGAAAGGTATTTGAGAAAATTAAATTTTCAGACACTTACGATGCATTTCCGTTGACTTTATGAGAGTCTGTTATAACCCGAAACTTTTATTTTGTTGCAATTAGAATGCAGCATTGTTGCTATCGTAGGAAAAAATAAGAAAAAGAATTTTGAATGTACTTTGTTGTTGAGAAATTATAAAATGCGAATTTAGGGAAAAGGTGTGCAATGCCTCAAAAAGGGTGTGTAGTGCATAATTAGATAACTCGCGCCTCCAAAATACCACACGTGGTCTTCTATACAATAATTTAATTACACTTAAATATATCGAAATACAGTTTTGAATCAATTTAAATCAATTAAATTAAACTTTTCTATATTTGAAATTGTTATTTCAAAAATGTCCACCAAAAAATTAGTACTTTGAGCAGGCAGGCCAGCAAGCAATTTTATTGCCACTGTGAGCAGGCCTTAAGTGCTTACTATGGCATTACATATTATGACAAAAAAGTTTCACTAGTGCTTTTGTGGACAACTTCACATCAATAGTCATACGACGAAGTTTGGTTAATTTTCTTTTTCGTGTCAACTATTAAAACTTTATTAAAATGGTAGATAATTTTATGAAAATTTTATAAATTTAATAAGCGAGTTTTATTGTGCTTTTGCCAAAAATTTTGTCCATTTTTTCATATTTATAAGAAATCGGATTATATGTGCCGGCAAATTTGCACGTGAACGAAATTGACTCACTCCAATTGATAGCTTTTCTTTATTCTGTTTTTTCTTTAAAATTTTTTCATTTAATTTGGCCTAAGTAACAGAAATTTATTTATGAAATACATTCAAACATTTGTTTGACTTTTAATTGTAAAAAAAATATTTCTTTTATCATCTTTAACTTTGTGATATTTTTTTTTTAGGAAGTAGCACTTAACCCTGTTAGAATTCTTAAAAATGATGCACAAGAAGAAAAAGGTGAAATTGCACGTCTTTCCTCATTTATTGGAGCCATTGCAATCGGTGATCTCGTTAAAAGTACCTTAGGTCCAAAAGGTATGGACAAAATTCTTGTATCACATGGAAGATTTGCAGGAAAGGTTGAAGTAACAAATGATGGAGCAACTATATTAAAATCTGTGGGTGTAGATAATCCAGCTGCCAAAATATTAGTTGATATGTCACGTGTACAAGATGATGAAGTAGGCGATGGTACAACTTCGGTAACTGTTTTAGCAGCTGAACTATTACGAGAGGCTGAAAAGTTGGTGGAACAGAAACTTCATCCGCAAACAATAATAGCTGGTTGGAGACTTGCAACAGCTATTGCTCGTAAAGCTCTTGATGAAGCAACCCAGGATAATTCTGCTAATGAAGAAGCATTTAAAGAAGATCTGATGAATATCGCACGAACAACTTTAAGCTCAAAAATTCTTTATCAACATAAAGATTTTTTTGCTAAATTAGCTGTTGATGCTGTACTTAGACTTAAAGGTTCTGGCGAACTTAGAGCTATACAAATTATTAAAAAAACAGGAGGTACTCTTCAAGACTCATTTTTAGATGAAGGATTTCTACTTGATAAAACTCCAGGTGTGCATCAACCTAAGCGAGTTGAAAATGCTAAAATTTTAATAGCGAATACTCCAATGGACACAGATAAAATAAAAGTTTTTGGCAGTCAAATTAAAGTTGATTCAATGGCCAAAATAGCTGATTTAGAATTAGCAGAAAAAGAAAAAATGGCAGACAAGGTTAAGAAAATTTTAAATCATAACTGTAATGTTTTTATTAACCGTCAGTTAATTTACAATTACCCTGAACAATTATTTGCTGACGCTGGTGTAATGGCTATAGAGCATGCTGATTTTGATGGTATTGAGCGTTTAGCACTTGTTACTGGTGGCGAAATCGTATCTACATTTGATAATCCTTGTTTAGTGAAGTTAGGACAATGTGATGTTATTGAGCAGGTATGTTCCCTACGTTATGTGCTTAGAACTTTATAAGAATATAATTCATTAATTATTTGTTAAAGATAATGATTGGAGAAGATACCATTCTAAGATTTTCTGGAGTGAAACTTGGTGAAGCCTGTACAATAATTATAAGAGGTGCTACTGAACAAATTATTGATGAAGCTGAACGTTCTCTTCATGATGCACTTTGTGTCCTTGCCGCAACTGTCAAGGAAACAAGAATTGTTTACGGTGGAGGCTGCTGTGAAGCACTTATGGCATGTGCTGTTTTTAAAAAAGCTGCAGAAACTCCTGGCAAAGAAAGTATTGCAATGGAAGCTTTTGCTCGTATGAATTATTTTTTTTTTTGGGTTTTTCATTTCAAGTCTTAATTTTAATTAATAAATTTTAGGAGCATTGTTACAGTTACCAACAGCAATTGCAGATAATGCAGGCTATGATTCTGCTCAAATTATATCGGAACTACGTGCTGCTCATTCACAAGGAAAAAATTCTTACGGTTTAGATATGAACAATGGAAAAATTGGATGTATGAAAGAGTTGGGTATTACTGAATCGTTTGCTGTTAAACGGCAAGTACTTGTTTCAGCTGTTGAAGCTGCCGAAATGATTTTGCGTGTCGATGATATTATTAAATGTGCACCAAGAAAACGGGTAGAAGATCGAGGATATTGTTAAACAATATTTTTTTTATTTAAATAGGATTATTTCCTTGTATTCACAGCTTATGTTATTTACAGTATGACATTTTCACTATTTTCGTAATTAATATTAACTATCTAATTCTAATTTGTTTATTTTGCATTTAATAAATTCATACATTTTAAAAATATTCAATATTTTACATAATAATTGTGAATGCTGGAGATTATTTTTTTAAATAAGATTTTTATAATTAAGTTTCAGCATTTTTGTTTGTATTTTCTTACGTCATTCAATAATAGTGGTTTCCATGATAATTTTTTCTGACGCTTCATTAATGACGTAAAATTATTATTGGCATTTGATCAGGATTAGCCAGTCTGGCTTTTATGGCAAGGATTTCCCCAATCCCAACAATATGCGAATACAGTGAAAGGCGTACTGACAACACACCTTAATACTACCTTGAGTTCGCATAATATCAACGTGTGGCGCTCCTAGCACTCAGCTGTCAATTTTTCTTTTTCGTTATGTTCCTCAACAATCACTGATCATTTCATCATCAGTTGTGAAAGTTACGTCGAGTTGAGTACATATGCCCCTGAGCGTGTTTACGATTTTTAAAATGGATTTGTATGAGCAACGAGTTTGCATTAATTTTATTGTTAAAAACAATTTCAACAGTACCTAAACTGGTGGAAAAGTGTTTCGGCAACGATGATTTTAAGAAAACAGCCGTTTTCAAGTCGTATGAGTGGTTCAGGCAATGCTAACAATTTTCATGGATTACCAGGGTGTGGCGCATAGTGAATTCTTGGCAGAAGAGAAGACTTTCTACAAGGAGTACTATTTGGGTGTTTTGAGACGTTTGCGTGAATTAATCCGTCTAAAACGCAAGAATTTGTAGGCAACAGATCGTAGATCTTGCACCACGATAACGCACTATCGAACAATGCCATCATTATTTTCGAGTTTTTGGCTAAAAACAACACGAACACCATCCAAAAACCATCGAATCCACCTGATTTGGCCCCATGCGAGTTCTTTCTATTCAATCGAATCAATCGATACCGTGCATCGAGTTTAAAAATGTTTCGAGGAGTAGATCAAGATATGTGGGGAATGTCAGTGACAGTTGAGCAAAATACGAAAAAGAAATTAAATAATCTTCGCAAGCTGCGTTTTTAAAATAACATAAGTTAATATCAATTGATCTTAATTTATACTGCGATGACAAAAGTTTAACAAACAAAAAGTAAAATTACAAATTTAATTAACATCCTTAAAAAAAAGTTTATATTATACCTCCAAAAATTGCGCCATACAAAATGAAAGCTAGGCAGATTTGTACTGAATTAAACTTAAATATTGTCTAAAAATACTTTCTAAAGAAATGCAATATTTTACAAAGTAAAGTAGCTACCAGGTAAAATTTTACATAAACTCTAAAACTTATTAAATTAATATTTTATTTTATACGAAAGTCCCCTCTACTTTACTTAATATTCTTGAGATCATTTACAAGATTAATATAAAATTGAGAATATCCTTATAAATTTTGTATCTAGTTTTAAGAGTTTTAATTTGCAGAATTTATTAGGAACATATCTTCTTTGTAAAGGTTAGCTGAAACGAAAGCCTTTCTTTAATTTAATTTCTGATTTGAATATTGGAAATTATTCTTTTTTTATATGTTTAATTATAAATTTTTGCATTGTTCTGCTAGACCCCACACAATTTCAGTCATAACATATAAGCTTTTTTATTTGCTCAAGTGAAAAAATATTTACTAAAATAATTAAGTTTATTTCTTCATATAGCATACAGTTTAAGTAAACCGTAAGTATTGATTTACTTAATCTTTTAATTAAAAATTGAATTTAAACAAAATAGCTATCACTAACTAAATATTTATAAATATTTCGAGCTTGATAATAAGTAACAGTTTTAACTAATAACACAATCAGTATCACCATGTTTTGGGACGCAATCAAGTACTTGAGCAACAGCTCTTGCCATATAAGTCATAGTGCCGTAACTACCACTTGGAGCGCTATAAAAGTAAAATAAAATTTAAATTAAAATATTCTTTCTCAAGATAATCTTTAGAAAATTGATTTAAAAAAATTTTTCTATTTTTAATTACAGAAAACGAAAAAGCTTTTTGATTTTGAAATGTAAAAAATAGTTAATGTAACTCAAAGCATGCCAAAAAATTTTGTTTCTAAGTAGGATTTTTTTCATTATATTTAATTACCTATCGTATAAATGTTGACAAATATATGCTGCACCTCCACACAATAACATTCCAGATGCTGTTGTTTCTTTGCCATCCTTTGATTTGGCACAGCATAATGTTGCATCACCTTGAACCTTCCGTTGATCTTCAAGGAATAATTGATTAGCTTTATGAACAAGGTGTTCAACATAAATAATTCCCCCTAAAGATGGTACCATATTATGTTCAGTAACTAATGTCAATACCATTAAAGCTTCGACAACAAGTTGCCGATATTCCGGCTGTGGTATTGTATTTAAGGCAGTTTCAACTTCTAAGGCAAATTTCAATTCTCCTGGTGTCATTTCTTGAGTTAAACTCTGTGGTAATACTTTTCCTTCAATAGCAATACCATGACACTTTTAAAAAAACGAATTCTTTGCATTTAAAATGAAAAATATTTTTAAAAAAAATGTAATTACCTTTTCCAATACTGTCCATACTCTTGAATAAAAATCTCTTGGAACCCTGTTCAGAGCACCATCTAAACGTCTTCGTCTTAGCCATTGTCCTTGTCTATCATCTATTGCTACAATATATTCATCCCTAGGATCTGGTTCACCGAGACCAATTTGGCTTTTTTTACTAACTCGACCTGACTTGCAACTGACAATTGAAAGATTTCCACGAGCAACTAAAATTTGAAAAATAAATTATTTATCAGATACACATTTTATCCTTTTTAGTTATATAAATTTCCAAATGAATCAAAAACTAACTTTGTTTTCGACAAATATACTTGAAATACTTAATTTTCCCAAATTAAGTCCATAAATAAGCAAAAAAAGTAATAAAAAATCTTTCAGTACTATAAGAACAATAAAAAAATCTTATAAAATGTTCTTACCACTACTAACTGCAAACTCTTTGCCACTTAAAATATGATATAATAGATTTTTCATTTCAAACGGAGAAAGGTTAAGAAGATGTTCTGATGCCTGCTCACCGCCACAATTAAGAGTTCGAGATAGTTCTTTTGCCATTACTTGTATAATAAGACCAACACGTAGTCGTAGCATTTCATGAAAAAGTTGAGGCTCAGTACGGATAAACATAGCTAAATATACCATTAATTCTTGTGTCAGCATTGCTGTACTTTCATCATCTCCATACGCCTAAAAAAAGAATTATATAATAAAAGTAAACAAATATAACTATCCAATACTTTTTTACAGACACAGCGCACATAATGATATTTAAGCTATTAAAAATATATCCAAAACAAGCGCGAAAAGATGTACTAAAGAAAATATGTGTGAGTTTTCATAAAGTACAAAAATTTAAAATCAGGCAAGTGATAGAAGAAGTTCCTAGTGAGCCAATGACAAATGACTCTATAATTTTCTGGTGCTAGGTACGAATTGTGTACATTACTGTCTGTGCTAAAACTTTTTTAATAATTTACAAGGATTGCTTTTTGGCTTAACGTTCTAACCCAGTTAAACACAATGACGAACTTAATCAGAAAAAATAGCATCTGTCTTTCTTATGCAAATCAGAGACTCAAGTTGACAAGAATTCTAACTTATCACTCTCGGAACGAATTCTGGAAAGTACCTTATATTGACAACTAAATAAAGCTACAAAGGTATGATTAGATGTTTAGGGAGGGATGGGTTAATTCAAAGAAAAAAAAACATGTTTTCAAGAATTTTTTTTGGCAAATAAAGATAGTTCTAGTATAGTTAGGAAAATATTTCATTTAAAAAATTTAAGTATAACTCACACTATGTATTAGCTGTCTCAGTTCCGTTTCTGGCAATGGCGCTGTTATTGTAAACTCGTTGCTCGGTGGCATTCCCACAGTAACCTGTAAAATTTTATTGAAGAAATGTTATATTACCGTAAAAATTGCAAAGTAAAAGAAAAAAAACATTTTCACCTGCTTCTGCCTAACAAGTAAATCAGTTACTGCTTTAGCTAAATCTTCTACACGTTTTCCTAGCATACCAGCTGTATGTCTGACAAGGCCCCATAATTTCTGTTGGCATGATTTTTCATACAAATCTTTAAGTAGTCCTCGTACCGTTACAGATTCATTTTCCTGAATTATTCCTTCGGATTTAGAAGAGTTTATATCATTTTCATTTGTATCCTGATTAAAGTGTTCTTCGCTCTCCGAATTATCAATTTCTGATTTATCATGCGAATGTAATTTGAGCAAATATGTCGTGCAATCGCACAATTCAAATGTGAGTAAAATAAGCAAATTTAATGTTTTGATAATGTTAATGCTTTCAAGTGTTATAGATAAAGTCAAAAACAAAAGTATTAATTTTACCATTAATTACTGGTTATTTATGTTAAGAGTTGTATTAAAAATTTTTCTCAATTTTTAGAATTGTTCATTTATTGATAAAAAAATCGAAAAACCTACAATGCTGTAATAATAGACGAAATAATCAAACTACTTTGTAAGTAGAAAAAACACACGAAACAATTTAACAGTTTTGCAAGGAGCTATTAAAAATAACTTTGAATACAACTGTAGAAAAAAATTATGATAAAATAAATAAAAAATTAATGAAAGTTAGAATAAAAATGGTTTAAGCTCTTCCCATGGATGTCTAAAAGTAATCTCCACAAAACAAATATAGAGTTATTTTTAGGAATCAACCAAAATTAACAACTCAAAATCAAGTAGAAACAAAAAAGTTTGATTAAATACAAATGTTAAGCTTCTGCAAGATTTTGTATCGATTTTAAAAATCCGATATTAATGAGTTAAAAGAATGTAATTAAATTCAAACACACCTGTATTAAAATCAAGCCCTTGCGTATCTACCAAATATTGTAAAATATCTCCTTGCTCTTCTAAGCTTTCGCTTTCACGCAACATTCCAATTAATTCTTCTACTTCTGTGTCAGCAAATGTATCCGAGCGATGACGTTGGACAAATATTTTGGGGCCTAAAATAAATTCCAACAATATATAAATTAAAAGTTTTAAAAAATATGAAAATCATAGTGATCTGAATAAGTAAAAATAAAAATTTCATTAAAAATAAATATATATAAGAAATCTCTTAAGAAAAATTTCTAATCATTCCTTTAAAACTATCCCTGTGTCCCTGTGTTCTACAAGCTTCGGGTTATATGATAAAATTGTTGACAAAAGATAAATGCAACTCATGCAACATTTGGATGAGAAATTAAGCAATCATCTACATGCAGTTACCTGCATGACTGAGATGATGAATGATCGCTTTCTCTGAGCGAACGAGTAGTTATTGTTGAACTAAGAGTATTTATTTTTTGAATGGCTAGATACGTTTGGTAGTTTTATGTTGAGAGTGTACTAAAAAGCGTATACGTGTCTCTACTATAAAACAATATTAGACGACTTATAATAAATAGATTTTTGAAAAACGAATGAAAGAAATTTAAAAAATATTTTAAAATAAAATAAATACTGACTTAAAACTACTCACTTTGATTAGATTGAAGGGGTTCAATAATTGATAAGTTCTCATAATTCATAAAACTGGATTTCAAATGATCATCAACTGGAATTTCTTGATTTACAGTGAAATTATAATTTGGTAAACTTTTTTTAGCTTGTAGCCAAGGCGGTGGGACAGCAGCAGATAGACGTCTTTCATTTAAACCTCCTTCGATAGCTAAACTTCCAGCTTTAAAATTATTGAGAAGAAAACAAAAAAATAGGTTTGAGCATAAATTAAACATAAAAACCTTCAATGCTTACTATCTACGTTGATTGATCTTGTTTTCTTAATTGCACCTTTACAGGACATCCTACGTCTAAGTTGTCGTGGCCTTGATCCAAATGATTTGATATTTAACGCATTTTTATTTGGATGACTGAAAGACCTTAATAAATGTTCATCCAAATATGCTTGTACATCTGGATGCAAACGATCTGGATAACCATCTTCCTGGCTTCCCAAAAAACTTAAATCAGTTATAGCGGATGTATTCAAAAAATCTCCTAAATTCCCAAGCATAACTCTTGTACCGTTTATGTAGCCAGATTTTAATTTACGCATAGTTTGTATCATTGCTAATGGTATTTTATTTTCATCTAAAATTTATTAAAATTATATTAAAAATAACAAATATGAATTTTTGATACACATATGTTGTTATAAGTATGATTGAAAAATAAAATGTACAAATAAAATTATATAAATAACATAAAAAATAATGTAGTGTTAAGTAATTGACGATTTAATGAATTCATACCATGCAACGTTACTAGAAGCATTATTAAATGTGATAGGGTAGTTGTATGTACGTACCTCAACCAATTGTAGAAATAAAGACAATTCCTGTCTAAACGAAATTAAATTACAACTGAATTTAAATTTTTAAATGCGTCAGTAAATTTGAGAGCCACTAAATAATGGTGCTTAAATAAACAATATAGGATTTATAGACGTTTGTTTCTATTTCACAGCAAAGAAAAAGTCGCTATAGAGAAAAACAACACTTTATTTATCTCATATTACTTGCATTACTTCGATAGAGATCGAAGTAAATATTTTTAAAATTCTAGTACACAGGGAGCTCAGTATTTTATTTCAGATTAACAGATTGATTAGTTTTTTGAAAGTTGGAGTATAAAATACAAGCCATAATTTAAATGCTGAAGGGGGAGAGGGGTGGGGGGGGGGGGGGTGTAGGAATATCTTAAAGAATTTTGTGTCAAATTTCATGTCGATGATAAGTCGCGAATTATTAGAACAGAGAAGCAAGCGGCACACCTCAGTAAAGAAGTAATATTTTGACATATACAAAAACAAAAAGATGCTTCAGATCTCCTTGATGAAAGCTCTTTGCTCTATGGACCTGGCATCGACGACTCTTTGGGAATATGAGAGAGTTATAGTTTTATTTTTAATTTTTTAGTGAGGAAAACTGCCTGTATTGCCAAAAAAAAATTCTTAAAAGCATGCCATCTAATAATCAAACAAATTTGTGAGGAAGAATTTAAAAAGTAAATTTCTAAAAATTAAAAAGATCTTACAAATTAAAAAAATTATCAAGAATGGAAAGGTTTTTTCACATTAAAGTTATCGATATCTTAATTTAAAGAGTAATGGCTAACGTGATATATTCATGAAACTTTAATTGTTTTACTTTTAATTATGAGAATTCTTAAAGTATGTAATAAACTAAAGGATATTTTTGACAAATAGCAATAGCGAATCCTACCGGTTTCTTCATTTAAAAGACTAAGCTAATACTATGGGTCACATTATAAAATCAAAATAAAGAAAAAATTGCAAATTTAAACTAGCGTTAAAACCCAATGTTTCATCGTTGATAATTGTGTTCGTTACAACTTCTCTAATATTTAAGATAATTTTAACTTTAATAACTACCTCAACATTTAGAATGTCTTTTATACTCCGCAAAAATACAATAAATTTGATACGTCATTGAATCAAAACACTTATACTGCTTCTTTTATAAATCATATTGCATAGCTCTTAATGATAATTAGTCGCAATTTTTACTATCATAGTTTAAATTTAATTTTAATAGTAAAAATCATGAATTGAGCGATTGAGACGAATTTTCAATTAAATGGTTTTCTTTTAAAAATATAAATTCAAACATGCAAATCTAGAACAAAAGAAACTTGTTGAAAACTTTATAATTTTAACATTTAACCGTCGGTGTTGATTATAAAAATGTTTAGTGTAATTATTTTAATTTATATTTTTGAATATACCAATTACCTAAAAGATAATGTGCTCCCATTAAAATAATAGTCGGCCGACCTAGCATATGTCGCCAGCTATAAGTAAGAAACGCCAAATTTGCTGTAAAATTGCTAGCTAGAAGGTCTGGATCACGTGTGGTATAATATTCTTCATAGTCAACATTCTGGGAGAAATTATGCATGTTAGGAAAAATTCATGCTTAAAAATAATTTAAATTAAAAATACGAGCAAAGCAAAAAAACATATTATACAAAGGTTAAAATACAACAATGATACAAATATAGCAAATTGACTTTGGCCAATCTTATTTCAAAAAAATATCTACTAATAATTTTTATTAGCCTCGCTTTTTAGCATATTGGTATAGGTAAACGTTTTCAAAATAGTAAAATTATTTTGAAACAATTTTTAAACCAAAGTCAATTTAGACAAAGAAACCAATATTTCAATTCAATCGTATCCAACCTAAATGGATATTCTTCAAGGCCAATGTAACTAACGGTCTTCCCAGCAGATTCTGCCATGCTGATTTCAAGAAATTTATTTCACCCTTTAATATATCTATCATTAATTCGTTATCCGATGCGATGTAAAATCGTTGCAAATCAGCAAACTAATTTTTTAAAATTAAAATTAATATAAAGAAATAAAAATAATAAAGAAGGCACTTTGTAACATATTTAAATTTATAGAATTTAATATATAAAGTTCCTATAGGATAATTGTGATAAAATTCAAAAATTACAATTGATATTGTATTCTTGTTAATAACAAATTCTTTGGAGGGTTACAATTTCTCTGAGAAACTCAAATAATGATAATAACTCGATTCGGTAAATATCAATAGATGATAGTTTTAATTAAATATGAAGTAAAAACAAAGTGTCTTCTTATTATAAAAAAATATTTAGAATTTAGAGCAACTAAAAGATCATTACCTGTGGTGTAAATGCAAATATCCTATCCTTCAATAAATAAAGTTTACTAGTACTAAGAATACCAACATCTCTCGATTTTCTTCCTGTTAAGCCTAGTTTTCTGTTTCTACCTAAATAAGTATATAAATGGCTTAACACACGAGCTGGTTGTACTTCAACTGGTGAAACTTCAGCTATTGTTTGAACATGTAAATCATGTTCAGCTAATTTATCACGTATCTCTTCATCTTCAGCGAGAATTACAACTTGCACAACAACATCAGGTTTTTTTTGGGCACCTAAGCGTCGATTGAGTGGATCTAATTCACCAACTGCTAAAAACCCCTAAAGATGAAATTGTATGATTAAAAATTTGTAATTTCAAAATAAATAAAGTTCATATAATACTGTAAAATTATTTTGCCGTCTTATAAAACAAAAAATTTTTAGATCTCAAAGATTTTTACATTTGAAATTATGTTCTTCTTATCTCCAAAGATTCTGTTTACTTTAAAATAGAAAAACATTAAATGTTAGTTGCTTATTAAAGACTTATTAGAATTATTGGCTCAAATGAGGAATTATAACTTTTATAAAACTAAAAATAAGCAACAATTTAATTAAGCAAAATAGTTGAAACTGTACATTGAAGATATTAACAAAATAACAATCGAAAACGATTTTTGATATTAAAAACTTAAATTAAATAGGTTTCATTTAATATACCTCTCTTAAAAGTTTTCCAAGAATATACAATGACTGACCCCATAAGAATGGACACCTCCCGACAACTTCTCTTGGCTGGGAGCCTGGATTTTTATATTCTGCATTTACTGCATCCTGTGTTAAGGCATAACTTTCTGGAACTAAAAGTATTCCATCATTTCCTTGCACCAAAATATGCTAAAACAAAAATAAAAGCAAAAATTTGCAATACATAGAAGAATATAAAAAATTACTTCCAACTTATCCATGTATTCAGCAGCTAAAATTTTGTCATTTTGGAAAAGACTAAGTAATATTAGATAAGCAAAAAAGATAGGCCATTCACATTCAATATTTTCAAACATTCTTAGTTCCCATCGTTCATAATACAAGCGAGAAGGATCTTCACGGGGTGTACGATAACCATCACGTAAAAACCGTTTACATCCATGTTTGCCTTGTAAGCGATTTACAATAGCATCTTTAGTTGTTTTAATCAATAGTGGATCATCTACAGCAAATGCAGGAAAACCAATTACAGATAATAATCCTGAATCTAATTCTTTGCTATTTGATTCCCTGGGCAACATTGATTGCAATACAGCTTGACATTTATGTGCTTCATCAGCTAAAACATGTATAACACTTGTTGGTCCTCCACGAGCACCAAATAAATCCAATTCATTCATTGATTCTAACGCTGCTTTTGCCATTCCGATTGAGCTGGCATTTAATTCAGGTTGGCCATGATTTGTTTTATCACCTCTCTCCCATATGCCATAATCAGGAATACAGTAAGCTGATTCAATATAAAATACAAGATTTTGAATAAATGAGACTTCATCTAATGAAAAAACAATTTGTAATCCAGAAGCTGTCATTTGAGCTAATATTAGCAAATACAGAGAAACCGCATCAATCTAAAATGTAAGACGAATGTTATTTCAGGAATTAAAATCATTTAATATTTCACCTGCAAATGACCCCAATCGTTATCCCCGACAACAGTTTGTCCATTTTTACTCGAGAATTTAGCATGTAAAGAATCTAAAGGATTTTGTGTTGTTTTGAATTTTTCTACTTTATCCTTTTGTTGCATCATTGCCATAAGTAATCCTCTCATTAATTTCACGCAACTTTGTTCTAATTCATAAGTTTTAGCACGCTCTTCATCCTGATCGGCAATTTTTTTATATGCCATTGAAAGACCCCAAACCGCAAGAATACAATAAACATTATCTCTTATCCAAGCATGTTGATTATTTGGGCTAGCTGGAAAAAGGCCTGTTACTGGTTCCTGGTGGGACATTATTAGACGATGTACAATTCTTTGATAATAGTCCAAACGGACACATGAATTACTTCGACTCCTCATAATGTGGCTTTTAAATTTATATACTATAACTAAAATAAATATAGCTTAATTGTATACAGCAAAATGTGGTAAAGTTGATTAAAAGCATCCTTATTTAAACTAACATGGTTGGTTAACTTCAGAATGTCATCCCAATGTCATTTAACTCACTTTGAAGATCAGCTGAATGTAAAGCTGTCTAGATTCTAGACGCAATAGCGTCTTTCTTGGCGTCTCCACTGGGTTGGTTCGATGGAATGGTATCATGCTTCTTCGAAAAACTATTTCGAATATGAAAATCTTCTGTCACTATTGTATAGTAAGATGATCAAAAATTTTAATTTTCTTATTTCTTGTAACTGTAAACAAATCAAGTTAATTTTTGCAAAGCACAAAGAGTCTGCGTCATATTTTTTGTTGAAAAACTCATTATATGGGCATTCTTTTATTTTTAAAAACTTATATTATCTATATGAATCTATTGAATTAAAATCACATTTAAGAACAATGGGTGGTGATACACGAGTTGTCGTGACATACATAACTTTTCGAAGTTACGGACGAGACGTATAAAGAACAGTAAGTTTACAGGGGAGCTCTTTATACGTCTCGCCCGTAACTTTGAAAAGTTATGCATGTTATGACAACATGACATAGATTTGTTTAATAATTGTCGGCGGAGCAAATCAGTTTCAAAAGTTTTCAAATAAGAATGGAAATTGCCTGATGTGTTGACAGTTAAAATTGCTTTCAAAACTGCAACACTTAGCTGTGATTTTTCACTTGTCCATACTTTATTCATTAGAGAAAAAACTCTTTCAACAGGTGCATTACTTCCCGGCAGATATAAAGCCGTTTTGTTAGTCTACCTGCAAAAGCAGGATATTTTGGCTTTCGTAGGGGACAGCGGGACAGACTACCTGAAAGCGGGACATACAATAGTAAATAAGAATTATATAAAAACAACGACTTCTAGATATAATAAAGTTCAAATCATAGGTTATATCAGTTATTAATTTTACTATTTTACTTCAAACACTTATTACACATTTTATTGAACCAACCTTAAACTTAGAACTTTGGAGAATTTTTAATTTTACTTTTGTAAAATATTGTAATCTTTAAGCCTCAACAAATAAATGTCTTAAATAAAAGAATTTAATCGGCTTTCGCCCAGTTGATTGATAAATGTCAGAACAAAACTTGCTTTCTGTTTAGTGGTAAATTCAACCGTGAGCAACCATACTCTCTGCCTCAAAATTAACTTTGAAAATTCCAAATTTTCCCCTTGCCTGGTGTCTCGCTTACCTAAAAACCAAAATGAGGCTGTCTCATAAGGTACCGTCAAATATAACTGGAGTATAACCGTAACTCAAAATTCCTATGGCTATGTCTAGATTAGCAATTTGGACAGCAGCTTATTTATAGGCAATCTGAGGAGCGGTTACATTCAGAAGTATATGAACTGCATTAATTACATTACAAGTCTTTTCAAAAAATACAATTTGTACCTTTCAACTAATTTTATTGCATTTATAATGCATTAGTATATAAGGTTAGTCAATTCAATATAATAAAACTACTTAAAGAGCATAAGTTATATATTTTCAATAAAACTGTCAAATAATTATTGCAGTCAATACACTTGTGAGTGTAACCGCGTCTCAGATCGCCTATAAAATTGCTGTCCAAATTGCTATAATCAAGATCGGCACCATCAAGTATAAAAGCGCTCACCAAAACGCTAATCTAGACACGAAAAGTGACAGAAAATGAATGATTGCCTGCTTTGAATTTGCAGGTGGATGAGATCTTGAACGCAAAGTAATTTAAATACAAAAATCTCAAACTATTTTGATGTATAAACTTGTCGGATGAATTTTTTGAAGTAGCAAAGGGAATAAAAATGACAGATTTTTCAATTATTTGCCGAACTTGTAATTTAGAAAAAAAAAATTTAATTAGTCTATTTAGTGAGGATTTTGATGGAGAGGTTTCATTGGGAGAAAAACTAGCCAAATGTATATCTCTACCTGTAACTCAAACTGATAAATATCCACAAAAAATTTGTTATTCTTGTGCTGTGGAGCTAGAAAATGCATACAAATTTCGAGTAAAATCTATAGATGCTTTTAATCGAATTTTAGAAAAGTCTGAAGAAAACAGTAACCATAACTTGGAAAATTTCGAAGATCCCATCTCTTATGATGAGGAACACCGTAAGTTGTTTGGTTAATACAAATAAGCTTAAAATCAATTGTGTGAATGCTTCCAGGATACATTAATGCTATTTTCTCAAATAATATACTTGTAAGAATTTTAATGATTAACATTAAAACTGCGTCGCACATTTCACTTTATTTAATTACACTAAAAGTAAGATTATTTCAAATTGCCAATCTTTTAAGATAAAACACCACATTCTTCAAATATATATGATAAGGATTTATGCATAGCATCACATTAAATTTCTGATATTTATATAAAACTCAACTTCACAATTGACAGGTGTAATAAGGAATTGTTTTTTAGTTTTCTGATTTAAACTACCAAACATCAATATTTCCGCTACTAACTCACGATATTCATGTTGGCATAGAATATACAAAAATTTTATTTCGAAAACACAAATCTATTCATACATTTCCTTCATTTTAAATTCTTTTAATTTTAGTGGATTTATCAATTGTCTCTGATGATTCGTTAGCACCTATAGACACTGTTTATTTAAATGATACAAAGAGTGATTTTGATGAAACTGAAGAAGAATTTTCTTCCCAGAAAAGTATTTCAGATTCAGAATTGAATTCAGAAGATTGTACTAGTCAAGGTAATTAAAATAAAAAATTTGCCACTTTTTAATTTCATCCTTTTTTGATAGCAAAGTTTTATGAATGCGATCAATGTAACAAAAAATTTAAATCATATAAATCAGCAATAATTCATGAAAAATATCACATTGAAAGGAATAAAAACTATAGTCCTAAAAAAAATGAACAACTTGCTTCAAAATTTAAAAAACAGTGTACGGAATTCACAAACAATTATAGTTTACATATCGATTCTAAAGGAAATCGATCAAAAAAAGGTATTGATTGCAGTCAATGCGATCAAACAAACTTTAGCAATGAGGAATATCGCATTCATATGCTTCAACATGGTGACGAACATCCTTTTAAGTGTGATGTATGTTTTAAATGCTTTGGCAATTATAAAAAATATAGCCGGCATATACTTTATCATAGTAATCTGGTATTCAAATGCTACATTGAAAATTGTTATAAGTCGTTCTCAATTAAATATAAGTAAGTTTTTACCAAGTTTATAATAAATTGTTTTAACTATAACTATTTTAAGGTTAGTTGAACATCTTAAGCAACAACACGGTATTCAAATATCGTCAAAGGAAGTTTATGGGACATCTTCAACAGAAGCATAATACATTCTTATACATCTAATAAAAATATTTATCAAGTCTATTTCACTTTAAATGAAATAAGTTTTATGAAATTAAAAATATGGGCCACAGGAATTTCAATAAAAATGCAACTTTGCGATTGCCGTAGGCAACAGTCGACTTTGGTATTAGTTTTAATACGAATTAATGAAATAGAGATTTTCATAATATATTTATGTAAAGAGAAGAGAATAAAATAATTAATAAAAACTAGAGTTTTTTTTAAATCCAAATGTTCACGCATGTTTTTGTAAAAAAATAATTTCAAAAAAATTTAAGTTAGCCGTCAATTTTTAGTGTGTAATAAATTCTGATAAAAAAGCATATTTCTACAAACTTAGAGGGTTAATATTATAATAAATATTGAAATTTTACAGTTTGCTTTTAAATAGTTTCTCTATTTTGTAGCATTTTTTTAAGTTCAGTTTTGCAATCAAAGAGTTAATACTCTCTTAAATAAAAATTAACTCATCTACAGCTAAGACTTACATAAATTGAACAATTTAGAATTACTTATGGCTATCCATCTCATTTTCTATTAGTAGATACATAAAAGCAAGCAAATTTTTTATTCAACGGAATCGATCTTTTGTACTTCTGTATTGGAATTATTTGATAGGATCTTATTATGAAACTTTTTCAAATGATTTTTATACCTAAAAATAAAATAAACCTTAAACCATATAAAATAGAAAAATTAAATATTTTACTGTTCTTTTCTGGAGAAAGCTTTAGCGCAGTCGGTACATTGAAATGGTTTGTTTTCTGAATGTTCGAACAAGTGAATTTTAAGTGAAGAGCGTTTTGAATACTGCTTTCCACACTCTTCACAAGTATGCTTAACTCCATAATGTGTATCTAAATGTCGATCTAAATGTGATTTTTGCTTATAACGATTAGGACATTTAGGACAAGCATAAGGTTTTTCACCAGTGTGTTCTCTTTGGTGAACTATTAAGTACGAAGGTCGACTAAATTTTTTATCACAGTGAGGGCATTGTACTTTTTTACCAGTATGTAAGGTCATGTGTGTTTTGAGTATTGTATTTTGATTAAATGTTTTTCCACATATTTTACATTCATAAGGCCTCTCTCCTGTATGTATCCTTTGATGGCATGTCAAGGCATTATTTTGTGCAAAAGCTAAACCACAGTAATTACACTGGAATGGCCTTTCACCAGTATGAATACGCTCATGATTACGTAAACGAAAAGGTGTAGCAAACTTTTTTTCTAAAATTAATATAATATAATTTTTTATTTATTATTTCAATATTTTCATATTTATACATACCACAATATGAACATTCAAAGCGTTTTTCTCCAGTATGAGACAAATTATGAATTTGAAGGCGTTGTTTAGTTGCAAAAATTTTTCCGCATACTGAGCACATGTAATTCGAAGGACTGTCATTAGAATGGAGTAACATATGAGTTTGTAATCCATTTTTTGTAGAATATGACTTATCACACTTATTGCATGAAAATGAACGCACACCTGGAATTTTTTTGTTAAAATTAAGAATAATTGACCTTTAAGTATTAAAATAAAAATAACAATTATAAAAGGAGTTATTAAAAATTATTGGTTTGGCTTGTCAAATTTCGAAAAATATTAACAACTAAAAGGTTGAATATGAAAATATATAATTTACTAAATTTAGAGTTATGGTTTTGTGGCTTATAGCATCTTAAAGGAGAAGTATTACTTTTATTAAAATAATATTTGAAGCAAATATTGTATACTTTGTTAGATATAATTGAAAACAAAAACATTGCATTTTAATTACTAGACAAGATGCCAGATGAGCTAAAGTCATTACATAGCACTTCCAGCCATAATATATTTTTAGAATTCACTTTTTATCATTTCAGTTACCGTTGTTGTTGTAAATGAGTTGTTAAGGTTGAAAGGTGCGAGAATTTTCTACCACAAATAGTACAAAGATGTGAATTACCAGATTTATAAGTCTTTTTTGATTCAACTTTGGTTTTTTTTGAGGTGCCCTCTGTTTTACAAGGCACGGTTTCTATTATCTCAGTTTTTAAATCATTGTCATCATTATCCTGTTTATCTGATGAATCTAAATAAGATGTTAATTAAATTAAGCTATATTGTATTAATAGTAGTTATATATTTAATTACCTGAATAAAATTCATCAATACTTTGTGCATTTCCAATTATTAATTCTCCATAACTGCTTTGGTCAAGAAATTCACACTCCATTATTTCTGGATTATCAGAGCCATTTTCTTTCTCATCTTCAATATAAACTTCTAGAAATATAGAGATGCGTTTGAAAAATATTTGAATAAAATAAAACATACGCAAACACAACAACAAAACAGATATGTTGTCATTCTCAATTATAGTTTGGTTGTTGACGAAATTATAAGCAAATATATTATTTCTTATATCACAAAAAATAATATCAAAATGAAAAAAACAGACATTTTTAATGGCGAGAATTGGTTTGACACTTTATTTCCATACAAAAACTTGAAATGCATTTAATAGACTTAAGAGACTCATTTAACCTCACTTTCAATAATGTAAGCATAATTGACAAACCTTCCACAGGTAAATTGTTATAGTTTTCCTCATTCTCTATTTGACTTCTTAAACTCATATCGGATGTGTTTGCTTTTTCCAGAAATTTAAAAACACCATAAAGTTGTTTTGAGCACTTGACACACAAAACTTTCGGTAATTTATCAAATATATCTGCATTCAAATTTGTGCAGATATTGAAAATTTCTAAAAGAGTTGTAGTGTCATTTTTAAATTTACTTTCTAAGCTTATAAATTCATTTTCTGTATTTAAGCAAATTCTGCATTTAGTTAACTCCATTATTCTAAAAAATGTTGATTTTTGAAGGACGAGCAGCGAAGCTGTTAAAAGTGTATTTAAACTCAAAGGCTTTAAGGCTGTGTCTATGGATTAGCGATTTGGACAGCACAATTACAGGCGATATTATAGTAGTTATGAGGCGCGCTTATACTCAATAGTTTTTTTGAGTTTGACATTTTGATTGAAAACATATAACTTTTATGATTTCTAACTAGTTTTATTATATTAAAAAGACTTATCGTAAATAATAATGTATTATAAATGCAATAAAATTAGTCGGAAGGTACAAATTATACTTTTTGACAGCACTTGGAATGTAATTATTGCAGTCGATATACTTCTGAGTATAACTGCGCCTCAGAATTACTATAATACTGCTGTCCAAAAAGCTAATCTTGACACAGCCTGAATAAAAAATAACTTTTAAATTCAAAATAATAGAGTTCATAAACTAATTTTGTGTCTCCATTTAGCAATTTGAACAGCAATTTTATATGCAACATTATAGGCAATCTGAGGCGCGGTTACACTCAAAAGTAAATTGACTGCAATAATTAATTGACAGTTTTATTGAAAGTATTATAATTTATGGGGCCTCCACACAATCGTATTAAAGTGAAAAATATGTATTTAAGTAATAATTTCGTGTGAAAGTTCGCGTGAAAGCGAACTTTCAAAAACTATATGTATCACCGTCGTACTCACGCCAATACCACGTCCACACAATAGGCGAGCTCGAGTTTGTCGGTGCTACGGCGATTGTGTAGAGGCCCCATTATGCTCTTCAACTAGTTTTATTATATTGAATTGACTTACCTTAAATAATAATGCATTATAAATGCAATAAAATTAGTTATAATGTACAAATTTTATTTTTTGAAAGGACTTTGTAATGTAATTATTGCTGGCAATATACTTCTAAGTGTAACCGCGCCTCAAATAAAGGGCCTACATAAAGGTCCAAACACAATGCACGCGGCACGCGGCAGCGGCGCGCAAACGGCAAAGTAGAATCCATACAAACAAATGGGAGCTGACACAATGGGCGCCGCGCTGGAAGAAACCGCGTTAAAAGTAGACCTATAATTTCTACTTTGACACGCGGTTTCTTTGCGAAAAATTTAACTAGATGGCTCTACTTGTGTAGCTTTGAAAATTTTCTAACAGGATCGCTCATTGATGAAAGATAATTACTTTTATATCGACATATTTGTTATTTACTTTTCATGTTGTGTTTAAGAGAATATTTTCGATGCTTTTTTCATTAAAAAGTGTAATACAGTGTTTTAAGTGGACTAATTGGATGTTTATTGAAAAGCGATCTTAAGGCCATCTGTTCGCTTTTGATAAAATACACCAGCTAGATAGCAGAGTCATCTCTTTTTTTGCTATGAAAGTCGCTAATATATGTCAACCGCGCCGCGTGCATTGTGTTACCCCGCTCTGGTTTTGTGCACAACTTCACAAAAAACCACGTTTGCGCGCCGCTTGCGCACCGCGTTCATTGTGTCTGGGCCTTCAGGCTGTGTCTCGATTAGCGATTTGGACAGCGGATTATAGGCGAAATTATAGTAGTTCTGAGGAGCGGTTATACTCAATAGTTTTTCAAAGTTTGAAATTTTGATTGAAAATATAACAGTTCTGCCTTCTAACTAGTTTTATTATATTAAATTGACTTACTTTAAATAATAATGCTTTATAATATAAATGAGAACTCATAATTTAATAATTGCAGTCAATATACTTCTGAGTATAACCGTGCCTCAGATCGCCTATAAAAAATCGCTGTCCAAATCGCTAATGTAGACACCAAGTAAATATTGCTTTCCAATAAATTGCTGTCCAAATTGCTAATCGAGACACAGCCTAAAGTGCGATAAAATTATTGATGTCATTTTTACTGTCATATGGTTTTGACAACAATATATAGTTTTATAAACTGATTGAATAGTTTTTAAGATATGGCATTAGCAAGGAAGCTGACAGCAAAAATACGTAAGATTTTATTTAAAAACATTATATTTATGTATTTTAAAATCAATTCCTAATAAGCATCATTCTTTGATATATTTTTCATTTGAGTTTCCAAATGCTAAGCATACATTTGTACCAATTAGAGAAGAGAACTTTTGTTTATATATATAATTTTAAAAATAAAAGTTTTAACTTTCATTAAAAAGAAGGTGGCCCTCAAAATAAAGCATTAATTTTATGTTTTTATGAAATTAAATAAAAATTAAATACATGTTACAGTCTTTTTTTTACAAATTTTACAGATGAAATAAAAGCACATAGCATTAAGGTAACATGCTTAGATTTAGGGGAAACAGGACGAGTGCTAGTGACTGGGGGCTGTGATAGGAATGTTAATCTTTGGGCTATAGGAGAAAAAACATGTTTTATGGTATTTAGCAAAAAAATTCGTATATAATATTTTAATTAATCTCGATTTTATCATCTTGATTTTTCTAGTCTCTAACAGGTCATAATGCGTCACTGGATTGTGTTAAGTTTGCCTATAATGATGATTTTGTATATTCGGCAGATGATATTGGTATAATCCGACGCTGGGATTTAAATGCTCAAACAATGTGCTCAACACTTAACGGTCACATGAAAAGTGTAAGAGCGCTTGATTTTAACCCTTCTGGTGAATATGTAGTATCCGGTAGTAATGATACAACTGTAAGGTATACTATATTTATTCTTTTTTAAATCCTAAAAGCATTAAATAGCAGTAATTTAATTTAATTTGATTTTACTATTTTTTTGTTTTAAGTATATCTGTTTTAACTTGTATTTAAAGTGTCTTTGAACCATTGTAAAAGAAATATCGTTGATTTAGTTATACACAATTTCAAATATCAGAGCTATGATCAATTTAACTAAATTACAGTAAAGTTTTGTCCAAACAGAATCAAATGGGTAGAAATGACCTTTAGATTTCATACATTATCTCACAAATATAAACTCGTAGAAAAAAACTGGTTCATTTAATTCCATAGGCGTTATACTGAAGTTATCCACAATACTTCAGGACAATCATTCAAAAAACCGAGTTATAATTTGAAGTATATACTTTCTTATAAATATTTTTGTATTATACCACGAAACAGCTTTTTTTCTCTTCGAAGCCAAAATTATCTCAACTGTCAACTATATTTTGAAAAAAATAAGTTGATAATACCTGAACTTAATAGAGAAGATAATTTCTCGATCGAGCTTTAGAGGATTTAACTGAATATGTACAGACAAGCTAAAAATTTTCCAGGATAACAGTTCAGTTTTGTTCAAAATATACCAGAAGGAATTTTATTACAGCCCAACAAGTACGGTGTAGTAAAGTAACGTCTTTAAAGAATATAATAATATAATAAATACAAGGCGAAGTTTTCATCAAAACTTTTGTACGTTTTCACCCACTTTTTGATCATTTTTACTTTTCCTTTTTTCCAAATTAAAATTCAATTAATAATGTTTTTGTCTAATTTATAAAGACTATCTATGAATTTTTTTCATCCTTTAATAAAAAGCTAATTTCCTATTTTAGATTATGGGATGTTAGAAATCAAAATAAATGTATTAAAAAATATCGGGGCCATGTAGCAGGAGTAAATTCAGTAAAATTTTCGCCAGATGGTCTATGGATAGCTTCGGCTGGTTCAGAGGGATCTATAGTTATCTGGGATATTAGAGAAAATAAACAAATTATGCAATTTACTGAAAGATCTTCACCGGTTACATGCATACAGTTTCATCCTTTTGAATTTTTACTTGCTGCAGGACGATCCGATGGGAGTATGTGCCTATATGACTTAGAAAGTAATCAACTAGTAACAAAAACAGACATCACAAGTCCATTTAGAGGGTATGCTGTTAAATGTATAACTTTTAGGTAAAATATATTTTAATAATTAATATCTATTTACTAACGTTTCTATACCTAAAGTGAGAGTGGCGAATGTCTATTTGGGGGAACATCTGAAGGGATTTCAGTAATTGGATGGGAGCCTGATAGAGAATTTGATTTCATTGCCTCTTCCTGGACTGCACTTGGTGATATGAAAATAGTTAACAAAAAATTGGTATTTGTTTGATTTGATAAAATTCACTTTTGATTTATTTTAAACTAAAATGTTTAACTAGATTTGTGGTTCGTATGAAAATGAAATTGTAGCTGTTCATGCTTTAAGCATAGATCGAGTAATTCCATTTTATAATCCCTCAAATGCTCCCTTTAGTCACAGTCAAAGTTCAAGAAAAAGTTTTTCTAAAGGCAATCAAAAGCTCCGTATATCTATAGGATCTAAATCCCCTTTGAAGTCACACGATGAAAATACAGAAAATTGTCCTACAATAGATGGCGGTCAGTCATCTCCAAATTTGAGCATAGAAATGGTAGATGACATTGAAGATAATTCAAGTAAAAAGTTTTTCCTTCTTAAAAACAAATGATTTTTTTTACCAAAAGCATATTTTAGACATTCATAAGAACTCTCCACTTCAAAAGTATGTGGCCAATAAAGGAATAGATTTGTGCAATTTTTCAGAAGAAACAACTCATACAAGTAGTAAAGAAAATTATTTTGATGGTCCAAGTTCACTAAAAGCTCCAGGCGAGCGAGAGATATATAATTTCAATAAACATGCTCAGTTATTTAAGAGTGATTTAGGCTGTTATCCAATGGAAAATAATAGTTTAATTATTTCAAATTATGTAGAACTTGAAAATGAAGTATTTCAAGTGAATAATGCTCAACAGCCTGCTTATGCACCTAAAATGGAAACGGTACCGATCAAAGCGACGAATAAAACTAAAACAGCAACACAAATACAAAGGCGACACAGTCCTCCAAGGTCACTTGCAAAAACAGGATTTCAAAGAAAAATTTCAAGTGTTTCTTCATATAGTACAATGGATTTACATAAAATGGATGAAAATTTATTATCTAAAAAACAGTCTACAGGAGCTTCGCGCATAAGAAAGTCGGAAAGTTGCTCGCAATACAATAAAGAAAATAATGCCAAAAATCGTAATATTTCAGTGCAAATAATTACTAAGCCACCATTGCGCTCGCGAACAACATTAGACCTTAAATCTGCTCGCACTGCACCAGCTCCAATAAATAATTCTGTTAGTATAATAATTCTTTGTTTGTTTTTTGTAAAAAATTATTTTTTTTAGCATATATTTAAAATTTTAACCGTATTCTTTGTGGAAATATTTTTATTATAAATTATTTGTAAATCTTAACCAAATTAACTAATTTAATTTTACTTAAATTGTAGAAAATAATTCCTTTTCAAACTGATGACAGCACGGAAATACAATTATTAAGTTCTTATCATGACAAAATATACCAAGAATTAAGTAATCGTCATGCAACATTATTATTAATCAGAAATTCAACAAGGTTAGCTAAAAAATTTTAATAAATTTTGCAAACTTTTCTGTCATTTTCTCAAATTGCAGATCTCAAGATGTGGTGGGAGCATTAAAACAAGCTATAAAAATTAGTGGTCGTTCAGTATTTGTTGATCTTTTAGGAGCTATATTAGAAAAAACGTATGAAATTTATTTTCGTTTAATTTTGGTTCTTTAAATATTTTTATAATTTAGATCAAATTGGAACCTAGATATGTGCCTACTTTTATTGCCAGAAATATATGAACTTTTACAAAGTCAACATAAATTGTAAGTATGAAAATTGAAAACAGCATTTTCATAATAAAAGTAGCTTTTCAAAAAATTATTAGAAAATATGATTATTTTATTATAAAAATTTTTATTATTTAACTGTTTTAAGTTACAAATTTTGTACCAGAAAGTGGCGTAAATATAAGTTTATTACTCGTTTTCGCTTAATTTATCAAATTTCAAAGAATGCATTAGCAAAGTTACGAGTTTCTTTTTAGTAATATACAAAAACTAATTTCTTAATTAATAAATCTTTTCAATTCTTAAGACACAAAATTTTAAACTTTGGGCCAAAATCATATGTGTGGCTTCACTAAACGTAATTTCAAGAATATGCAAAAAAAAAACAATTTCAATTTATTTTACTTTCCAAGGAAAAAGAAATAAATTTACTATTAATTTTGTAACCACATAATAACTACATTAAAATTTTCAGCCATTATAACCGAGCTTGTGATACATTACGTGTAATTCTATCTAATTTTTTACCGACTATAAAAGAAAACGTTGATCCATGGTCACCTGCCAATTCTCTTGGAGTTGATATCACGCGAGAAGAACGTCAACGGAAATGTACTGAATGTCATCAATGGCTTTTAAGAATACGCCTGCTGCCTGAACAAAGTGATATGGGATCAGCATTGACTCAATTGCAAAATATTATAGGAGATATATAAAATATTTCCAATTGTGATTATATCAACTCTATTATCTAACATGGTAGTTGGTTTTTTTTTATATTAAAACTTTTATTTGATTGTATAATTAGTTTTGTTTTCTACTTCTTTTGAGTAATCAAAAAAAAACAAAAAACACCGAAACTACTAAACTAATATAATTGTTATAATGTTATTATGGACCTGAAAACTCATAAATGGATCTGTCTCAGAGTGTGTGTTTGCTTGTTTATAACGTTTGAAAATTTTTACTTTTTACACATATTTTTAATATAAATTTTATAATGAATGTGTAAAAGCACGACCCATTGAAGTAATTTTTTATATTCCTTTAATTTTAAATGTTTATTAAAAATGTTATTATAATATAAATTAAAATATTTCTCTTTCATTAAATGATGTTATGAGAAGAGGAAAAATAGATAATTATCACATTTTATAAAAATTTGAAAATGTTTTTCCTTTAAAAATTTTTGTTTAACTACTTAAAAATTTTCTTGTTAATAAAATGATAGCTGATTTTGATTTAATGTTTAAACTTTTTTTGTATTTAATTACTTGAAAAAATTATGTATTTATTATTAGATTAGTTTTATGTTCAAAATTTTTGTTTTTTTCAAATGAATGTCAAGCCTTTTATATCACTGATTTAATAATTTTACTCAGAATTTACTTTTAGGTAGTTTACAAAATTTCTCAAATTACAATAAAAACTCATGACATTTAAAGCGAACTAACGTTATTGTTTAGAACATAAGTTTTGGTTATAATTAAACATAACATGTATATTTAATTATACTAGTGATATTTGCTATGCTATTTATTAATATTTGCTAAAATGAAAGTAAGATCCATTTGGAAAGAAACATTTTAGTACTAAAAAAGTCTCTAATCAAATTTATAAAACTATAAAGAAGGTTGTGGTTAATTTTAAACTAACCTAAAAATCCATTCGTTCTAGGTAGAGCTTAAAATATAAATGCCTTTAGCTTTAATAATAACTATAGATACTACTTTTCAAGTGAAAAAATTTAATATGAAACATTTGTTTAATCTAATCCTTGCTAAAAAATTGTTCACATTGATATTTTGATTATTGTGCTGGAACAATTTTTTATCTATTGGGTAACTATATTTACTTCAAAAATGTTTCTTTTTAGCTTATGTAAATTGTATATAATTATATTTATGTCAAACAAGATCATTTATAGTGTGAGATTACATTTTGAAGAACTGTACTTGTTGGATAAAAATAACGCTTAGAGGGATTTTTTAAATATCTAAATTTCTAAAAATTTATTGTCTGGTATTTATATCCTCTTTTTGTTTTTTTACCTCAACTTGGATTGAAAAATACTTTTTGCATCCGCAATGTTTCAAAGTCAATATTTTAGTCATAATGGTTAGATAAATTGAAAAAAAAAATTCAAATAGATAAATTCAATATCTAAATATCCAATTAAATACTTCAATCTACAATTAAAAATTTTGTTTTAAAATATTAAAAATTTAGTTTATTCATTCATCAACTTGAGTATTCGCAAAGATGATGTCAAAGTTTTAGAAATAGAAGTGCCTTGAGAGAATAAATTGATGTATTCTAGCACATAAAAAAAAAGAAACAATATCGAATTTATTTTTTATAAATTAAAATAATATAAGTAATACTATTAAAAAGATTAATCAAATCAATACATCAGGTATGCATTTTATGCACACGACTAATGTAAAAAGCATATCATAAAATATTTTTGTAAATGACTAACATTAAAAAAATATTTCAATAATTAAGATATTCAAAAATAATTACAGTCAATATTTTGTAAAGTACATAATATATTAATATTTTAATTAAAAGCTACTTTATATAAGTTTTGTACGTGAATAACTGCATTTAAAATGAAAGACATTTTTTGTTAATTATAATGTAGTAATATATAATTTATAACAAAAATTTTATTTGTGTCACATAAATAATTGAATTAAATGTTTCCATTATTGAAATGAAGTTTTTTTACATATTTTTAAGCCATTCTAAATAGTACAATTTTTGTATTTCTTATTTCGTTAATTTTAGAATTGAATAATTAAAACTCGAATAACGAATGAAATTATTTTAATGTGTAAGGACTGCGATTTGGCTATCGTATTATGACAAATTAAATTAAAAAAATTCAGTGTGATAACAGAAGTCAAAGCAAATATTTTTCGGACGGTTATATAAATAATATCAATTAAAAGTGTACTTTTTTTTGAGTAGAGTAAAAAATTTTACTATTCTAATTTGTTGGTTTTTGATAATTTCGAACTTTGGGATTCACATGTATAAAGCGAATATTTTCTGTTCTAAAATTATACCATTTTCTTTCTAAAACACATTGCTCTTGTTATTTATTATTCTCTGCCCGGGGTCTACACTGTTGGCTGGCTGGTGAGTGCCAAAAATGTTTGCTCGAATACCTACGCAACTAAATTTTGAGTGTGACTTTCAGCTAGCTCCTTTATTTGGGTTATGTTCTATCTTTTAAAATATCAATATTTAGTCCAGTTATGAGTGACTTTTAAGCTTTTAGAAACTTTGCAACTACTCAAATAATTCAAATCGAAAAATAAACTTGTGAAACACAAAATAGAACTTATAATTAGTTTTTTTTTCTTTTTTTTGTTTTTTTTTATTAATGCTTGGTTTACTACAATCTTAATTATATATCGCTTCTCGGCCTTATGGCTAAGATCAATGTGTAGTATAATTAGTGAGGAAGAAAAATTTATCACACTTGTTAGGTAAATGGCGTAAATTTTTTCTTGCGACCGTTGGAAAATTTACTAGATTGAACTCTCTTTCCATCTACAGAAATTCAATAAACTTTGTGGAATCATAAAAGGGCATACAAAATGGTTCTTAATGTTTGATTCAGACATAGATCTATTATAGTAAATGATAATTTTAAGTCTGAAAGTGGAAAATAAATGAGAATAAAGCAGCAAATTGTTGTGTTTTAATATAGAAATATTACATTTTTTATCGTCCACAAGTTTTTCATATTTGGGTGTCATATTTGAAGTTGCTATTTTTAAAATGTCTTCTAAGTAGTCGTTGGTGAGACAAGAATGATGACTGTTTTTATTCAAATTAATGATAGAGAACTCGCACAAACAAGTACTCCCAAATATGCAAAACGTTTTCATAGCAAGTTCTATGAGATTTTTGTACTTTTCGTTTTTGTAGAAATCATGCAAGGTATCTTCTCTATGATAATTTTGATACACTACAGAACATTGCAGTTCAATTAATTCCATCTGCAAATTAAGTGGTACTTGCTCTGGATCTACAGAAAAAGGGTCTTCAATGTAATTTTAATTTGACATCTTCTTCGTTCTTCTGCTAAATTCTTCAATTAACAAATCAATATGTTTTACACCTTTTTGCCCAAAATTGCTGACCTTATGCTGAGGAATATGCAGTGCACAAGTGGGAAAGTGACTTATTTCGCCTTTCAGCAGCTGAGTTTAAAAAGGTTCAATTTCATTTTGAAACCCTTCACTGCTGCAAACATTTCAAATATAAGCTGGTTTTTCCCTCGATGCTGAATATTCAAACCATTCAGATGTTTTGAAATGTCGCAATAGAAAAAAAGATCATTATTCCATGCTTCTTCTTGAAGCTTTAAAAATCGTTTTGGGTCATTTCCGAAGAAGTTAGATTGTATTTCCTCTTTCAATGAAACAAAACGCTGAATAACACATCCACGGCTCACTTCAGTATGGTAAAGTACGTCGGTGTACTCAGCATCTACTTCTTCGAGCAAGACTTTAAAAGTCCTATGCTTGAGTCCTCTAGATCGGATGTAGTTTACAATAGAAACTACTACGTTCATTGGATTTTCAAAGCTTGAGACTCTGCTGCAAAGGACCTGGAGAAGTATAATACAATGATATTTGATTATTTTTCTTCCAACAAATCCTTCTAGAAGCGTAACTGCATCAATATTTTTCCTACATATAGCCGGAATGGTATTTGTACAAATGGCCATCAAGTCGGTAAAATCCAAACCCAACTATTCAGTTATGTATTTTTTTACTAAACTAAAGATCTCTATTCCTGTTGTGTGGCCTGGAAAGGAGCACAAACCAGCTAGTTCTTCAGTAATTTTTATCAACTCCTCTAATAAAAATGAGAAGCTGTGCTGTATCCTGTAAATCTGTGCTTTCATCCATACATAACCTATAAAACAGGAATTTCAAGTTTTTTGCTTCAGCTCATTACTAAGGTTGTTTGAAATTTCAGCTATTCTTCGCTGTATAGTCATTCTTAACAAATTGATATTCCCAAACAGTCGAACTTTTCCAGACATAATTCAGCAACATACACTTCTTAATAAATTCGCCTTCAGCAAGAGATTTCCCCATAGCAGCAATTTCTCTTGAAATCTGGAAGCCTACCTTGGTAGCTGTTTTGTTTTCAGTAGTTGTTAACTTGAGAAACTGCTATCCCTTGCATATAGATGCCATCAAACTAGCCGCTTTAAGTTTTTTCTCAGTTTCATCTAATTTAGTGAGGATTTGATGTCTTGTTTCAAAGTGAAGATTATATTTTTTGGGACTGCTAACGTTTCACGACACACAAGAAAAAATATTTTTTCTTGAAATATTGTGAAAAAATATTTGCTTTTCCACTCGGCATTGAAAACTCCGTTCCAATTTTTTGCTCCATTTTTTCACAAAAAATAGTTTTCAGAACTATAAAAACCAAAAATGTAAATTATGTAGATTTATTAATTTTACTTTTCTAACTATTTTAAGATAGTTTTCTAAAGAAAAAGGCATGCATGCTGACCACGAACCGTATGTTGTGCAGGCCTAAAGCAGGCCATCGGCCATCTTTTGCAGGAAATTTCGCAATTTGTCGTTTTTAACCTTCTTTAGTGAAATGGATTCATCTGCCTTGGAATTTAATCAAATGATTTTTCTTAGCGCTTTTAATGCTTCATCCAACCAAAATTTTATATTGAAAGCTGCTTTAAGGTGTCCTGGTTTATATTGTGTTCCAAAAGACTTAACAAAATAGTACAAATATTATATTGAAAAATAAGAATTTACTGTGTATAAATCTCTAAGTTCTAGCTTAAAAAAATGTTATTTGTACTTTTTGAGAAAGTTGGAAACTTCCCTATTCGAAATTGATTAAACAAGAAAAAATATGGTTGCTTATTTAAGATTTTCAGCTAGATTTTAGCCATTTCGAAAATATTTAAAAGCCAAAACAAAACGAACACGCCTGCCTAGAGAAATATTTTACCAGCTCCCCTTATTTATCAAAATCACTAAAATACATTAATCCCGCCCCTTCTTCCTTATTATATCAAAAATAATACAAATTTTCCTCGTTGTCGCCTACATATAAGTATATGAAAATATTTCACCCTAATTTTAGAAGTAAATAGCACAAGCCTGCCGCTAAATATAATATACGCGACGAAATATGTGATGGGATATCATTTTCCACTCGAGATTACACTATCAACGATAACTAATGAATAACAAGGGGCTACTACTACCCTTGGGTGGTAGTTGCAAGAACTATATTTCTCTTTATTATATTATATGTTGTTGCATTAGATACAATAGGGGTTTAAGCATTCAGTAAATAAATCATCTATTCAAATCAAAGAGGCACTTAGAATTGTTGATGAAAAGAGGACCTTCCGGATGTGAATACAGTCCCTTTCTTCTGATTAATATCTTTGATAGTTAGACCTATACTTTTATATCTAAATACTACCCTTCAAGTATTTCTTTGAATCAAATTATTTATAGGACGTCATACCTTTAAAGTCTCTTAGTTATCCCTTGTTAACATTCAGGATTACTGGATCAAGTCCGCTTATATAAGAATATCAAAGCAGCTGGAAGCCATTTTTAAATTATTTCAATTACAAATAATATTGTGCTTGTGCAGTATTTTGACAGCCCAAGTCAATCAATAATGCTAATATTTATAATTCTCCGTAAAATGTAAACTTTGTTATAAAATATTCAATAGATTTTTTGAGTAATTTAAAATTATCCTACAATAAATTTATTCTTCCTCTAAATTTATTACATCTACTTTAGATTTCTTTAATAAAATTAGTGTAAAAACTACACTAATTCTTTACTCAAATATCAAGTCCTTCATGTTTTTGTTAGGCAATGAGATTTTACTATAATTTAAAAAAATATATGTGTGATTTGATGTAGCAATTTTAAATTGTATCACTTTTCAGTTTTTGCCTTTTATTATACACAAATAATTTTTATAGGTTCACTTCAAGGATAGATTTTATATTTTATAATTTTCATGTTCTTAGAAATGCGAAGCCCATACCTTTTATAATTTTTATATTCATTGTAATTACATTTCACTTGACAGTTTTGTCTAAGCAGACAATAAGGATTACTATCCTGATATGGCTACATATTATTTTAGAATATTAAAGTTAACTTAAATAATAAAACTAACAAGGTTAATAGAAATTAGTTAACAAGAAAATTGAGGCACTATACTCTTCCACTGAAGTCTTCTTTGCAAGTGCTATAAATATATATATATAGATATATAGATATATTTTATTCTATTGCTGACTACCTTCTTTACTGTTAAGTGCCGCCTGTTACCTTGAGACTGGTCTTTAGTCTTTAAAGATTGCCGACTTACCAGATGGAAAATTTGAAGGTTTGGCCTCCAGTAAAAATTTTATAACTATCTTTAAATGGGTAATAAAATATAGATTTAGGTTCAAATTTGTCGTTTTATGTTCTAGAAACGATTTGGAGAAGTCAACTTAAGCCGACAATGTTACAAAATATGTAGTATGTTGTATAAAATGAATTAATTGTTTTTGAAATTTTTCTTAGGATTTTTAATATTTGATTAGGGACCACCGTCGAATATAAAGATGAAGAGTTTTTTCTAGTATAAAAAAATATGTGTTTATATTTATTAGTATTCTTATTGAATGATTTAATCAACTTTGTAAAAAGTATTCTTCTAGAAAATATATTTCATATCCATAAGCACAAAATGTTGGCTTAATTTTTGTGCTTGTTTTTTAATTTATCTTTCACTTAGATGGTTTAAAAGTATTAGAATTGATAAAAATATAAAAATTAAACAGAAAGAGATAATTGTATTATATAAATAAGCCTTCCGAGTGATATTTTAACGCAAATTCAAGGAATTCATTAAAAATCTTTGAATTGTTTTGGATTATGGTTTTTCAAAGATATTATAAAAAAATTATCTGAAAATTTTAATAGAAATATTAACATCAGAAAAACACGAAAACAAAATAATTTCTTGATCTTGTTGTTATTGTTTAATAATATAATATTTATGGCTGAAGACTGATTATATATTAGTGAGAAAATTAATCTTTTTATATCTTAATAAATATATAAAAGAAATGTATGGTTCTTGTTAAGATATGGTGGACGTGAGTGGCGAATGACTTTGTGCTCCTACGTTATGATAAAATGGAATAACTGGAGCTATGGCTACAATCCCAGCATAAAAATCTTTATAGCTTCTGAATCAACCCAGCAATAGAAAATCAAAATAAACTAATTCTTTTATTAACACCTATTCTTATGTCACGCTCTAAAGTCAAGTACATATTTGAAAAAATCTATAGTTATGAAATTTTATAACAAAAAGGACAATTAACAATTTTGTATGTGCTATGCCCTAATATGAGCTGCCACCATAAATAAATGTTTCGCACCATAACATTTTTCTCCGGAAAAATCTTTGATTCATTTTGACAAATTTGGTTGAAATATCAACAAAAGCTTAAGCTCAATTCTCGTTTTATTCGAGTCAAAAATATTGAACTACAAAATAGTTCAAAGCAAAATGACTTTTTGAAGGTATATCCAAAAAAGTATTTGTAGCCTTTAAAGATATTATTAAATATAAGTAAAAAACCAGATTTTTTAGTTTTTCCGAAAAATAGCCTAACTTTACTTTCAAAATAAGCAGTGAATATTGTAAGCATTTTCAAAATTCAAATAGGACCAATAGCATATATAATATTAGGTTTAAGATCTTTTGAGATCTAATTTTTGGCAATTTTCAAAATAGAGCAGATGACTACCCCTTATATGATTCATACAAAGAGCTGTACGCAAATAACTGTATTGATTTTTGGCCCAATGATGCAATAGCTGTACTTATTTCATTCAATAATGAAAGTATTACTTTTCTTCTCCTTTTAGGCTTTCTTATAAAACAAAAAATCTTTTCACTTTCACTTTATTTCAAACAGTTCGAAAGTAAAATATCATACCCAAATTTTGATTTGCTAATGTCAAAAATCTCGCAAGTATAGTTAATTACATTTCAACCTATGTTAAAAAACTTCTAGGACGATATTTTTTTCTTTGAGTATTATTTTCTTTTTTTCATTTTAATTTTAGCCGTAAATATTTTGTTTTTAAGCAGGATGGCTCCTGGCTATGGGTTGCTTTTTGTTTTAAACAACTAGCACGTGACATTCCATGATTAATATCAGCACGCGATCATCTTTTGTTTCTCTTCCGCCCATTCACTTAACATTCAATGAAGAACCTGCTGTTTGTTTTCATCACTCGTCTTTAAAGGACTTAATTGATAAGCATCTCAGCCGATTGCTTTTAATTATCGTGTTTTGACGCATGCTGGGAATCAAGGAAGTTAATATAATGAACTCGCATAATGACATTCTGAGGCTTTAGGTTTTTTATATAGTTATACAAAATATTGTTAATTGGGTTTATTTGACTTAGTTTGAAATCACTCCAATTCACACAAATTCAATATTTTATACTACTTGGTATAAGAGTAGCTACTCTTAGGTTTTTTGGATACATTTTTCTTGTTTTGGAAAAAAGTTTTTTTCCCTTGATAGTTAGATAATTGATTCTTTGAACTAGCTGAATGAATAATTCAAAATAAAATTATCACCCTTTGACACAAACTAACAGAAAAATTAATTGAATTTAAAAAAAGGGATATAAGAATCTATTGAACTGCTGTTGCTACGTTTACAGAATCTCAGGAGGTGTTTTCATTTGATTTCGTGTACCTCCTGTAGTGTATTTATGTTTGACGAATTAAAATATAATTTCCCTTGTCACAAATTTGAAGGGTTGGAATGGCATGCGGAGTTTTAAGGCTGCCCCATAAAGCGAAATAAAATAGTAAAAAACTTTTAGCAACTGTTTCAAGTTCCTTTAACTGAAATATTTTTATGCTATACACTAAACTATTGTTGAAAAATTGTTGGCCATTCTCAATGGCAACAAATTACACAATTTAGTACTGCAACGCCTCTGACCAATGGCCAAACTGACGTTTATTAGGTACTTAATTCGAAATATGGCTAATACCAGAACGGTTCTTATTACACTATTATTTTCCTTTTTCATTTTCCTTTCGGTCACAGATGCAATCAGGCATTTTTAGCAATTTTACCAAGAAATAATGAAAAGACAATTTCCAATATGTGGGATTCTTATGTAATTTTAAATATAATTAAAATTATAAACCTAAAATTTTTTCTAAAAAAATTAATTACAAGTTTCTTTTACCCCTTAATCTTTAAAATGGAAATTTAGTTTTATTTTTTTATTCCCTAGCCAACTCTCATTCTATAAATAAAAGGCTAGTGAAGTTTAAATACATATATTACAGCAACTATAATATAATAATCTTGGAAAATTTTATCTGAGAAGCTTTAAGGTTTTATTAACACAAAAACAATATATTTATCCCTAACTAATTGAAAAGTCATGAAATAACTGTTGGAATATTAGCTATCTTAGCATTTTCAATCTATTTGATCAGTGACGTTGATATTTAAAATTACTTTGAATTTTAAATTAATAAATTACCAAAGGTATGTATAGTGCCGGTTATAATGTATGTATGAATGTATGAATTTCCCTACATGTTTTCTATGAATTATTGAATAAAAACAATTTTGTTTATTTGGGTTCACACAATTTCATAAATGGGAGGATATTTTGATCCAAATAGAATCTGCCATTTGAAATTTAATAAAAAACAACATTTTATTTTTTATCGTAAAATTATTGAAAAAAGAAAATGTTACTTACAATTTTATGAAAACAAAAACAATTCAAAGAAGAAAAAAATGAAATAATTAAAATAATTGCTTAATAGTATTCAAGAATTCAATTTATAATTATATTTTAGAATTTTCACACAAAAAAAAAACAATTTATTTCACTTTTAAGTGAATTGTGAAGTAGTTTTGTTGAAATTCTTTTTAAATAGTCTAAGCTTTTATCTTATACAGAAATTTGAAAATATAAAGATTAAAGGATTAACTATAGTTACTAAACAGGAAAAAGATAACATAGTTAGAACACCATGAAACTTAAAGCTGTCCTTATTTGAGAATTCTTAACCACACTGAAACCGCCTAAAACGGGAGCTAAGCTTTAAAATTTATTTAATATTTATATTATTTATACAAACATATTAATAACTGATCAAGAAATCAATAAATTTTTTATTTAAGTTTTTTCAAGATCTACCATTATCTGATTAGTCAGCCTAGTGATAAATATTTATTTTTATTAGTATCTATATTTAGGCTTTTATAAAAATTAGCCCATACATAATTCAAATCAAAAGAAGAAAAAAAATATTTTTCTAAACGCTAAATTACTTTAAACAAATCAAAAAGAAATATGTTTCAGATAATCCTCATTGTAAAATGCTCATATCCGTATTTTTATTCTCAAAAGTAAAGGCCGACATTCGGAAAATCTATGATATTTTCAAGCTTATCACCCTTAGGTCCTCTTCTTTTTCAGTTATTTACTTACGTGTTTACCCTTAAGCTGGCAAAAAACTAGTAAAGTATCATGTACAATAGCGCTTTGTATCTTGTCGATGGTATTAAGATAAGCGCTACTAAGATTGCTTTATATACAATAGAATGTAACTCGAGATAGTAATTAGTATAAATGGTTGTTATTAATGTCTGGATCAAATTCCAAGATACTTTTGCTATTCAAAAGCATTAAAAATATTTATTTTCGAATATTTTTAATGGCAATTAATATGCTAAATAACTCTTTTGAACATCAATTTTATTTTTTATACTTTTGGCTGGGATACGCCAAATCAATTGAGTTTTTATTTTTTCAAATTAATATACAACATCTTAAAAATATTGTGACAAAATTTTCAAAGTTACTCGGAGCAAAATTGCCGAAGTTATAAGCATTTGAGCGTTGTTTGCTCTAGACTAGAGCAAGGAGTGAATTAGCAAAACTTTAAAGCGTGTTTACTTCAAACTTGTTATTTTCGAAGTTGGTGTTCTTGATAACTCAAAAGCGACTGGCCTAATCGTTTTGAAATTTTGCATACTAATTCTTCACATATTTCACCAGGTAATAACAAGAGTTTTTGTTTTTTTAATAATTATTAATTTTACAATAACAAATATGTCGATTTTTTAAGCAAAAATCAGTATTTTGTCTTTGAAAAGCTACCAAAACTTGAAAAATCGAAAAAAAGCTCTTCCTTGTTACCATGAAAACGTTTCCTTTTCAAAATAAATTTTGATTTTTTTGTTTTAAATTATTCTATTGCGAGCAATGATGAATACTTCAAAACTGTTTTTTTTTTCAAGGCACCTCCAGTTTCGCCACTGCCAATCACTCTTATAAATATTTTGAAATAAAAATTTGAGAAAATATTTTTCAAATATTGTGTTATTATACAGAAATTAATTAAATAAGCCAAAACTAACTGCATTTCCAAAAAAAATTTTTTTAAAACATTCCTTTTTTCATTAAATTAACTGAACTAAAGTAAAAACTTTTACGAAGGATTGAAAAAAAACCTATTAACAATATACACTAATATTATTGTCTGCGTTTTTATTCTTGAGAACTTCAAACTAATTGTAAGTTTCTTTTATTGGATCTCTAATTAGATTAAGCTCAATGCAAATATTTTTCCGATAAAGTTGCCGCTTTTTTCACAATTTCTCGTTTGTATTATTTTTCCTAAATAATCAAAGAAAACCACTCAATAATAATAAAAAAAACAACCCGTTGAGACTGAAATTATTCAAGCGAGGGTTAAAAATTTTAATTTTCAACTATTTATCACCCAAAATTGATCTGCAAAAACATGTGTTACTTCTCACAAACAGCAATTTTGCATAAAACCATATCAAATAAAAAATTTAAATTAAATTTGAATAATCCAATAAATTATTTTTTTTTTTTGTGGGTGACATTCCCCTTGGCCCCTATCAGACATTAGTTTTTTAAAACGGAAGTAATTAGTAAAGACAAAAGATTGTCTATAAAAAGTGAGGACTAAATGGATATGTATTTAGCTATGTGTTAATTAATCATTATAGTTAAGCATTTTTTTATATATTTTCCATACATATGAGCCACCCCATATGGAATTAGACAAGTGTTAAAGTTTTTTCATTAGTTTGTAATCTGTCACAGATGATTTGCATCCCTTTTTCTAAGGGGTGAGAAATCTTAGTGTGTAAAGAAAAGAGGCCCGCGTCAAAGTGCAAAGTAATGTCTCGATTAAATCACAAAATAAACGTTTCTATCCGGGCTTAAATTCGGTAGTAAAGCGGATGTATGAATATCGGCTTTAGCCATGTGAATTGTCACTTGTTGTTATTTACTCAAAGCTTTAATTTGTGGTGTTTAGAATTTGCACTTGTTTGAAATGATTTCAATGAATTAGTGTCAAAAGAAGTGGGTTCATGGTAGTTATGGCTTGGAGGATTATGAAGAATATTGTTTTTGAGAAAATATATTTCTGAAGAGTTCAGTTTTTTTCAAACACAACACAACTTCTCTTGAAATTGATTTGAACTGATTATAAAAACTTGCATGCTGCGCAATATAAAAGCTATGAACATCATAAAAATCCTAATTTTCCTATATAAATTTCGCATTTAATTATTAAAAGTAAGTTTTGAAGAAGGGGATATAAATCAAATCATGTCAAGGAAATACGGATGTAAATCGAAAAAATATTAATTATCAAGACTGCTGAATATGACACATATTCAAATGTTATAGTCTAGATTTCCACAATGAAGCGCTTTATATCCGAACTAATCTGACTAAAAGATAGTAATTTTAAAGCTCACCTAGAAACTTAGAATAAGCTCTGACATATTTGCCATTAAATATATCCTTTATATTTCCAATCGTCTATTATATGACGAAAGTATGGATACTTCAGCTTTATTTATTAAGCTTTAATATACTGCTGATATTTCAAATAAAACATCAATATTGGCTTAACAGGGTGTTTAAAACAGGGAAATTTAAAAAAAGAGGGATAAATACTCTTTACAAATTATTGATTCAATTACGCAGGCGCAAAAGTAACTTAAGCGAAGTGGAATAAAATTTTTGAAAATATTATTCGCTACTTTATTCCCATCTTTTCTTTTCTATAGAAGAACATTAAATGCGCAACCCTTTTATTCGAGCCCTTTTATTTGGATATTCAACGGACAATTATTGTTGTGTTATAGCTGCCTACATTTATTCCAGTTCATTGAGCTGAAAATAGTTAATTGAATTTTAAAAGTTGTAAAACATTGAAATTCGTTCGATTCTTGTCGTTTACCCTTCATTGGATCAGGTAATGTATTAATTTTAATTTTATATGGTTGAAATTTTATCACTAGTTTCTAACTGTCCTTAACCATTGTTAACAAGCACTTTCTTTATGAAATTTTTTCATTTTACACTGTTGATATATTTTGTTAAATAAAAAAACTGTTTTTTGTTCATGCAATTATTACATGTTTTTCTTTTGCCTCATAAACACGGAGATTGAATTACTGTTTTACGCTGTTCTATAGATGTGATAAAGATATTTTTGCTTGATTTTGGTGCAAATCTGCCGGAATATTTGATCTATATATTTGGTTCGACATTTAAAAAATTGGTTTCTCCTATCAATAAACTTTAACAAATTTTTTCGCGGGAATATTAAACTTCTTTTATTATAAAAATAAGACCTATGAATATTAGAAAAAGAAGATAAGTTTATGACTTGGACAGGGAAAAAAGTTTGATTAGTATTAATTCCAGACTTCTATACAAACCAAAAAGAGAACTAGAATTTTTTGAATTAACTGATTCAATGATCGATGAAGACGATGTTACTAATATTCAATCACATTATGAAAATAATGATCAGAAGGTTAAATAAAATAAAAGAAATAAAGGCGAAAAATATCATACAAAAACTGGAAATATTACTCCTGTAAAATAATTTAAAATGAAGATTACAAATGTAAGAAAGTGTGCAAGAATCTTATTAAAAAGAATAATCGAAAATCTTTTTTTAATTTTTTTTTTTTTTGAAATAGGGGATTTTTGCAAACAAAATACATTTAGTGTATGCCATTAAAAAGAAGACGAAGAAGAAATTTCAAGGGAACAGTCAGAAAACGGAGAGACTTTTATAGAAAAACTATCTTAATATTGAAAAAAAAAGCATTTCAACAGTTCTTTATAGTAACATTTGATACTACGTGGAAAAATGCAAGGATTTTGCAGAAAAAGTGATGTGCATGCCGTAGAAGACCATATAAAAAGTTTTCTATTACTATAGAACAAAGCTCTATTTAAAGGAATTTCTTTATTTGGAAAAAAGTAAGACCTAAAATCCTCAGTAAAATTACTTTCTTGCCACTATATAAACCTTCAAGCGCTATAACAAAAGAGAAATACTATGACATGATGAATTTACCAATTTACCATAAGTATTTTAATATACTCTAGTTTTAACAAAAAGTAAGTTTAAAATATAAATTTATTTTTTATTTGTTGTTGCCTTAAAGAAGTAATTTACATTTAACATTTGTTTATTTATGTCGCCTAACTGAAATAAATTCCTAATAAACTTACTTATTCTGTGTTTAAATGTCTTCATTTTAATTATAATTTTTTACATTAAAAATTACTTTTCAGTGAAGCTAATGTCTAATATACAAATATGGACGTAAATTTCCTCATGATTTTATTTTTTATAATATATTATTTTTGAAAGCGGTATAAGTCCATTTGGAACTAAGAAAATCGTTTATTTTAATGAATATTTTCAATAATTATTATTTTATTATAAAATCTAAAAAGTGTTAATAACATCACTCAGATAGATTGACATTTGCCAATGTTTTTAAATTAATTGAAAAGCAAACCCTTAAATTACTCGATACATGAAAAAATAACTTACAGTTCGTTTGCAGTGGCCAGAATGCAATGCAAGAATACTATTTTTTGCTCCATATATAAAGAGTTTTATTTTATTTTATTGGGTTAGTAGATAATGAAGTAGTTGACAATTGTTCACTCACTTTTAATTTGCTTTTATTAAAACATTTATAATAAGATATTTTAGTTTTTTTCTTAACATTCATTTAATAAATGTGAGCATCAATTTGCTGCTTTATACTTTGAAGGCTTCCTAAATAATATTAAACTAACATTTTTGATTTTTAGATAATATTTATTTAACGGATTATTCAAAGTATCAGACTAACTCCAAAGTGACAAAACAGCCATACACGAATTATATTTTTCAGAATTAATTTTCCAAAATTTCTGAAGTCCTAACTTTCTTATTCAGTTTTTAGATTTATCTTACTTGATATATTTTTCAACACTTTTTATTTTTTCATTCTTTTCTATCCTTTTATTAAGCTATCACGGGTTGATTTTGAAACACAAATGATTTAGATAATCTACAAGGACTAAAACTTTAATAAAAGTTTACTTATAACTTCCTGCTAATTAGGATAATTTAGTCAATTAAGTCATTTTTACGTTTGTTAGCTTTTCTTTAGGAACCCCTATATGAATATCAATAAGAACCCATAATTATTAGATGAATTTCAGTTTTATTACTTCCTCTTCTGTTGTCATATATTGATTAAGTAATGATAGAGGCTGCAGCTATCACGGGTCTGCGTCAATTTTGTTTTGACATATTGAAAACTGAATAGTGTCAAATTATCAATAACTAAAAAAGAAATATTAAAGCTTCCCTTTAAAACTCTCATTGAAATTTGAAGCAATGTTCGATGATATTGAATTATTTTTTGCTGAAAAATTATAGAGCTCCTTACGTCTTTTTAAATCTAAAACTCATAACTAAAAAGAGAGGGTTAATCTCAGGTTATTTTTATTGTTAGATCTGTCAGAATAAATGTGAATCATACAATCCTTTTTATTTTATATTAATCCTAACAATAAATCTTTAAATAGTATTTTTCCAACTAAGCTTAAGTGCAAAAAATAATAGTCTTTCAGCGTTATTCATTTCCTGGATCCTATTTGGAGTTGACACATATTCAAATATTATATTGTAGCTACATAATTGTAACTTTAATTAAATTCAAATGCATAACTTTTGAAATATTTGTGAACATAGACATTTATCCTTTTTAATCTATTGCCATTAACAGGATTAAAGAAATTGACGCCTAACTTCTGTCAAGAGGGTCAAAAGTGGAAGCGTACGCCATGAAAAGGTTCGATGTTTAGGAACATCTGTCATAGTCAAACGTTCATTTTAAGATGGAATAAGAAATTTGAAGATCTATTTCTATTTTATGTCCACAATTGATAAAATTTTTCTAAATTTACCTTTTTCTAAACAGTTTTCATTCAGAGGGAGTAACAATTAATCATTCTTCCTTTTAAGCAAAAATCTTGTAAAATATGTCAAAATAGTTTCACGCTAAGATCCGTATACTCGGCTTCCTTTGTAAAAGCAAGTTTATTATTTTTGTAAACATAAGATATTAAACTGTATATATTCGAGTTTTGTAAACATATTAAGATCTCAGATTAAACACATGTTAAGTTATAATCGACTTCTCGTTCATTTTATTAGCTTTGGCTAACGAAAGATCGTTGATCAAGGCAAATACTGTGTGCTTTGCTGCCAACCAGGTTTTTTTGATCGCCTTTAGTATAATCTTTGTAGATCATTGCTTCTATAAAATGATTTTGTTTTATTTACATTTAACATGTGCTGCTGATTAAATCCCTACAAATTTTTATTGTCTGTTTTTTAATGACAGTCCTTGTTTATTACTTATTTTAAGTTTTAGTAATTCAAATGAACTTCCGTTAATTATTAAATAAATATAATTAGCCTTTCATTGCATATGCATTTTCTAAAAAGCACTTGGAGCTATTTTGAATTGGCTTGAAATATAAATGATAACTGAGTAGTGACGATCCGATTAGAAAAATTTTACGTTAGAACAAAACCTTGAAAATATAATATAATCGACACTCAACTATTGATTTCAATATTAGTGGAGTCAAAAGAGCATTTAACTTCGAACTTCTAAAGAACAGCTCCGATTTTGATAACTTTTTTTTTTTTAAATTACCATTTTTATATTATTTGAAATCAGAAACTTTTTGGAGCGGGGACGGAATTATTTATATTGTTTAATCAATAATTTTTTATACTTATACAGGGTGACCCAAAAATGTATAATTAAATGCTTAGGATAGAAAGTAGATAAAATTTCATGGACAAAAAACACAAAAAGTTAGACCCCCACTTCCGGGCATTTTTTGAGGTTTTTTGCTCTTTTCTTAGAAAAACGCCAACATAATTTGTGTTTTTTTTATTTTCTTAAGTTACAAATGTTTTCCAATGAAAAATTTGTACATTTTAATAGCTTTACTCTTTTCCATAGTGCAATAAAAATTTTGCAAAGTCAGCCTTTCCCGATAATTTGAGGGCCTTAAGGGCTTATCAATATTTCACACCCACGTAAAATAACTGTTTTTGAATACAAGCTGAAGATATTTGAGTTTTGAATTAGTTTAGTGGAAAAAATTTGAAATTCGTTGTATTCTAGGATAGTTTTTTGATGGCGTTTTAAGTCTATACTCATCACTCTACCACTTATGGCTTTTGAATCTATGTGTTAATAAAAAAAAAGAAGATATTTTTTGATAGCCTATAATATTGTTTTATTATTAAAATAGCAAAAATTGAACAATAATAACATGTGACGGAGAAAAAATTTTTTAAGTATTAAAAGTTTGAAAAAATCTCGGGTTTTTTTTAGGTTTTTGTTTTTTTCTCAAAAAAGTCCCAGCATAGATTAATATGTTATATTTATTTTCGTAAGCTACAAATGCTTTCCAATAAAAAATTGATACATTAATAGCGTAACTCTTTCCCATAGTGCAATGAAAATTTAGTAAAGTTAGTTTAAAGGAAAATACGAAGTATTTTAGCGAAAAAAAAATTAAAAAAGTAATATTTTATCAAATATAAAAAAATTTCTGGTTTATTTATATGGGTTAATGATGTTTTTAATGTTTCTCTACAATTCAAGAGAATACTAACTTTTCGTATATTAATAACTCACTAATTCTCTATTGCGAAATAATGCATTTCTTATACAACATGCACTTTTATTTATTAATCCCTTCAAAATCAATTTAATTTTTATGCTTGAAAATTGTTATTTAAATAAAGTTTTCGAAGGTATTTGACATAAAATTTAGTAAATTTGACACAAATTCTGCTTTGTTGACAGTTAAGTCGATTTTAAATCGTGAAAATTGGAGACTTAGTTTAAGCACGAAGTTAAGTCTAATTAAGGATTAAGTATAAACTGTGAAAAAATCTGCTTTTTAAGTTGACAGATGCCCTAAGAATGACTTAAGTATGAACTGTGAAACCGGGCGTAAGATTTCAAAAAAGGATGGATTAATATATTGATAACTTTCATTGCCTGCTTAGAAAAAATTCCCGAAAATAATTTTTTTAGGAGGGTCAAAATTTTTATTTATTAAATCAATTGTACGTAGCCTGCCGCCAACTTATAACTTGGTTGCTATTATTAATTTCTAGCCCTGCGACTTTCTGCTTTCAGACTTATTTATGTAAAAATTTCGATTCGAAATAACAACAGGTCTGCAGTGTTGGTTAAAGAATTTTCAGAAATAACTTCGAAATATGGTAACAAAAGTGTCAAATGAAAGCTTGAATTTAAAAATAAGTGTAGATCACTTCCGAATTTAGAATTAAGATCATTAGTTTTGCGAGTTAAGTGCTAATGATTTTATATAAAAAGATAAAGTGAAGCTGAATTTCATTAGCACCTATCCGAGCATGATACCTCTAATAAAGTGTTCACTTCAATAAATATTGTTTCCATTATGGCGCTTATTTAAAAATTATTCTCACTACAATATACCTTAATATTTATTTTCCTTTATTATGTAATATAACCATATTTTCTTTTTCAATATAATATTACTAAATAAAAATAAACACAAAAATGTTGTACCAGTGATACGTGGTATAAATTTACTTTTTCCAACAAATAAATTAAACTCAAAGACGCAAATGCTGATAGATCTTAAAATATCTAAAGATATAGGCGCACATACATATGTTATATATAAATATATTTAAATTAATTTTCCTTAACTTCAACCAGAAAAAAAAATTCATAAAAATTTTACTAAAATCTACATAAAACTATTGATTAAATAGCTGGGATGAATACAAAAGGGTAGAACTCCTCGAGTTTTACGCATTGACCCTTATTTTTATTCTTTTGTAAAATTTTAAAATTTGTATCATTACACTAAAAGAGAAATTTAACACCATGTCTACTGAAAAGTAAACAGTAAAATTTATTGAAAAGAAAACAAACAAAGAAGGAGTGTTTAGAAGGTATCAAACTATAACGTAAAGAACAAACACAAGTTTACCCCTCGAAAATTCCAGTCAACCAAAAAGTATATAACTCAAAACTCCGCCTTTTTATTTATGTACATTTTTCTGGGCATGGGCAATCATTTGCTGTTTGAAACTATTTTATTGTTCAACCCTGTTACCCAGCAGTTGCCTCATCTCTGCATAAGTGAAAAGACCGAATTTTTTTGGAAACGGATAAAGTGTATAATCCTTCTTAATTTAAGTGATAAATTGTTATTACACATGTGTGCTCAGTGCTCCTAGATAATATGGGTAAAATGTAAAAACAAATTAAAAGAAAAACTTTTTTGTGGAAACCGACAAAGTAGAAATAAATTTCGTTTTAATTAAATAAAAAAAAAATGAACGACGCAGCAACTCTAGCTGGCATGATTCCTTATGATTCAATTGGGCTATATGAGCAGCCTAAACCTAGGTTTATTTTTAAAATGCCAAGAGTGGTTCCAGACCAAAAGTCTAAATTTGAAAGTGATGAACTATTTAGACGACTAAGCCGGGAGAGTGAAGTAAGTTGAATTTTTATCTATTAAAAACTTTTATATATACTCAAAGAAACTTATTCTGAATCATCGCTAACTACTAGCTATAAAAAGTTATCTTTTGAATGGTATTTCCTTTTTCTCAAATCTAATTAATATGCAAACGTCACTTTCGATTAAAAATTTTATCGTCGAAGTGCTCGTAGCGAAGGCCACTGTCCCCAACTGGTGTTGTAGCAGTGGAATGTGAACGCGTAATCGCTAGGCTAACTGGCCTACATTTATTTACCGAAAATAAAAAAAAAATAAATATATATATATACATATAATCTGATTATTCTTTTCGGGATTTCTTTTATGTATAACGTGTGACTTTTTTGATAGGCACGAAATATATATAAAAATATTTTAATATATTTTTTTACGTCTTAATTTGAGTATAAAAAGTTGTTTTATGTGGATATTAATGTTTTTATTTTGCACTATAATTTGCAAATGCTTTACCATCCGGTCAGGTACTTTTACCCTTTTTGTGAACCCAGGTAAATTGCCAATCAAATAATATTGATATTAATTATAATTTTTCTCATTTCGTGACTGAATGGTATTGGTGATATATGCGTGACAGCGGTATTAAAGACTCAGTCTTAATGTCTTGGCAAAAAAGAGGCAAGAAAAGAATAATTTACGTCTATATTAAAACCCAAACTTAACTATTAGATAGATTGAAAGACAAATTGAATTATGAATGCGATAAATATAATCTGAAGATAGTTTCTAAGAATTTTAATTTTTTAAATATATTCTTATTATATTTCGCTCATTTACACTTAGTTTGGTTTCTATTGAAAAATACAATTTTTATATGAGACAACTAGACAGTCCAAAAAATAACTTGTTATCGTTTTTTTTTATCAATCGGTGAATTGTTAAAACTCTCATAAATAATTTGTGTTTGGGGATGTTTTTTGGAACGGTATTAGACTTAGTCAAAGTTAAGCGAACTTCAAGGCCCAAGTCAAAAGTAAGCCATCATCCTTTGTTTCTTTTTTTCCTGTTTATTCTATAACAACTCTTTTTTTGTTTCTTTTAAATGCTAATTATGTTAACCAGTCCATTCACAATTTCCTTGGAGATCACTTTTAATACTAGGTTTCCACAAAATAGCAAATAATTCTATGTACTCTTTGTGTAGAAAAAGTTTTTCAAATTCTATGTTGGAAAAGGTTTTTTTTCATTTATGCACTTTCCAGAATCTCAGGTGGCAGTTCCTCTGATATCTAATCCCCCCATAATTAATTTGAAACACTTAAGATTAAAAATTATGTTATAAATTGTTTAAGATTAAACAATAGACCAGCCTTGGGAAAAATATTTTAGCAATGCTAGTATTAACTAAAACAATAACCAAAATTAGATTAAGGTTAAAATAAGAGCTAAAATAATAAAGAAAAGCATGAAAACTGAAAACTGAAAATAACCTAAGTTTCCACGTAACTGTCCTTTTCTCTTTCTATTTTATTTTGCACATTTAATGCTTTGCAGTTTTACATTTAAAACGATTAAATTTTTTCCTCTATTCACATAAAATCTGTTTTATTTTAAAATTAAAAACATAGATAGAAAATCGTTTAATATAGCCAATTATATTCGTTCTAGGTACGTTATACAGGTTATAGGGAACGAGCTCTAGAAGAACGACAAATACGTTTTCAAAATGGCTGCCGTGAAGGGCATACCGAAATATCATTTGTCGCATCTGGAACTAATTTACAATTAGTTTTCAATGCTAATCAAAGCCCCTATAATCAGGACAAGGAATGTGATTTTGACAAGGAACAGGGAAAGGTAAGTGAAATCAATTAATTTGTTACAATTGATGTGCGCCACTCAACATCTTGTCAAGCCTATTGTTTACTTTTAATACGATAGCTTCTAATTGATATAATTGATGTGACATTTTCTGAAAATTCACATACAGTCAAAAAAATTTATTTTAGAAATCACAAAACATTTTTTTTCTGAGTGGTGTAAATTATTGATTCGTTTCGTAAGGTGGAAATTTATAAAAAGAAAATCACCCAAATTGGGGGCGGTAAAAGGGAATTTCATATTTTCCAATTGGAAAATTCTCAACTGTTACCAGAGGGGACGGAATCGATTTGCTCATCCCTTTTGCTTGTTGCTTTGATAGTGTTAAAAATATGTAATTATATTTTCTATGGAACATGCGCTTTACAAGCTTATCGATTGTCAGCCATTTTGTTAAATTTATATCTCAATTTTAAATTTTGAATATCGTATTTAACTATTGTTTAGTTAGTATTTTAAATTTTTAGTTACATGATAATAATTTTTGAAATTTTTGGAAATTTAATGCACAAATTGTATCATCGATTGCAGATAAAGAACATGACGTTGAATTTTCGCTAATGAACAGTTAAAAATGTAAAAGTTTGCTAGAAAACAATCAACAGTTTAAATGGAATTAAAATTTCATTATTAAAAGATTGAAAAAAAATCATAGAAAACAGAAACATAAAACATTTAAACACAAAATAAATTGAGATATTAAAACGTCATCAAACTAAGCTTAGAACTCAAGAAAAAGAAGAGATTTAAGGGGAAGACGTAACATTAAATTTAAAAATTTCGGTCTTATAATGCAATAGCGTTTAAGCTTCAAATTCTCATCAAACAATTTCAATAGGCCCCTATGGTAATAATGGTTACACAAAACTAAATCATATTCCTTAATTTTTCATTTCATTTATCATTTTAATATCTAAATCTTTTATACTTTATCCGTTTTAATAATTCACTAGAGCATTTTCGAATCCAAAAGAATAGGAGGTAATCTAATCCATTTTTATTATTCTAGAACGTGTTCTATTATCTACCAGCAAACAATCAAATTTTAAAATTTTATCCAAGGAATATCTGACTATTAAACCTTAATTATCTACTATAAAACTATAGATACAATACGCAACAGTTATAATAATGGAACGTAAGTCAAGACTCCTTCACCTAAATTAATTATCCTGTTGTCCTATTCAATTGAGCATGCCCTTAGTAAATTGCTTGGGATGTACATAAAGTGGCCTTAGATATACCTTTACTTTAGGACTCTTTTAAATGATCCCAAAAGTCCATGGAATGACTACCCTTGACATGAGGATGTGAAGCATATGTCGGAACAAGAGTTACGTCTATGACAGGAATCGGACACGAAAAGCAACAAACAGAAATGTGTAATTCATGGACTAATTGTTTATTGGCAACTTCCGGTCACGCAGCAGTGGGTCCTAAAATCTAGAAATAATTTTCGACTTTTCTGAAGAAACTTTGTTGTTGTTTTTTATGATTATAGTTTTTGCATTTATTTTTTTGTTTTCCTTTTTGTAAATGTGTTTTATAATTAGAGTAGGGTGTTTGCATGACTTTTGTGGATACTGTTATCTTTATACGGTTTACAGAACTCTTTAACGGATCTTATTAGGAATTTTAAAAAATTTTGCTAGGCAATATTTTATTAAATTGTTATAAAGATAAATGAAAGAATGAAGACTCATTTCAAACAGGCTGAAACATATGCAACCGCACTTTCACGTCTAGGTCAGAAGCTATCAAGTGAGAGATAATTTTCAATAAGAGCTCTCGCGGTTCTACACAGTTCAGCCCGATAGCTAATTTTAAAAAGACACTTCTGTAGGATAATTGCAGTATAAAAATTAAAATTTTCTCTAGTTATTCTGGATTTATCATAGCCAAACAAAAGGAGATAACCAAAGATATAAAAAAATTCCCTTGCTGATTTTTGTTGCAGTTTCTTGAAAGAAGTATACAAGAATAATTCCCAAGGTTATGAATAGTTCCTTTAACTTGTGTAATACTTAAAAAAGAATTTTAACTAAGGAAAATGAGGTACTTGTAACTTTCATCTTGTTCAAAATATTAAGTAAAATTCATAAAAATTCCAACGGCTGTAAAAAAAGATTCATGCAAAGATCATGCAAAAATTAATACGCTCTAGAGTCCAGACTCTAAACCAATAATATAGAATTCCTATTTTTAACAAAAATGCCAAATACTCGAATGGAATTCATTTTCTTGTTCTATTTCTATCTTTTAGACTATAATTCGAAGGAAAAAAATAAATCTTATAATTAATATAATAAGGTCAAATATTAATTTAATTTTGAAAAAGATAAATTTGAAATGCAATAAACTTTAAAAGAAGCAAGTTGCTATTTAAATCAATGCTAAAAAATGGGTTAGTAAATATTAGAAAAAATATATTTTCTTTTGAAAAAAATAAAAGGAAGAGCATAAAAATATAGCTCGCACCAATGATTTTATTAAACTTTAAGAGGGAACAAAGTTACACGACGAGCGCGCGATGCTGTGTTAAATGCGCTAAAAACCCTTAAACTCAAGAAATATCCAAAAAAATTGTTTACTTTAAGAATATCCGACAAATTTTTCTTTTTAACATAACTCACATTAAATATAATGACTTTTGTAAAATTAAAGAGAAAATTGCTAATGTGCTTGAACCATTCAAGATTCGTTATTTGAAATTAATATTTGGGAAAAAGCGCAACATGTTTGACTCTTATTAGTGTAAAATAAAGCAGAACACTAAATGATTTCCATGCGCAAATTTCCTTTCGTAGTTCCAATTTTTAAAATAAATTCTGGTTATTTTTTACTGCTATTGCTAATTATCTTTCAATAATAAAGTCTTCAAATGTGATAATTATACATTTAAAATATAGTATTTTATTTCTCCGTTTAACTAAAATTTAACAATTTCTACCTGTCTCTATATTATAGCTAATCCCTTGTGTGTATTCAAGGGAGTTAAATTTCTTGTTAAACATTTTCCTAAAATTTTCTTAAATAAATAACAAAAGCATATAACCCCTGGGAGATGTCTTAAAATGATATTGTAAACAGTTATTGCCTCATAAATCAGTACAAAAAGGACATAAAAGGAGCTGCCTACACATTTTCCAGGAAAATGGACAATATGCCAGAAGGTTAAACATCTTAGTTAAGTAGTCATTTGTTAATAGTAGTAGAGTATTAGAAGATCAGCCTTCTCAGTTATCTACCTTTGAAATTATACTAGGCGATTTTAAAATATATCCTTTGTTTGTCTTTTACAGGTGTTGATTGTAGCACTGATATTGATTTCCGTTTATATATTTTTATTTGTTATTTCTATATAAAAAAAAATGGCTTCTTTTAAAATTTACTTTTTAGGTTCATATTAAATCACATTTCATAATGAATGGCGTATGCGTCCGTTTTCGTGGCTGGTTAGATTTAGAACGCTTAGATGGTGTTGGCTGTTTGGAATACGATGAAAGAAGAGCTATACATGAAGATACAATTTTAAGAGAACAAATAGAACGTTACAATCAACGATTACGGGAATTTGAAGATACTAAACGTGCATATAGAGATAATAGACAGGATGAAATGGATGCTGTGAGACGCGGAGTCGCTACTGGTGGTATTGGCGTAGGTGTAGGTGGTGGCATGTGGCGACGGTAAAATTTTATTTTTATCTTTTAGTTAGTGTTATTATTAAAAAAACATAAACAAATATTTGACTTTTATGTGATTTTGTTATTTAAAAGGAATTAAGTTTTCAAATTTTGTTATTTTATGCAAGATTTGTACAGTTATTTTGCGTTTAATAAATTTTAAAATATTTGATTATAAACTAAATACAAATTTAATTGAAGTTGAATTTATTTCTAATAACCTTTTCTTAAAATTAAGAATAACATATTTTAAATTTATAAGAAAAACTGACTACCCAGTCAACTCATAGTCAACTCATGAAGTAAGTGAATTTGGATGACAATTCCAGTATACCCAGTCTTAAATAAAAAGTAGTAAATCGTTGAACTTGACGAACGGTTTTCAGCTAACCTAAATCCAACTTAATACATACTTGAAACAATTCGTAAAAGTTTTCTTTTACTATTTTAATCAAGTCAAAAATTCTTATCGACTTTGGACTTAATTGAATTATTTATATAGAAATTTTAGTACACTCTTTGTTAAATTTCATATCAGGACTAATTTTGCTTTTTAAGAAGATTAATATGTTACCCTAACAGTCCCAGGAATTAAAAATAAAGAAAAATTTTTGTCCAAAACTCAAATTTAATCTTCAATATTATTTACCTCAAGGACAGTACAACTGAAAATTAAAATCCTTCAATTTTGCTATTGAAACTTTTGTTTTGTGAAATAATGCAACCGATACATTTTATCCATATCCTAAAAAATTTGAGCCTTAACATAGGTTCTTCCAATAAGCACACTGACAATTGGACTTTTAGTAGTGCAGTATGCATGTTTTTATCTTGTTTAAATAACCTCAAACAGGACTCCGAAGCATATTTCTTTTACTTATTGGACCACTGTAAGGAACAAAAGGCTCTTTTTTGAATTTTATGCTTGTTGAGTAAAGATAAACGCGTTAGTCATTGGATTCAATTTTAGTGTTTAAATTTTGTTATATAAACAAGGAAAAATATTTCTTTTGCGAAGAGAGATCTAAAAACATTGATTATATGTAACGTTTGTATAGGTATATGTAACAACAATTTTGATTAAATTGAATATAAATCAAATTTTACTAAAAAGCATGTCATCTCTGTATAATGTCGAATAAATAATCTTTAGAATTGTTTACTTGAACGATTTTTGATAAAACTCTTGCAATACACAAAAAAGAGATCATGGGTCAAATATTCCAATTAAAAGAAGATTATCCTGTTTTCAATACCTGCTATCCATCATTGTGCTTGTTAGAATCCGTTATAATATATTCTAATCCATATAGGAGATAATCTCAATATTTTCAATAAAGGAAGCAGGTGAATTGAAGCTTGAAGTTTTTTTGATGATAATTCAAAATGATGAGAATATTTGCACGTGAACAAAATAGCCTGGAAAGCATTAATTACAACATTTAGAATGATCAAAAAGGGGATAAAAAATCACTTTGTGTCTTTTTATCATTAAATTGGTTCATTCATCTTGTTTTTAGATTTAATTTGTCTAAATCAGTTGCATCTGAGCCTCCTCATAGATTCACGAAAATTTATGACCTTGTTTGTATCTTATATTGAAATTAAACCCCTTTGAAATATTTAACCCGTCACCCTTTTCCTTAAGGCAAGTCAATTTTCAAATATTACCCGTTTGAGGGATTCAAGCGAAACCAATCGACTAACTATTAAGATCGTGATTTGTACGGGGCGGGAAAGGGTATAAGCATATGTTGTCAGAAATTATTATTATTTTTTTTTTTTGTATAAAAGAATAAAGGAGATAGCATAACTAAATGCCATGTAAGAATACAAGCTGTTGACAGAAATTGCTGGGAAAAAAAGGCTTAACAAGGTGATGTTTCAATTTTATTATTTTGAAGTTGTTTTTTGTTTTGTAAAAGAATCAATGTGTCATTTAGCAGGAATTAATTCTAAATAAGTTTTGGTTGTCTGGATTAAATAAAAAAAAAACAATTTTTTTAATTTCCTTATTATAAAAGGACAATTTTTTAATAACAATTGTTTATTGAAGCCTAATTTTATTTTTATTTATCATGAACTTATACTTCTAGATTCCTTTAAACTACTAAACGACAAACATTGAATTTCGGAATGGAGTTTTTTTTTCTCAGTGACAATGTTGGTACCAGCACTATTATTGTATTATTGTATGAAACAAAGCCTTTTATTTGAAGGAGTGTCAAACAATTTTAAATTAAACGTACTTGAAAGATTTTTTTCCGCATGAAGTGCTTATATATTGGTAAAAATAATAGCAAAACGAAATGAAGAATTGGAGGATTAGATCCTATATTTTTTTGAATTTGATCAATTTTTGGCGTTGTGTGTAATGACAATCAGTTTAAAATGTTTGATTTAAAATAAAGCACTTTCCTAATTCAAATAATTTCACTATATAACGGTATTATTCAACCCTAATTTTTCAGTTTAATATATTTGAGAATTTATTGAGCTAGGGCTGTGTTATAATGATTGACACAATCATAATCATGTAAGCATTTCGGCCCATACATGGAATCTTTATTATCTAGCAACGGCAAAAACTTCTTACAAAATCAGATATGGAAATTTGGATTAAAATTAAATGCAAACTTTTACTTTTTGTACTAAATTTTTGTTTAAGTGAAATGTATAATGAACAATTACTGAGAGAATACTAAAAGAATTAGAAAAGAATTCCTAATATGTCGTTCCTGAATTAAAGCTTTTAGAAAATTTGAAGTTGATGAAATCTTTACAAAATTTATGCCTAAAGCCTAAGGATTTATTAAAATGAAAACAAATGCAACACTTTGACATTTCATGAAGAAAACTATAAAATATTTTTCTATTTTATAATATTAAGTTTTTTTTCAAATATTTTGACTGTATTTAGCTAAGTAATTTCGAGTCTAGTCATTAATATTCCTCGATCATAGTATCCGTTTTAGATTATTTTTATATGGTCTTTCAAAAAATCAAATTTGAAAATTATTTATGAATGGAAAATCTTGCGAATTCTACATATGTAAAAAAGTTTTCAAATTTTGGTATATAAAACAAAATACTCAGAATAGTCGGTTGATCAAAAGAAGAACTATTTATCCACTTGATTTACAGAATTGAATAGAAATGATCAGTTTGGAAAATGTTTTACTCATCTTGAATAACATATGAATTTGAGGGTGTCTTTTTTTTTAAAAAAAGATAGCATTAGGCTAATCCAGAAAAAAGGAACATATTAGTCAAACATAAGATTGATCCTTCCGAAAAAGTAAGCCGAGAACAAAAGCAACAAACTAACAAGGACAGGTAGCAATAGCAGCTTCATAGTATAAAGCAACATTAGAAACATCAGCGTGCAAATAGGATAACGTCAACTAAGCCGTCGAATAGAATGAAGTTGCTTAAACAAAAAATAAAGATGTCATTCTTTAAAAATTGCACAAAAAAATATAATATTTTTTCCTCTTTTTTTATTGTTTCGTTTATGGAATCTCATTTCAGAAAATACTTTTATGTTAGCTCCATGTGTTTTCTATTTATTCGCCTAAAGCTATTGCATTTTTAGTATTCGAGTGTCGATGACATGCTGTGAGACGTATTGTCGTTACATTTTTCAATAATTTTTGACCCTATTCGATCAGTGACGTCAAAAAGGGATTCTTTTGTTGGAACCTGTCAAGAGAATTTGATTTCTATTCCCTAGTTACTTGTACACACTTTATATACCTTAAATTTTAATATATCTACGAGGGTAGTAAAGAGAGGTGTCAAATCATTACTTGTTTATTTATGAGGCGATTAATAGGGGACAATATTATGTTGACTACTAGTTCTATTTTGATAACTATTAACTGAAGCATAACATTGTATAAATATATGGCGTAAGGATATTTTGATTTGCAAACAACTTAAGCACCACAAAGTACATAAACAGTTGGTAGTGTTACAATTTTTAATATAGAATTCTAATTTAAGAAACCCAAAAGTTTTAAGGTAAAAAACCAACTATTTTTTGTTAAGTAATCAGGATCTTAAACACATTATTTTGCAACTGGCTGTTTCATATGTTTATTACAATTAGCAGGTGATGCAATCCGGGATCTGCCTTTCTAGCTGACTTCTTTAAATATAACAATCTTCAGGTAATGGTTTATTGGCTGGCATGCTGTGATCCATAAGCTGAGGTTCACCACTGACTAGTGAAAGTCCTATTCCTTACTTAGTAAAAAAAGAAACTAAAACTTTATACTGAAAATATAATTTTTACTTATTTGTCCAGCAATCATTAGAGAGTGTATCAATTTCACAAAAAACTAATCTAAATGGAAAATTGATAATGAAATAGGATACCTAATATTTCATTATTATTATTTGATAACCATCTAAAATTCATCGAACTGGAAAATAATTGTCGTACCACCCAAGAAATAGAGCGCACTTTTGATATGAAATGTCTGCTATTTGATATTTGCATGCAAATAACCTGCATTCTTGTATATCATAATTTGTGCATCCTTTGGTGACAAAAATCTATAAGGTTTCCTAATGAAAATGTTTTTTATCCAGTAAAATATATTTTCCCAAGGTTTCATTGATGGCAGACGCTATTATCGTCATTCCTTTTAATCCTTTGATTCTATTATAATAAATAATGACACTAGAAGAAACTGTATTAATATTATTAGAATTTTCTTAAAGATATTCTTCTTTATACCACAAAGCAATAAAATAAACTCATGAGCCCTGTCAAAAAGAAATATATAAACAAAAGGAATAATACCAAAATATAACATAAATTAAACTTAATTAAACTGTTAAATAAAAAAGTTTGACACAATATTAACACATACGAGAAAGAATTACATATATATAAGTTTAATTAAGCATTGTAAGCTTATATGATATTTTCATTTTAAGTATTTGAAAATTATTTTTAATAAATTACTGTACTTGCAATATTTTTTCATTTTATAAGATAAATCTTTAACTTTTTTAGCAATTACTTTGCATTCCTTTGTAAAGAAAAAATTGGAAACACTGGAAATTCAAACGAAGCAAGACTAATAATGATATCATACGACCAAATTAATAATTCGCATGCAAATGAGTCAATGACCTTGACATTTTTGCCAAAATTTGTCTTTTGCCCAAAAATATAGTATAAATAACAGTGCTGGCTGGAACTAACTATTAACCCAAAGGGCGAGTCCAGAGTAGTTTTTTGTTATCTACGATCTGCGATCTGATCGCATGCTATTTCTTCTCTCTTTAGCCTTGTTATTTTATATTCCTATCTTATATTGCATTCCTTTCATTCTGAAAAATTAAGGAATGTTCTGTAAATCAGTAAAACCCATGATTGTTACATTAAAAAGCCCTCCGGGTGACTATCTTTTCAAATACTGGATGGCAATTGGCATTAAGCCTTAAATATAAAATTTAGTATAGCCAAAATATTTAGCTTTTTAAAATTTAAAGGCCAACTGTCTGCAGTTAATACTACAATCATAATTCGACTTACGCAAATAATCAATCTCAAATTCAACCATGTTATATCTTTTCTCGAAAATATTGAGAAAATTAACAAAACTAAAAAAAAATTTAATGTTTCCTTTTCTCAAGGGTAAAAATTTGGTTTCCGAATTTCAGTCATTATATCAATAAAATCTAGAACATTTTATTAATAAAAAAAATATTACAATTTCATGGCTGATAAAGTTATATAGCAAGAAAAAGCAATAAAATTAGTAATGGTAAAGGGTTACACTATTTACTAATAAAAATCAGAACTTTGTGCACAGCAAAATTCGTCATAGTATAACGATTTCCACGTCAAATTATCCTTTTGATAAAATGGCGTCTAAGTAAACGATTCAATGAGATTTAAATAATAAAAAATTTGAACCTATTTGCTCAATTGTATAACTATTGTCGTACTTGCATATTGCTTCCATTTATCTTTGGATTATTTAAATAAATTTTATGGATAAATCTGATGATAGAGCATTATGATAGAACCCTTTTCTAAAGAGTCTTGAGGAGACAGCCACTGACATTTTTTAATTTCTCATTTTCAGGGTATCACATGCAAATATTGAAATAGGTGTGAAACTGCCCTATTTTATGTATCAATAGTACTTTAATCCTTTTAAAAACTATTGAGATGTTATACTGAATGACAGGAACCCTTTTTTATTGATGTCAACCCCTTGTTCTATGAATCTTTTGTGTATGCAGATTTCACATATCTTTGATGCTTTGTGCAAACAACTTTTGGATTAGTGTCGAATCATTTTATTTTATAGGACTCTCATCGATGTTCATTTGACATTTATTATCCATAGAGATTTTTAACTTTTCAAAAACTGTTCTTTAATTATAGCAAACTAACAAGTTTTTGGACATAAACAAAGATAATAAGTTACAATATACAACTTTGTAAAGATTTTCAAATAATAAGAAATATTAATTGATAAGAATAAATACAGGGGCGGATTTAGGATTTTGGCGCCCTAGGCTTTAGAGCTCATACCGCCTTTATAATAAAATAAAACTGACGTAAGAATAAAGAATACTTAGGAAATTATAGAAACGATTTTTCATTTATTATAATGATCTGAACAAATCTGATTCAATATTCAGTAAAGCTAGAGCCTTTAATCTCTCTTTCATTTTTGAACGCAAATAATTTTTAAATTCTTCGCAAACATGAAAAACTACGTTCACCTGAACAGTTGGAGATCAGAGTACATGCACACATCCGAAGTGCGATTTCAACGTTCGGATAAATAGTTTTAAGATCTTCTTTTTGAATCAATTTTAATAATTCCAAAGTCCTCTTCCATTTATTTTCACTTGAAGAGCAGTGTGAACGAAAATGAATACACTCATCGGCAAACGATATTTCAAGATCGTGAAGATAATTGAGCCTCAAAGCTTTAGCTTTTTTTTCAATTTCAGATAAGGTTAAGTTGACAAGGAAAGAAAATTTTTATGAAATCGTTTGTAGGCCTAGCGTCGTTTACAAAGCTCGAAGTAAAGGTTATCAATAATAATTAAAAAAGTATTGACTCTCAAATTTTCTTGACCAGTCATTTCTACCCCTCCTGCAGTCTCATCGGCATAGAGTTTTCGCTTTACATCTCTCTCATATTCTTCTACTTTGGACAAATTCGGACAAGTTTCGAAATAATCAAAAGTTCCTCGAGTTTCAACAATAAGTGATATAATTGAGTCATATAATTGAATGACAGTAAATATATCGTTGTTAAACCCCGGTAATTTTTTGTTAACAGAATTTATCCGATGTAACAAAAAACCCAAAAAAACAGTCATAAAAGCCGTTTCCATTCTTAAGAGTTTTCATTGCATGCCTTTAGCTTCACATATAACACTTGGTTTCTGCTGCTTGTCATCTCCTATTGCGTGCAGTGCAGTTAGAATTTGTTCCCAAGATTCATATAAACTTTGGTCTGCATCTGCACGAGCTGACCAACGAGTTGTTGATAGACTCTTTACTGTAACGTTTGATTCCTTTTTTTTTTAGAGAGATGAGTCTGAAGAATTTCCCAATTAGCCCAATTTATCGGATAATTATTTTAATCTTTTTGGGAAAAAAGACAATTCTTAGCAGCCAGCTAAAAAATCCGTTGTTTTTCTGTTCAAAAATTGTGTTTTGAAGTTTAAAAAAGTTACGATCAATAGGACTTTATCAATGAAATATATCAATTCTATAATTTTCACCGTGATAAAAAAGTGAAAATTCTAATATTTGGCGCCCTAGGCTGCAGCCTACTTAGCCTATACGTAAATCCGCCCCTGAATAAATATAAATATTTCATCACAAAATTAAGAACAAGTCTTTGGTTAAATAATAATAATAAATATATTTAATAATAAAATTTGAATAAATTAATTTTTTATTTACTAAAATAATTAGAATTTTTATTTGTTTCCTTCCATTTTCCATTAAACTTTTTTGTTAGTAACTAGTGATATTAATAATTGTATTCAATTTTTATATACAAATAAAACAAAAAAATAAATAATATAGAATAAACATTTATATTTTAAAGGAAAACAATACAACGGAGCACAATTGGTCCGCTGGAAAAATTAATTTTTTTTGAGTATTAGAAATAGTTTCTCCATTAATCAAAGAAAAATTTTTGTTCATTTGTTTATAACAATATGATTTTATCAATAAATTTCATTCAAATATATTTTATTTAAAAGATCCAATCTTTTAACTGAAAAACAACAAAAAAGTTTTAGCCGAAGTTATCAATTTTTAAAAACTACTTTTCATGCAAATATCACGCATCTCCCAAAAATTTGATCCCTTCCATTTTCTAAAATATATATAAAAAAAATCCTCAAACACGTGTTTCTTTTTTTTTTTCAATGCAAAACCCGTAAAAAAAATTCAACAAAACCAAAAATGTATCGGTCAGAAAGATGTTCCGTTTGTAAAGGAATGCCCCATATTAGCGACGACGGTAGCAAACGATTTATTATTAACATGTAAAGACACCTAAGCATTGTAACAAGGCTTGAAAATAGGTTAGAAAACTAGTTCCATACCCTAAAAGCCCATCACAAGATTGTAATTAAAAATACTTAATATGCTTACATATTTTTAAATGAATAATTATACTAATTGAACAACAGGATTAATAGAATAAGTAAATTTCCTTATTTAAATATTCCAAAAGAGATTTTTCTACAAAATCATAATAATAGATGATAGGAAGAATATCATGAGTATTTCCAAATCTAAAGAAATTGTAACGTAAAACAATTTTAATTTAATTATTTGATTTTATTATTGAAAATCAAAATAGAAAACTGTTTGAAAGAATCAATAATGTATCATGGTATATTTTCTTACATTTCTGATGCAGTAGGACAGAGATATTCTTGTTTCAAAAAATTCCTATTTTAATTCTTAGGATTATACTGTGAGTATCGGTATTAAATTATGAAAGTCTAATCGAACTTATTTCTAAGCTGAAGTTTCCATTTATGTCTAATTAAGTAGTAGACATTTAGTTCTAATTAACCCATCTATTATTTTTTGAGGTCATATTATAAAACAGCTAATTTTTAATTATTTGAATGACCTTTTCATTGTGATTAGTCTTCTTGTTTACCACGAGGTGATATTTTCTTCCTTATGTGGTAATTCTTTTTAAATTTGAATGATTTCTTTACTGTGAGATAATTTTTTTGCAGCAGATTTACTACTCTTAAAAGAATTATATCAGTGGTATAGCAAGGTTTACACTTCAAAAATTGATCAAAATGTCTTCAAGAATATAAACTCCTGCAGAAAAAAAGTAAATCTCGTTATTTTTTTTATAAATTTCAAAAACAAAATATTTGAAATAAAATCCGTGATAAATTTTTTTCAATGGTTTATTTTAATATATCCATACACTAAATAAAATTTCACTTACCCTCACGAATTATGTATTTTCAGTTAGTTAAAACATTATATATTTAAATTGCAACGAAATGTTTCCTTTTCTTTAACAAAAATTAAATACTCATGAAAAATAAAAAAGGAATTTTAAATTATAATAATACACATCATAGTATTTAAAGATAAGAGCATCTTTAAAAGTATCCATAATTTCCCGATTAATATAAAAAATGACCGTAGTTACAAGTAACTCCGGCTTCTCCATGCCGAGGACCAGCCGCGATGGTAAGGGACGCTGGAGATAAGTAAAGAAGTTATGAATCAACTGTTGGCAAGTTTAATCAAGGCAATGAGAACCCTTTTTAAACCGAAAATCATAATTGGGCAATTGAGGAACTTAAAAAATTTAAGATTTTTCTTGTCGAAACTTCGTAGAGCTAAAATGATTTACTTAAGATAATTTTAAGTTTCTTACATAGTATCATTATTAAAAACTGTGATATATTCTTGCTTAAGTTCTAAGTTATTGTGCTTTACACAGCGAATGCCAATTTCAACAAGTAGATTAAATGACAAAATGTATAATAAGCTTTTAAGGGGAACGTTTGAAGTATTGGGTTAATATATCATTTCAAACAATGCGATCAGTTAAGAAAACCCATGTTTAGAGCATTTTGAAGTGCTTGATCCGTTTTTTTCATAGTTGAAGTTTCATGGAAAAAATATGCTCTTAAAATCTGTAAATATATTGCTTTACAGGGAAACATTAAGCATATTCCATTTTTAGTGTTTTCCAAATTCTAATAATAAATAAATAAAAAATCTTTAAATAGAGAAAGTTTTTTGTATTCTTCAATCACATTTTATTGCAAAATATTATATAAAATCTAATCAATTTAAAAGAGTATTCTTAAAACTTACAAATAAGGGATAATCCTAAATGATTATAATATACAATATAATTACTTTCAGATAACTTACGAGGGTGCTCCCATAATAATCTGGCCTAACATGGTTATAGTAATGATGATCAATTGAAACACTTATTATTTTTCAATATAGCTTCCCTTTATTTCTAAACACTTCTTACATATATTAGTCAACAACTCTTCTTTAACCCAACTTTTCATTGTGCTGTAAGAAGGTGAAGAGTCACAATAAACACGGTCCAAACGTTGCTTAATTTCGGTTGGTTTATTCTCTTTTTAAAGAAACTTTATCACATAGTTTTATACTCAGTTTTAAACATTATTATGTTATCGTGATGTTTATTTTGATTCTATTATCAAACTAAATGATGCTCGTCAATACTTGCTTAATAACTAACAAATAAACATCTTGATATCTTGAGTTATCTAGTTACAAAGTATTCATAAATGTATGAGGACAGATTATTATGGGACCACTATCGTATGGGTGATTATAATTATTTAATTATAATTCATTAAATTCTCAAAGTTGAAATCACAATTTTTCACGTATATTCATATGAGGAAGTTTAAAACACTATGTAATATTATAACTATTTAATTTAGAAATTTTTATCTGAAAAATAGCTCGCAGCAGTAAAAACTCTGAATCGAATGTCAAATGGACCAAAAGTATTTCTTCTTCCTCCAAAAAGAAGTGAGAACGAAGCACTTCAATTTTCGCTTTTCTAAAAGCAATACCATAATTCAGGAAATTTAACGGCAGGGCAGGTTATGCCAAATGTTCTTTATTCTTTTCTTTAAACTATTAAACGTCCTATAGAAATTAAAAAAGTATAAAAATTGTTTGATATACAGATTAGATGAAACATATACAAGCGAAGTATTTTTAAAAGAAGAAAAAGCCAAGGCTGAATGGCTAAACAGAAAGAAAAAGGATTCATTTCAAAGTACTTTTATTGTTGTTAGATAGCTCCAGTTCAGGTGTTAGGTATCACATAACGGCTAGAGCTGAGGGCCAATTTATTTATATTAGCCGGGCTTAGAACAGACTTAAATTTTAACAAGATTTTCAGACCTTTTTTCGTTAGTAGTATGTAGTATATTTCATTTGTTAACAGTTTGCACTAACCCGCGATTAGAATGTAAGCCAGTCTACCACAAAATATAAAAAACGTTATTCGACTTAAAATGGACAAAAACATAAATTATAAACATTCAGAGATTTCAATTAAACAAATAATCTCCATTACTACTACACATAAAACAGAATTTAGCATCAAGGACTTATTATTTTGGAAATAATTGGCAATAGACGTCAAATAAATTTTCATTCAAAGTTTCAAAGTTTAATTTCATTTTCATAATAACTGCATTTTTGTTTAAGTTTTCAATACTACAACATCTAAGTCAGTTCTTTTTTAAATTGTGTATTTTTCACACACTTTATAGGGTTGCTAAATGACTGCTAAACAAACAAACCCTGATCCCTTAAACATTAATATTACACGTTTAAGTTAATCGGATAAATATCGGATCATAGTTCACAGGAACATTTCAACCCTTTTATTTTTTTCATAACTTCATGACGTCGATATTTTTCATTACATTAAGAAATCAAAGAATAAAACTACTTAGCTATGTGTCAAAACTAAGAACATTTCTGCTTCGTTGTGGTTTTGGTTTTGTTTTATATACATTCGTAGATAATTCACTGAAGTTCATTTAAAAAAAAACATTTTTTCAACAATAAAAATTGACTGGCCTTGTTGCTTATTATTTTCTTAGACTTTGTGGTTTCCTTTGGATGAGAAGCAATAAGCTAAATTACATTTTGTGGTCTTACAGTACCTTTACAGCTACGTGACTTCATTTCAAAAATGATTCAAGAGAATTCATTTTAATAGATGAGCATTAATCTTCCTACTACACATAAATTCTTCGTCATAAGTGAACAAAATATTTCATTAACGTGTAATATTAAAATTTTTTTATGGATTTGCGAGTTCAAATCCTATTACAAGACCACAAGGGCTTAAAAAAACTACATTCTAAAATTATTTACAAATAATATAAAAAATATTAAAAAATATTATTAATTCTTTTAATATAAATTAAAAATGGATAATTTTTCTATAATTTAAATGCAATGTACGACCTGTTTCACAATTTCTCTAAATTTATAGAAAGATTTTGTACCTTTTGTCATTATTCCCCCATCAAAACATAAGGATTAATTAAAACTGAGCCTTAAATATGACCTCATTGTTGGTCCTTTCAATTCATTTTCATTCCAATTAGTGTTTGTTAAACCAAACAAATGCCTTGGCTCATTTAAACTGTACCTTGGCTACTAAAAACAAATTGCGTGGGTGTACAATATAAAATTTTTGTTGCTCTCTTGTTGTAAAATCTAGAATAAGGAAAAACAAGATTAGTTTATGGGGTGGCAGTAGTTGAATTGTTTATAGGACAAACGTTAAAGGGCTCTCAAATTTTGCATCAGAGTATACCAGATTTCTTTCTTTTTTCTATACCACTTAGAATTGGTGCATTCATACAAAGGTTTCGGTAATGTTTAATGATTTCTAAATAATATCCGTAGTGCCAAAGAGATGTTTAATCCTAAGCAGATGGGGTGGACTGAGCTAAATATATCACAACAATGACTTTACGCTATACCCTTAACCTTTTGTATACTAAGTATAAATTAGACGTTTGACTAAAAATGACAGGCACTTGGTATAGAGTTTGCAATTAAGAGGAGCAATCAATGTCTGTCAATACTTTAGTCAGTGATATAATAAGCTAACAAAAAAAGTTAATTTCCGGTTTACGTTTTTTAAAAAAAATTTCTTCGCTGCAGCTTAAGCTATTGAATTAACGCCTACAGAGCGGTATCAAATCTTTGTAGATATTCTTTAATTTTGTAGTATTATAGTACCAACTGTTTTTTATTTCATTTCGATGCCCATTTTTTGATTTCACCGTTATAGTTGATTGAATATTTTTCTTAACCACTGTTGAGGAGCCAGTTTATTTAATTGATAATAGAAGTAGCAGTCTAAAAAGACTAAAAATTACAATTCTAAACATTATTCACAGCTTACTTACACTAACCTTTAATAGTTTCACGAAGCTTTTTGTTATAGCCTTCGATATATAACCAGTGGCTAGAGAAATACTTAGCTTATCTTATTTACAATGGAAAGAAAGTGAAGTGATGGTGACACCAAACGGACTTATTGAATAACGGTCACTCAGTAAAACCAACCTTAATCATGGAAAAGTTTCAACCTTGCAAACGTTTTCTCGTTGCCCCATTGGAGACAAACTAAATCTCAAAATGTGTTAAATACAGATAATACAAAAAAGAAAAATGCATGAGAATTTAGTTCCGGTAAATTATCAATTAATTGCAGAATTTATTAATACAATCAAAAAATATTTTTTAAATAGAAGATGAAAATTATACCGAAAATCAATTGAAATCCGGATTTTGTTGCTTAGATAGAATTGTTCCTTGAACGATTCTGTACTATTGAGTTCTGCCATTTGGAAGAGAGTGTGACGCTAGACGAAGAATAAACACATCAGCACAGATGAGTCTATCCGAATTGACTTCCCTTAATACTCAAAGCTTTTATTGTTTGCAGAGGTTGCAGATTTATCTAACAATCACTGTATTATTGTGTCTTTGTAAAACAAAAATAAAGGATCTTGGAAAGATAACATTTTTTTTTTGTTTTTTCTAATAAAAAAATAATATAAGAAATTACTTTAAAAACTTGAAATAAATATCTCTCGCAATTATTTCTAAAACTTTCTTAAAATATTCTAAATAATTTGGTATTACAAGTGATTTTCGTTTTTAGTTTAAAACAAGAGCTAGTTAAAATAGTTCATCACTCAAATTTAACGGCATATCAACTAAACCCTTTGATGAAGGCGTGGTTGATAAATGGACTAGGAAATATTAGTTATATGTAATAACCCTGCATCAAAAGGTCAGGGCTACTAATGAAAAAGGGTGAAAGTACAAAAGATTAAGATAAAAAAACTGGAGGCAATATTTTTTCAGATATTACAAAAGGTAATTGTATTCTTTTAGCTGCCCGATTGAATTAATGTTGCACGCCCCTTTTTTTGTAAAACATAAAAATGCTAAGGTCATTTAGAAAGGGTTGATAAGGATATCTGGACGTTGGTTCATATTCATGTAATACATATTAAATTTATTTTTGAAATATGTGCAGATATTAATAAATCTTTTTTCTTGATTTAGCAGACAGATGGACAATAAAGCTATGAAATGTTAAGAAATTGTTGGATATATAAATTTGGATTTTGTTTTTAATAGGGTATAAATGCAGATTTGTATAAGTATTTGATTTCGTCTTAAATAAATTTCAAATTTCAAACTTTTCTTTATTAATATTATTTTAATCACTGAAGCTCATTTTTTGATGTGATATAGCTGATGGTTTAAAGTCCTATAGTTTACCTAGACTGCTTTTGATTAACAACGTAACTTTTGCCCTGCTAAAAAAGTGTTTTTGGAACATTCAAAATAACTTGAGTATAAAGACAATCACTAGTTTTGTCTTCACATGCAATTCAATTTGCGACTCCAAAACCACTTACAGTTATAACGTTGAAACATATCAAAACAGTTGTGTCTTGCTGGCAGTCTTTTCAATGGCAAATAAAAATGGATTCGGATGACATTCTTTCATTGGCGGGTGTTAGTGCTACAGCCTTAAGCCTTGTACAGACCAATGCGTTTTTCATTCGCACGACGGACAAGGTTGTAAAACGGGTGATGTATTTGCTCTAGCCATAGCTAGAAGAAAAATGTTTGTTTCATGAGGATCATTTATGACAATAAAAGGACACTTTATGGCCTTCAAAATTTTTGTTGTAAGTGAAATTTTTGTTGTATTTATATTAAAAGGGATAGGAAATAATTATTTCATTACTTAGTGTTAAAAACAAGAATACGATCAATACCAATTAACTGATTTTTACAAAGGTAAAATTTTTCAATAGTGACGGTATTGCAGAATAATTTCTTTAATGATTTTATGCATCTATCGAAAAATAACTTTGATAAATTTATCAAATATTTAAAGTAAGAAAACGATACGAAACGATACGCATTTTAGAGAAATGATTTCTTCCAAAATTTCATTTGCAGTTACGCATTGTGGTAAGCCCACACTTTTGCCTCTTCAAAATTACCTAAAACTTTATTGTCACATACGAGTAGAATATCAAACACTACTAAGCTAAATGAATTTGGGATCATGAATTTAAATTATTTCTAATTAAATCCTACCCTTTCAAATTGTTATCTTGAAAAAATTCCATTAGCTAGGATTACCCATGATATTTTTGAGGACCTTTAGCATTTTTACTGAGAGGGTTTAAATATATTTAATGGAAAAAGTTAGTGCATAAATACTTTTCTCTTCACCCTCTATCCAAATTCCAATCATTTTCTTATCCAAAAAATTATCGTGTACTATTCTATCGGATAATTGAAATTACAAAGCACGTGTAAAGGATTCAAAGAATTTATGCTGTTTGTAGAACGATATCATTTGTTTGTGAAAAAGAACCCTACTTGTTTATTGAAATTTTAAATATTTTTCTTTTAGGTGTATTACTAACATTACCTATAAGCGTTATAGTTTGCGCAGAATTTATTTCATAGGATAAAAGATTACTTTTAACAGCATTCTTGCTGTTTTAATTATAAGACAAACATGATAAGAAAATCATGTAACTATTGTAATATAATATACATACTTCCCTTCGCATTTGTGAAAAATTTTTTTTCGTTTTTCAAAATTTTAGCACCCTTTTTTATATTGTTTGATCTTCCAAATAATGCAGAAAACACAATCAAAGTCTCTTACAAAGCAAAGTACCCAAATAAAAGTATTGTCATGAAATTTGATAAATCTATAATAGTCCTTTTACACTAATTTCTTTTATTGGTTTGATAAAAGAGAAAAGTTTTTTCTTGTAATGAGATTTATTGAGCGTTTGCTATTTGCATGAAAATGGCTCATTATTTTTTTAAGTTGATTAATAAAACCAATAAATACACAATTATTGTTTAATGCCTTTATGCTGGATTTTTCAAACTCAAGAGTTTAAGCAAATCTACTGCAGTTTTTACAGCTATAAATTAAAAATTATATTCTAAAAAAGTCATAAAATTTAAATATAATTTTCTGTAAAGAAAAAATATTTTCCCACTAATGTGTATTGACTAATTCGGCAAGAAACCACCTAAAACATTTTTACATTAGCTTTAAGCTCTGCAAAAATATGCTGCATAAAATTTTATGTTTGAAAGTAACACCTTTTTTAATTTATATTAATTTAGTATATTCTTCACTTTTCGGATGAATCAATATAGGCCATTTTGAGGCTCCTCGGATAAGCTATTTCCTTCTAATATTTTCGACTTATGCTGCTTATATGGTAATGCAATGTGGTCAGAAAAATTTCCTGAAATATTGGCTCGTTGTCAGTTATAGTTGCAAATGCAATGGATTCCTTTGAAGAAAATTCGGACTACTTTGGTGGGTGACACACGAGTCGTCATGACGTGCATATCTTTTCGAAGTTACGGGCTAGACGTATAAAGAGCAGTGAGCTTGCAGGGAGCTCTTTATACGTCTCGCCCGTAACTTCGAAAAGATATGCATGTCATGACGACTCGTGTGTCACTACCCTTTCGGACGAGCTATTAGGTTTCAGTTATGAAAACGAAAACTGTTTGATCGACAATTAAATGAGGATTAAAAATTTTAGCAGAAAACCGAATCAACTCTGTTTTAATCGCATGCTCAGAGGAGATTTTATATTGAGTACAAATTTCTAAAATAAAATGTTTTTTTAACAAATATTGATTTAATATTAATTTTGTTTTATTCATAAAAATCTAAAATATATAAATAAAATTTTATATACAACTTGAAACGAAATTTTAATGCATACTCAAAAATGATTCACTGTCAGCTGAAGTTCATGAGTAGGTGTTTCTATATGATAACACAACATTTGAAAAATATTTTTCCAAATTTTTATTTTAAAATAATAATAAATGAGCGAGTGGCAGTGAATATCTGGAGGCGATTTGAGTAAAAGGTGTTTTGGGGTGCGCATCATAGAATCATAGAACAGAATCATTCAAAACCAAAATTTTAAAATTGATTTATTAAAGGAGATGTTTTTCAAGGTAATGACTCGGATACTAAACAGGACTTCTAAATTCCATCGATGTAATGGCATTTACAGAAAATGGTCGGCCATATACTGAACTGTTCTTTTTTTATGTATAAGTAATAATAGTAAAACTTGAAATTGAATCATCTTCCTCCAAGCTTAGCGCTGGGGTGTACAGAAAAAGTTGTTTTCGTAAATGCTCTTAATATTGTCGGTAATTTTATCGATAAGGCAGTGTACTCATATTGACAGTTATTGTTTTTTAATTTGATGGCTTGTTTTGAAGGCGAGTTTTTTCAATTAAAATTGTTTGTAGTTTTCTTTCAATTTCCTTCATTGCAGTCTTTGTAATTTTATTTGAAATAGACAAAATTTTTTTTAAAAAATGCCTTTAATAAATTTTTGGTGAAAATGGAGAGGAAGAGTAAATTCTTGGCTTTGTCCTTATTAGATGCATTAGAAGATGAGAATTTTAAGTATTTGCAAATACCTCATCTTCCGACTTAGTGTAAAAAATTATTTCCCTTTTTTAGAGAATGCATATCCTTAATAACAAAATATGGAGCAAACTCAAATGAAATAGTAATTGGAAGAGGAATCGCACCTATTCATTATGCTTGTGGAATGGAAAATGTCGAAGTCGCTGAAAAAATTCTTAAATGTATGCTGGAAAATGGAGGTAAATCAAATTTTTTTCTTTATTTATTTGAGTTACAATTTTTTGTCTAAACTTACTATTCTTCAAAGTAAGGAGATTTTCATAATCAACAACAACTTTATTCAAATAAACGAATATTTAGATTTTTAATACAAATAAAGTTCGCCTGTTTTAGCTTTAATCTGGTAAATATCTTAATATTGAACTTCTCTCTTCACTTCCATTTTAAGATAATATTACAGAATTTGTATTGAGTTTTAATGAATAATAAAAATTTTAGGAAATCCAAATGTTGAATCTGAAGATAGAATGACGCCGATGCATGTAGCAGCACTATGGGGTAAAAAATTTATTTTTTTTATTGGTTAAACAAAAGCAGCATTTGATGTTGTGAATATTCCTAGTTTTAAAACTAAACTAAATATTTAAATTATATCAAATTTTTTTTTTTAGGACGCACAAATATAATGAAAATGCTTCTTGTAAGTTTATTTTATAATGCTTTACTGAAATTAAAATATAAAAAAAATTTAGAAAAAAGGTGGAAATATCAATGCAAAAGACGACGATTTCAAAACACCCATTTTATATGCGGTGCATGAAGCACATTTCGATATAATTAAAGCTATTCAAAACTATGTTTTTGAGAAGAAAATTGAAAAAAAGAAAGGAGCTAAAGAAAACATTGGTCTTGATTTAAATTTTAAAAATATCGAAGAAAAAAAGTTTACTCCCAATAAAGGCAACTACAACTATGATATAACTAGCCCATACTATATTAATATTACTCATAGAAAGAAAAACCCTAAAGAAAACTTTTCAAATTCACCCCAAATTCCATCCGAGCAACAGAATCTTTTTGAATTAACAGAAAGCAATTTAAGTGAATATTCTAAAACATTAACTTTTAGTAAATCACGCAAATCAATAATTGAAAGTTGGCGACAAAAAATTCTACCAAGGGATAGTGTATCTTCAATAAATGATAGTTTAGAAGAAATCAATACCACTTTAAACGAATCAAATCGAGCTTCTGTAAAAATGGATGCTGAAATTTCAAAAAATGACATGTTTATTGAGTCAGAAAATATAATATATCAAGAAAAAAGTGATCTAGACACTAGTTATGTCACAGCTAGAACTAATTTTACTAAAAACCTTAAATCTAATGAATATATTGTTCAATTGACTGAAGGTTATGTCCATACAGATGATGAAAATGGAATAATCTTATATGAAAAACATGTTTTTCCAACAGAGAAGAAGCCAAAGTAAGAAACGGTAAATCTAAATATATTTGCAATAACACAAATTAATTTCAGAGAAATACCTGATGAGGTTGATACATCTGTTTCAAATAAATCGGCAAATATTGTTATGCCTATAAATTACGACACTGATACTTTGCGAGCAGAACTAACAAATTATGGTTATCCACCAGGTAGCTAATGACTAATCCTTAAGTTTTTCTAATACCTCATAATTATAGGTCCGATTACACAGAGCACAAAAACTCTTTATGTGAAACGTTTAGTCAAATATAAAAGGAACCTATTACAGACGAAAAATTTTAAAAATTCAGAAAAGGAGAATAAAATCCTAAGTATGCTTGCTCTTTTGTATCCGTTTTAGAAGCTTCTAAGTTATTGTTCAATTTTTTTTTTATGTAATTTCTATTCTATATCATATCAGTATCATTTTAAGCTAATTAACGCTTCTTTTGAGTTATAAGTTATATTTGCGGTGGAAAGTATTTCAAAATAATTCATCTTAATATAGTAATAATATGATAAAATATCTTTTTTGTAGTTGTTTACAAGTTAATCGTTTTAAAGTTTCTGAATATAACTGAAAAGTTATTGAAATTTTTTTGTTGATTCT